>CM054168.1:29476797-29499297 GCA_028751875.1 Rapana venosa | reverse complement strand
TTTGGGACATCGTAATTATAATGATTGATATTGCTCTCTTGTTGTGTGATTATGTTATGCTCATTTTGCGCTGGGATATGTGTGTATTTTTATTTATTTATTCTTTTTTTCGAGGATAATGGAACAAGCACTCATGTGCTTTTTTTCCTATCCGATCCCTGTGTGTATGCAGTTGTGTAAATTTTGCCATCCGTTCTCACCGGCACACAATTGCCTACTCTTCGGAAAAGTGAATCGGGTTTTAACGTGTGCGCAAGATGTTCTGCGTGCGTTCGCACACGGTACCTCGCACACGCGTGTGTGTGACGGGAGAGGAGGGGCAGAGTCAGGAGTGTGTGAGTGTGAGCGCGCGCGTGTGTGTGTTTAAGTGTGTATGTGTGTGTGCATGTTGAATTTTTAAGATAGAATTTTATTGCTTTCTGTGTTAAAAGGTTTCTGTTTATTGTTCATAAAGAGGATTTGCAACCCAGATGAATTTCTCTGGTCACCGAGAGATGACAAAGCATCGGCATTGAAATTTCTTTCATAATATATACGGCTTAAAACCAACACGAGTTTCTCTGTTTTTGCATAATTTGCTTCAAACTAACATCATTTTTCTCTGTGTTTTTTAAAAATTTCATATGGCTTAAACAAAAACGTGGATTTGGCTGCAGAGAATAATTTTGACAAAAAAATTTACACATAGGTAGTTAAAGGGAGAGAATTTTAGCCATCATCGATATTGAGGAGTAAAGTTGCGACCCTTGGAATCTGCTTGCCTTGTGGTGTGCGTGTGTGTGTGTGAGTGTCAGAGAGAGAGAGAGAGTGTGTGTGTATGTGTGTGTGCGTGTGTGTGTATGTGTGTGTTTATGTGTGTGCGTGCGTGTGTGTGTGTGTGTGCGTGCGTGTGTGTATGTGTGTGTATGTATATGTGTGTGTGTGCGTTTGTGTGTGTGTGTGTGTGTGTTGTCTGCGCGCGCGCGTGTGTGTGTGTGTGTGTGTGTGTGTGTGTGCGCGCGCGCGCGCGCGCGCGTGTGTGTTGAACATTTATCCCATATATTCATCTCTCATAAGCAATGTTAACTTTTGTAGAACCATATAAATGTGTAGAGCACACACACACATCCATCCATCTATTCACCCACCCACCCATCCATCCATTCACTTACCCACCCACCCACATCTATCCACCTACTCACCCATCCATCCACCCAACTATCCATCCAATAAAGTGGATCGGTGGTCTAGAGGTAACGCGCCTGTCTAGAAAGCGAAAAGTCCGGGTCGGAAGTGTGCGATGGTTCGTACCCCGTTTGGGCCCGAAACTTTTCCCCCATCCATTAGACCATGAGTGGTGGTCTGGGCGCTAGTCTTTCGGATGAGACGATAAACCGAGGTCCCGTGTGTTACACATAATTATTGAGCGCACGTAAAAGAACCCACGGCAACAAGAAAGTTGTCCTTGGCAAAATTCTTAGGAAAAAGCCACTCTGATAGGTTAAACAAATACAGTTGCAGACAGTAAAAGAGAAAAAAAAAAGGGTGGCGCTGCTCTTGTGGCGATGCACTCTCCCCGGGGAGAGCAGCCCGAATTTCACGCAGAGAAATCTCGTGACTTAAAGTGGTATAAATAAATAAATAATAAATAAATCCACCCAATTATCCATCCACCCAACCACATCTACCCACCCATCCACCCACCCGTCCATCCTCCCTCCCACCCGTCCACCCTCTCTCTCACCCATCCACCCTCTCTCCCACGCATCCTCCCATGCACTCTTCCATCCATCTATCCATCCATTCTTCCTTTCTTCCTTTTTTCTTCCTTTTTTCTGTCTTTCTTTCTTCCTTAATTTCTTTCCTTTCTTCCTTCCTTCTTTCATCTTCATTTCTTTCTTTCCTTCTTCCTTTCTTCCTTTCTTTCCTTCCTTTCTTCTTTCTTTCTTTCTTTCTTTCTTCCTTCCTTTCTTTCTTTCTTTCTTTCATTCTTTCTCCCTTTCTTCCTGTTTTCTTCCTTTCTTCCTTTCTCTCTTTCTTTCTCCCTTTCTTCCTTCCTTTCTTTCTTTCTTCCTTTCTTTCATTCTTTCTCCCTTTCTTTCTTTCTTTCTTTCTTTCTTTCTTTCTCTCTTTCTTTCTTTCTTCATTTCTCTCTTTCTTCCTTCCTTTCTTTCTTCACTTCATCTCATGACTGGGGCTTGGCCTGGTTCGCCAGGCGGCACTTCAGCACCTCCAGCAGCCGGACCTCCCGATGCTGTCGGTGCCGTTGGCTCTTCACCGTGCACAAGTACAGGGCAGGGTTCAGGGCAGCAGTCAGGGGCAAGACGAAGGCGGCCATGACGTCATGCATGGTGCGGAAGAGGGGGGAGTGGCAGCAGGAGATGCTGACGCCGCGAAGAGCATCCAGCACCCAGCCTCCCCTGCCCCGACCTGCTCCATCACGCGCACTGAGGGGCACGCGGACCTCTGCCTCAGGGTGAGGGTCCTTCTGCACCTGGGCATCCGTCTGCGGATGACGGCTTGAGCCGCGGCGACCATCGCCCAGAGCGGAGCGTTGACCGCGGTGATGACCGTGAACCACCTGAAGCCTGAGCAGGCCTGGCCGCTGTCCAGCAGGGCCAGGTGACACACCCCTGACCAGGACCCCGGGCCCCAGTGCGACAGCCCGGGCAGAAAGGGAAGCGCTGCCAGCCACACCCCGGCACCCCACACCACCGCCGTCACCGCCGCTGCTGCTGCTGATGTCAGGGAGGGGGGCGGGCTGTGGGAAGGGGGAGGGAGGGAGAGGACGGCGAGGTGGTACAGGGTGGTGAAGCAGACGATCAGTACCGGCACTCCGCTTCCCACCGCTGACAGGAACCCGGCTAGCTGGCAGACCCCGCTGCTGGTCCACAGCGCTGCAGACTCCCCCAGGTAGCGGCCCTGAAGCGCGTGATCTGCAACCAGCACGAGGAAGACGTGCAGCCCCGTGCACACATCCGCCACCTGTAGCTGGCGAGAGAACAGCAAGAAGCCGGGGAGGAAGATTCTCCGGGCTGCAGCTGACGCCAGGAAGCAGCCCAGGTTTCCCAGGAGAGCGCCAGCGCAGAGCAGCGCCAGCAAAGCCTGGTGCAGCCCGGAGGTTACCAGCCGGTCACAGGAGGGGAACAGCGGGGAGGGGGCCGTGCAGCGGATGGCCGCGGCATGTTTGGGAAGCAGACCAGCGCAGCACAGCTTGTAGTTGGAGGAGAGGATGTGCTGCAGCTGGTGTGAGCGGGAAAACAGGTCTGCGGGAAAGGCGCTGATGGGGTTCCCCTGCACAGACAGCGATGCCAGACGCGGCATGGTCTTGAAGCCTCTCAGTCCCACGCTGTCCACTGCACAGAGCGACATATCCAACACGTGCAGGTTCGGTAAATACAAAACCACGTCACTGTCCAAAAGATTGAGGCGTGTTTTCGAGATGTCCAGATTCCTTAACGCGTGGTGAACACATCTCAACTGTCTGTCGGCCATTCTGCTGATAGGATTATTTTGTAAGCGCAGCACCTTCAGACTTGGCAGTTGAGTGAACACCGACATATTCAGCTTGGTCAAGAAGTTGTCGGCAAGATCAAAGTCAATCAGGTTGGCGAGGTTGGGAACAGAAGCGTTAGCGAGGGCACAGTGAGCTAAAGTCAGATGCACGAGGTACACGTTTCTGCTGAAGTGTTGGGGCAGCATGAGCGAGCCCGTGGCGTCCACACGCCTCAACTGAGGAAACTGCTCCACAGGAAACGGCTTCGGACACGCGAACACATGACCCTGACACAGACAGCCCTGGGGACAGGCCACGTCGCACAGCCATTCATCGTCCCGCTGCGGACACTGCCCCCAGCCATCACACAGGTGGTCAGCGTGCACACACACAGGGGAGGACCGGCATCGGTAGAAGCCTGGACACGTGACCCCCGCACAGTCCTCCTCGTCCTCGCCGTACACACAGTCGGCGAAGCCGTTACAGCGCGTGTAGACAGGCAGGCAGTACAGCCACTGGCCAGGGCAGGGGAAGTGACTCTGGGGGCAGGCCGTCTCCCCCGCCGCCATCTCCCGCTGCGTGAAGTACCCAGTCCCGTCCAGAGTCACGTGATAGCGCCGCCTCTCCTCCACCTGCTGGGTGAGGTAGCTCACCACAGGCGCCGCGTGTTTAGCGCACCCCGTTTCATCCGAGTCGTCCATGCAGTCGGAGAACTGGTTGCAGCGCTGACCGGGCGACACACACTGACCACTGGCGCAGAGGAAGCCGGAGCAGGAGGGGTGCTGACAGAACGACTCGTCCCCTCCGTCCGGACAGTCGCGGCGAAAGTCACACACCAGGGTAGGATGCACTGTCGTGACGTCGTCGTCACACCGGAAAATGCCGTGCTGCTGTGCGGTCCTTTCCTGGCGCTGTGACACCTGCCGGGGCAGGCTGCTGTTGTGCCGCGTGCAGAGGCTTTGCTGCAGGGAGCAGTGACTGGTCAGGTCGCAGGTCAGAAACAGGTGCGCGGTGTGTTTGTCTGGACAGAGAGACAGGTGCTGCAGAGTGCGTGTGAAGATGACCCGGGCAGCAGCGACTGAAAGGGCTGGACATGCGGGCGAAAGGTCTCTTGGAAACTACGGGAGTCTATCTCACACAGCATCATCAAAATGCCGAAGCTGTTGTAGTCCGTTTCAGCCACCGTCATGCTATCTATAATCAGGTTTCTGGTGGTCTTGGAAGGAATAAACGGAGCACGGAGGTTGAAATGGTTCATGTTGTAAATGAAGGTGCCGTCAGCCCACTTGCGGAACTTGCTGTACAGGAAGGGCACAGAGTACCAGCCTGCAGTCAGACCCAAGCCCACGGAGAAAGTGTTCTGGTTCTGGAAGAATCGCCGCAAGGCCTCCTGCTCGGCCCTTGTCTTCAGCGAGGCCTGCCTGCCCCCGAGTCTCCAGCACTCCAGGTAGGACAGCATGGGGATCTTTTTCAGCTGGAACATGATCAACCGCACACACTTGTCTGGCAGAGCCACCAGACCCTGACAGCGGGGGCTGCTGAAGGGGCAGTGCTCCGTTTCGTCCTCTCCGTTCTCACACTCCACCATGTGGTTACAGTCCACGTGCCGCTGGAAGTCAGAGTAGAACCGCGCAGAGCAGTTGAAGCGCCCACTGGCAAGTTGCACGTGTCGACTGTCAACCCAGAGCGGGGAGATGTACATTTTCAGGCAGGAGTGGCAGAAAGTGTTATAGATCAGCCGGAACGTCAACCTGGGCGAGCAGAAGATCGTGGCTTTCCTCGGACAGTGAAGACACACGCGCTGGACATGCTCGTGGGAAGCGTTCAGAGCCGTGGAGGTGATGTCCATCATGGCGCAGTGACGCGTGCTGAACAGCCCGGGCATCTGCGCGAAGCTGACCACCACACACCTGGAGGCGGCCTTCCACTCTTCAGAGAAGACCGTCATTTCCCTCCTGAACAGAAGAGGTATCGTCACATAGCCAGAGTGGTCCGTCTTGTGCTGCACGATAAAACCCGGTCCGGGGATTGTCTCGAAAAGGAGACGAACCCTAGGGCTGTTGCTGTGCTCGATGACCACGGTGTTGAAGAGGGACACGAGGAACAGCTCTTCCACACTGTGGTAGTCGCATTTCAGCTGGAAGAAGTAGATGCCAATGAAGGCCTTCATGTCCCAAGCGCCGCTAGAATCGCACCAGTACGCTAACCGTCGCACAACGGTGCGGACGAAAGTTCCCTTGGGCGCTTGCACGTGGAGTTTGCAGAACGAAGCAGAACCCGGGTAGGATCCAAAAACCACCCCTTGGTGTGCCGTGTGGGGTGGCAAGCCGTCTATCTCGGGGTGGGATGCGTTGACCTGCAGGACTGTGATGGTGATGGAGGAGGTGTGGTTCAGGACCTGCTCCACACCAGGACACAGAGCTCCAAGCCTCTGTCCTCCCACAGCAGTGTGTACACGAGCACTACTCTCACTCCCGTCATGAAGGCTGGCGCTGGCGTCACCCACCAACCCCAGCATCCCCACGCTGCAGAATAGTGCTAACCACACTGACCAGGTGTGTACGTGACTGGTTGTGGCCAGGCGCAAAGCTGGGTCACCCATTCTCCGTCTTCGGAGGTTTCCGAACCCCGTTTGTTTCACGTCTCAGGAATGACCAGGGTTTTTCAGTAGAGGGATCTTTGGGTTTCGAAGTTCTTTTTTTATTTTATATTTTATTTTATACCACTTTAAGTCACGAGATTTCTCTGCGTGAAATTCGGGCTGCTCTCCCTGGGGAGAGCGCGTCGCCACAAGAGCAGCGCCACCCTTTTTTTTCTCTTTTTTTTTTCTTTTGGTCTGCAACTGTATTGGTTTCCCTATCAGAGTGGCTTTTTTCTAAGTATTTTGCCAGGGACTGGTTAGTACTATGTCCTAAAGTTGTTGTAATGACAGCGTAGGTATGGTCAGGATGGGGAAATCGGTCATGGTGACACACATGATGATGACTGCAATAAAGATAGGACAATGATGTAACAGAAAAGCACACTGTTCATCTTCACAATAGTCTACGGTAGTGTGTATGCCTGCTTCTAGGTTTATGTGCACAGGCATGCATGAATGCATGTGATGTGTGGGGTGTGTGTGTGTGTGTGTGTGTGTGTGTGTGTGTGTGTGTGTGTGTGTGTCTGTGTGTGTTTGTCTGTCCGTTTGTCTAGAGCTACACAGCTGACTGTCGATTTACCACTAATGATAATAATAATAATAATAATAATAATAATAATAAATGGAATTTATATAGCGCTATATCTTGCAGAGACAAATCAAAGCGCTTGCACTCAACTCATTCTTACACAGTCATACAACCAGTAACAAGTAATAGTTCCATCAAGTCCAAATGTGCACACGCGCACACACACACACACACACACACACACACACACACAGGTCACACACCCTGGCAGGGCAATAGAATCTTGGCTGTTGAAGGCAGGGAAAAGCTATGAGATGAGGCAGAGGAGGAAAATCTTAGGTTTGAAATAAATATGTCTGGAGACTGGATTTAAAAGTGTCATAAGAAGGCTTTTGGCGGAGATAGAGAGGGAGATCATTCCACATCAATGACAACAATGGTCAAACCAAGTTTGATGATGACACGTCACTAACTGGGCAAGTGTATTATAGCAGAGGTGGGGGTGAATGGATGGATGTGGACGGGATAGCCTGGTGGTTAGATTGATGTATTCGTGATCTGCTGACCCGGGTTCGAATCTCCCTCGAGAGGATTTTTCCTCTGGAGTTAACATCAGTGCCGACTCCACTCTTCCCAAAAGTCTTTCGGATGAGACTGTAAACCAAGGTCCCCGTGTGCGAACGCACGCAGAACATCTTGCGCACACCTTAAAACCCGTTCCGCTTTTCGGAAGAGTAGGCCATTGTGTGCCAGTGGGAACGGATGACAAGATTTACAAAACTATATACACTCGGGGACTGGATGGAAAAAAACACACATGAGTGCTTATTTCATTATCCTCGAAAGACAAGAATACAGAATAAAGAAAGAAAGATGGATGGATGGATAGATGGATGGATGGATGAATAGATGATGAATGGTGATGGATAATGTATGGATAGATGAATGGATAGATAGACGATGGATAGATGATGGATGGATGGTGGATAATATGAAAGATGGATGATGGATAGACGGATGGATAAGATGATGATGAATAGATGAATCGAAGATAGACGGATGGATAGATGGATGGATGGGTGGTGGATGGATATATGGAATGATGGGTGATAGATGGATGGATAATGGATGATGGATGGACAGACGACGGACGACGGACGGATGGATGATGGATGGAATGGATGATTATGAAAAGATGGATATGGATATGGATGGATGTTGAATGTGGAAAGATGAGATGGACGAGACGGGATGGATGGATGGATGGATGGATGGATAGATGGATGAATGAATGGATGGATAGATGGATGGATGGATGGATGGACGGACGGACGGACGGATGGATGGATGGATGGATGGATGCAAAATAATGAGTGTGCATCATGGCAGTGGCAAAGAGGAGGCGAGAGTGTCGGAGAGTCCATGTTAAAACGCACGTGCCAAAATTCTGCAGCTGTGCACATAATCTTGTGTACGTGCATACATGAAGGAAGTGTTGTGTGTTGTGTGTGTGTGTGTGTGTGTGTGTGTGTGTGTGTGTGTTGTGTGTGGTCTGTGTGGTGTGTTTGGTGTGGTGTTTGGTGTGTGTGTTTGTGTGTGTGTTGTGTGTTTGTTTGGGTGTGTGTGTGTGTGTGTTTGTGTGTGTGTGTGTGTGTGTTTGTGTGTGTGTGTGTGTGTGTGTGTGTTGTGTGTGTGTGTGTGTGTGTGTGTGTGTGTGTGTGTGTGTGTGTGTGTGTGTGTGTGTTGTGTGTGTGTGTGTGTGTGTGTGTGTGTGTGTGTGTGTGTGTGTTGTGTGTGTGTGTGTGTGTGTGTTGTGTTGTGTGTGTTGTTTGGGTGTGTGTGTGTGTGTTGTGTTTGGGGTTGTGTGTGTGTGTGTGTGTGTGTGTTGTGTGTGTGTGTGTGTGTGTGGTGTGTGTGTGTGTTGTGTGTGTGTTGTGTGTGTGTGTTGTGTGTTGTGTTTTGTGTGGTGTGTGTGTGTTTGTGTGTGTGTGTTGGTGTGTGTGAATATGTTGTGTGTGTTGTGTGTGTTTTGTGTTATATATATATATATATATATATATGTATATATACATATATATGTGTGTGTGTGTTTTGTTGTGTGTTATGTGTGTGAGTATGTGTGTCTGTATGTGTGTGTGTTTTGTGTGTGTTGTGTGTGTCTGTGCGTGTACGTTTGCGTGTGCTTGTTAGTGTGTATGTGTGTGTATGAGTATGTGTATGAGTGCGTGTATTTGCATGCACACGTGTGTGTGTCAGTCTGTCTGTCTGTGTCAGTCTGTCAGTCTGTGTCAGTCTGTCAGTCTGTGTGTCTGTCTGTATTCCTCCCTACTTCCTCCGGACAGCTGTATGTCCAGTATGACTGTGTCAGCGAGGAACCCCAGCTTCCACTGTGCAATCTTCTCTGACCTCTTCTGAAAAGATCCACACGCAGAACGGGGTTCTTGCAGCTCCAGAACACCTCTGCCCCTGTCCCTACCTCACCCCTGACGCCGCCACACTTCTTTCTTGACTTCTGGAGAAGTCCTTACAAGGAGTTCTTCAGGCAGCTCGTCGTGGTCAGGTTGGAGCTAGCGGAGTCCATTTCTGTACAGACCACATAGTGCATGCTGAGTACAATTGTGTCCCTCCCTCCCCTCCCACCCCACTCCCATATCACCAGTCTTGGCTATGTTACACGTGTATGTGAAGTGGATGAGTTTGAATTACGTATGTAAAGTTTTGTACGTGTATGTAACACTGTTAGTGTGTCTATAAGATGTATGCGTGTGTATGAATCTCTTCCCATCTCCTCTGCTCCCTTAACCCCCTCAGGGGTCGTAGGGGCACTGCAGTGACCAACGTTGCACCAGTTGGCTCCATTTGCGGCGGTTGTGGGCAAGTGCCTGGGTTGTGGAGAAGCTCTTCCCGGTATATACTCTGTGAGAAATATTTGCAACACCAACAAGATCTTTATCACATCTCTGTAGACTTTATGAAGGCGCTCGACAGAGTCTGGCATGCAGCTCTGTGGGCAACCATGAGGCTGTAGGCCTATACCATCAATTACCAACCTGATCAGAACCGTAGAATGCCTCTATAACAAGGCAACCAGCACAGTCTACTATGACAGCAACATAGGAGATTGGTTTCGAACCACAACTGGAGTACGCCAAGGATGTCTGCTCTCCCCCATTCTCTTCAACATCTTCTTAGAGAGGAAAATGGCTGACACACTTGAAAATCATGAGGGAACAGTCAGCATTGGAGGCAGGACAATGACAAACTGACGTTTTGCCGATGACATCGACGGCCTAGCTGGAGAAGAGCAAGAGCTGGTCAACCTGGTCAATCACCTTGATGAAGCCTCTTCGGCATATGGCATGTAGATCAGTGCAGAGAAAACACAGCTGGTGACAAATAGTGCCAATGGCATCAGCACTGACATAATTATAGACGGCAAGAAAATCGAGACCGTCCATAGCTTCAAAAATCTGGGAGCTATAGTATTGGATTAAGGATCAAAACTTGAAATTTTCCCCAGGATAACCCAGACCACAGCTGCAATGACCAAACTAAAAGTGTCCTTGAACGACAAGAACATCGCCATCGGCTTCAAGATCAGACTGATGCGCTCCCTGGTCATGTCCATATTTTTGTACCCATGTGAAACGTGGACCATAACAGCAGACATTGAAAGAAGGATACAGGCAATGGAGATGAGATGCTTAAGCAAACTCCTTGGTATCTCATACAGAGATCACATTACTAACGAGGAAGTGAAAACCAGAATTAAAAATGCTATCGGACCATATGGAGAACTCCTGACTTCAGTGAAAAAACGCAAACTGAAGTGGTACGGGCACGTCACACGAACATCTGGACTGGCCAAGACTGTCCTACAGGGAACAGCACAAGGAGGGAGACGAAGAGGCAGACAGAGAAAACGATGGGAAGACATCAGAGAGTGGACTGGCCTTGAGTGGAACGATTTGCTAAGGAAAGCAGAGGACCGCGAGGAGTGGAGGAAGCTGGTTGCAAAATCTTCAGTGGTGCCCCCACGGTCTACAGAACTACGGGATAGGTGAAGTGAAGAAAAGTCTTATATTTAAAAAAACAACAACACTAAAGCGACATCGCTGATACCAAACTGTGGATCGGTGGTCTAGAGGTAACGCGCCTGCCTAGAAAGCGAAAAGTCCGGGTCGGAAGATTCAGATTCAGATTCAGAATATTTTATTGCCATTTAAGTCATGTAGACTTATTTGACACAACAAAAGCATCAATTATAATTATTATCTATTTTGGCGTAAAGTGATGTACACTAAAAGTGTGCGGGGGTTCGATCCCCGTTTGGGCTCAAAACTTTTCCCCCATCCATTAGACCATGAGTGATGGTCTGGATGCTAGTCTTTCAAATGAGACGATAAACCGAGGTCCCGTGTGTTAGACATCATTATTTACCGCACGTAAAACAACCCACAGCAACTAGAGAGACATCCCTGGCAAAATTCTGTATAAAAAAGCCACTCAAACAGGAAAAACAAATACAGATGCAGACAGAAACAAAAATGGGTGGCGCTGCTCTTGTGGCGACGCTGATGCTCTCCCTGGGGAGAGAGAGAGCAGCCCGACTTTCACGCAGAGAAATCTGCCGTGACTTAGAGTGGTGTGAAAATGAAAAGGACACTGTGATGGCCGTGTGTACCTCTGGATCCATTAGTGATGTGGAGATGGGGTGGGGGGGGGGGGGGGGGGGGGGGGGGTGCGGCTTAGGCAACGGCCTCTTCTCCATCATCACACTGCCCTGGTGTACCTCCCACACACCTCACTACACCATCTGTCTTTGTTTGTGTGTCCATCTGTCTGTCCGTCTGTTTGTCTGTGTGACTGTCTCTGTCTGTCTGTGTATGTATGTATGTATGTATGTATGTATGTATGTATGTATGTATGTATGTATGTATGTATGTATGTATGTGTTTTGTATGTTGTATGTATGTATCTATCTATCTATCTATCTATCTATCTATCTGTCTGTCTGTTGTCTGTCTGTCTATCTTCTGTCTTCTATCTTCTGTTTGTCATCTGTCTGTCTGTCTGTCTATCTATCTATCAATCATCTATCTATCTGTGTTGTATCTATCTATCTATCTATCTATCTATCTATCTATCTATCTATCTATCTATCTTCTTCTATTTCTGTCTGTCTGTCTCTCTGTCTATCTATCTATCATTGTCTGCTATCAGTCTGTGTCTGTCTGTGTGTAGGATGTCTGTTCTATCGTCTAGACAAGTGTGTCTCGTGTGTGTTGTGTGTGTGTGCGCGCGCGCGTGTGTGTGTGTGTAATGTGTGTGTGCATGTGTGCGTGGTTGTTGTATGTGTATGAGTGTGTGGTGTACGTGTTTGTGTGAGTGTGACGTGCGTTTGTGTGAGAGAGAGAGAGAAAGAGAGAGTGAGTGAGTCTGTGTGTGTGTGTGTGTGCGCGCGCGCGTGCGTGCGCACATGTGCGTGTGTGCGTGTGTGTATGTGTGTGTGGCGCGCGTGTGTGTGTGTGTGTGTGTGAGTAAGTGAGTGAGCGTGTGCGTCTATCTGTATATTCTGTTTCAATGTCTCTGTATAATTATGTGTGTGTGTACCTGCAAGTGCTTGCCTCCGTATGTGTGTGTGTGGTTTCAATTTCCTTATTGTTTTCAAACCTCTGTTCTTTTCCTCTCCTCTCCTCTTCTCTCTTCTATTGTTTCCGTTCATTCTTCGTTTCTTTGTCTTCTCTCTTCCTTAAAACTTATTTGTGGGTTTTTTTTCCCAAAGCTTGTATTCAATCTAATTCAATGAGACATTATCCCGAACAATTCTTTCTTCGCTAAAACTACGAAACGTTTCTTCACAAATCACGCCGAAGTGGGAAGTGCTGGGCCTGTCTTGTCAGGAGCTTAATGGCAGCACGAAGCATTTGAGCTCAAATGACAAGACAACAATAGTTGCTGTCTGAGCGTTCGACAAAGAAGAAGAAGAAGAGGTTTACAAATTCCCGAAGACGTCATGCGGTTGAGGCCGATGTGTTTCCAGTTCATGTTACAGGTGTTCCCTTCAAGTCTGGAGCATCACATTGTTTGGTTTTGTGTGTGTGGTACATTGTGTTCGTCTTCAGAGTTTTGTGTTTCTTTTTTTCTTTTCTTTCTCTTATTTTTAGCGTTGGTCTTTGTTTCTGGTTTACCTTGGTGTGTGTGTGTGTGTGTGTGTGTGTGTGTGTGTGTGTGTGTGTGTGTGTGTGTGTGTGGTGTGGAGTGTGTCTGTGTTGTGTGTTGATGTCGTGTATGTTTGTTGTCTGTTGTCTGTATGTGTGTGTGTATATTGTGTGTGTTCCTCTGTTTATGTACTTTGTGTTTATTCTATCGATATCTATCTATCTTCTCTATATCTATCTATCTTATCTATCTATCTATCTATCTATCTTCTTTGTCTGTCTGTCTGTCTGTTGTCTCTCGTCTGTCTGTCTGTCTGTTTTTCTTTGTTGGTGATTGAACTGTCTGCCTGTCTATCTAAATACTATGTATCTCTGTAATATCCCTCTGTGTGTGTGTGTGTGTGTGTGTGTGTGTGTGTGTGTGTGTGTGTGTGTCTGTGTGTGTGTGTGTGTGTGTGTGTGTGTGTGTGTGTGGAGGGAAGGAGGAGAAAGGGAGTGTTTGTACGTATGTTTGTCTGTCATCTGTATGTTATGTTATGTATGTATGTATGTATGTATGTATGTATGTATGTGTAGTATGTATGTATGCATGGTGCATGTATGTATGTATTATTGCATGTATATATGTATGTATGTATGTAGTCATGTTGTATGTATGTATGTTGTATGTATGTTTGCATGTATGTGTATGTGTTATGCATGTATGCATGAATGTATTATGCTCTGTACGATTATGTATATGCTATGTATGTATGTAAGTATGTATGTTGTGTGTATGTATGTATGAATGTACGTATGTATATATGTATGTATGTATGTATTATGTATGTATGTATGCATATGTGTGTAATGTATGTATGTATGTATGTATGTATGTATGTATGTATGTATGTATGTGTTGTGTGTGTATGTATGTATGTATATATGTATGTATATGTGTGTGTATAAATGCATGCATGCAAGCGTGTGTGCGTCCATGTCTGCGGGCGTTTTTGCGTGTGTGTATGTTTACGTTATGCGCGCGCGCGCGTGTGTATGTGTATGTGTATGTGTGTGTGTGTGTGTGTGTGTGTGTGTGTGTGTGTGTGTGTGTGTGTGTGTGTGTGTGTGTCTGTGTTTGTAAGCCTCTGTGTCTGTGCGTGCGTATATGTATCTCTGTGTGTGTGTGTGTGTGTGTGTGTGTGTGTGTGTTGTGTGTGTGTGTGTGTGTGTGTGTGTGTGTGTGTGTGTGTGTGTGTGTGTGTGAGTGAGTGAGAGAGAGAGAGTGTGTGTGTATGTGAGAGAGAGAGAGAGTGTGTGTGTGTGTGTGTGTGTGTGTCTGTCTGTCTATCTCCGTGTGTGTGTATGTTCCTGTGTGTGTATGTGCCTGTGTGTGTATGTTCCTGTGTGTGTCTGTGTATATGTCTATGTATGTTTTGTCTCGCTCTATCTATCCGCCTATCTCTCTGTCTCTCTGTCTGTCTGTCTGCTTTTCTGTCTCTGCGCGTGAGTGAGCGCGCGTGCGTGCGTTTGGAAACAGACGTTGCTGACAATTTCGGTAGATAAAAACCGATAAAAAGAGAACCATGTTCTTTCATGACACAAACTGCTCAGGTGCCTACAGTGGATCGGTGGTCTAGAGGTAACGCGCCTGTCTAGAAAGCGAAAAGTCCGGGTCGGAAGTGTGCGGTGGTTCGTATCCCGTTTGGACCCGAAACTTTTTCCCCATCCATTAGATCATGAGTGGTGGTCTGGGCGCTAGTCTTTCGGATGAGACGATAAACCGAGGTCCCGTGTGTTGCACATAATTATTTAGCGCACGTAAAAGAACCCACGGCAACAAGAGAGTTGTCCATGGCAAAATTCTGTAGAAAAAAGCCACTCTGATAGGGAAACAAATACTGTTGCAGACAGGAAAAAAGAAAAAAAAGGTGGCACTGCTCTTGTGGCGACGTGCTCTCCCTGGGGAGAGCAGCCCGAATTTCACGCAGAGAAATCTGCGTGACTTAAAGTGGTATAAATAAATAAATAAAAATAAATAAATAAATAAATAAATAAATAAATAGATAGATAAATGAATAAATAAATAAACAGTTATCACAACCTGTCCTCTCTTCTCTGTCTCTGTCTCTGTCTCTCTCTCTCTCTCTGTCTCTCTCTCTCTCTCTTTCTCTGTCTCTGTCTCTCGCTTGTTCAAAGCGCGCAGAAGTAACATGTGAAGAGTGAGTTTTGTATTGTATTGTATTTTATTGGATTGGATTGCAGTGTGTTGTATTGCAATGCACTGTAATGGATTATATTTTATTGTATTGCATTGTACTGCATTGTGTTGTGTTGTGTTGTTTCGTGTTGTGTTGTGTTGTGTTGTTTCGTGTTGTGTTGTGTTGTTTCGTTTTGTGTTGTTTTGTGTTGTATTGCGTTGTATTTATTGTATTGTACTGCATTGCATTGCATTGTATTGTATTTATCGTATTGTGTATTGTACTGTATTGTATTGTATACCACTTTAAGTCACGGCAGATTTCTCCGCGTGACATTCAGACTACTCTCTCCGAGGAGAGCGCGTCGCCACAAAAACAGCGCCACCCATTATTTTTTTTCTTTTCCCGTCTGCGTAAGTATTTGCTTTCCTATCAGAGTGACTTTTCTTCTGCACAATTTTGCCAGGGACAACTCTGTTATTGGCATGGGTTCTTTTACGCGCACTAAATGAGTGTTGCGTACAGTCTTATCCGAAAGACTAGCACAAACGGGGATCTCACCCCCCCCTCCCCCCCCCCCCCCCCCACACACACACACCTTTCGTGTGGGTTGTCTTCATCTGTCTCCAGTTTTAAAGTGTTTACCAGAGAGTACTTCTGACTGATTAACACCTGTTTTATTATTTTTTTCATTCATTTATTCTTTTACTTCAAGGATTATGGAATAAGCATTCATGTGCTTTTTTTTTCCTTCTCACATCTAGTCCCCGTGTGTATGCAGTTTTGTCATCCGTTCCCCACCGGCATACAATGGCCTACTCTTCCGAAAAGCGGAACGGGTTTTTAACGTGTGCGTAATATGTTCTTGCGCGCGTTCGAACACGGGACCTCGGTTTATCGTCTCATCCGAAGGACTTTTGGGGGAGAGTGGAGTCGGCACTGATGTTAACTCTAGAGGAAAAATCCTCTTGAACGAGATTCGAACCCGGGTCAGCAGATCACGAATGCATCACTCTAACCACCAAGCAAACATCTAGCAAGAACGGATGGTTGATAAGATCGCGCACGTGTGTGTGTGTTTATTTTTTTAAATTTTATTCTTTTATATCGAGGAAAATGGAATAAGCACTTATGTGCTTTTCTACATCCAGTCCCCGTGTGTATGCTGTTTTGTCATTCATTCCTACCGGCACACAATGGCCTACTCTTACGAAAAGCGGAACAGGATTTAACGTGCGTGTATGTGTGTGTGTGTATGTAAGTGTGTGTGTGTGTGTGCGATTGTGTGTGTGTGTGGTGTGTGTGTGTGTGTGTGTGTAGTGTGTGTGTGTGAGTGTGTTTGTGTGTGTGTGTGAGTGTCTGTGTGTGTGTGAGTGTGTGTAAGTGTGTGTGTGTGTAAGTGTGTGTGTGTAAGTGTGTGGTGTTGTGTGTGTGAGTGTGTTGTGTGTGTGTGTGTGTGTGTGTGTGTTGTGTGTGTGAGTGTGTGGTGTGTGTGTGTGTGTGTGTGTGTGTGTAGTGTGTGTGTGTCTTGCCTACACTTCTAACTAGAACTCAACCTCGATCTTGTTTTCCATACTGTGCCAAGGATGCTTTCATATCTTGTTTACAGTTCCCATTGGTATACATTCCATCTTGGCATACCATACAATCCCTTTTGGCATACAATCCCTTTTGGCATACAATCCCGTTGGGCATACCATACAATCTCTTTTGGCATACCATAAATTCTTTTTGGCATACCATAAGTTCTTTTTGGTATACCATACCATCTCTTTTGGCATACCATAAATCCCTTTTCGCATACCATAAATCCCTTTTCGCATACCATAAATCCCTTTTCGCATACCATAAATCCCTTTTCGCATACCATAAATCCCTTTTCGCATACCATACACTCCATTTTGGCAGACAACCCCTTTTGGCATACAATTCCTTTTGGTATGCCATACAATCCCTTTTGGCATACATAAATCTCTTTTGGCATACCATAAATCCCGTATGGCATACATTCCCTTTTGACATACCACACAATCCCTTTTGGCATACAATCCCTTTTGGCATACAATCCCTTTCTTTTACCCCACACTGTACTCAGGATGTGTTGATATCTTGCCCACAGTTCTGATTGACATACAATCCCTTTTGGCATACATACTTCCCTTTTGGCATAAATCTCTTTTGGCATACTTGACTTACTTGACTTATGCCTCTTGGTTCCTTGGGGAACATAGGGCTGCAACAACACCCCTCCAACGAACTCGGTTTTGGGAGATCCTCTTCAGCTCGGCCCATGTCATTCCGGCTGCCTTCGTTTCTTCGTCAACACTTCTGCGCCAGGTCTGTTTGGTCGACCAGCTTTCCGCTTCTCTTGTGATTCCAGTCAAGGGCCTGTCTGGTGACATTTGATGCAGGCTTGCGGAGTGTGTGGCAGATCCATCCCCACTTCCTTTGTTTAATAATGGACTCGATTTGGGTTTGTCTGGTCCTGTCCCACAGTTGTTTGGCATACACTGCCTTTCTTTTTCCTCACTCTGTGCTGAGAATGTTTTGATATTGAATCAGGAGCTCTGATGGCATAAACCCTTTTAGCATACAATCCCTTTTGGCATACAATCCCTTTTGGCATACAATCCCTTTTGGCATACAATCCCTTTTAGCATACAATCCCTTTTTGGCATCCAATCCCTTTTTGGCATACAATCCTTTTTGGCATACAATCCCTCTTTGGCATAAATCCCTTTGGGCATACAATCCCTTTTGGCATGCATCCCCTTACGGCATACAATGCCTTTTGTCATACAATCCCTTTTTGGCATACAATGCCTTATGGCATACAATCCCTTTCTTTTTCCCCACCACTCAGGCAGCTGAAGATGACAGGCTTGTGTGATAGGGAAAAGAAAAGGGCTGCAATGGTGAGAGTCTACACTTCTGTCCAAATCATTAACCCCTTTAGGTCCAAACATATCTGTAAAAAAAACATTAACCCCTTTAGGTCCAAACATATCTGTAAAAAAATCATTAACCCCTTTAGGTACAAACACATCTGTAAAAAAAACATTAACCCCTTTAGGTACAAACACATCTGTAAAAAAAAAAATTAACCCCTTTTAGGTCCAAACATATCTGTAAACAAAAATTAACCCCTTTTAGGTCCAAACATATCTGTTAAAAAAAAAAAACCCCTTTAGGTCCAAACACTTCTGATGAAAACATGAACCTTTTCAGGTCCCGCACTTCTGTCAAAACAGTAACCCCTTTAGGTCTAATACTTCTGCCAAAACGTTAACCCTTTTTCACAGAACGGAACCAGAAGCTATGTCAACTACTGCTGTAAGCGCACACAAAAACAACAACAACAACAACAACCCTCCCCCCCAAAAAAAAAAAAACCAACAACAACACACAACTACCGCTGTAACTGACTGCCAATGGTTATATTGAAATGTTGATATTTTTGAAAATGCTGTATTTAGATTGTACTTCAGATGTAACACCCTTCTAGAAAATAACGGCTTTAACGGCCCTCTCACCTGTTGGCATCCCGAGTTTGGAGCTAGCCCATCTTCGCACCCACAGAAATGGACCCTTCCAATCCCAGGATGAATAGATGGTCATCATCGATCCCGATGGACGAAGAAGAAGGAGTTAGCCACGGCACCCAGTGACAATGTCATGTCCCCTAGACGCGTTTTTAAAAAATAATCAGCTCCACCATCACCACCCCCAAAACATCTATAAAGGAAAAACTGAAGGGTAGTTGAACTCAGGTTCGAATTTCCAAGTATGCAGAGACGTTAAACTCACCCAAAGAAGGAAATTTTCTGTTTCGTTCTATCTTTAAACAAGGAAGCTGTTTGTGGCAAATCAGGACATTAGAGATCTTGCTGTGAAATGTTTGTAGTCGCAAACAGAGACTGTCTCTAAAGATCTTGACCGTTATTTTCACTGACGTCTGTTTGAACTTATACCAAGGATTTGTTCACAACCTGCAATGGTGACATTTTCCCCACTCCAGTCATGCCAACAGTACCTCCGGTACCCCACTGGGAGTGCAACACACCTGAATTTGCTGTTGGAAGGAAGGAAGGTGGCAGGATGGTTAAGACGTTCGTCTGCCAACAAGTAAACCGTGAGGTTGTGGGTTCGATTCCCAGCCTCCTCGCCCTTTCTTCCCAGTTTGACAAAAAAATCGAACTGAATGTCAAAGTCCTTCGGATGAGACTATAAACCGAGGCCCCGTGTTCGAACGCATGCAGAACATCTTGCGCACACGATAAATCCTGTACCGCTTTTCGGAAGAGTAGGCCATTGTGTGCTGGTGGAAACAGATGACAAAATTTACAAAAAATGCATACACACGGGGACTGGACGTAAAAAAGCACATAAGTGCTTATTCCATTATCCTCAATATAAAAGAATAAATAAATAAATAAATTTGATGTTGATAATTTAGGTCTTAGTAAAAAGAAGTAAATGATAAAAACTTAAGCTTAAAATGCAAAGTATTGCCAAGAGGCCATTTATTCCAATCAGGTCATTTTTTTTACTACTGACTCAATACATAACAAAATGCAAGGTGTGGCTTTTTGTTATTTTGTCCCTAAAGACAAAGAAATCACACTGTCTTGGGAAAAGGCTTTCGAAAGTTTACTTCAGAACTGTGTGCTATTCTTAAAGTTTTGTGAGTCTAACAATTATTATCTGAATTATTTTGGGTTTTTTTTAAAAAATAGCAGTGTGTGTGTGTACTCCAAAGTTGTGTTATAAGTTAAGTTAAAGGCAAAGGCTGTTTATGAATTTACCATCAAAATGTCGTTGTAGAATTTGACTGCTCAGTAAATGTCATTCAACTCAATTAGTTTACCCCCCCCCCCCCCCCTCCTCCCATTTTTTCTATTATGTTTTGTTTTTGTTCATCATTATTATTGTTAGATTTATTTTTAATCAAAAGTTTCAGATGATATCGTCTCGAGGGTGGGGAATGGATGTATAAAACCACAGAAGTGCTTTTTCATTATTCTTGAAATAAAAGAATTTGACTTCACTTGACAAAAGATTTTTTAAGGGATTAAAAAAAGACTAAAAAAATGAAAATGTGGAAAATTACATTTTAAAAACAGGTTCTAGAATCAAGGTCTGGTTCCTGGAAAGTAGACAAGCATGAAGGTGACTACAGCTGGAACCTTTAGAGCAAAGCTTCTTCATCAAACTTGTCTTTGAATTCGGGGGTGAAAGAGCTCTCAGGGTCAGAATGAATTTTCAGCCCCAAATTCAAACGGCAGCTTGACTGCAGTAGTTCCTCAGCCTCCACCTAGTCTTCAATTGAGGTCCACCTCACCACTCAATGGAGCGGAATTTACCATCCAGCATGGCGGCGTTTACCATTCAAGGTGGTCAAATCTAACGTCCATGGTAAGTAAATTTCTGGTCACAGCCAACTGTCAGTGTCACCTGCTGTCAGCTACTCTCAGCTGGTCTCTTGTCCATCCCATCCCAGCCCAGCTGGTGCTGATTACGGCGAGAACTGACTGCATAGATATCATCCTTCTTCTTAGTCCTTATAGCTCCTAGCGGAGCATAGGGCCTCCACAGCGGTCCTCCACCTTCTCCTGTCTCTGGCA
The DNA here is from genome assembly GCA_028751875.1 of Rapana venosa. Classification (NCBI taxonomy): domain Eukaryota; kingdom Metazoa; phylum Mollusca; class Gastropoda; order Neogastropoda; family Muricidae; genus Rapana; species Rapana venosa. The sequence goes on along the minus strand of CM054168.1, from coordinate 29,478,687 downwards.
AGGGTCTAGTTATCATCCTGCATGGAACAAAAGAATGAGTTCTAGGAGCATCTCCACGAGGTCGTCCAGGCAGCCTCTGAGATCAACACGCTGGACGTTTGTAGAGATTCCACTGCAAGGGGAAGGAAAGGCTGCAGCAGAAGGGAAGGGAGGGCATAGAGCAGTCACAGGCCAACAGTGACGACCTTCTCCTTTCAAGGAACTTCGAGCAGCACACAGCTGACACCTTCCCAACATCTTGTGCGGGATGCCAGATATAAGTACAAGAGCACCTGTATGCAACCTCATTCTAATCACCAGTTACGTTTTTCAGGATGCCAGATAAGTACAAGATTACCTAAATGCATCCAAGTACAAGAGCACCTGGATGCATTGAATGTCTAATCACCTGAATATTGTCCAGAATGCTAGATAAGCACAAGAGCACCTAGATGTATCCAAGTGAAAAAGCACCTAGATGCATCCAAGTGCAAGAGTACTTATATGCATCCCAGTGCAAGAATACCTATATGCATCCAATACAGAGGACCTATATGCATCCAAGTACAAGAGCACCTAAATACATCCAAGGTCATATCACCGGCATACGGTCAGCTTGTTGGTCACCACGGGCCAACGTGACCTCAAAGACGTCTGGAAGACTGACCTGTGCCATGAGAGACACTCAGTGCTGGACTGGACATAGACTGGTCAGGGCTGCAATGAACCTGCGCCTGAAAATGTCCACATGTGTGTGCTTCCCTCTGTACTTGGAATCTGGGGGCAGGACCCCCCACCGTCCCCCCAGTTCACTCAGCTGTATGTAAATGGGTACCTGCCCTCTTTAGGGTCAGGGGAGGTAAAGCAGCGAGGGAGAGGAGATGGGCGCCACCGCCCTCATTATGCTGGCCTCTAGAGAAACTAAGGTCTCTGATGCCTCACTTCCCTACGACCACATAGGTTATGGGAACACCTACACCCTTTTCCTCTGCTCTTTACACGAGAATTGATCAGTGTTCTTCCTCAATTCCGTAAGGGGTTACTGATAAACTGCACAAATTTGGTTCAGGCATTAAGTCATGGGGAAAGAATGCCTGGAAGAGCCCAATCCTCTGGAGGTGGTTAGAAGCATGCTGGGTATGTTCATGTTCCTACTAGTGACAGCTTCCTGTCCTCCTTTACACAATAGAAATGGGGGTAAAAGATGTACGTGCACACAAGATGTTCTATCTTCCTTAGTACACAGGATTCGGTTTTAATATTTTTTCAGAAAGAAAGAAGCATGCATCACAAACAAACTGTATGTTAAGAACGACAATAACAACACAAGCAAATAGTCTGTGATGCGTACATAGCATTTCGTTTTGTAGTCTCTCACATGAAAGACTTATAAGGGGAGTGGAGTCAGTACCAGCGTTACTCGTAGAGGAACATACCCTGAAATGACCAATGTTACTGTTGGAGGAAAATACCCCGAAATGACCAATACCCTGAAATGACCAATGCTACCCTGAAATGACCAATGCTACCCTGAAATGACCAATGCTACCCTGAAATGACCAATGTTACTGGTGGAGGAAAATACCCCGAAATGACCAATACCCCGAAATGACCAATACCCTGAAATGACCAACACCTTGAAATGACCAATACCCGAAATGACCAATACCTTGAAATGACCAATACCCCGAAATGACCAATACCCTGAAATGACCAACACCTTGAAATGACCAATACCCCGAAATGACCAACACCTTGAAATGACCAATACCCCGGAATGACCAATACCTTGAAATGACCAATACCCTGAAATGACCAATACCTTGAAATGACCAATACCCTGAAATGACCAATACCTTGAAATGACCAATACCCTGAAATGACCAATACCCTGAAATGACCAATACCTTG
>CM054168.1:29449297-29471797 GCA_028751875.1 Rapana venosa | reverse complement strand
GGCAAAGTCCATAATCGACTGAATGTGTGCTTGAAAAAACAGTTTACGGGCATGAATGTTTAAAAAGTGTTTAAGAGAGAGAGAGACAGACAGACAGTCAGAGTCAGAGAGACAGAATGAATGAGTGAATGAATATTTTGAAAAAACATATTTATTGAGGGAAAAGAACAAGCACAATGGTGGCTTTTTTTCCCCATCCAGCCCTCAGTCCAAAAAGTAAATCAATCAACCAATCATTCAACGAAACAAAGAGACAGACAGACAGACAGACAGACAGACGGACAGACAGACAGACAGACAGAGACAGGGAGAAAGCAGGACCTGTTTGGGAACAAAGGTCAGGTTGAAACCGACAGGACGAGCCCGCTGGAGATGTAGGTTAACAGTGACAGAGAGATGATGACTCCTAGACATTCTTTTTCCTTTTTTCTTTTATTCTTTTAGATCAAGGATAATGGAATAAGCACTTATGTGCTTTTTTTTTTTTACATCCAGCCCCCGTGTGTATGCAGTTTTATAAATTCTGTCATCCATTCCCACTGGCACACAATGGCCTACTCTTCCGAAAAGCGGAACGGGTTCTAACGTGTGTGCAAGATGTTCTGCGTGCGTTCGCACACGGGACCTTGGTTTATAGTCTCATCCGAAGGACTTTTAGGGGGAAAGTGGAGTCGGCACTGATGTTAACTCCAGGGGGAAAAATCCTCTTGAACGAGATTCGGGGAGCGGAGGGGAGGGGAGTGTATTCTTGAAATGATGAATCTTGAATCTCGGACTAGAGAGCACCACTACAAGGTGTGGGGTAGATGTGCATGTTTTCGCTTGCATTTAAAAGGTAAAGAGGTCAGAGTATTCCCATAACCTATGCATTCGTTAGGGAGCAAAGACCTCACTTCTCCAGCAGCCAGTATATTGAGGGCGGCGCCCATCTCCTCTCCTCGCTGCTTTACCTTCCCTGACCCTAAAGAGGACAGGTACCCATTTACAGCTGGGGCACCTGGGGGACTGTACTGAAGCTAACCTATATTCTATGATTACATTGTGTAATGAGCGGGTTATGTTCTAAGCACAGCCACAAACCCACATCTGCATAATATTGTAGTTTTGATCAATGTCATGTGCCTTTGGGGTTGGAGTTTTTCCCTTGAAATAAAATCCTTGAAGTCTTGGGCCACGGTAGTAGTTAACGATCTGTTACAGCCTTTCCTCTTCTCCTCCACAGGGGCATTGCCATGAATGACTGGACAACCACCCCTCTCCATCTTCCTCTCTCCTTCGGATGAGACTATAAACCGAGGTCCCGTGTGCCAACGCACGCAGAACATCTTGCGCACATGTTAAATCCTGTTCCGCTTTTCGTAAGAGTAGGCCATTGTGTGCCGGTGGGAACGGATGACAGAATATTTACAAAACCGCATACACACGAGGACTGGATGTAAAAAAACACATGAGTGTTTATTCCATTATCCTCGATATAAAAGAATAAATAAATAATTAATTAAATCTCTCTGTCTTCCTTCCTTCCTCCCTCCTCTCTCTCTCTCTCTCTCTCTCTCTCTCTCTCTCTGGCAGTGCTTTCTTATACAGGCTGCACACCAGTACTAATTTGTGGGTCATGTAGTATCTTTGATCCGTGTGTATGCGGTTTTAATAATAATAATAAATAATAATTAATGGAATTTATATAGCGCTGTATCTTGCACAGACAAATCAAAGCGCTTGCACTCAACTCATTCTTACACAGTCACATGGGTTTTGTAAATTCTGTCATCTGTTCCCACCGGCACACAATGGCCTGCTCTTACGAAAAGCGGAACAGGATTTAAGGTGTGCGCAAGATGTTTTGCGTGCGTTCGCACACGGGGCCTCGGTTTATAGTCTCATCCGAAGGAAAAGTGCGATTTTTAAAAAATTACCAGCGTGCAGCCTCTTTACTCTGTCTTCGTCCTTCCTTCCTTCCTTTCTCCTCTCTCTGGCAGTCCTTCCTTCACTCAGACTCAGACCTGTCCAGTCTCAGACGTTGAACCCCCCCCCCCCCCCCCCCCCACCACACCTCTCCCCATCCTTCCTCCAATCGCTTTCCGTCTCTGTCTTCTTCCTCTCTCTCTTTACATTGCTGTGTCTTGCAAGACTGTCTTGGCTAGCCAATGGTGTCTGCACACACACACGCGCGCACACTCAGTGCTGTCCTGTGCCTGGTGACTATCCTCAGCTGGCGTGTGACAGTGTGAGTGTACTGGCATGCAGACCTGGCCAAGTCACAGCCAGTCAAGTCAAGTCAAGTCAAGTCAAGTCACAGTCTGTATTTTAAGACTTACGTCTGTTGTGATGAGCTCTTTTGGCCGTCAGAGACCTCAGCTTCTCTAGGGGCCAGCATATTGAGGGCGGCGCCCATCTCCTCTCCTTCGCTGCTTTACCTTCCCTGACCCTAAAGAAGGCAGGCACCCATTTACAGCTGGGTGAACTGGGGGACTGTACTGAAGCCAAGGCGCGCAAACGGTCACCCATCCACTTGGTAACCACGCTCAATGCCGCTTAACCTTAGCTGGGGAAAGCGAATGCTCTGACCATATATATATATATATTTATATATATATATATATATATATATATATATATATTATATATTTATATATATATATATATATATATATATATATATTTATTTATTTATTTATTTATTTACATATATATATACATATATATATATCACTCTCAGATTGATAAAACTAAAAACACATTATATATTTTTATATATATATATATATATATATTATATATATATATATATTATATATATATATATATTATAAAATTTTATATATTATAATATATATATAAGTAAAGTTTGTTTGAAATACTTTTAGGATGTACAAAGATATTTGTCCACAGATCTCCCAATGTTCTGTGTTTTGTCTTTATGTCAATGAATGCTAACAAAAACAACAAAACAACAACCCAACTTTTCTCACAAACACAGGTTTACCTGATGAAAAAAAGCAAATTCATTCCTTCTTCAATGTACCATCTGGAAATAAAAACGTGACTTGACTTGACTTTACCTCAACAACGTTAGCTAACCGGCAAGAAATAGCAGGGTGTTTTAACTCACAGTCCTGTTTCCTGAGGCTCGTTTTTTCATTTTAATTTTCATACGGCTTTGAGTCACGGCAGATTTCTCTGCGTGAAATTCAGGCTCGTCTCCCCGGGGAGAGCACGTCGCCGCAAGAGCAGCGCCACCCATTATTATTTTTCATGCCTGCAACTGTATTTGTGTACCTTTCAGAGTGGCTTTTTTTTCTACAGAATTTCACCAGGGATAACTGTCTTGTTGCTGTAGGTTCTTTACGTGTGCTAAATAATTTTATGTAGCACTCGAGACCTCGGTTTATCGTCTCACCTGAAAGACTAGCGCCCATACCACCATTCATTAATCGATGGGGGGTGGGGGGGGGGGGGGAATTTGTGGCCCAAATGGGGATCGAACCACGCACATTTCGCAAAATTGATTATGCATTCGAGTATCTGCTGCCTTGTCATCTGATTTCTTTAGCTACTTTGTTCTGTTTTCTTCATTATGATACAGCAAATCAGACAGATTATCTTTCCCTGGTGATGACGTCACCCTTGTCTGGGTACGTCACTGTGGGGAAGAACCTGGAGGAGGAAGATCCAGAATACCTGCACAAGGACGTCTTTGTACCCAGGCAACACTGGGTCATGGTGAGCTTCAGAGAACTGGCCCCCAATCTGACTGACGTCGTCCTGTTCCGCTACTCCCAGTCTCTGCCTCCTCCTCAGAAAACCAAACTCTGGAGCAGAAGTCGCGATGACGTCTCGGATTTCGCCCACCTGCTCACCGCCACGCAGCTCAGTCTTCGAGTCAGTACCTCCTCTTGCATGCACACCGCCTGTTTTCACCTGTTCTTTTCCTTCTTCCCTCACACGGAACGACCTCGTCAGTTACCTGGCGGTTTGTGGAACTGTTCTGTAGAGCATCACGGCAGATTCCTCCACCACCTGGCCTGTAACCTGAAGGCGGAGTGCGAGGCTGGGCAGGACGAGACAGGGGACTGTCCGTACAGCAGCGCGCAGTGTCAGGGCCGCCTGGCCTTGTGCGACCACTGCTACACCATCGTCAGAAGCCTGCGCGACTTCAGCAGCAACAAGCGGGACCTGGGCGAGAGGGCCAACGACTACTGCAACTCCGTGCAGAGCACGCTCAGCCTGCCAACCTGCATCTACAACTGGCACGGGGCCATGCGGAACAAAACCAGGATCCACACGCGCAGGCTGGAGTACCTGTGGGCGGGCATGTACACGGACGTGAGGTGGCTGCCCAGCATGTACATCCACAGCATCAGCCAGGAGGACAGGACGGTTCTCCACCACTCCGTCAGCTACCACAGCTACCACCACCTGGAGGGACGGTCGTGTCTGGTCACCACCTCCAAACACTCCCTCTTCTCCATGTCCTGCAGGTATGACCCTAAGCTGCCTCACCTGCGGTTGTACGGCGCTGTGTGCAAAGTCACCCAGACCGGCACTGAGGACACCGCCAAGCTTTCTGCAGGAATCTCGGTGACTAGGCTAGAACCCACGCCGCTCACAGCACACGAGGGCATGACCACATGCCCGGGAGGCCACGTCACACACACCTTCCTTCTGTGCGACTCCGACTGCTTCAAGATATGCGGGGGAGAAGCCAGGTTTCCTTGCAGATTTGGTGAAGGCGTCAGACCGTCTCCCAGCGTGGAATCACCGGACCTTGCTCTGTCCTCGGTGCCTTCCTTCCAGTGCGGGGACGAGGCCTCCACCAGCCTGTCCTTCACGCTGCTCTGTGACTTCCTGCCTGACTGCCCGGACAGCAGCGACGAGCTCTTCTGCCTCCAGCCGGCCTGCAGCAGGCAGTTCAGGTGTGACGACGGCCAGTGTCTGTCTTTTGACGCCGTCTGCGATTACATGTTCCAGTGCCGGGACAAGTCCGACGAAAAAGACTGCAACCGGTTCCGGCACCGGAGCATCAGCAGCTACCAGCACACGGCCCACCCCACCATCGTCCATTTCGACAATGCCAAAACCTTCCTGGCCACGCCGATGAGCGTGAACGAGTCGTGCCCCAGCAGCCACTACCGCTGCACTGGGGAGTTCAACGACTGCCTGCCCGTGTACACACGCTGCAATGGCATGTACGACTGTCTGGACCACAGCGACGAGGACCGGTGTGTGGACCATGCCTGCCCGGGCTACTTTCAGTGCAGACTTTCCAAGATATGTGTGCACACAGACCAGATCTGTGACGGCTGGCCTCACTGTCCCATGAGCGATGACGAGCTGGCCTGTGACACAACGTGCCCCTCAAGCTGCCTGTGCCAGGGCTACACCTTCCAGTGCCCCCAGCCCTTCCTGCCCTCGCTCTTCCCCCAGCTTCGCTTCCTAGACGCCACAAGCTCGGGCATGACGGTGTCCGACGTGGGCAACAACTCGCTGCTCGTCGGCGCAATGTTCGTCCGCTGCTCCCTCACGCTCTTGCCCACAGTTGAGCTGGCCAACTTGCGGCTGCTGGATGTCAGCGAGAACCAGCTGCAGTACGTCAACCTGACCTCGGTCCTTGCTTTGGGAAACCTGCGGACGTTGTCGCTGTCCCGCAACCCGCTGGTCTCTCTGCACACCGGCCTGTCCTGTGCTGACCAGCGCAGTGCCCTGACCAGCCTGGATCTGTCCCACACCGCGCTGACAGTGATGGACACCGCGCCGCTGCTTTGCTTTCCCCACATTCAGAGGATCAGCCTGACCTCCACCTCTGTCCACACCATCAGCCCAGCCGGCTTCACGTTCACGCCGCAGCTAACAGAGCTCTATCTGGATGGCAGCCCCGTGAAAGTCTTCCCCCCGGACATTTTCAGACACTTGTCCCACCTGCGGTTTCTGTCCACGCAGAACTACAAGCTGTGTTGCGGGGAGATGCTTCCCTACAACTTCAACCGCTCAGCTTGCCTAGCTCCCAAAGATGAAATCTCTTCCTGCGAAGACTTGCTGAGGTCCTGGGTGTACCGTGGCTTTCTGTGGCTGGTGGCCTTCCTGTCTCTCACGGGCAACGCCTTCTGCTGTTTTGCGCGGCTGTTTTGGAAAAGCATGGCGTCCTCCAGCGGCTTCAGCGTGTTCGTCACCAACCTGACCATGGCCGACTTTCTGATGGGGGTGTACATGGCTCTGATAGGGCTGGCCGACCAGCAGTTCCGGGGCCGGTACCTGCACAACGACAACGCCTGGAAGGCCAGCACCACCTGCAAGGTGGCCGGCTTCCTCTCGCTCATGTCCAGCGAGGTGTCGGCCCTCATCATCGGGTTCATCACCCTGGACCGCTTCATCGTGCTGCGCTTTCTGTTCAGCACCCTCAAGTTCACCAGGACCTCGGCAGCCCTGGCCTCAGCCCTGACCTGGGCGCTGGGCTGCCTGCTGGCCCTCCTGCCCTTGCTCCCGGTCACCTCCCGCTGGGAGTTCTACAGCCAGACCGGGATCTGCATCCCGCTTCCCGTCACTCGCAAAGACTTCGCAGGGAGGACCTACTCCTTCAGCGTGCTGATCGTCCTCAACTTCCTCCTCTTCCTGTGCGTGTCCGCAGGCCAGGCTTTCATCTACTGGTCCATCAAAGGCAACTCCATGAAGATCGACTCCACGAAGGAGTCCCAGGACAAGGCCATAGCTCGCAGGCTGATCACCATCGCTGTCACCGACTTCCTGTGCTGGTTTCCCATCGGGCTGTGCGGGCTGCTGGCCCTGGCAGGAACCCCCATTCCCGGGGAGGTGAACGTGGCGCTGGCCATCTTCGTGCTGCCTCTGAACTCCGCCATCAACCCCTTCCTGTACACCTTCAACACGCTGGCGGAGAAGAGGAGGAAGAGGAAGGAGAGCAAGCTGCTCAAGTGGCTCCACTCCCACCCTGAGCTGGTTTCCGTTGATGTCTTCCTTTGAACAAACCACGTCAGTGAGGGTCTGGGATTGGTTACACCCCATGTGTCCTTCTGTCTGTATATAGGTTTCTCTGTCTCTCTTTCTGTCTATATGCTTTTCGTACGAGTAGGCCATTGTGTACCGGTGGGAACAGATGACAGAATTTACAAATCCGCATACACACGGGGACTGGATGTAAAAAAGTACGTAAGTGCTTATTCCATTATCCTGGATATAAAAGAATAAACTGAAAGAATAATATATATATATATATATATATATATGTCTCTCACCCTCTCTGTCTCTGTCTATCTCTCTCTCTATGTCTCTATCTCTGTATCACCATCTGTGTATGTGAGTATGTCTTTCTCTGTCTCTCTCTCTCTAGAAGGAAGGTGGCAGGAGGGTTAAGATGTTTGCCTGCCAACAAGTCAACCGTGAGGTTGTGGGTTCGATTCCCAGCCTCGCCCTTTCTTCCCAGTTTGACAAAAACATCGAACTGAATGTCAAAGTCCTTCGGATGAGACTATAAACCGAGGCCCCGTGTGCGAACGCACGCGGAACATCTTGCGCACATGTTAAATCCTGTTCCGCTTTTCGTAAGAGTAGGCCATCGTGTGCCGGTGGGAACAGATGACATAATTTACAAAACCGCATACACACAGGGACTGGATGTAAAAAAAAAAGCACGTAAGTGTTTGTTCCATTATCCTCGATATAAAAGAATTTTAAAAAAATATATTAATCTCTGTCTCACTGTCCGTGTATGTGAGTGTGTCCATCTTTCTCTGTCTCTCTCTCTCTCTGTCTGCCTGCCTGCCTGCCTGTCAGCCTGCCTGCCTGCCTGTCTGTCTGTATGCCTGTCTCTCTCACATTGTGCGTGTATTGGTATTAGGTTTATCTTATTTCATTTTATTATCATATAATATATTTTTTGTTGTAATTTTTTTTTATAGTTGCATGCGTGTAAATGATTTGAGTGGAAGCGCTTCGATTTTTTTTACAACATTCAGCGCTATATAAATTCCATATATTTATTATTATTATTATTATTATTATGTATCCCTAAGGGAGGGGACTGGATGTAAAAAAAAACACATGGGGGCTTGCTCATTATCCTCGACATAAAAAAAACGTGTCATTGTCATTGTCTCTCTCTGGTGGTTAGAGTGTTTTGCGTTGTGCTTGTTTCCTGATGGTCTGGGTTCGAGTCCAGGTTCCAGCCTTCACTGAGACACCGTTCAAGGGGAACTTTTCCCCTGGAGTTAACATCAGGGCAGACTCCATTTCCCGGAAAGTCTGGATGATGCTAGAAACCGTGTGCGAACGCATGCAGAACATCTTGCGCACACGATAAAACTTGTTCTGCCATTTCGGAAAAGTAGGCCGCTTGTGCCAATGGGTATGGATGAAAGAATTTACAATAATTTTTGCACACGGGAACTGGAAGTAAAAAAGCACTTCAAAGACAGACAGACAGAAAGAAAGACAGACAGACAGACTGAGAGACTGACAGACAGACAGAGTGAGAGACTGACAGACAGACTGACAGACTGACAGACAGACAGACAGACAGACTGACAAGCAGACTGACAGACAGACAGACAGAAAGACTGACAGACAGACAGACTGACAGACGGACAGACAGACAGACAGACTGACAGACAGACAGACTGACAGACTGACAGACAAGCAGACTGACAGACAGACAGACAGACAGACAAGCAGACTGACAGACAGACAGACAGACAGAAAGGCTGACAGACAGACAGACAGACAGACTGACAGACATACAGACAGACTGACAGACAGACAGACAGACAGACAGACAGACAGACAGACAGAAACAAAATCAGAGAGAGGGGAAGACCCAGACTAGGTCAAGAGACAAGGAAACTAAACAGAAGGAAAAAAATTACGGCCATACTTTTTCTATTTTCTGTACAAAATCTTTATTTTCCTTTATCACATTCCGCTATATTACACCAGATCAAATTCCAAGTGGTTTTTTTCTGATAGCAATGCTTTCATTCATGCCTCTTCACTCTAGCTGAAGAGGATTATCATGGTTCTTCTACAGTTTAGTGTCTGAAGCAAAACTTTTTTCAACAAAACATTTTTTATCCACCAAAAAACCCAAACAATATTCAATACTGTCTAGAATTAAAACAACCACTGATTTCACGGGACAGTCATAAATCGTTAGAAAATAAATTTTAAAAAAGAACACTCTTGTTTTATTATGCGCACTCAGATTGTGATTGATGTCTACACAGCATTTGACATGGATAAAAACATTAGTACCACAGCTGTTTTTTTCTAGCAAGAATTAAGCTAATATTTACTAAGAAGTACAAAGAATAAATCACTGCAACATGAATACTAATGTCAAAAGCAATATTGTTCTCTAGATTTTAAAAAAAACCTGCGGATTGGCAAGCAAAAGAACTTTTACTGGAGTGCCCCATGGCAGTGTTCTAACTCCCTTTTTATTTGCCATCTATAGAAATATATCGATATGAAAAGAAAAAAGTTTTTATACAAATACTCAGATTAGTCTTTTTAAAGTCCTCTCTCGCCTTTTAGTTTTGTTGAAGTATCCTTCAATAATCTTTCTTAATCATAAAATTATTGACATAATAACAACTTATTGGACAAACGTATTTTAAGAGAACACATGTTTTTTGGACAAGATGTCATTCTTCATCTTGTATTGTACTGTATTGTATCATATTGCATCGCATTGTACTGTATTGTATTGTATACGACTTTAAATCACGGCAGATTTCTCCGCGTGAAATTCGAGCTCCTTTCCCCGGGGTAGAGTGTGTCGCCACAAGAGCAGCGCCACATCTCCTTATCAAAGTTGCTGAAGCGAAACAGAAGTATGTGCATACTTCCGTGTTTGTTGAAGACAACACCTTTAACTGTGTGTCAGTTGATAACGTGCAGGATATACCACTTCAGGCAATTCTGCTTCACCTTCTTCGTTTATCCCATAGCCGTGTAGACTGTTGGGGAACCACTGAAGATTTTGCAACCAGCTTCCTCCACTCCTCTCGGGTTTTAGCTTTCCATGGCAAGCCGTTCCACACAAGGGCGGTTACGGAAAACTAGCACAGCTCAAGACCAGTTATGTTATGCTACAATCAAGTTATTCCTGCTTCTTTGAATGGGTTCTGACATTATCTTAGGTAAGCTAGAATAAAAGATAAGGGTAAAGGTGTTCCTATACCTATGTTGTTGTGGAGCGAGATGTCAGAGACCTCAGCTTCTCCAAGAGCCAGCATATTGAGGGCGGCGCCTATCTCTTCTCGCTCGCTGCTTTACCTTCCCTGACCCTAAAGAGGGCAGGTACCCATTTACAGCTGGGTGAACTGGGGGAACTGTACTGAAGCCAAGGCGCGCAAAGGGTCACCCATCCACTTGGTAACCACACCCAATGCTGCTTAACCTTAGTTTGGGGAAAGCGAGTGCTCTGACTACTGAGCTATCCCGTCCCCGATAGTATACTTAGCTTAAAATATCAAAAAAAAGAGCTAGATTTTTCTGGCTAAATTAGTATGGTTGTGGTAAAAAGACGGGAGTTTGCGGTCAGTAGTCACATTCAATGAAGTTGTACCAGTGTCGTAATTCACTAGTGTAGCACAGCAGTGGTGAGTGTGTGTCATTGAAACATGATAGGTTATTCTTGCCAAACAATCATTACAGATGTGTTATCTGGAGAGGAAAAACAAACAGTTCTGCACAAAGCCCCACAGAACAATATAATAATAATAATAATAATAATAATAATAATAATAATAATAATAATAATAATAATAATAATGATATATTACATTTATACAGCACTGAATCTTATAAAGCAACGAAAGCGAGTTTTTGGTCGTTTGGCTTTGGACATCAGACTGCATTGCAAGAGCTCTGTGGTGTGTATGTGTGTGTGTGTGCCTGCGTGTGTGCGTGCGTACGTGTGTGTGTGTTGTGTGTGTGTGTGTTGTGTTGTGTTGTGTGCCTGCGTACGTACGTGTATGTGTTACACTCATGAGTGTGTATACACTTTAATACGATCATTTTCAATGCTTTCTGCAACATTCAAATTTCAACTTTTTCCCCCACACAGAAACATGAAATCTTAAAGTTTAAAGTCATTTATTTTTTTAACAGTACGTGACCTTTATTTCCAGGCTTACATGTTGTGCAAAATGTTCTACCTCAAGTGCAGATGTAGAACGTATGTAAACTTAAGAAATAATTCTTGGAGCTACTTCCAGCTGTCCACAATGATACATGCAATCTGAACAATTCAGAGGTAAAGTAAAGGTAAAGGTGTCCCATAACCTATAAGGTCGTAGGGGAGCGAGGCGTCAGAGACCTCACTTCTCTAGGGCCAGCATATTGAGGGCGGCGCCCATCTCCTCTCCCTCGCTCCTTTACCTTCCCTGACCCTAAAGAGGGCAGGTACCCATTTACAGCTGGGGGAACTGGGGGAACTGTACTGAAGCCAAGGCACGCAAATGGTCACCCATCCAAGTGGTAACCACGCTCGATACTGCTTAACATTGGCTGGGGGAAAGTGAGAGCTCTGACCACTGAGCCATCCCCTAAACCAATAACAAAAAGACGTTTTGAGCATGTACACATCGACAATAGCATCTTTTATGACTTTCAAAACAAAAACAAAACACTTTCTGAAAGAATCTAAACGACATTACAACAAATGTGTCTCATATCACAGTCATGAAAAAACACACAGAAAACACAAGAAATATTACGCTAATATCTTAGTTCTTAACTTCATTTTTAAACAAGAAGCCCACATCTAGCTATATTCCATTCTTCATAAAAATATCCTGGTTTTTTTTATTTTCTAGGCAAACTTTGCTACGTGTTATACATTCTACAATACTATTGTTCAGTCTATTTTTCCAGACAAATTTTGCCACATGTTATACATCCTTCCTCAAAATTGTTTACCCTTTAGGCAAATTTTGCTACATATTAACACATTCTACAATACTATTATTCACTTCATTTTCTAGGCAAAGTTTTTGCGATATATTACAACAACAACTGTTGACTTCCGTTCTACAGTACAAACATGGCGGCTAAATTCCTCTCGCTCTTCTCTTTCTTTCTTTTCTTTATCTATTCATACCACTGTAAGTCACGGCAGAGTTCTCTTGCCTGAAATTCGGGCTGCTCTCCCCGGGAGAGCGCGTCCCTACAAGACAGCGTCACCTGCCCATTGCTATCGTTGCAAAGCCTTATAGTTCAAACAACAACAACATCAACAACAACAACAACAACAGCATCATCATCAACAACAACAACACTAAACTTCAGCAAAGCTCTACAGCCATCTCAGCTCTATTAATTTTGTCCTTGGTGTCCAAGGCATCCATGGCAGCACAAGCACAGGCGACCATACCACACATGGTACAGGCAGCGATGCCGTGTGACACTTTACGTGTCCCTTTCTCTCCGTCCTTCTTGTCCTTTCTCCATTTTTTTCTTCTCTTCTCCTCTCATGGTGTTTCTTCTGTCGCTTTCCGTCCTTCTCATCATCCGCCATGGTTGGCTGGCTGGTTGGTAGCTGGCTGGTTGGTTGGCTGGTTGGTTGGTGGGTTGGCTGGTGGGTTGGTTGGTTGGTTGGCTGGCTGGTTGGTTGGCTGGGGCTGGCTGGCTGGTTGGCTGGCTGGCTGGTTGGCTGGCTGGTTGGTTGGCTGGTTGGTTGGGTGTTGGTTAGGTAGTTAAGTCTGCAACAATTTTGGGATGATTGTGGGGGGTGGGGTTCTTCTTCTGTCTGAACGGGTTTTAACTTGTGCGCAAGATGTTCTGCGTGCGTTCGACACGGAGCCTCGGTTTAGTAGTCTCATATGAAGGATTTTCAGGGGGAGTGGCGTCGCCTCTGATGTTAACTCCAGAGGAAAAATCCTCTTGAACGAGATTCGAACCCGGGTCAGCAGATTACGAGTGCTACGCAACGCAACGCGCTCCACTCTGACCACTAGGCTATCGCGCCCTGTATGACATGTCAGGCCCAGAGCATCAAACTTCGGCGTGGGAGAGAATGGTTATCTTTTAGGTCTTTCTAGCTTTAGTTGTTGTTTTTTAAAGGCAAGAAATTTTACTGTTTGTTTATATTCTAAAATTCCTCCATGCATTTTTAAACTGGGCATTATTGGTGGATTTGATCCATTAGGAAAAGGCATCATGTGTGTTTTATCACTTGATAGCTGGAAACCATTTTCGTTCACATAGTTAGCTACCATATTTAATTCGTTTTTATATAGCTTTTTGATGTAGTTTAAGGATCTCGAAGATGCTTTCTTTTTCATTGCTACATTCATGCACATACACATATCATCATCATATTGAGCTAATTGTACATGTTTAGATGATTTTTTTGGCAAGTCATGCGTTATGATCTTAAATAACATAGGAGAAAGTACTGACCTCTGTGGAACGCCCATTTGCAGACATTTTGTAGAGAAATACGTAGTCCCTATTTTTGTCCTAATTTGTCTGTTTAACCAAGAAACCGTTTCTAAAGTTATTCACGTGTCCTGATAATCCAGTATTCTTGAGTTTATATAGTAATCGTGAGTGCCATACTTGATTGTAAGCTTTGGTCAAGTCAAAATATGGTGCTGAAACACATTTTCGCCTGGCAAACTGTTGCTTGATTTGAGTGGTTAATCTTACAAGATGATCGATAGATGGTCTACCTTGTCTGAAGGAGCTTGGTTAAGAGGAATAATATTATTTTTTTCACAATAGTAAGTAAGTCTGTTAAAGACATTTTTTTCCAACAGTTTACAGACATGAGATGTAAGTGCTACGGCCTGTAACTATTCACATTGGTGTTCGGCTTAACGTTTTTAAGAATTGGGACAATAATTGATTGGTTCCAGACTTTAGGTAAAATACAGCTGATCCAACATTTGTTAAATATTTCAAAGAGAATGTCAGCCCATTATATTTGGTAAATGTTTCATCATTTCGTTAGAGATAGCATCGATACCGACAGGTGTCTGCTTAACTGTTAACGATGAACACTAACAGCATCTTTCATTTCTTGGAGAGATCGTGAAGCATTGAGAAAATGGAGGGAGACGAAGAGGCAGAGAGAGAGAGAGAGAGAGAGAGAGAGAGAGAGAGAGAGAGAGGAGAGAGAGAGAGAGAGAGAGAGAGAGAGAGACAATGACAAATTCTTTTATTTCGAGGATAATGAATAAGCACACATGTGCTTTTTTACATCCAGTCCCCGCCCGTTAGGGATACATCTTAATAATAATAACCCAATACTTATACAGTCTCGCAATAAAAACAAGGGGAAATAACCCTTTTCAAAACAGCTCCCCCCAACAACCCTCCCCCCCCCCCCCCCCCAACAACCCTCCCCCCCCCCCCCAAAGCAAGCAATTAAAAGAAAATCCTAAAAATACCCCACCCCTACCCCCACCCCCCAAAAAACCGTAACCAAAACAAACAAACAAACAAAAGAGAAGAAAAAACCAAACCAACAAAAGATGATAAAAAAGAGAAAAACAGACAAACAACAACAACAAGAACAAGAACAACAACAAAGCCAAGAAAAAATAACACAACCAAACTTAATAAGTCATAAAGATAAACATCTACACATTGTCAAATGGTACACATACTTGTTATACATAATTATAAGATATTGAAATAGGGCACTCATTAAAACTTAAGTACAGAGGCAAGTCCAATAAAGTATTGAAAATATAAAAATATGAATCCTTCATCAGGATATACTATGACTATAAGCAGGACGATAAAAGGTGAGAGAGAGACAGAGACAGAGAGACAGAGTGTGTGTGTGTGTATTTCAGAGATAATATCCAATATATAAATCCCAAAACAGTATGCCATCCCATCAACACTCATTTTAGATTATACTCGTTTCAAATTATATGTCATTATAAAAATAAATTTAATACTCATACATCCACACAATAAAAACAAGAAACAAACCAAGAAGAAATTTAAAACTATACAGTCGTTGAGAGAGAGAGAGAGAGAGAGAGAGAGAGAGAGAGAGAGAGAGAGAGAGGAGAGAGAGAGAGAGAGACAATGACAATGACAATGACAAATTCTTTTATTTCGAGGATAATGAATAAGCACACATGTGCTTTTTTACATCCAGTCCCCGCCCGTTAGGGATACATCTTAATAATAATAACCCAATACTTATACAGTCTCGCAATAAAAACAAGGGGAAATAACCCTTTTCAAAACAGCTCCCCCCCCCCCCCCCCCCCCAACAACCCCCCCCCCCCCCCCCCCCCCCAAAGCAAGCAATTAAAAGAAAATCCTAAAAATACCCCACCCCTACCCCCACCCCCAAAAAAACCCTAAGCAAAACAAACAAACAAACAAAAGAGAAGAAAAACCAAACCAACAAAAGATGATAAAAAAGAAAAAACAGACAAACAACAACAAGAAGAACAAGAACAACAACAAAGCCAAGAAAAATAACACAACCAAACTTAATAAGTCATAAAGATAAACATCTACACATTGTCAAATGGTACACATACTTGTTACACATAATTATAAGATATTGAAATAGGGCACTCATTAAAACTTAAGTACAGAGGCAAGTCCAATAAAGTATTGAAAATATAAAAATATGAATCCTTCATCAGGATATACTATGACTATAAGCAGGACGATAAAAGGTGAGAGAGAGAGAGACAGAGACAGAGAGACAGAGAGTGTGTGTGTGTGTATTTCAGAGATAATATCCAATATATAATTCCCAAAACAGTATGCGATCCCATCAACACTCATTTTAGATTATACTCGTTTCAAATTATATGTCATGATAATGAAATAAATTTAATACCCATACATCCACACAATAAAAACAAGAAACAAACCAAGAAGAAATTAAAAACTATACAGTCGTTGAGGGAGAGAATATGAGTGGGTGAGAGAGAGAGAGAGACAGAGACAGAGACAGAGAGACAGAGAGACAGAGAGAGAGAGAGAGAGAGAGAGAGAGAGAGAGAGAGAGAGAGAGAGATGGGAAGACAGCATCAGAGAGTGGACTGGCCTTGAGTGGAAAGACTTGCTAGGAAAGCAGAGTAGGTGAAGGGAAGAAGAATATTCTGATATATCATATCATATCACATCACATAGTATCATATCATATCATATCGCATCATATTATATTATATCGATTCGTATAGTATAATATCATATGGATATATCGTATCGTATCGATATTGTTTCATATCAAATCATATTATTTTATATCATACTACATATTGATAACAGAATACAGTAGAATAAAACAGAATAGAATGGAATGGAATCAAACAGAACATAATGTTTACAATAGAACAGAATATGACACAATCTAAGATAATTTTACATAACAGGATATACATTAAAATGTAATTCACATAAGGCTATCAACAATAAAACATATCCAAACTTACCTGGGATTGCAGCTCAACAAATTCAACCAAAAGAATTTCCTACGTCCAGAAATGTGTCACTGGGGTGTTGTAGTCCTATTCAGAACTAGCTGGGAGCAAACTCAGCAATGGTGCAACGTTTTATCAGCAAACTTTCCATTTAAACAGCCCTCAGGACTCATGTTCAATCCTCCTTAAGTCAGATCACGTATGACGTCACCGGAAATGCTCACGTTTTTTCCCCCTCTCCCCCCAAAACGCTGATATTTACTGAAGTGATAATATAGATGTCATAATAGACGTAAAGGAAAACCGTGTACATTTTTGTTCCGATAATACTAGTGACGTCATACTTCAGGAGGATTGAACTTATACTGTCATTTCTCAACGTAACTACGACTTTCTTTTAGAGCAGTACCGAAATATACGGTTCCTTTAATAAAAAAAAAAATCACCCTGTAGTTTATGAATAGACCTAAGGGTTGAACTGGGCTTATATTCAGCACAAACGGATGGGCTGTCAAGCACATTATGAATAGGCCTTTGTACCCACAAAGACAGGGTTTTTTTAATACAGGCGTGGCATGGCACAGTTCCCATAGACAGATTATCAATGCACTACCCAGGGCCATGCAAGATTATGGCACCTCTCCATAGGATATAATAATTATGTTCAACCCTCTTCGAGGTCGTATGAGATGTGACGTCACTGGAAATGGGTTTGGTTTTGGTTGTGTTGTTTTGGTACCCATTTTTTTCCCTTTTCACTAACAGGTACACACAGTGTATTTTTTAAATTAGTAGCCCAAAGCTTTTTTCTGGTTTTTATTTTTATATTTATTTTATTCTTTTATTCTTTGTTCTTTTATTTTATTCTTTTATTTCGAAGATCATGGACTAGGCACTACAGGCTTTCTTTACAGCTAGTCCCTGTGTGTATGCGGTTTTGTACATTTTGTCATACCATCCCACACGGCACATAATAGCTGACTTCCGAAAAGCAGAACATGTTTCAATGTGTGCGCAATATGTTCTGCGTGTGTTCGCACACGGGGGCATGGTTGGTTTAAAGTCTCAGCCGTAAGACTCAGGGAGAGAATGGAGTCTGTACTGATGTTAACTCCAGGGGCAAAAATCCCCTTGAACGGGATTTGAACAGATCAGGAGGGTAATAATAATAATAATAATAAATAATAATAATAATAATAATAATAATAATAATAATAATAATAATAATAATAATAATGTATGGAATTTATATAGCGCTGAATCTTGTAAAGCAGCAAATCAAAGTGCTCAGATGACATGATTTTTGTTTTATATCGAGGATAAAGGAATAAGCACTCAGGTGCTTTTTTTTTACATCCAGTACCCGTGTGTATGCGATTTTGTAAATTTTGTCATCTGTTCCCACCGGCACACAATGGCCTACTCTTTCGAAAAGCGGAACAGGATTTAACGTGTGCGCAAGATGTTCTGCATGCCTTCGCACACGGGGCCTCGGTTTATAGTCTCATCCGAAGGACTTTGACATTCAGCTCGATTTTTTTTGTCAAACTGGGAAGAAAGGGCAGGCTGGGAATGGAACCCAGAACCTCACAGCTTACTTGTCGGCAGGCAAACGTCTTGACCATCCTGCCACCTTCCTTCCACATAATAATAATAATAATAATAATATATGGAATTTATATAGCGCTGAATCTTGTAAAAAAACAAACAAATCGAAGCGCTTAATGCGCTTAATTAGCACATGTGGATAGGAGAGAGATATGTGGGTATTGTCGGTGACGTCAAATGTACCCTGACTTTTAGGGAGTTGGAACATAATTATTGTGCCTTTTTTCGTGGTTCTTTTAATTTTTATTTATTTATTTTTGTGGTTTGGTCAGGGGCTGGCTGGTGGTTGACTTTTGTCTGTTTTTAGCGCTACTGGTGTGAAAGGTGTGCGTTTTGCTTATAGCTGGAAGGTGGACAATGCGGTGTCTAGTGGTGTGGTGTGGTTGTAAGGTGGGGTGTGGTGTGGTGTGGTGTGGTGTGGTGTGGTTGGGGTGTGGTGGGGTGTGGTTGTGTGTGTTGTGTGGTTGTGGTGTGGTATGGTTGTGTGGTGTGGTGTGGTGTGGTGTGGTGAGGTTGTGGTGAGGTGTGGTTGTGGAGAGGTGTGGTTTTGGTGTGGTATGGTGTGGTGTGGTTGTTGTGTGGTGTGGTGGTGTGTGTGTGGTTGTGGTAGGGTGGAGATGTGGTGTGGTTGTGGTGTGGTGTGAATGGGGCGTGGTGTGATGTGGTGTGGTATGGTGTGCTGTGGTGTGGTAGTGTGCTGTGGTGTAATAGTGTGGTGTGATGTGTTGGTGGTGTGGTGTGATGTAGTGTGGTGAAGGTGGTGTGGTGTGATTGGAGTGTGGTGTGGTATGGTGTGGTGTGGTGTGGTGTGGTAGTGTGGTGTGATATAGTAATGTGGTGTGGTGTGGTGGAGTTGGGTGTGGTGTGGTGTGGTGTGATTGGGGTGTGGTGTGGTGTGATGTGGTGTGGTGTAGTAGTGTGTGTGGTGTGATGGTGGTGGTGGTGGTGTGGTGTGATTGGGGTGTGGTGTGGTGTGATGTGGTATGGTGTGGTGTGTGTGTGGTGTGGTGTGATGTGGTATGGTGTGGTGTGGTATGGTGTAGTGTGGTGGTGGTGGCGTGGTGTGATTGGGGTGGTGGGTGGGTTGTGGTGGGGTGGGGTGGGGTGTGGTGTGGTGTGGTGTGGTTGTGGTGAGGTGTGGTTATGGTGTGGAGTGTGGTGTAGTGTGGTGGTGGTGAGGTGTGGTGTGGTGTGGTGTGGTTGTGGTGTGGTTGTGGTGGGGTGGGGATGTGGTGTGGTGTGGTGTGATGTGTTATGGTGTGCTGTGGTGTGGTAGTGTGGTGTGGTGTAGTAGATGTGTGTGGTGTGGTGGTGTGGTGTGGTGTGGTGTGGTGTGGTATGGTATGGTATGGTGTGGTGTGGTGTGATGTGCTGTGGTGTGCTGTGGTGTGTGTGTGGGTGATGTGATGGGATATGGTGTGGTGTGATGTGATGGAATATGGTGTGGTGTGGTAGTGTGGTGGGGTGGGGATGTGGTGTGGTTGTGGTGTGGTGTGATTGGAGTGTGGTGTGATGTGATGTGTTATTGTGTGCTGTTGTGTGGTAGTGTGGTGTGGTGTGATGTGGTGGTGTGATTGGGGTGCGGTGTGGTGTGATGGGATATGGTGTGGTGTGATGTGATGGAATATGGTGTGGTGTGGTAGTGTGGTGTGGTGTAGTGTGGTGTGGTGGAGTGTGGTGTGGTGTGGTATGGCGTGCTGTGGTGTGGTTTGCTGTGGTGTGGTAGTGTGGTGTGGTGTGATGTGGTGGTGTGATTGGGGTGCGGTGTGGTGTGATGTGGTATGGTGTGTGTGGTAGTGTGGTGTGATGTAGTAGCGTGGTGTGGTGTAGTGTGGTGTGGTGGAGTGTGGTGTGGTGTGGTATGGTGTGCTGTGTGTGGTTTGCTGTGGTGTGGTAGTGTGGTGTGGTGTAGTATGTGTGGTGTGGTGTGATGCGGTGGTGTGATTGGGGTGGGTGTGGTGTAGTGTGGTGTGGTGTAGTAGAGTGGTGTGGTGTGGTGGTGTGGTGTGGTGTAGTAGTGTGGTGTGGTGTGGTTTGCTGTGTGGTGTGGTGGAGTGGGGTGTGGTGTGGTGTGGTTTGCTGTGGTGGTGGTGTGATGTAGTGTGGTTTGCTGTGGTGTGGTAGTGTGGTGTGATGTAGTGTGGTTTGCTGTGGTGTGGTGTGTGTGGTGTGGTGGTGGTGTGGGGTGGTTAAGTGGGGTGTGGCGGGGTGTGGTAGTGTGGTGTGGTGGTGGTGTGGGGTGGTTAAGTGGGGTGTGGCGGGGTGTGGTAGTGTGGTGTGGTGTGGTGTGGGGTGGTTAAGTGGGGTGTGGCGGGGTGTGGTAGTGTGGTGTGGTGGTGGTGGTGGGGGTGGTTAAGTGGGGTGTGGCGGGGTGTGGTAGTGTGGTGTGGTGGTGGTGTGGGGTGGTTAAGTGGGGTGTGGCGGGGTGTGTGTGTGTGGTGTGGTGGTGGTTGTGGGGTGGTTAAGTGGGGTGTGGCGGGGTGTGGTAGTGTGGTGTGGTGGTGGTGTGGGGTGGTTAAGTGGGGTGTGGCGGGTGTGGTAGTGTGGTGTGGTGGTGGTGTGGGGTGGTTAAGTGGGGTGTGGCGGGTGTGGTAGTGTGGTGTGGTGGTGGTGTGGGGTGGTTAAGTGGGGTGTGGCGGGGTGTGTGGTAGTGTGGTGTGGTGTGGTGTGGGGTGGTTAAGTGGGGTGTGGCGGGGTGTGGTGTGGGGTGTGCACGGCTATCTTTCAGCAGCAAAGCAGCAGCATCTGTAGCAGACCAGAGAGCTATGGCAGAACACAATCTAACCTTGACCAGGCAGGGGCCAGCACTGGACACTGTCCACTTCATCCGAGGGGCAGGCAGCGCCCTGTTCTCTGTCCTCTACAGTCACGGAGGTTGACGCCTACAATGTGTGTCATCTTTCACACCTTTGTTTTGTAATTTCTGTTAAGTATATGATTTGTGGAGCACTCACTTTCCCCCAGCCAAGTTAAGCAGCGTCGAGCGTGGTTACCACTTGGATGGGTGACCGTTTTCGCGCCTTGGCTTCAGTACAGTTCCCCCAGATCACCCAGCTGTAAATGGGTACCTGCCCTCTTTAGGGTCAGGGAAGGTAAAGCAGCGAGGGAGAGGAGATGATCACCGCCCTCAATATGCTGGCCCTAGAGAAGTGAGGTCACTGACGCCTCGCTCCCCTACGACCTTATAGGTTATGGGACTCCTTTACCTTTTCCTATAATTATGATTTGTGCGTTTGTCTAGACACAGTGTGCTGTTGTGACATTAGGCTACACACCAGTTTTAATATGGGGGTAATGTAGTATCTTTGTATAGAGTGCCATTGGAATTAAATGTTGGTGATCTTCACAGGTTTTTTTAAGCATGAAAAAATGGACTGTGCACTTGATTTTTGGGATTAAGGACATAGAGCAATACCAGGTAGTCACGAGAAAGTTGGAAATATCCATCAAATGAGGATTGCCTGTATTCCTACAGCGTTGACCCCCGGGTATGCATATTGCGGTAAGGAAGCTAGCAGACAACAAAGGACTGAGGGGGTACAGTGTTATGTGCCCTGTGTGTGTGTGTGTGTGTGTGTGTGTTAGGCCTATTCAGTTTGTTCGTCTGTGTGTTAGGCCTATTCAGTTTGTTCGTCACACACACACACACACACACACACACCAAGTAGTTGTGTATTGAGCAGTTACCAGCATGGTTCCAGACTTACGTTAACTATTGCGGCAAGCAGTGCTCTTTGTGTCCTGTGTGGCTGGCTGTGTAGCTGTACAGTTCCCACACACTGGGGACAGGATAGCCTGGTGGTTTGAGTGATGTATTTGTGATTTGCTGATCCGGGTTCGATTCTAGAGGATTTTTCCTCTGGAGTTAACATCATTGCTGTCTCCACTTTCCCCGAAAGTCCTTCCAATGAGACTATAAACCGAGGTCCCGTGTGCGAACGCATGCAAAATATTTTGCGCTCACGTTAAAACCCGTTCCACTTTTCGGAAGAGTAGGCTATTGTGTGCCGGTGGGAACGATGGCAAAATTTACAAAGCTGCAATACACACGGGGACTGGATGAAAAAAAGTGCACACGCACTTAGTGTTACAACAACCTTAGTGTTAAAAACAAGAATAGTCTTCAGAGAATTGTTAGAATCTGCTCAAAAATAATTGGAGAAGAACAAAGAGATCTCAAGCCGTACTGCGATCAGCAGCTTGTGCACAAAGTGACTGCCATCTTGGCTGATCCATCCTATGCTATGTCTTCGGAATTTCACTTATTGCCTTCAGGACGCCGCTTTCGGTGCTCCAACAGTAAAACAAATAGAAAAAGAAATTCCTTTGTTCCAGTAGTGATTCGAATTTAAAATTCAAAACAGCACTAACCAAACAGTTTTACATTCTCTGATATACCCCCCTGATTGTCAAGTGGGTGTGTGCGTGGGTGTGTGTGTGTGTGGTAATGAAAATAAGTACTCCTGTATCTTGC
>CM054168.1:29439297-29441797 GCA_028751875.1 Rapana venosa | reverse complement strand
CTTCTGTCTGCCTGTCTGACTGTCTGCTGCCTGCCTGCCCTGCTGTTTCTGTCTTTCTGTTCTGCCCTGTCTGTCGCCTGTCCCTGCTGTCTGCCCTGTCTGCTGTCTGACTGCTGCCCTGTCTGTCTGTCTGTCTGCCCTGCCTGTCTGCCTGTCTGTCTGCTGTCTGTCTGTCGTCTGTCTGTCTGTCTGCCCTTCTGCTGTCTGTCTGCCTGCTGCCTGTCTGCCTGTCTGCCTGTCTCTGTCTGTCTGTCTGCCTGTCTGTCCTGTCTGTCTGCCTGCCTGTCTGCCTGTCCTGCCTGTCTGTCTGTCTCTGTCTGCCCTGTCGCCTGTCTGCCTGTCTGTCTGTCCTGTCTGCCTCTGCCTGCCTGTCTGCCTGTCTGCCTGCCTCCTGTCTGTCTGCCTGTCTGCCTGCCCGCCTGTCTGCCTGTCTCCTGTCGTCTGTCTGCCTGTCTGCCCGGGTCTGCCTTTCTGTTTTCCCTCTGTCTGCGCCTGTCCCTGTCCTGTCCCTGTCTGCCTGTCTGCCTGTCCGTCCTGTCTGCCTGCTGCCTGCCTGTCTGTCTGCCTGCCTGTCTGCCTGTCCTGCCTGTCTGCCTGTCGCCTGTCTGTCTGTCTGTCGCCTGCCTGCCTGCCTGCCTGCCTGTCTGTCTGTCTGTCTGTCTGCCTGTCTGCCCTGTCTGTCTGTCTGTCTGTCTTGCTTGCCTGTCTGCCTGCCTGCCTGCCTGCCTCCTTCTGCCTTTTCTGCCTGTCTGCCTGCCTGCCTGCCGGGTGCTGCCCTGTCTGCCTGTCTGCTTCTGTCTTCTGTCTTCTGTCTGCCTTCTGTCTGCTGTCTGTCTGTCTCTGTTCTGCCTGTCTGCCTGACCTGTCTGACTGTCTGTCTGCCTGCCTGCCTGCCTGCCTGTCTGCCTGTCTGCCTGTCCTTCTGTCTGTCTGTTCCTGCCTGCCTTCTGTCTGCCTCTGCCTGCCTGCCTGCCTGCCCTGCCTGCCTGTCCTGTCTGCCTGCCCTGCCGTCTGCCTGTCTGCTCTGTCCTGTCTGTCTGTCTGCTCTGTCTGTCTTTGCTGCTTCTTTTGATGTCTTCTGTCTGTCTGTCTGTCTGCCTGTCTGCCGCTGTCTGTCTGTCTGCTGCCTGCCTGCCTGCCCCTGTCTTCTGCCTGTCTGTCGTCTGCGCCCTTGTCCTTCTGTCGGGGCCGCCTTGGGGCCTGGCCGGCCCTCCCCTGTGTCCCGCGTCCTGCGTCACGCCGGGCCTACTCCCGACCCACTTTTGTCTGCCCCTGCCGCCTCTGTTACTTGGCCGCTTCTTGTTGTGTTTTCTGTCGGGTCTGTCTGCTGTGTTAGTGTGGTGTGCTGTGGTGGTGTTTGGTGGTGGGGTTTGTGTGGGTTGTGGTGGGTGGTGGTTTTGGTTGTGTGGGTGTGGTGTTGTGTGGTTTGTTTGTGGTGTGGTGGTGTTGGTTTTGGTGGTGGTGGTGTGTGGTGGTGGTGTTGGTTGTGGGTGGTTGGTGGTGGTGTGGTTGTGGGTGGTGGGGGGTGAGTGGTTGGGGTGTGGTGTGTTTGTGGTGGTGGTGGTGGTGGGTGTTGGGGGGTGTGGGTGGTGGGGGGGTTTGTGGTGGTGGGTTTTTGGGGTGGTTGTGGTGGTGGGGGTTTTGGTGGGGGTTGGGTGGGTGGTGTGTGGTGGTGGGGGGTGGTGTGGTGGTGGTGGTGTGTGGGGGTGTTGGTGGTGGTGGTGGTGGTGGTGGTGGGTGGTGGGGGGGTTGTGGTGGTGGGGGGTGTGGTGGTGGGTGTGGTGGTTTGTGGTGGTGGGTGGTGGTGGTTTTGGGTGGGGGTGGTTGTGGTGGTGTTGGTGTGTGGTGGTGGTGGTTGTGGTGGTGGTGGGTGGTGGGGTGGTGGGTGGTGGTGTGGTGTTTTGGGGGGTGGGGTGGTTGTGGTTGGTGGGGGTGGTGGGTGGTGGTTGTGGGGGTGGGGGGGTGTGGGGTGGGTGGGGTGGTGTGGGTGGTGGTGGGGGGTTGTGGGTAGTGGTGTGTGGGGGTGGGGGTGGTGGGTGGTGGGTTGGGTTGGGGGTGGGTGGGGTGGTGGTGGTGGGGGTGGTTTTGTGGGGTGGTGGGTGGGGTTTGGGTGGTGGGGGTGGTGGTGGGGGTTTGGGGGTGGTGGTGGTGGTGGTGGGTGGTGGGGGTGGTGTGGTGGGGTGGGGGTTGTGGGTGTGGTGGGGTGTTTTGTGGGTGGTGGTTGGTGGTGGGTGGTGGTGGTGGGGTGGTGGGGGTGGGGGGTGTGTGGGGTGGGGGTGGGGGGGTGGGGGTGGGTGGGGTGGGGTGGTGGTGGTGGTGGTGGGGTGGGTGGTGTGTGGTGGGTGGTGGGTGGTGGTGGTGGGTGGTGTGGTTTGGTGTTGTGGTGGTGGGTGTGGTGGTGTGTGTTTGTGTGGTGTGTGGGGTGGTGGTGGTGGTGGTGGGGTGGTGGTTGGTGTGGTGGGTGGTGGTGGTGGTGGTGGTGTGGTGGTGTGGTGTGGTG
>CM054168.1:29429297-29434297 GCA_028751875.1 Rapana venosa | reverse complement strand
GGAAGAAAGGGCGAGGCTGGGAATCGAACCCAGAAGTTTAAAGTCTGCTCACGTTGAGTGATATTAGACTGTTTGGTGGTATGTGCATGTGCATGCACACAGGCACACACGCATGCAAGCATATTAGACACAGATGCATGTGCACATACACGCGCGCACACACACACACACACTGGAGTTAACCTCAGTGCTGACTCCACTCTCCCCAAAAGTCCTCCAAATGAGACTATAAACCGAGGCCCCGTGTGGGAACGCACGCAGAACATCTTGTCCACATGTTATATACTGTTCCACTTTTCGTAAGAGTAGGCCATTGTGTGCCAGTGGGAATGGATGACAAAATTTATAAAAACGGCATACACTCGGGAACTGGATGTAAAAAGAAAGACACACGAGTGCTTATTCCATTATCCTCGAAATAAAAGAATAAAAATAAAAATAAATGCGCACTCACGCTTGCACGCACACATACACACACACACACACACTTGCATTGATGCATGCACACATACTTACACACACATGTATGCATATCCCTGAAGATGGATTGTGGCTACCTTCATGGTGGGAAAAGCTGGCCTCACACGCAAAGTGTTCACCGTTGCTGAATCTCAGAGCTCTAACCTAGGATATACAACAACAACAACAACAACAACAACAACAACAACAACAACAACAACAAACAAAAGAAACCCCCAAAACCCACACATGCATGCACACATGGATTTACACACGCACGCACCCACACACACACACACGCACGCACACTCACACACACAGAGTCACACACACACACACGCATGCACACTCACACTCACACACACACACACATCACACACACACACACAAGCTTCACACACACACACACACACGATCACACACCACACACACACACACACATACACACATATACACACACACACAGAGTCACACACACACACACACACGAATGCATGTGCATGCACACTTATTCCTACTACGACTACTACTACTACTACTACTACTACTACCACTACTACTACTACTACTACACTACTACTACTACTACTACTACTACTACTACTACTACTAACTACTCTACTACTACTACTACTACTACACTACTACTACTACACCACCACCACCACCACCATTTTTGCTGCTGTTACCACCACCACCACCCCACCACCACCACTACCACCACCATTTTAACTACTACTACTACTACTACTACTACTACAACCACTACTACTACTACTAAAAAAAAAAACCCCACAAAACCCCAAAGACTTCTACTGAAATTACTACGTCTTCTATACAAAAAGATAATGTTAAAGAGAACACAAAAAAACTTATACTAAAATTCCTCCTCCTCCACCTCCTCCCTCCACTCTCCTCACTCCTCCTCCTCCTCCATCCTCCCCCTCCTCCTCCTCTCTCTCCCTCCTCCTCCTCCTCCTCCTCACATCCTCCTCCTCCTCCTCCTCCTCCTCCTCCTCCTCCTCCTCCTCCTCCTCCTCCTCACTCCTCCTCCTCCTCCTCCTCCTCCTCCTCCTCCTCCTCCTCCTCCTCCTCCTCCTCCTCCTCCTCCTCCTCCTCCTCACATCCTCCTCCTCCTCTCCTCCTCCTCCTCCTCCATCCTCCACTCCTCCTCCTCCTCCTCCTCTCCTCCACCTCCTCCTCCTCCTCCTCCTCCTCCTCACCTGTGTGTGGTCCTCCTCAGCAACGTGGACAGGTACGAGCAGTCCTGCAGCTGGGAACTGAAGAGCCGCCACAAGGCGCCTCTGCTGCTGGAGACCCTGCGCTTCTCCCTGGAGCAGCACGTCACCTGCAGCTACGACTTCCTCCAGGTGAATGGAGGTGAGTCACACACATGCACATGCACTACGCACGCACGCATGCACACACACACATACACATACACACGCGTCGTCTTGACATGTATAAAAGGAGTGGTTTAGATATTCATAAGAAATATGCCACTAGTCGAGAAGTTTTATATGACTCTCAGCAATTCATAGTGTCAGTTGCTGAAGTCATATATTCTCTCACCTGTAAAACCTTTACTGTAATTACATATATATATATATGTATATATATATATATATATATATATATATTTATATACTTATGTGGATGTGGGTGCGTGTAGGGGAGAGAAAGAGAGAGAGAGAGATGTGGTGTGTAATAATAGGTACTTTGGTATGAATGCGGGTGTGTCTAAATCACCATGTAGTGAATAGACATTAAACAAAACAAAACAAAACAAACACATGCGCGCATGCATGCATGCATACGCACGCGCACACACACACAGAGTCGACCATTGCTATAGCTGAGTGTGTTAGGGGACGGGATTGCTCAGTGGTCAGAGCACTCTCTTTCACCCTGCCAAAGTGTATAACCTGTGTGTGTGTGTGTGTGTGTGTGCATGCGTGCGTGCGTGTGTGTGCGCATATTTAGACTTGTTAGAACTAATAATTTTTTATTCGTTGCATGATTGTGAAAGAAGGAGTTGTGTGCAAGTGCTTTGATTTGTTTGTGCAAGGTATAGCGCTATATGAATTCTATTTTTTATCATCATTATTATCATCATCATCATCATCATCATCATCGTCGTCGTCGTCGTAATCATCATCATCATCATTATTACTACTACTATCCCTATGTTAAGTTAGAGAACCCCTCTTTCCCACTGTGCGCATTTGCACAAACGTTGCCTATGTAGCAGTTTTAGCACTTTTGTAAAAAAAAAATTTATGTCAAAAATCTCTTGTTGTTTGGAAACTGGCAGTTTTGGGGAGATAAATTCATTATCTTGTACCAGAACATACTTTCAGGTTGCATGATATATTTCTGCATTAGTTATGAGAGTGAAACTTGACCCCACCAAACACGCATAAAGTGACCATTGATGTACTTGCAACATGTACTGTACTGAACAGACAAATGACTTCATTCACTCTAAATGTCTGGCGTGTCGTTTCTGCAAAGTAGGAAGCATAATTTGCTCGATGGTAAAACCACTTGGCTATTCAGGTACTCAGTCCTCCTACCATGCACGTACGCATGCATGC
The DNA here is from genome assembly GCA_028751875.1 of Rapana venosa. Classification (NCBI taxonomy): domain Eukaryota; kingdom Metazoa; phylum Mollusca; class Gastropoda; order Neogastropoda; family Muricidae; genus Rapana; species Rapana venosa. Next base: position 29,431,241 of record CM054168.1, on the reverse strand, counting down.
ACACACATGCCGCATGCATGCCACGCATACACACACACACACACACACAACATACACTCACACTCACACACCAAGAATCCCACGGCTCCGCAAAGTAACACACACACACATGGGGTCGGGATAGCCTAGTGGTTAGAACATTGCGCTCGCAATCTGACGACCCGGGTTTGATTCTCGTTCAAAGGGATATTTTTCCCTGGAGTTAACATCAGTGCAGACTCCACTCTCCCCAAAAGTCCTTAGGATGAGACTATAAACCGAGACCCCGTGTGCGAACGCACACAGAACATCTTGCACACATGTTAAATCCTGTTCCGCTTTTCGTAAGAGCAGGCCATTGTGTGCTGGTGGGAACAGATGACAGAATTTACAAAACCGTATACACTGGGGAGTGGATGCAAAAAAGCACATAAGTGCTTATTCCATTATCAGTATCAAAGAATAAAATGAAATAAATAAATAAAACACATACACAAACACACACCAAGAATCCCATGGCTCCACCAAGTCTCTTTGTTTCCAAGTGGGTTCATAATAAATTTATTATGAAGCATGTGTGTGCCTGGCTAACTGGTGACCTGGGAAAGTTTGGAATCTCTGTAGGAAGGAAAGCTTGAGATTTAAACAAAACCCACCATAATAATAAATAATAAATGGAACTTATATAGCGCTATATCTTGCAAAGACAAATCAAAGCGCATGCATTCAACCTAATCTTACACAGTCATGCAATCCATGATAAATAATCAAACAAACAGATATTACAAACATGGTGCGCTGCAGACAAAATCTATGAAATAAAATGTCAATAGTCAAATGTTTTTCAAAAGCACACACACACACTCACACAGGTCGTATACTTTAGCAGGGTGATAGGACATGGGTTAGTAAAGGTGGGATAGTTCTGATATGAAACAGGAGGGGGGAAATCTTCGGTTTGAAATAAATATGTCTTGAGGCTGGATTTAAAAGTGTCATAGCTAGGTTTCTGGCGAAGAGAGAGAGGGAGCTCATTCCAGGTCGATGGACCCGAAATAGAGACAGAGTGGCAGCCAACGGTAGATTGGTTAAATCTAGATATTCGTAGGCACAAGGTATCTGCAGTAGAGCGGAGGGAACGTGAAGGAGTGTACAGGTTAAGACATTCACAGAGGTAGGAGGGTGCAGTTTTGTGGAGACATTTGTAACAGAGCGTACTGATCTTATAGTTTACTCTCTGTGGCACAGGCAGCCAGTGGAGAGATCGCAAGAGAGGAGCGATGTGTTCAGATTTTTGTCGAGCTGCAGAGTTTTGTACGCGTTGAAGAGAGTGGATGGATGATGCTGGCAGGCCAAACAAAAGAGAATTACAGTAGTCTAAACATGAGAGATGTGACCAGCTTGGAAGCTGCGTACATAACCCGTATATAGGTGCCGCATTCTCACGTGCTCTCAGCATCAATCAGGGAGATGTGAAGGGAAGGGTAAGTAGATGGTTGGTTACCCTGTGGCGGGTTACCCCGTAGGGCAAAGGTTAACTCATTGGAGTCGCAGTGAAATGGATCCCGTCATTTTGTGGTAACGCGTGATTTTGGCTATATTTGAAAAAATTCAGCACACTTACCCAACATAATAATGACATACACATTATACATCATTGAAAAGTTTATAATGTCTTCTTCTGAGATTGTTTCACAGTTTTTTAATAGATGACTGTATTTATTTTTTACAAATTTTCAAAACATGTCACTGAATGCTGAAAAATAAAAAGTTTTGAAAATTAGGGCTGGTATCTTAAATGGCTTTAACTATTCATCAATTAGTTCCCTTGAAGCAATGTGATGATTTTTCACCAAAGTAAAGTTCCCTGAAGCTGGCTGAATCCATCTGATTTCACTTTTTGTACAACAGATTTTTTTTTTTAAAGAATCATAATACTGGAGAGCCTGAAATCCCAAAGATATC
>CM054168.1:29406797-29421797 GCA_028751875.1 Rapana venosa | reverse complement strand
GTGTGTGTATTTGTGTGTGTGTATGAGTGTGTTTTGTGGGGTGTATGTGTGTGTGTTTTTGTGTGTGTTGTTTTGTGTGTGTGTTTTGTGGGGTTTGTGTGTGTGGATGTGTGTGTGTTGTGTGGTTGTTGTGTTGTGTTTGTTGTGTGTGTGTATGTGTGTGTGTGTGTGTTGGGGTGTGTGTGTGTCTGTTGTGTGTAGTGTGGTGTGTGTGTTGTGTGTGTGTGTGGTGTTTTGTGTGGTTGTTGGGGTGTGTATTGGTGTTGTTGTTGTGTGTGTGTTGGGGTGTGTGTGGTGTGTTTGTTTTGGGTTTTATGTGTGTGTGTGTGTAGTGTGTGTGTGTTGTGTGTTTGTGTGTGGTGTTGTGTGTGTGTATGTGTGGTGTGTGTGTTTGTTGTGTGTGGTGTTGTCTGGGGTTGTGTATGTGTGTGTGTGTGTTTGTGTGTGTGGTATGTGTGTGTGTGTGTGTTGTGTGTGTGTGGTGTGTGTTGTGTGTGTGTCTGTGTGTGTGTATGGTGTTTGTGTGGGGTGGGGTGGTGTGGGTGTTGTGTGTATGTGTGTGTGTGTTGTGTTGTATGTGTGTGTGTGTGTGCGTGTTGAAATGTGTGTGTGTGTATATGGAGGGGGGAAAGGAAAAGAGGAGGGGGCGCAAAGGGGATGGTGTGTGTGTAATGTGTGTGCATGGTGTGGGAGGGGGGGGTGGTTGGGGTAGGGAATGGGGGGGGGGTCACAAGGGGAGGGTGTGTGTGTGTGAGTGTGTGTATGTTGGGAGGGAGGAAGGGGGGGTGAGAAGGGGGAAGGGGAGGAGGGGAGGGCAAGGGGAGGGAGTGTGGGTTGTTAGTTAATCTAGCTTAGATGGGAATCAGACCAGTAACTCTTTTTTTCTTTCTTCATCTTTTTTTGTCAAACGCGTCAGACAGCAACTAACAGTCGTCTGTCATATGAGCGGAAAAAAGGATGGTTAAGACGTTTGCCTGCCAACAAGTAAACCGTGAGGTTCTGGGTTCCATTCCCAGCCTCGCTCTTTCTTCCCAGTTTGACAAAAAAATCGAACTGAATGTCAGAGTCCTTCGGATGAGACTATAAACCGAGGCCCTGTGTGCGAACGCATGCAGAACATCTTGCGCACATGTTAAATCCTGTTCCGCTTTTCGAAAGAGTAGGCCATTGTGTGCTGGTGGGAACAGATGACAAAATGTACAAAACCTCATACACACGGGGTAAAGGGTAAAGGTAAAGGAGTCCCATAACCTATAAGGTCGTAGGGGAGCGAGGCGTCAGAGACCTCACTTCTCTAGGGCCAGCATATTGAGGGCGGCGCCCATCTCCTCTCCCTCGCTGCTTTACCTTCCCTGACCCTAAAGAGGGCAGGTACCCATTTACAGCTGGGTGAACTGGGGGAACTGTACTGAAGCCAAGGCGCGCAAACGGTCACCCATCCAATTGGTAACCACGCTCGACGCTGCTTAACTTGGCTGGGGGAAAGCGAGTGCTCCGACCACTGAGCTATCCCGTCCACACACGGGGACTGGATGTAAAAAAGCACATGAGTGCTTATTCCATTATCCTCAATATATAAAAAAAAAGTCATCTAAGCGCTTTGATTTGTTGCTTTACAAGATTCAGCGCTATATAAATTCCATACATTATTATTATCATTATTATTATTATTATTAAAATGCAGACCCATAGAGAGAGGGATAGGAAAGAGGGAAGTACTTGCGAGGAAGTTTCAAGAAAGTGGGGATGGTGTTTGTACTGAAAGACCCTCCAGCATCCCTAAGGCAGTTTTCTAAACATAAACATGGTCACCACTGGCTTTCTGCTTCTCCGTAGTGAGGGAGACCAATCCCATTTGAACGATTCTTACTGATTCACCATAGTTAGGTGGGGGGTGGGGAATCCATATGTGAATGATTTTTGTTTGAAGGTGATTGCTCTGTCACGTAATGTTTTAAATAATAATAATAATAATAATGTATGGAATTTATATAGCGCTGAATCTTGTAAAGCAACAAATCAAAGCGCTCAGATGACTTTTTTTTTTTACCGAGGATAAAAGGAATAAGCGCTCATGTGCTTTTTTACATCCAGTCCCTGTGTGTATGCGGTTTTGTAAATTTTGTCATCTGTTTCCACCGGCACACAATGGCCTACTCTTTTGAAAAGCAGAACAGGATTTAACATGTGCGCAAGATGTTCTGCATGCGTTCGCACACGGGGCCTCAGTTTATTGTCTCATCCGAAGGACTTTGACATTCAGTTAGATTTTTTTGTCAAACTGGGAAGAAAGGGCGAGGCTGGGAATCGAACCCAGAACCTCACGGTTTACTTGTTGGCAGGCAAACGTCTTAACCATCCTGCCACCTTCCTTCATTTTGAGAATGTGTTGTGTTATGTGTTGTTGTTGTTGCAGACATTGCGACATGTGGCCAAAATGTGAACGCATCCACATCTCCCAAGATTCTTCAGTTGCCGTCCATCAGTCCTGGGTGTGTATGTGTGTTTTGTGTGTAGGTGTGTGTGTGTGAGTGCTTGTGTGTTGTGTGTGTTGTGTGGGTGGGTGGGTGTTGTGAGTGTTTGTGTGTGTGTTGTGTGTGTGTGTGTTTGTTTTGTGTGTATTTGTTTGTTGTGTGTGAGTGCTTGTGTGTTGTGTTTGTGAGTGTGTTGTGTGTGTTTTGTGTGTGTTGTGTGTTTGTCTCTGTGTGTGTGTGGTGTGTGTGTTGTGTGTGTTATGTGTGTGTGTGTGTGTGTTGTGTTGTGTGTGTTGTGCGTGTGTGTGAGTGCTTGTGTGTTGTGTTTGTCTGTGTGTGTGTTGTGTGTGTTGTGTTGTGAGTGTTTGTGTGTGCTGTGTGGGTGTGTGTTGTGTGTGTGTGTTGTGTGTGTGTGTGTTTGTTTTGTGTGTATTTGTTTGTTGTGTGTGAGTGCTTGTGTGTTGTGTTTGTCTGTGTGTGTGTTTTGTGTGTGTGTGTTGTGTGTTTGTCTCTGTGTGTGTGTGTGTGTTGTGTGTGTGGTGTGTGTGTTGTGTGTGTGTGTTATGTGTGTGTGTGTGTGTGTTGTGTTGTGTGTGTTGTGCGTGTGTGTGTGTTGTGTGTGTGTTTTGTGTGTGTGTGTGTGTGTTATGTGTATGTACTGTGTGTGTTGTATTGTGTGCATGTGTGTGTTGTGTGTGTGTGTTATGTGTGTGTGTGTGTTGTGTTGTGTGTGTGTTTTGTGTGTGTGTGTGTGTGTTGTGTGTGTGTTGTATTGTGTGTGTGTGTTGTGTGTCTGTGTGTGTGTTGTGTGTGTTTTGTCTGTGTATGTGTGTTGTGTGTGTGTTGTGTGTGTTGTTGTTATTATTATTATGAACATTACCATTATTAACATTATTATTATTATTAATTTCCTGTTCCGCTTTTCATAAGAGTAGGCCATTGTGTGCCGGTGGGAACAGATGACATATTTACAAAACCGCATACACACGGGGACTGACTGGATGTAAAAAAAAGCACATGAGTGCTTATTCCATTATCCTCGATATAAAAGGATAAATAAATTAATTAAATAAATAAATACCCGTCATTCATTTATTGATATGTCTGCTTCTTGTTTCTCTTTAGCTCGTAAAGAGTTAAACTAAAGGGAATAAACTCTTGTGAAGAAAAACGGAGCCTGTCTCTGACTCCTCGCTGTAACGACTCACAGCATGAATTTCCAACGTCACTCGGTCAAGAGTGCTAAATTTAGCACACCCCTTCCTTTTACCAAGTCCAAGTTGTGGTCAGTCAGTTCCTGCTGTAGTAATCAGCACCAGCTGGGATGGGATGGACAGCAGCTGAGAGTGAAGGGGGACACTGACTGACAGCTGTGGCCTGTATAGGTTAAAGTCAACAACTTCACATTGATCCCTGTGTAGTAGTTCTTCAGTTGAACGTCCTTCCACTAAATAGTGATATCAGACGGGAAGGTGTGTGTATGTGTGTGTGTGTGTCCGTGTGTGCGTGTGTGTGTGTGTGTGCGCGCGCACGTGCGTGTGTGTGTGTATGGGGGAGGGGTATGCACATAACTAATCAATCGCAATAAACAACTATTATGAAAAAAGCATCAACAAGAATTCTGAAAAAAACAACAACAACAAAAAACAACCCCAAAAACATCAAACAGCAAAAATACTAACTTTCCAATTCATATAACTTGAAGCTATCCTTATATCCGAGGAGTCTGAAAATAGGAGTATGGCTTAATGACAATACAATTTCTTTCATTAATGGAATATCTTTAAGAACTTGCTGTAAGCTACGGACTGGGAAGGCAGGTAAGATGTTTTTCATATCTCTGCGTCGTAAAAGAATGTGATCATTGGTAAGATTTTCACCACAGATACATGTTGCTTTTTTTAACCCAACACCACTGCAACCGCCCATTAACGCCCTGGTAAAAATAGACCCAGTTTTCCTGCAAACGCCCAAAACACCCTCAAATATGTGCTTACTATGGGCGCCGCCATTGTTGTTGAAATAAACGAGATTCTCGTGAGAGTTGCTGCTTTGCGTGAACAAGAAGCAGCCATGTTGTTGGCACTTTACTGTGTCAATCATGAGGTTAAGCAAATTATGATTTTTGTTTGCTAAATATTTGTTATGCAATGCAGGTGTTGCGAGGAGATTTGACCTATAGACAATCAAGCTTTTCATGAATATTTTAAGATTGATTGAAATGACGGGGCAGAGTGGCACAAGCTGTGTTTACAAGTTTAGAGAGAGATCCTGATTGCCATACTATAGCAAATGTAGAGGTTCTTTTATTAATTTTTTGTTTGTAAACAACTGCAATGAATGCAAAAATTGGGCCTGCCAGTGTTGTTTATTTATGCAGAATGAGAATACATTCTTGCATAAAAAAATATCTAGATATATCCGTGTTACCTTATTTAATGCAGAATGCAGGAAATAACATTCTTGCAGTAAAAAGATATCTCCAGATATATCCAGTGTGTACCTTATTTAATGCAGAATGCAGGAAATAACATTTCTTGCAGTAAAAAGATATCTCCAGATATATCCAGTGTGTACCTTATTTAATGCAGAATGCAGGAAATAACATTTCTTGCAGTAAAAAGATATCTCCAGATATATCCAGTGTGTACTTTATTTAATGCAGAATGCAGGAAATAACATTTCTTGCAATAAAAAGATAGCATACATATATTTAATCTTTTTTTTATGTAGTAACTATTGAAAGTTGTAAAAATGACTTCCCTTGACAGTCCTGAATTGTGTGAGAATGTACTGGGTGACTTCAGCAGGGTGCTAAATTTAGTTCTAAAAGCATTGAGCTTAAGCCTGTAGATTCGGACGCCTATAGAGCAGATTTAAAGGCTTTTTCCACTGGAATATTGTTAACTCATTGGAGTCGCAGTGAAATGGATCCGGCCATTTTGTGGTGACGCGTGATTTTGGCTATATTTGAAAAATTCAGCAGACTTACCCAACATAATAATGACATACACATTATACATCTTGGAAAAGTTTATAATGTCTTCTTTTGAGATTCTTTTACAGTTTTTCAATAGATGACTGTATTTATTTTTTACAAATTTTCAAAATATGTCACTGAATGCTGAAAAATAAAAAGTTTTGAAAACTAGGGCTGGTATCTTAAATGGCTTGAACTAGTCATCAACTAGTCCCCTTGAAACAATGTGATGATTTTTCACCAAAGTAAAGTTCCCTGAAGCTGGCTGAATCCATCTGATGTCACTTTTTGTACAACAGATTATTTTTTTTAAAGAATCATAACACTGGAGTGCCTGAAATCCAAAAAGTATAGCTTGTTGACATGTCAAACAAAATTGGCCAACAGACAAAAACTAGGCAAGCTTATGGTCAAGGAAAGCAAGTGTGTTTAGAAAAATGATTGCCCTACAGGCCAGAGTACTTTCCCTTGAGTTAACCATAACTTTGTGTTTTTAAAAAAAATCGTAAGTCTGCCGATTCTTAAGCTTCGGCACATCACAGTAAAGGAGAGGAGTGCCGAAGCTACAACCTCAATGAGTTAAGACTGATGGTCTGACGCGTCCAATGGGTTTCTTTCAGCCATTTCTTCTCGGTGCACTGCTGGTGGCTGGTGGATGCCGGGAGGAACGACCACGTGGTGCTGCTGGAGAACACGCGCTTCCACACCTCCGCCTCCTGCAGCGAGTTTGAGCTCCGCGTTTACGATGGTAGGTGTGGCGCTCTTCGCCTGGTTCTGCAGGTGTCTGTCCTGGCTTGTCTTGGCTTGGCTTGGTTTGGCTTGGCTTGGCTTGGCTTGGCTTGGCTTGGCTTGGCTTGGCTTGGCTTGGCTTGGCTTGTCCTGTCTTGTCTTGTTTGTATACCACTTTTTTAAGTCACGGCAGATTTCTCTGCCTGAAATTCGGGTTGCTCTTTCCCTGGGGGAAGAGCGTGTCGCCACAAGAGCAGCGCCACCTTTTTTAAATTAAATTTTTTTTTCTTTCTGTGTGTGTGTTTGTTTCCCTATCAGAGTGGGTTTTTTTTTAAAATAGAATTTTGCCAGGGATAACTCTCTTGTTGCCGTGGGTTCTTATACGTGTCAAGTCAAGTCAAGTCAAGTCAAATTTTTATTTCCAGATGGTACATTGAATAAGCAATGCATTTGTGCGCTGAATGTGTTGCACATGGGACCTCGGGTTTATCTCTCATCTGAAAGACTAGCACCCAGACCACCATTCTTAGTCTGGTGGATGGGGGTAAAAGTTTTGGGCACAAACAGGGATCGAACCTGGACTTTGGGGTTTCTAGGTAAGTGCGCTACCTCTAGACCACCGATGATCCAGTGACTGATACTGTCTGTTGTTTTAAACTAACATCTGTTGTCGTGAAATGCTTTGAGGGTATTGTGCCACCATATCTGCTGGCTCAGGTCAGAGTCAATCCTGATCCTGACCAGTTTACCTGCAAACATAACACAAGTACAGACAGTGCAGTCATCACACTTGTAAATCATGTGTAAAGGTAAAAGGTACAGGTGTCCTATAACTATGTGGTCATTGGGGAGCGAGGCGTCAGAGACCTCAGCTTCTCCAGGGGCCAGCATATTGAGGTCGGCGCCCATCTCCTCTCCCTCGCTGCTTTACCTTCCCTGACCCTAAAGAGGGCAGGTACCCTTCAACAGCTGGGTGAACTGGGGGACTGTACTGAAGCCAAGGCACGCAAACAGTCACCCATCCACTTGGTAGCTGTGTTCAGTGCTGCTCAACCTTAGCTTGGGAAAAGCGAGTGCTTGGAGAGATCCTGCTCCAACAGTCATGTGTACACTTCACTTAGAAAGGACAGATTGTGCGCCTTGGCTTCAGTACAGTCCCCCAGTTCACCCACCTGTAAATGCGTACCTGCCCTCTTTAGGGACAGGGAAGGTAAAGCAGCGAGGGAGAGGAGATGGGCGCCGCCTTCAATATGCCAGAAGCTGAGGTCTCTGATGCCTCGCTCTCCAATGACCACGTAGGTTATGGGAACACCTGTACCTTTTACCTTTACACAGGATTTAAAAGTGTGATGACTGCACTGTCTGTACTTGTGTTTTGTTTGTAGGTAAACTTTAGCACGCATTCTGTTTGAACATTGATTTTTTATCAGCTTTCACTACTGTAGCACTTCATCGTTGTTCTGGCAGACAGACTTCAGAAACTGCATGTTGGTCCCAGCAGTGTGTTGTGGATAAACTCTCCTCCATCACAACAACTTCAATAGAATTCGGCAATTCGTCAGTTCCTTTGTCCAACTCTGTGAAGTATCTAGGTGTAGTTATCGACAGCACACTCTCTATGAAAAAATTAATCACCCAGACCTGCCAGTCTTGCTACTGTCAATTACGGTGCATAAGCGCGATTCGCAAATATCTGTCCACTGATGCAACTTCCAAGCTTGTCACATCTCTCATTCTTTCACGTTTAGACTACTGTAATTCTCTTTTGGTTGGCCTACCAGCATCATCCATCCACTCTCTTCAATGCATACAAAACTCTGCAGCTCGACTGGTCCTAAGAAAGAAAAAATCTGAACACATCTCTCCTCTTCTGCGATCTCTTCACTGGCTGCCTGTCTCACAGAGACTGAAGTATAAGACCAATACCCTCTATTTCAAATGTCTCCACAAATCTGCACCCTCTTATCTCTGTAACTGTTTTTACCTGTATACTCCATCCCGTTCCCTTCGCTCAGCTGCAGATACTTTGTGCTTTGGAACACCCAGATTCTCTGTTTCTGGTCCATCCACCTGGAATGACCTCCCTCTTACACTTCGCCGAAAGCCTTCACTTGGTACCTTCAAATCCAGCCTCAAAACACACTTATTTCCTACCTGAGACTTTCCCCTCATATCAGTTCCTACCTTTCAACAGCATCCTTCACTTCCCTCATCACCACCTAAGTGTGTAAGTGTGTGTGTGTGTGTGTGTGTGTGTGTGTGTGCATAAACTTGAAATATCTGATGTTATTTGAGGAAAGTTGCATGCATGTAAATGATTTGAGTGCAAGCGCTTCGATTTGTTTGTTTTACAAGATTCAGCGCTATAAATTCCATATATTATCATTATCATTATCATCATTATTATTATGATAACACGGTGTTGCTAAACAGTGTGCGGTGTTTTTCTGTTAAAGGAAGGAGTGCTGCAGGCAGGGTCTTCTTTAACGGCGCTCATCAGGGTACGGTCCTGTCTCCTGAGCTGTTCACTCTCTTTTTTATCCCTCGTGGGGATGCCGGGGGCCTGTCAGTATAAACAGCATCCCCCACCTTCTGGACATTCTGTGCCAGGAATTCCCCTCTTTTCTATCCCTCTCTTTGTTTCTGCCTTGCTCCTTGTCTTCCTGTCTCCACCTCCTTGTCTAGTTTCGGCCTTCTTGGTCCATTCTCCTCCTGCCTTTTTTTCACTCCAAAAGATAACAATTCTCTCCCACGCCGAAGTCGGATGCGCTGGGCCTGACTTGTCAGGAGCTTAACGGCAGCGTGATGCATTTTCACTCATGTGACAGACAACAGTTGTTACGTTCTGAGCGTTTGACAAAGGAGAGAGAATATGAATTATGAATCATCAGTGGGAAGACAGGATCACGAATGAAGAAGTATGGAGAATGTGCAAAGTTGATGATCTGAAATCTGTAGCTAGTACCAACAGACTGCGCTGGTTTGGGCACGTTCAACGGAAAGCAGACCACCACATCATAAAAAGAGCAATGAACTTCGTAGTGGATGGAAAGAGACCTAAGGGAAGACCTAGCAAAACCTGGGCTGCCTGTATTGCAGATGATCTTAGAGAAAGGGGCATAAATAAGGAGGAAGCTCAAAACAGAGAGAGATGGAGAAGGCTCATCAATGTCAAACCTCCCCTAGGAGAAACATGACAAAAAAGGAAGAAGAAGAAGAAGAGGTGGGAAGGGAGGTTACTTACTGGAGTCTTGCCCAGGACCCTGCACTCTCCCGTCTCTTTTGATCTGTAGTTTTATTGTGTTAGTGTTGTTGTTGTTGTTGTGCGTTCCCCAGCTTTACACCCTGGGGGTCTGTCACCCAGAACATGCCACACTCTGACTCACTCATCATCCCACCTGGGAAGAATCACTGTGAGATAGCAAGTGCACACCAGATGAGAAGTTTGCGTGTAGGACTCTTTTCGAAGTACCTCGCCATATAGGCAGCCATACTGCCGACTTCAGAGGATGTTTTTTCTCCTTTAACAAAGGAGAGTGCAGGTTGTTATGTTAAGAGCTTGTGTCATGGCTGAAGGCAATCTCAACACAACATTTTACAACATTGTAGTGTAGGCCTTGGCAATTAGCTGACATCAATAACTCAAATCATTTACACGCATGCAACTTTCCTCAAATAATAATGATAATAATTATGGAATTTATATAGCGCTATATTCTGCAGAAAACAAATCAATTTTATGCACACACACATGCACACACACACACACACACACACATACGCGCATGCGTGCACGCGCACACACACACACACACACTTAGGTGGTGATGAAGGAGGTGAAGGATGCTGTTGAAAAGTAGGAACAGATATGAGGGGAAAGTGTCAGGTAGGAAATAAGTGCGTTTTGAGGCTGGATTTGAAGGTATCAAGTGAAAGCTTTAGGTGAAGTGAAAGAGGGAGTTCATTCCAGGTGGATGGACCAGAAACAGAGAAAGAGCGACGGCCAACAGTGGTTTGTTTGAATCTGGGTGTTCGAAAGCACAAAGTAATGTGCCTTTCTACATCATCACCTGGCAGTGAACAGACATGACCCTGGTTCCTACGGGTAACCTGCTTTAAGGTCACCAGCCGTCTGTTAGCCCTTTCCTCCCTATCACCCACTACTGGGTTACGTACGGTAGCATACAAACGTGCGCAGTGTCACGTAGTTTTCTTGTGTCTTTTGAGGTAATTATACGTATCATTTGTGCCTGTCAGTATTGTAATTGCCCTTCATGGGAGGATTAACTCAATGAGGTCGTGCCGAATCTTAAGATACTAAGCCATGTTTAGCTGAAGGGAAAGTACTCTGGCCTGTAGGGCAATCATTTTTCTAAACACAGTTGCTTCCCTTCATAAGCTTGCCTAGTTTGCATGTGTTGGCTATTTTTCTTTGACATGTTGACAAGCGTATTCTTTGGGATTTCAGCCTCTCCAGTGTTATGATTTTTTAAAAAAAATGTATAATGCAAAAAGTGACATCAGATGGATTCAGCCAACTTCATTCCAGATTGATGGACCAGAAACAGAGAAAGAGCGACGGCCAACAGTGGACTGGTTGAATCTAGGTATTCGTAAGCCCAAGGTATCTGCAGCAGAGCGGAGGGAACGAGAAGGAGTGTACAGGTGAAGACATTCACAGAGGTAGGAGGGTGCAGTTTTGTGGAGACGTGTGTAACAGAGGGTACTGATCTTGTACTTAACTCTCTGCAGGGAAAAACCAGACCAGTGCCAATCGCATCCTGTCCTCCTGTGCGTCGTCATCAGAGGCGATGTTTCAGGCGGTGCGCAGCTCTTCGCGCTTTCTGTACATCGACATCGACATCCGCGTCACCGGCACCACCGTCACCACCATCGACGTCGCCTACATGGTCACCGCCCAACACCGAGGTCGGTGATTACGAAGTTTTTTTGGGGGGGAGGGTTCTGAGGGAAAGAGAATAAGTACCAGACTTTTTGGGTTTTTTTTTAAAGCATTCAGCCCTTGGGGTTGGGTGGGTGGGGTGGTGTTGGAAATTAAAACACAGAAATAGACAAGTATGTCAGCAAAATATGAATCGTAACTACTACAGTAAAAAAAACAACAACAAATAAATAAATAAATAAATAAGAAAGAACGTAGGAATAGTGCAGGAAAAAAAAGAAAAGATGAAAGAAAGAAAGAAAACAAACAAACAAACAAACAAACAAACAAACAAACAAACGGGACAAACAAACCTATTTAGTGTGGTGTTGAAGTGTGTTGCATTGTTTTGTGTTGTATTGTTTGGAATTGTCTTGTTTTGTGTTGTGTTGTATTGTTTGGAATTGTCTTGTGTTGTGTTGTATTGTTTGGAATTATCTTGTTTTGTCTTGTTTTGTGTTGTATGGAATTGTCTTGTTTTGTGTTGTGTTGTATTGTTTGGAATTGTCTTGTTTTGTGTTGTGTTGTATTGTATGGAATTATCTTCTTTTGTGTTGTGTTGTATTGTATGGAATTATCTTGTTTTGTGTTGTGTTGTATTGTATGGAATTATCTTGTTTTGTGTTGTGTTGTATTGTTTGGAATTATCTTGTTTTGTGTTGTGTTGTATTGTATGGAATTATCTTGTTTTGTGTTGTGTTGTATTGTATGGAATTATCTTGTTTTGTGTTGTGTTGTATTGTATGGAATTATCTTGTTTTGTGTTGTGTTGTATTGTATGGAATTATCTTGTTTGTGTTGTTGTATTGTATGGAATTATCTTGTTTTGTTGTGTTGATATTGTTTGTGTAATTAATCTTGTTTTGTGTTTTGTATTGTATGGAATTATCTTGTTTTGTGTTGTTTGTATTGTTTTGGAATATCTTGTTTTGTTGTGTTTTGTATGGATTTCTTGTTTGTTTATTGTTTGGAATTATCTTGTTTTGTGTTGTGTTGTATTGTATGGAATTATCTTGTTTGTGTTGTGTTGTATTGTATGGAATTGTCTTGTTTTGTGTTGTGTTGTATTGTATGGAATTGTCTTGTTTTGTTGTGTTGTTATTGTATGGAATTATCTTTTTTTGTGTTGTTATTGTATGGAATTATCTTGTTTTGTGTTGTGTTGTATTGTTTGGAATTATCTTGTTTTGTGTTGTGTTGTATTGTTTGGAATTATCTTGTTTTGTGTTGTGTTGTATTGTACTGTATTTTATTGCATTGTATTGTGTTGTCTTGTACTGTGCTGTGCTGTGCCGCGTTACGTTGTGTTACTTTGTATTGTGTTGTTTTGTGTTGTATGGAATTGTGTTTGTTTTGTATCATGTGGTGTTGTATTTTATTGCACTGTATTTTGTTGCATTGTATTGCGTTGTCTTGTACTGTGTTGTGTGTTGTATTGTATTGTGGTATGTTGTATTGTGTTGTATTGTTTGTAATTGTGTTGTGTTGTACTGTTTTGTGTGTATTGTATTGTGGTATGTTGTATTGTGTTGTGTTGTTTGTAATTGTGTTGTATTGTATTGTGTTGTATTGTATTGTGTTTTTTGTATGGAATTGTGTTGTTTTGTATCATGTTGTGTTGTATTTTATTGTACTGTATTTTATTGCATTGTGCTGTATTGTATCGTGTTGTATCGTATTGTATCATATTAATTTTTATTAGAATCGAGCAAGCAAGATGGCAGCCCTGGTGTGGCCTACATGGTAGATGGGGCGAATGGACAAGTAGAGCGTGCAGAGGAAGACAACAGTCTGATGATGATGATGGTGATGACGACGATGATGGTGTGATGATGGTGATGATGATGGTGGTGGTGGTGATGACGATGATGGTGATGTGATGGTGGTGATGATGGTGGTGATGATGATGGTGGTGATGACGATGGTGGTGTGATGATGGTGGTGATGACGATGGTGGTGATGATGATGGTGGTGGTGGTGATGACGATGGTGGTGATGATGATGATGATGGTGGTGATGATGATGGTGGTGGTGGTGGTGTTGTCACTGTTGTGTGGTGTGCAGATGCTACTCCGCGTCAGCTGTACGCTGGATTTGCTGACTCCTTCATCTGGCTGAACCTGGCCACCTGGAATGAGCTGGGGTGTGTAGGTCATCATCATCATCACCATCATCATCATCATCATCATCATCATCACCATCATCATCATCTTCCTCCTCCTCCTCCTCCTCCTCCTCATCATCATCATCTCTTCCTCCTCCTCCTCCTCCTCATCATCATTATCCTCTTCTTCATCCTCATCTTCATTATCCTCATCATCTTCAGCATCAGCATAATCCTCCTCCTCCTCATCATCATCATAATCGTCATCCTCCTCCTCTTCCTCCTCCTCCTCCTCATCATCGTCATCATCATCATCTTCTTCTTTTTCTTCCTTTTTTTCTTCTTCTCCTCCTCTTCCTCCCTCCTCCTCTTCTCTTCTTCTTTTTCTTCTTCTTCTTGCTAGTACCAACAGACTGCGCTGGCTTGGGCACGTTCAACAGAAAGCAGACCACCACATCATAAAAAGAGCAATGAACTTCGTAGTGGATGGAAAGAGACCAAAGGGAAGACCTAGCAAAACCTGGGCTGCCTGTATTGCAGATGATCTTAGAGAAAGGAGTATAAATAAGGAGGAAGCTCAAAACAGAGAGAGATGGAGAAGGCTCATCAATGTCAAACCTCCCCTGGGAGAAACATGACAAAAAAGGAAGAAGAAGAAAGAAGAAGAAGATATGTATATATAGATAGATAGATAGATATAAGCGCGATTCGCAAGTATCTGTCCCTGATGCAACTTCCAAGCTTGTCACATCTCTCATTCTTTCACGTTTAGACTACTGTAATTCTCTTTTGGCTGGCCTACCAGCATCATCTATCCACTCTCTTCAATGCATACAAAACTCTGCAGCTCGACTGGTCCTAAGAAAGAAAAAAATCTGAACACATCTCTCCTCTTCTGCGATCTCTTCACTGGCTGCCTGTCTCACAAAGACTGGAGTATAAGGTCAATACCCTCTATTTCAAATGTCTCCACAAATCTGCACCCTCTTATCTCTGTAACTGTCTTCACCTGTACACTCCATCCCATTCCCTTCGTTCAGCCGCAGATACTTTGTGCTTTCGAACACCCAGATTCAAACAAACCACTGTTGGCTGTTGCTCCTTCTCTGTTTCTGGTCCATCCACCTGGAATGACCTCCCTCTTTCACTTCGCCAAAAGCCTTCACTTGATACCTTCAAATCCAGCCTCAAAACACACTTATTTTCTACCTGAGAGTTTTCCCTTCATATCTGTCCCTAATTTTCAACAGCATCCTTTACCTCCTAAGTGTGTTAGCGAGTGTGTGTGTGCGTGCATGTGCACGCATGGATTTGAAATATGTTGTTCATTATGTTTAAGGAGAGTTGCATGCGTGTAAATGATTTGAGTGCAAGCGCTTCGATTTGTTTGTTTTTTACAAGATTGAGCGCTTTATAAATTCCATATATTATGATCATTATTGTTATTATTATTATTATTATTATATATATGTGGACGGTGATTGACGGCGATAATAAGAATAATAATAATACATGGAATACAGCGCTATATCTTGTAAAAAAACACAAATCAAAGCGCTCTCATTTATCCTAGTCTTTCACATGCAGCCAGTTACAATTAATAGATTTTTACAAATGCAAATGTAAACACACACACACGCACAATTAACAGTTTTTTACAAATACAAATGTAAACACTCACGCGCGCGCACCCACACACACACACACACACACACATACACACACACACACACATACACACACACACACTCACACACACACACACACACAC
>CM054168.1:29384297-29401797 GCA_028751875.1 Rapana venosa | reverse complement strand
AAATTGACCAAACTGCATCCACACGGGGGGGACTGGATGTGAAAAAAAAAGAAAAGCGTGTGAGTGCTTATTCCATTATCCTTAAAATAAAAGAGGAGAAAAAAAAGCGCGTGAGTGCTTATTCCATTATCCTCGAAAATAAAAGAGGAAAAAATAAAAATAATAAAAGAAGGGGGGGAAATTTTTTTAAAAGAGGTAAGGTGTGTGTATGTGTAGGGTATGTGTGTGTGTGTGTGTATATGTACGTGTGTGTGTATTCATATGTGTGTGTATAGGGTGTGTGTGTTGTGGGGGGTGGGGGTGATATCAGACTGCTCCTATACCTCCAATCTTCCTTCCATTCTGTATCACACTACACATTATCCTAGGTAAAGTAAAGGTAAAGGAGTCCCATAACCTATAAGGTCGTAGGGGAGCGAGGCGTCAGAGACCTCACTTCTCTAGGGCCAGCATATTGAGGGCGGCGCCCATCTCCTCTCCCTCGCTGCTTTACCTTCCCTGACCCTAAAGAGGGCAGGTACCCATTTACAGCTGGGTGAACTGGGGGGACTGTACTGAAGCCAAGGAGCGCAAACGGTCACCCATCCAACTGGTAACCACGCTCGACGCTGCTTAAGTAGATTTTATTTATTTATTTTAATTTTTTTAGACAACCCAACCACAACACAACCACAACCACAACCAAACCATAACCCCAACCACAAGACAACCCAACCACAACTACAACCCAACCACAACCACAAGACAACCCAACCACAACCTAACCCAACCACAACCCCAACCCATCCACAACCCAACCACAACCCAACCCCAACCCAACCACAACCACAACCCAACCACAACCCCAACCCAACCACAACCCAATCGGATGCGGTTCCCTGGGCTGTTTCAGGAATGCGCTGTGTCTGTGGCTGATCCACCCAGAGAACAGCTCCTTCTTTGTGGAGGCCACCACCCGTGTGGTGTATTGGTCCTCCAGTAGGTGTGACGCCAACATCACCGCTTACGACTGTGAGGCTTCCTTCCGGCTTGTCTGTCTGTCTGTCTGTGTCTGTGTGTTTGTTTGTATCTGTCTGTCTTGTCTGTGTGTCTGTCTGTATCTGTGTATCGTCTTTTTGTATCGTGTGTTGTTGTCTGATTGTGGGTTTTGTGTGTGTCTCGTTGTTTGTTTTTTCTGTCTGTCTGTACTGGTGTTTGTCGTCTGTATTTTGGTATTGTCTGTTCTGTTATTGTCTTATTGTCTGTTGTATTGTTTTGTCTGACTGTCGTCTGTATTGTTATCTGTCTTTTCTGTTCTTTTTCTTTTTCTGTTCTGTCTTTTCTTGTTTCTGTTTTTGGGGTGTTTTTACTTTGTCTGTATCGCTGTCTGTATCGTCGTTTTATCTGTCTTCTGTCTGTATTGTTGTCGTATCTGTTTGTCTGTTTCTGTTTTTTCTTTGTCTTATCTGTGTATCTGTTGATCTGTCTGTCTTACTGTCTGTCTGTATCGTCTGTCTGTTCTGTGTGTCTGTCTGTATCTGTCTGTCTGTATCTGTTGTCTGTATCGGTTGTTCTGTTGTTCTGCTGTTTTCTATCTGTTTGTCTTTTCTGTCTGTCTGTATCGTGGCCCTTGTCGTCTGTAGGGGTTCTGTCTTATTGTCTGTCTGTATCTGTGTGTCGTTTTACGGTGTCTGTCTGCTGTCTGTCTGTCTGTATCGTGTGTGTGTGTTTGATCGTGTGTCTTGTCGTTGTTTGTTCTGTTGTCTGTGTTGGTTTTTGTCTTGTTTGTTTGTTTTTTTTGTATCTGTCTGTCTGTTCTGTGTGTTCTGTCGTCTTGTCTTATTGGTTTTTTTTGTCTGTCTGTTTTGTTGTCGTATCTGTCTGTCGTATCGTCTGTCTGTATCTTGTCTGTTTGTCTTCTGTATTGTGTTTTCTTTGATCTGGGTGTCTGTCTGTTCTGTTTGTCTGTATTTTTTGTTTGTGTGTTTTGTTGTCTGTTTATCTTGTGTACTGTTTTCTGATTCCTCTTCTGTATCTTGTCTGCTGTATCTGTCTGTCTGTATCTGTTGTTGTTCTGTGTTCTGTTGTATCTGTTGTTTTTTCTGTTCTGTCTGTCTGTATCTGTGTGCCCCGTCTGTTGTTGTCTGTCGTCGTATCTTTTTGTTTGTCTTGTCTGTCTGTACTGTGTGCCCTGTCCCCCGTCGTATCGTCTGTCTGTTCTGTGTGCTGTCTTGTCTGTTGATCTGTGGTCTTGTTGTTGTCTGTATCTGTGTGTTTTGTCTGTTGTCTGTATATGTGTGTCCTGTCTGTCTGTCTTGTCTGTATCTTTGTCTTTTATTGTGTGTCTGCTTGTCTGTCTGTATCGTTGTCGTCTTGTCTGTCTGTTCGTGTGTCTTGTCTGTCTCTATCTGTCTTTTGTGTCTGTTGTTTTGTCTGCTCATCTGTGTGTTTGTCTGCTGTATCTGTGTGGTCTTGTCTGCTGCATTGTTTTTTCTGTCTATCGTTGTTGTGTCTGTCGTCTGTATCGCTGTTGTATCGTGTGCGTGTCTTCTGTCTGTATCTGTCTGGTTGTCTGTTTGTATCTTGTCTGTCATGTCTGTCTGTATCTGTCTTGTCTGTCTGTATCCGTCTGTGTCTGTCTGTCTGTCTGTCTGGTGTCACATTCCTCAGAGCTGTCTTGTCACATTATTAATCTGTGTCACATTTTATCTGGTGTCTCAGAGCTGTCAGTCACATTATTAATCTGTGTCAGATTTTGTCTGGTGTCTCAGAGCTGTCTTGTCACATTATTAATCTGTGTCACATGTTGTCTGGTGTCACATTTCTCAGAGCTGTCAGTCACATTATTAATCTGTGACACATTTTGTCTGGTGTCTCATTCCTCAGAGCTGTCAGTCACATTATTAATCTGTGTCAGATTTTGTCTGGTGTCAGATTCCTCAGAGCTGTCTGTCACATTATTAATCTATGACCATTTTGTCTGGTGTCTCAGAGCTGTCAGTCACATTATTAATCTGTGACACATTTTGTCTGGTGTCTCAGAGCTGTCTTGTCACATTATTAATCTGTTGACAGATTTTGTATGTTGTCTCAGAGCTGTCTTGTCACCTGCTGATCTGTGTCACATTCCTCAGAGCTGTCTTGTCACCTGCTGATCTGTGTCAGATTTTGTCTGTTATCAGATGGGTCAGAGCTGTCTGTCACCTGCTAATCTGTGACACATTTTGTCTGGTGTCTCAGAGCTGTCTGTCACATACTGATCTGTGTCACATTTCTCAGAGCTGTCTGTCACATGCTGATCTGTGTCACATTTCTCAGAGCTGTCTTGTCACCTGCTGATCTGTGTCACATTTCTCAGAGCTGTCTTGTCACATTATTAATCTCTGTCACATTTCTCAGAGCTGTCTTGTCACATTATTAATCTGTGTCACATTTTGTCTGGTGTCATATTTGTCCTGTCTGTCACATTATTAATCTGTGTCACATTTTCTCTGGTGCCAGATTCCCCGGAGTCAGGGTTCCAGAGCCGGATGCTGGAGTGGTGCAGCAACCAGAGCCCCGTGGTGCTCAGCTCCAAGGGCAACAGTCTGCTGCTGCGCTTCGCTGCCCCGTCATCCCTCTCGACCAACTCCAGGTTCAGGGTGCGCTACTCCAGTGTGCTGCTCCTCAGTGAGTGACCTGCCCCTGGCCTCTCAGGCTCCCCCACCCCGGTCTCCTCTTCTGTCTGTTGTCGCTGTCTGTCTGGTCGGTCTGTCTGCCTAACGGACAGGCTGTCTGTCTCTGTCTGTCTGTCTTTCTCTCTGTCTCTGTCTTTCTCTCTCTGTCTCTCTCTCTCTCTCGTTCTCTCTCGCTCTCTCTCTCTCTCACGCGTGCTCTCGCTCTCTCACTCTCTCTCTTATTCATTATCCTCGAAATAAAAGAATTTGTCATTGTCATTGTCTCTCTCGCTTATTCATTTTCCTCGAAATAAAAGAATTTGTCATTGTCATTGTCTCTCTCTCTCGCTCACTCTCTCTCTCTGTCTCTCTCTCTCCCTCTTATTCATTATCCTCGAAATAAAAGAATTTGTCATTGTCATTGTCTCTCTCTCTCTCTTGCTCTCTCTCTGTCTCTCTCTCATTCTCTCTCACTCTCTCTCTCTCACTCTCTTGCTCTCTCTCTCTCTCTATCTCTCTCTCTCTCTCTCTCTCTCTCCCTTTCTCTCTCTCTCTCTTATTCATTATCCTCAAAATAAAAGAATGTTGTCATTGTCTCTATCTCTCTCTCGCTCTTGTCTTTCTCTCTCTGTCTCTCTCTCTCGCTCTTTCTCGTTCTCTCTCTCACTCTCTCTTCCTCTCTCTCTCTCTCTGAATTTGTCTCTCTCTCGTTCTCTCTCTCTCCTCTCTCTCCGTGTTCTCTTATTCATTATCCTTGAAATAAAAGAAATTGTCATTGTCTCTCTCTCTCTTATTCATTATCCTCAAAATAAAAGAATTTTCATTGTCTCTCTCTCTCTCTCTGTCTCTCTCTCTCTCTGTCTTTCCTCTTATTCATTATCCTCAAAATCAAGAACTGTCATTGTCTCTGCTTTCTTTCTTTCTTCCTTGCCCTCTCGCACTCTCTTCTCAATCCCTCCGCTCTCTCCCTCCGCTCCCTCCTCCCTCGTTCTCACACTAGCTACTCTCTCCCTCCCTCTCCCTCCCTGCGTGCAGTTCGCACAGGATGCTCGTTTATAGTCTCATCTGAAGGATCATTTTGTAAGAAGAAGGAAGTCTGACTGTGTTATACTCAGGGAAAGTATCCTTGTAGAAAGAGGAATTCGAACTCGTGTTGCCAATTGAAACGCAAGCTAACACGTGGACTGCCTTGTCTCAAGGACTGCACCACAGCGTCATCATGTACTCTCTCTTGGAGAAGGATCGATCATGACATTATTGTTAAGAAAGAAAGAAATGGGAACTGTATTGTAAGAAAGAAAGGAATGTGATGTTTGTTAAGGAAAGAAAGGAATGTGCTGTTGTTAAGGAAAGAAAGGAATGTGAACTGTTGTTAATTAAGGAAAGAAAGGAATGTGGACTGTTGTTGTTAAGGAAAGAAAGGAATGTGGACTGTTGTTGTTGAGGAAAGAAAGGAATGTGGACTGTTGTTGTTGAGGAAAGAAAGGAATGTGGACTTTTGTTAAGGAAAGAAAGGAATGTTGACTGTTGTTGTTAAGGAAAGAAAGGAATGTTGACTGTTGTTGTTAAGGAAAGAAAGGAATGTGGACTGTTGTTGTTAAGGAAAGAAAAGAATGTGGACTGTTGTTGTTAAGGAAAGAAAGGAATGTGGACTGTTGTTAAGGAAAGAAAGGAATGTGGACTGTTGTTGTTAAGGAAAGAAAGGAATGTGGACTGTTGTTGTTAAGGAAAGAAAGGAATGTGGACTGTTGTTGTTAAGGAAAGAAAGGAATGTGGACTGTTGTTGTTAAGGAAAGAAAGGAATGTGGACTGTTGTTGTTAAGGAAAGAAAGGAATGTGGACTGTTGTTGTTAAGGAAAGAAAGGAATGTGGACTGTTGTTAAGGAAAGAAAGGAATGTGGACTGTTGTTGTTAAGGAAAGAAAGGAATGTGGACTGTTGTTGTTAAGGAAAGAAAGGAATGTGGACTGTTGTTGTTAAGGAAAGAAAGGAATGTGGACTGTTGTTAAGGAAAGAAAGGAATGTGGACTGTTGTTGTTAAGGAAAGAAAGGAATGTGACTGTTGTTGTTAAGGAAAGAAAGGAATGTGGACTGTTGTTGTTAAGGAAAGAAAGGAATGTGGACTGTTGTTGTTAAGGAAAGAAAGGAATGTGGACTGTTGTTGTTAAGGAAAGAAAGGAATGTGGACTGTTGTTGTTAAGGAAAGAAAGGAATGTGGACTGTTGTTGTTAAGGAAAGAAAGGAATGTGGACTGTTGTTGTTAAGGAAAGAAAGGAATGTGGACTGTTGTTGTTAAGGAAAGAAAGGAATGTGGACTGTTGTTGTTAAGGAAAGAAAGGAATGTGGACTGTTGTTGTTAAGGAAAGAAAGGAATGTGGACTGTTGTTGTTAAGGAAAGAAAGGAATGTGGACTGTTGTTGTTAAGGAAAGAAAGGAATGTGGACTGTTGTTGTTAAGGAAAGAAAGGAATGTGGACTGTTGTTGTTAAGGAAAGAAAGGAATGTGGACTGTTGTTGTTAAGGAAAGAAAGGAATGTGGACTGTTGTTGTTAAGGAAAGAAAGGAATGTGGACTGTTGTTGTTAAGGAAAGAAAGGAATGTGGACTGTTGTTGTTAAGGAAAGAAAGGAATGTGGACTGTTGTTGTTAAGGAAAGAAAGGAATGTGGACTGTTGTTGTTAAGGAAAGAAAGGAATGTGGACTGTTGTTGTTAAGGAAAGAAAGGAATGTGCTTGTAAGGAAAGAAAGAATGTGGACTGTTGTTGTTAAGGAAAGAAAGGAATGTTGACTGTTGTTGTTAAGGAATGTGGACTGTTGTTGTTAAGGAATGTGGACTGTTGTTGTTAAGGAAAGAAAGGAATGTTGACTGTTGTTAAGGAAAGAAAGGAATGTGGACTGTTGTTGTTAAGGAAAGAAAGGAATGTGGACTGTTGTTGTTAAGGAATGTGGACTGTTGTTGTTGAGGAAAGAAAGGAATGTGGACTGTTGTTAAGGAAAGAAAGGAATGTGGACTGTTGTTGTTAAGGAAAGAAAGTAGGAATGTGGACTGTTGTTGTTAAGGAAGTGTTGGACTGTTGTTGTTAGGAAAGAAGGAATGTGGACGTTTTGTTAAGGAAAGAAAGGAATGTGGACTGTTGTTGTTAAGGAAAGAAAGGAATGTGACTGTTGTTGTTGAGGAAAGAAAGGAATGTGGACTGTTGTTGTTAAGGAAAGAAAGGAATGTGGACTGTTGTCAAGGAAAGAAAAGAATGTGGACTGTTGTTGTTAAGGAAAGAAAGGAATGTTGTCAAGGAAAGAAAAGAATGTGGACTGTTGTTGTTAAGGAAAGAAAGGAATGTTGACTGTTGTTGTTAAGGAATGTGGACTGTTGTTGTTAAGGAAAGAAAGGAATGTGGACTGTTGTTGTTAAGAAAAGAAAGGAATGTTGACTGTTGTTGTTATGGAAAGAAAGGAATGTTGACTGTTGTTGTTAAGGAATGTGGACTGTTGTTGTTAAGAAAAGAAAGGAATGTGGACTGTTGTTGTTAAGGAAAGAAAGGAATGTTGACTGTTGTTGTTAAGGAAAGAAAGGAATGTGATGTGTGTGAGAAAGAAGAGTGACTGTTGTTGTTAAGGAATGTGGACTGTTGTTGTTAAGAAAAGAAAGGAATGTGGACTGTTGTTGTTAAGGAAAGAAAGGAATGTTGACTGTTGTTGTTAAGGAAAGAAAGGAATGTTGACTGTTGTTGTTGAGGAAAGAAAGGAATGTGGACTGTTGTTGTTAAGGAAAGAAAGGAATGTGGACTGTTGTTGTTAAGGAAAGAAAGGAATGTGGACTGTTGTTGTTAAGGAAAGAAAGGAATGTTGTTGTTAAGGAAAGAAAGGAATGTAGACTGTTGTTAAGGAAAGAAAGGAATGTAGACTGTTGTTAAGGAAAGAAAGGAATGTTGACTGTTGTTAAGGAAAGAAAGGAATGTTGACTGTTGTTGTTAAGGAAAGAAAGGAATGTTGTTGTTAAGGAAAGAAAGGAATGTGGACTGTTGTTGTTAAGGAAAGAAAGGAATGTGGACTGTTGTTGTTAAGGAAAGAAAGGAATGTGGACTGTTGTTGTTATGGAAAGAAAGGAACGTGGACTGTTGGCTGTTGTTGACAGGTCAGTGTCCATCCATGGCGGCCACAGTTGCAGAGATGATTCCACAGTACCTGACCTCTCCCAACTATCCCTACAGCTATCCAAAGTCAGTGTGGCAGTGTGTTTGTCAGTGTGTGTGTCAGTGTGTGTGTGTGTAGGGGGATGGGGGGGGGGTGTTTGTGTGTGTGTGTGTGTGTGTAGGGGGATGGGGGTGTTGTGTGGGGTTGGGGGGTTGTGTGTGTGTGAGGGAGAGGGAGAGCATGTGTGTGTGTGTGGGGGAGGGGGTGGGGGGGTGGGTGTGTGTGTGTGTGGGGGGGGGGGGGGGGGGGGGGGGGGGTGGTGTGTGTGTAGTGAGGGAGAGGGAGAGCATGTGTGTGTGTGTGTGAGGGGGGGGGGGGGAGTTGTGTGTGTGTGTGTGCTGTGTGAGGGAGAGGGAGAGCATGTGTGTGTGAGGGAGAGGGAGAGCATGTGTGTGTGAGGGAGAGGGAGAGCATGTGTGTGTGAGGAGAGGGAGAGCATGTGTGTGTGTGTGTGTAGGGGGGTGTTGTGTGTGTGAGAGAGAGGGAGAGGAAAAGCATGTGTGTGTGTGTGTGTGTGAGAATGAGTGTGTGTGTATGTGTGTGTGAGAGAGTGTGTGTGTGTGTGTGTGTGAGGGAGAGTGAGTGTGTGTGAGGGAGAGTGAGAGTGTGTGTGTGTTATGTGTGTGTGAGAGAGAGAGGGAGAGGAAGAGCGCACATGTGTATGTGTGTGAGGGTGAGGAAGAGTGTGTTTGTATGCTGGAGAGAGAGAGAGAGAGAGAGTGTGTGTTTTGGTGTTTGTGTGTGTGTGTGTTTTGGTGTTTGTGTGTGTGTGTGTTTTGGTGTTTGTGTGTGTGTGTGTTTGTGCGCGCGCACATTCAAGGGGGTTTTCCCCTGGGTGCTCCATTCCCACAAAAGTTCTTTGGATGAGACTGTAAACTGGGGTCCCGTGTGTGAACACATGCAGAACATCTTGCGCACACGTTAAAAGAAGACTAGGCACAATGCCGGTATTAAAACAGGTAAAGGTGTCCCATAACCTATGTGGTCGTAGGGGAGCGAGGCGTCAGAGACCTCACTTCTCTAGGGGCCAGCATATTGAGGACGGCGCCCATCTCCTCTCCCTCGCTGCTTTACCTTCCCTGACCCTAAAGAGGGCAGGTACCCATTTACAGCTGGGTGAACTGAGGGACTGTACTAAAGCCAAGGCGTGCAAACGGTCACCCATCCAAGTGGTAACACGCTCGACGCTGCTTAACCTTGGCTTAGCAGTGCTGGAAAGAACAGATAATGTTTGTTTTTTAAAGGCACGCACACTGGTGTCTCTTTTAGACATCATACCCAAAGTCTGGATGCAGCCACCTTAACTCAGTGGAGTCGCAGTGAAATGGATCCCGCCCTTTTGTGGTGACGCGTGATTTTGATTATATTTGAAAAATTCAGCAGACTTACCCTACATAATAAATACATACAAATTATACATCATTGAAAAGTTTATTGTATCTTCTTTTGAGATTGTTACTCAGGTTTTTTTTTAATAGATGACTGTAATTATTTTTTTACAAATTTTTAAAATATGTCACTGAATGCTGAAAACGGAAAAGTTTTGAAAATTAGGGCTGCTTATCTTACATGGCTTGAACTGTTCATCAGCTAGTCCCCTTGAAACAATGTGATGATTTCTCACCAAAGTAAAGTTCCCTGAAGTTGGCTGAATCCATCTGATGTCACTTTTTGCACTATACTTTGCACTTTTGTTTTTAAAATCATAACACAGGAGAGGCCGAAATCCCGAAGAATACGTTTGTCGACATGTCAAAGAAAAGTAGCCAACACACACAAACTTGGCAAGCTTATGGTCAAGGAAAGCAACTGTGTTTAGAAAAAGGATTGCCCTACAGGCCAGAGTACTTTCCCTTCAGTTGAACATCGTTTAGTGTATTTTAAAAAAATCATAATTCTGCCGAATCTTAAACTTCGGCACATCACAGTGAAGGGGAGGAATGCCAAATCTTAAGATTCGGCACAACCTCATTGAGTTAATGGTAGCAGAATCTGTCGCATACGCAAAATCTCACCATCTGTGAACCTCAGACCTGCTGCCAAGGAACAAAAGAAAAATATTTTTTTAAAAAGAAAACAAGACAAAGAAAGTCTGGTTTATAAATTGGAAATTTTAGGGGTGGCTTTTTTTTCTCTCTCTTTCATTCATACACATATCATTTTACTTAGTTTTATTCATTTATTTATTTGTTTATTTATATATATCACTTTTAAGTCTCGGCAGATTTCTCTGCGTGAAATTCAGGCTGCTCTCCCCGGAGAGAGCACGTCGCCACAAGAGCAGCGCCAACCTTTCTTCTGTTTTCTTGTCCTGTCTACAACTGCATTTGTTTCCCTATCAGAGTGGCTTTTTTCTACAGAATTTTGCCAGGGACAACTCTTTTGTTGCTGTGGGTTCTTTTACGCGCGCTAAATAATTGTGCCTAACACACGGGACCTCGGTTTATTTTCTCCTCCGAAGGACTAGCACCCAGGCCACCACTCATGGTTTAATGGATGGGGGAAAAGTTTTTATCCCAACGGGGATCAAACCACCGCACACTTCGGACCCGGACTTTTCACTTTCTAGGCAGGTGCGTTATCTCTAGACCACCGATCCGCGTCATCTTGTAGAAAAAAGCCACTCTGATAAGGAAACAGATACTGTTGCAGACAGGAAAAAAGAAAGAAAAAAAAAGGGGGGGTGGCGCTGCTCTTGTGGCGACGTGCTCTCCCCGGGGAGAGAGAGAGCAGCCCGAATTTCACGCAGAGAAATCTGCGTGACTTAAAGTGGTATAAGGTAAAAGGTAAAGGAGTCCCATAACCTATAAGGTCGTAGGGGAGCGAGGTGTCAGAGACCTCACTTCTCTAGCGGCCAGCATATTGAGGGCGGCGCCCATCTCCTCACCCTCGCTGCTTTACCTTTCCTTTTACAAGTGCTGCGCCACCCTTTTTTTTTTTTTTTTTTTTTTTTTCATGTCTGCAACTGTATTTGTTTCCCTATCAGAGTGGCTTTTTTCTAAGAATTTTGCCAGGGACAACTCTCTTGTTGCCGTGGGTTTTTTTACGTGCGCTAAATAATTACGTGTAACACACGGGACCTCGGTTTATCGTCTCATCCGAAAGACTAGCGCCCAGACCACCACTCATGGTCTAATGGATGGGGGAAAATTTCCGGTCCAAACTGGGTACGAACCGCCGCACACTTCAGACCCGGACTTTTCGCTCTCTAGACAGGCGCGTTACCTCTAGACCACCGATCCATTGTACTGTACTGAAGCCAAGGCGCGCAAACGGTCACTCATCCAACTGGTAACCACGCTCGACGCTGCTTAACTTGGCTGGGGGAAAGCGAGTGCTCCGACCACTGAGCTATCCCGTCCCCAAAGTGGTATAAATATAAATAAATCAATCAATCTTCATGATGGGGACGGCAGTCGTGTGAACGTCTCTTTGTGTTGTGCAGCGGCATCGACTGTCGTTGGCGCATTCATGCCAAGACGGGAGTGGTGAAGCTGACCCTGGTGAACGTCCACATTGCCTCTGAGGGAACCGTCTGCTCGCTGGCTGACTTCCTCGTCATTTACGATGGTAAGGACTCGCATCATTCAGCGGGGAGATTTCTGTATCAAAGGTGGTAAAGGTCCCCCCATAACCTATGTGGTCGTAGTGGGGAGCGAGGTGTCAGAGACCTCAACTTCTCTAGGGCCAGCATATTGAGGGCGGCGCCCATCTCCTCTCCCTCGCTGCTTTACCTTCCCTGACCCGAAAGAGGGCAGGTAACCATTGACAGCTGGGTGAACTGGGGGACTGGACTGAAGGCAAGGTGTGCAAACTGTCACTTGTCCAGTTGGTAACCATGCTCGATGCTGCTTAACCTTGGCTTGGGAGAGAAGCTAGTGCTCTGACCACTGAGCTATTCTGTCTCCTGACAATTATTCAGATGATTTGTTGTAGAGATTTCTGTATTAAGATGGATAGTAAATCTTTTTATTGCATTGTTGTAGAAATTTGGATTGCGTGTATTATGGTATATATATATTTTAAAATATATATATATAGATGTGTAGTATTTTTCTTGTTATTTAGAAGTGTATACATTTTATGTGTTTGGTTGGGTTTTTTTAATGAGTTTTCATTGCACTGATAATAGGAAATGTTTAAGAATATCACTGGGATATTTCCTACTTTCCTTAAAACGACAAACATTTGATGGCTTTGTTATACAATTTTCTTTTCTTGCATTTCTGATAGTGAAAAAAAAGGTAAAGGAGTCCCATAACCTATAAGGTCGTAGGGGAGCGAGGTGTCAGAGACCTCACTTCTCTAGGGGCCAGCATATTGAGGGCGGCGCCCATCTCCTCTCCCTCGCTGCTTTACCTTCCCTGACCCTAAAGAGGGCAGGTACCCATTTACAGCTGGGGGACTGTACTGAAGCCATGGCGCGCAAACAGTCACCCATCCAAGTGGTAACCACGCTCGATGCTGCTTAACCTTGGCTGGGGGAAAGCGAGCGCTCTGACCACTGAGCTATCGTCTCCTTCAGCGGATAGTTAATATTCAAAAAATGTTACTGCACTCTTCACGGCAGACAAAAACGGTCGCATACGCGCAAAATCTCACCGCCAGTATACCTCAGAACTCTAGCCTAGGAACAATGACCTCCCCCAATCTCCCCAAGAAAACCAACATTATCACCATCTTCACCATCCTCCTCCTCCTCCTCCTCCTCCTCCTTCCCCTCCTCCTCTTCCTCCTCCTCCTCATCCTCCTCCTCTTCCTCCTCCTCAAAATGATCACCATCTTCACCATCACCATCCTCCTCCTCTTCCCTGCTGGTTGCAGGCTGGGACAGGAGCGGGCCGGTGCTGAAGGACCTGTGCCACACCAACCTGACTGGCCCCGTGGAGGTGAGGGGCACCGGGGCCTACATGCTGCTCCACTTCCACGCCAACGCACGCCACGCCTCCAAGGGATTTCTCCTCAAGTACCAGGCCTCCCAGGACAAAGGTCAGCACGGCCCTCCGTCAGTTTTCTCCCTCCCCCCGTACCCCCCTTTCGCTCTTTCTCAATTTCTGGTCCATCGATGTGGAATGATCTCCCTCTCTGTCTCTCTCTCTCTCTCTGTCTCTCTGTCTCTCTGTCTCTCTCTCTCTCTCCCTCTCTCTCTCTCCCTCTCTCTCTCTCTCTCTCTCTCTCTCTCTCTCTCTCTCTCTCTCTCTCCTCCGCCAAAAGCCTTCTTATGACACTTTTAAATCCAGTCTCACGACATATTTATTTCAAACCTAAGATTTTCTTCTCCGGCTTTTATCTCATAGTTTTTCCCTGCCTTCAACAGCCGAGATTCTATCGCTCTGCCAGGGTGTATAACCTGTGTGTGTCTGTGTGTGTGTATGTGTGTGTCTGTGTGTGTGCGTGTGTGCACATTTGGACTTGATGGAACTATTGCTTGTTACTGGTTGTATGACTGTGTAAGAATGAGTTGAGTGCAAGCGCTTTGATTTGTCTCTGCAGGATATAGCGCTATATAAATTCCATTTATTATTATTATTATTTTCAGCCACTCTCGGCTGCTGTCCATTCCATTCTGTCCCAGCTAGGGGGACGTATCCCGTCCTGGTGGTTAGAGTGATGTATTTGGGATCTACTGACCCGGGTTTGAATCTCATTCGAGAAGATTTTTTTTCCTCTCTGGAGTTGATATCAGTGCCGACTCCACTTCTCCCCCAAAATGTCCTTCGGATGAGACTATAAACCCAAGTCCCATGTGCGAATGCATGCAGAACATCTTGCGCACATGTTGAAACTTGTTCCGCTTTTCGTAAGAGCAGGCCATTGTGTGCCGGTGGGAACAGATGACAAAATTGACAAAACTGCATACACACGGGGGACTGGACGTTAAAAAAAAGCACACGAGTGCTTATTCCGTTATCCGTGAAATAAAAGAATGAACAAATATAGCAGGAACTGACTGACCTCTCTTGGACTTGGTAAAAGGAAGGGGTGTGCTAAATTTAGCATTCTTGACTGAGTGATGCTGGATTGTGTGCAGTGCCCTGTGAGTCTTTGTGAGCGGTTGCAAGCGCATGAATGATTTGAATGCAAGCGCTTTGATTTGATTGCTTTACACGATTCAGCGCTATGAAAATTCCGTGTATCATTATTCTGATCGTTATCATTATTATTATTGTTGTTATTATTGTTTTTATTGTTTTTGTTGTTGTGTTATTGTTGTTCTTGTTAGTGGTGGTAGAAGTAGTAGCAGTAGTAGTAGTAGTAGTAGTAGTAGTAGTAGTAGTAGTAGTAGTAGAAGCAGTAGTAGTAGTAGTAGTAGTAGTAGTAGTAGTAGAAGCAGCAGCAGCAGCAGCAGCAAGAGTAGTAGTAGCAGTAGCAGTAGTAGTAGAAGTACTACTACAGTAGTAGTAGTAGTAGCAGTAGCAGTAGTAGTAGTAGTGGTAGTAGTTGTGGTGGTAGTAGTAGTAGTAGTAGTAGTAGTAGTAGTAGTAGTAGTAGTAGTAGTAGTAGCAATAGTAGTAATAGTAGTGGTAGTAGTAGTAGTAATAGTACTAGTAGTAATAGTAGTAGTAGTGGTAGTAGTAGTAGTAGTAGTAGTAGTAGTAGTAGTAGTAGTAGTAGTAGTAATAGTAGAAGTGGTAGTGGTAGTGGTAGTAGTAGTAGTAGTA
The DNA here is from genome assembly GCA_028751875.1 of Rapana venosa. Classification (NCBI taxonomy): domain Eukaryota; kingdom Metazoa; phylum Mollusca; class Gastropoda; order Neogastropoda; family Muricidae; genus Rapana; species Rapana venosa. Next base: position 29,387,312 of record CM054168.1, on the reverse strand, counting down.
GTAGTTGTAGTGGTAGTAGTAGAAGTAGTATTAGTAGTAGTGGTAGTGGTAGTACTATCATCATCATCATTATATCATCATCATCATTATTATCATCATCATTATTATAATATCATCATTATTATTACTATATCATCATCATCATCATCATCATCATCGTCATCATCATCATCATCACTGTCATAAGCACTCTTGTTGTGATGGTGTGCAGGTCAGTACGGCATTGTCTATGTGAGGGATAACGAGGACAGGCAGATCTCCAGCCCCTACTACCCGCAACCCTACCCCGGGTATGTCGTTCGCTCTTTCTCTCTTTCTTTATTCATTTATTTATTCATTCTTCTATTTTGAGGATAATGGAACAAGCGCTCGTGTGCTTTTTTTTACATCCACTCCCTGTAGTTTTGTTAATTTTGTCATTCATCCGTTCCCACCGGCACACAGTGGCCTACTCTTTCGAAAAGCGGAACGGGTTTTAACGTGTGCGCAAGACGTTGTGCTTGCGTTCACGCATGGGACCTTGGTTTACAGTCTCATAGGAAGGGGTGTGTGCTATACCCCTCCACCTTTTTCCTGTCGTTTCCTCTGCATTGTAGTTGATTCACAAAATCCTCTGGAGTCGGAGTATGACCCTAAGTGAAATGATTGACTGACTGATGGATTGACTGATTGATGGGTGGACTGATTGATGGATTGATTGACTGATTAAGTGATTGGCTGATTAACTGAGTGATTAAGTGGTTGGCCGATTGATTAAGTGATTGACTGATTAAGTGATTGGCTGTTAAGTGATTGACTCATTAAGTGATTGGCTGATTAAGTGATTGACTGATTAACTAACTTAGTGATTAAGTGATTGGCTGATTAAGTGATTGACTGATTAACTGACTCACTGATTAACTCAGTGATTAAGTGATTGGCTGATTAAGTGATTGACTGATTCACTGATTAACTAACTTAGTGATTAAGTGATTGGCTGATTAACTGACTCACTGATTAACTAACTCAGTGATTAAGTGATTGGCTGATTAAGTGATTGACTGATTAACTGACTCAATGACTAACTGATTAAGTGAGTAACTGACTGAATGATGAATGGATTGATGGGCTGACTGATTAACTGATTTATTGACTGATTAAGTGATTGTCTGACGAACTGACTGACTGATGAACTGACTGACTGATGAGCCGACTGACTGATGAACTGACTGACTGATGAACTGACTGACTGATGAACTGACTGACTGATGAACTGACTGACTGATGAATCGACTGACTGATGAACTGACTGACTGATGAACCGACTGACTGATGAACTGACTGACTGATGAACTGACTGACTGATGAGCCGACTGACTGATGAACTGACTGAATGATGAACTGACTGACTGATGAACTGACTGACTGATGAACTGACTGACTGATGAACTGGCTGACTGATGAACTGACTGACTGATGAGCCGACTGACTGATGAACCGACTGACTGATGAACTGACTGACTGATGAACTGACTGACTGATGAACTGACTGACTGATGAACTGACTGACTGATGAACTGACTGACTGATGAACCGACTGACTGATGAACCGACTGACTGATGAACCGACTGACTGATGAACTGACTGACTGATGAACTGACTGACTGATGAACCGACTGATGAACCGACTGACTGACCGATGAACTGACTGACCGATGAACTGACCGATGAACTGACTGATGAACCGACTGACTGACCGATGTACTGACTGACTGATGAACTGACTCACTGATTCAATGAATGAATGATGGGCTAAATGCTGGAATGTTGCAATGATGGGGGGGTGTCATCAGGAACACGGAGACGTACTGGCAAGTGACTGACTGACTGATGAACTGACTGATGAACTGACTGATGAACTGACTGACTGATGAACTAATGAACTGACTGATGAACTGACTGATGAACTGACTGACTGATGAACTAATGAACTGACTGATGAACTGACTGATGGGTTAAATGCTGGAATGATGGATGATGGGGGTGGTGTCATCAGGAACACGGAGACGTACTGGCAAGTGACTGACTGATAAACTGACTGACTGATTCAGTGAACTGACTGATGGGTTAAATGCTGGAATGATGGGGGTGGTGTCATCAGGAACACGGAGACGTACTGGCAAGTGCAGGCACCGGTGACTCACGTGGTGATGCTGGAGGTCATGGATCTGGACCTGCCCTGTGCCAGTCCTGTCGTCTTGTACGACGGTCAGTCTGTCCCTCCCTCTCTCTGTCTTCCCTGTCTGTCTGTCTGTCTTGTCTGTTTGTTCGTTTCTTTGTGTGTCTGTCTTGTCTGTCTGCTTTTGTGTCTGTATGTCTGTTTTTTTGTCTGTCGTTTGTTTGTGTGTCTGTTTGTTTGTCTATTTGTGTGTTTGTTTGTCTGTCTGTCTGTGTGTCTGTTTGTGTGTGTGTGTGGGTTTTTTTTTTTTTCTGTGTGTCTGTCTTTTTCTGTGTGTCTGTTTGTTTGACTGTGTGTCTGTTTGTTTGTTTGTCTGTTTGTTTGTGTGTCTGTTTGTAAGTTTGTTTGTTTGTTTGTCCATGTGTCTGTTTGTTTGTTTGTGTGTCTGTTTGTTTGTAAGTTTGTTTGTTTGTGTGTCTGTTTGTTTGTTTGTCTGTCTGTTTGTTTATGTGTCTGGCTGTGTTTGTCTATCTGTCTGTCTGTCTATTTGTCTGTCTGCCTGTCTATCAGTTGGTTGTTCTGTCTGCATGTCTGCCTGTCTGTCTGTCTGTTTGCTTGTCTCTTTGTCTCTTTGTCTGGCTGTGTTTGTCTATTTGTCTGCCTGTCTATCAGTTGGTTGTTCTATCTGCCTGCCAGCCAGTCTGTCTGTCTGCCTGTCTGTTTGTCGGTTGTTCTGTCTCTAAGTTTGTCTCTGTCTCTGTCTGTTTTGTCTATCTGCCTGACTGACTGTCCATCTGTCTGTCTGTTTGTCTGTCTGTCTGTCTGTCTTTCTGCTTGCCTATCAGTTTGTCTGTCT
>CM054168.1:29371797-29379297 GCA_028751875.1 Rapana venosa | reverse complement strand
ATCCGATGTTGAAGTAGATGTAGAAGAAAGAGATGAAATAGGAGAAGGTAGTGAGTCGGAAAGTGATGCTGAGGATAACATTCCGTTGGCTTCATAGCAGACGACATGGCGCAGCGCACAAGTGCCTTGCTCAGTGCAAGACTTCACGCTGCCGACTGGGCCGGCACAAACTCTCCCACTGAATGCCAAGCTCTTAGATTACTTTGTTTTGTTTGTGCCCCAACATTTTTTTCAAATTGTAGCAGATGAAACTAACAATTATGCCAGGCAAAAGATCGCTGTGAAAGGCTTAGTCATAGATCCATTACGGACAGAAACAACACCTGATGAAATTTGGGCTTTCCTGTCAGTTTTGATCATGATGGGGATCAAGCGTTTGCCGAGGCTTCATCTCTACTGGTCTACTGATTTGACATTTTCTGAGTCACAGATCAGTAATATTATGACGAAAACCAGATTTCTCAAAATTAATCAGTATTTTCACCTGAGAAACACGCCAACACACCTGGACGCGACACTGGCTGTGACACCTGCATTGTGACAGCCATGTAGCTAGCTATTGGTGAAGGACACACTAGTGTCTGTAAATAGTAGGTGTCAGCATATATTTGTAAATGTTGTATATACGCGCATTAGTCAACGTCGTTTTCAATATGTTTGAATACTTTCCACTGAGGAAGTGTAGACTTGGTGACAGTAATTTTGTGACGTGTAAATGTTCGATTGGATTACCATGACAGTGGATGCGATGAAGGACACATTCAGGCAGGACCACACATATTATTTTTTTTAATCACATACCTATATTGCGCATGTTAGAGGGTAGTTGTAGACTAACAGCATGATGTCACTGCAATGTTACCTGTATTTGGTGACAAAGAGGGGACAGCAGCACGACACATGTAGGTAGGACACACATCTTGGGGTGCAGAACAAAGTATGACATCATATGAATACTTTGGCCAAATATGACTGCTCTGCAAACAATAGTAACTGTACAGGACTATGTGTACTTGAGGTACCTTATTCTCTGAAAAAACAGCGTAAATTTCCGAATACTACAGAGAGTTTCTCTGTAAGAAATGCGAATGGTAAAGGGTTAAACAGGTCAGTTAGGATTGGGCAATCAAACAATAAATGGTGGATTGAAAGAGATTGAGAACAGCAACATGTCATATTTTTAGAATATTTGGTATTCCATGCATTTAGCCTCATTTTATATATTAAAATGTCTACTTTCCCTGAGCAAGAAATGTTTTCAAAGTGTGTTTTCTTCATTTTGGAATGCACACAATTCATCAATTTAGCATTAATTTCATGCGAGGACAATGCGAGATTGGAATCAAACGTTTCAATGCTGCAATCAGAGGCACCTTGTTTTGCTAAAGAATCAACCAGCTCATTCCAATAGATTCCACAGTGAGAAGGGACCCAGCAAAAGGTTATTTGTATGCCTCTGCTTGCAATACAATGTATCAGGAATTTTATCTCAAATACAGTGTGTTTGTGTGTGTGGTGTGTGTGTGTGTGGGGGTGTGTGTTGTGTGTGTGTGTTGTGTGTTTCTTGATGTCCAGTGAGTGTGGTGGGTGTGTTCTATGTGTGTGATCTATGTGTTGTTTGTTCTTGTGGTGTGTGTTGTGTGTGTGTGTGTGTGTGTGTGTGTGTTATATATTGTTGTGTGTGGTGTGTGTATATATATGTGTGTGTGTGTGTGGTGTGTGTATTATGTGTATGTGTGTGTGGTGTGTGTTATATATGTGTGTGTGTGTGTGTGTGGTGTGTGTTATATATATGTGTGTGTGTTTGTGTCTGTGTGTGTGTGTGGTGTGTGTATATATATGTGTGTATGTGTGTGTGTGTATATATATTGTCTGTGTGTGTGTGTCTGTGTGTTGTTGTGTGATGTGTGTGTGTGTGTGTGTGTATATATATGTGTGTGTGTTGTGTTATTATATATATATATTTTATTATTGTTGTGTGTGTGTGTGTGTGTGTTATATATATTAGTTATATATTATATATATTTATGTGTTGTGGTGTATATTATATTATAATATGTGTGTGTGTGTGTGTATATATATATATATATGTGTGTGTGTGTGTGTATATATATATATATTGTGTGTGGTGTATATATATATATATGTGTGTATGTGTGTGTATATATATATATATGTGTGGCCGTGTGTGTGGTATGTGTTGTGTGTATATGTGTGTGTGTATATATATATATATATGTGTGTGTGTGTGTCATATTGTCACTGTGTGTGTGGTTGTTGCAGGGGAGGGGGCGTGCAGGGGCAGTGTGCTTCACCTGATGGCCTTACCAGCAAGGGCTACTCTCCTCCCCCGGCTTCCGCTGACTACCCCCCGTGGGGGTGACGGCGTCGGCTTCCTGCACCTAACTCCACTTGAGGGTTGCCCACAATACACACACACACACAATCTCTCTCTCTACTCTCTCCTTCTCTCTCTCCTCTCTCCTGTCTCTCCTTCCCTCCCCCCCCTCTCTCTCTCTCTGTCCCTCCCCCTCTCTCTCTCTCTGTCTCTCCCTCTCTCTCTCTGTCTCTCCCTCCCTCGCCCCCCCTCTCTCTCTCTCTCTGTCTCTCTCTCTCCTTTCCCTCTCTCTCTCTCTCTCTCCTCTCCTCCCCCCTCTCTCTCTCTGTCTCTCTCTCTCCCATCTCCCTCTCTCTCTCTCTCTTCTCCCCCTCTCTCTCTTTCTCTCTCTCTCTCTTTCTCTCCCTCCCTCCCTCTCTCTCTCTTTCTCTCTCTCCCCCTCCCTCCCTCCCTCTCTCTCTTTCTCTCTCTCCCTCCCTCCCTCCTCTCTCTTCTCTCTCTCTCCTCCCTCCCCCCCTCCCCCCCCCCCCCCCCCCTCCCCCTCTCTCTCTCTCCCTTGTCTCGCCCATCCCAGCTGGGAATCGCTGTGAAATGAAATGAAATGTGACAACACTCCATCGCACAATGAGTTGTGTTGCACCAGAGGTCAATCTTTAGTTACTGACATGTTGGTAATCTGCAATAATAACAAGACTGTCCAATACCAAAAAAAACCCAGATTGAAAATGAAAATTGGACAATTCTATGAAAAGTTATTACAAAATGAAATGAAAGACTGTAGGAAATGACAAAATGAGGAACTGACAAGTTTAGCTTCATAATAGGTGGTCAGAATGGGGGCTTGGGTGTTTTAAAACATGTTTTTAAAACAAAAGGAAACAAACTTACTCCTTGATATTTCAGTACAAGGTAGAAGAATGGCTGTAGTTTTATAATCCATCAAAATCTCAAAACTGACAACCTGACCCCCACCTGCCTAAAATGGCTCCTAGCGGAAAACTGGGTCAGGTGCAAAGCGACTCATTTCGTGGGGGAGTGTCTCTTATGTTTATTCATAAAGGCCAAGGCCCCTTAGAAGGGGGAATACAAATAACACAAGCAAAAATATTATGAAGATGTGATGGTATTATGTTACACAGATACTTCTCCTTTTAAATGCTTTATACTTATCCATTGCCAGTTGTTTTACAGTATTCGTCGAAGCTAACAACAAAACCAACCGGAATAAACATGGATCTCTACAGTACTTTTGTGGTACGAATTGCTCTCGTATATCTCTTAACCCTGGACAGGAAAGCACAAAGTGGATTTCATCTTCTACTGAACATTTACAAATGGAGCATTGAAGATTTGTGGCGAGTGCTTGTCCTTAGCGATAATAGTACAAGTGGACATTGGAGATACCAAATCTAAATTGTGTCATTATATGCTTCAAATGTCTATCACTATGCATGGATGTATAAGTTGGCACACAATTTACATATCTCCCATGCCAAAATCTGACACGCTGGGCCTGACTTGTCAGGTGCTTAACGGCAGTGCAACACATTTTCACTCATATAATAATGATAATAATAATAATAAATGGAACTTATATAGCGCTATATCTTGCATAAAAACAAATCAAAGCACTTTCATTTATCCTCCTCATTCACATGCAGCCTTACAAATTCAAATATACACACACAAGCTCGCATGCACACACACACACACACACACACGCACACACACTCACACACACACACACACACACACACACACACACGCACACACACACACACTCACACTCACGCACACACATAAAGGTTGTACACTCGGCAGGGTGATGGGGTTTTGGCTGTAGAGGGCAGGGACAAAAATGAGTCAAGTCAAGTCAAGTCAAAATTTTACTTCCAGATGGTACATTGAATAAGCAATGCATTTGCTTTTTTTCATCAAGCCATCTATCTAAGAACAAATTTCTTAATGATTATACTGAAATACTACATTATTGCATCTTTAACCATTAAATTAAACCAGTAAAAAAAGGGAAAATCGATAAGGACAAAACTGAAACGGAACAAGAGGGGAGAATCTTACGACAGACAACGACAGTTGCTGTGTGAGCGTTCGGCAAAGAATGGCATGTGAGGGGAGTTGTTGTGGCACGTTTGTGGCAGTAATCTGAAGTGCCTGTGGCGCATCGAGTCGGCCATGAGGAACATGAGCGTGCTGGTGCAGATCGAAGATGCCGCACTGCCAGACTCTGAGTCCTGTCGCGCCGACAGTTTGACCGTCCACGATGGTGAGGCCGTGTGTGTCTGGCGGAGGAGATGTGTGGGTGTAATGGTGTGTACGGTGTGTAGCTGTGTGTGTGGGGTGGGGGGGGGTGTGTGTGTGTGTGTGTGTAGGGTGGGGGGGTATGGGTGTGTGTGTAGGGTGGGGGGGTGTATGGGTGAGGCCGTGTGTGTCTGGTGGAGGAGATGTGGGGGTGTAATGGTGTGATGGTGTGTAGCTGTGTGTGTGGGGTGGGGGGGGTGTATGTGTGTGTGGGGTGGGGGTGGGGTGTGTGTGTGTGTGTGTGTAGGGTGGGGAGGGGTATGGGTGTGTGTGTGGGGGGTGTATGTGTGTGTGTGGGGGGGGGGGGGGGGGTGTAGGGGGGGGGGTGGTTGTGTGGGAGGGGGTATGTGGGTGTTTATTTATTTATTTTATTTATTATTTTTATATCGAGGATAATGGAATAAGCACTTATATGCTTTATTTACTTCCAGTCCCCTTGTGTTTGCGGTTTTGTAAATTCTGTCATCTGTTCCCACCGGCACAAAATGGCCTACTCTTACGAACACCGGAACAGGATTTAACGTGTGCGCAAGGTGTTCTGCGTGCATTCGCACATGGGGCCTCAGTTTATAGTCTCATCCGAAGGACTGTATGGGTGTGTGTGTGTGTGTGTGTGTGGGTGGGGGGGTATTGGGGGGTGGGTGGATGGATGGTTGTGTGGGTGAGGGTATGTGGGTGTGTGTGAGAGAGAGTGAGTGTAGGTGTGTGTGTGTGCTTGTGTGTGTGTGCTTACATGATCATTATTGTGCAATGGAAGAATAAAATACTTGAACGCACACACTCATTCACGCACATATACTCTCTCTCTCTCATGCACACACACACACACACACACACACACTCCAAGCATCCATAAGAATTCGTACAACATTTTTCTTGAAGTTAACAACAACCTCTGTGTCTGTGTGTGTAAATTTAAATTGTTCAATCTATCTATGTGTATTTGTACAAGTTAAACGTAAAAGCTTTGATTTTTTTTCTCTCTCACAAGATCTAGCACTGTACAAATTCCATCACAGCTGTCAGTCAGCTCCCCCCTTCACTTTCAGCTCCTCTCAGCTGCTGTCCATTCCATCCCTTGGGGACAGAATAGCCTAGTGGTTAGAGTGATGTCTTCGTGTTCTGCTGACCCGGGTTCAATTCCCGTTCAAGAGGATTTTTTCCTCTGGAGTTAACATCAGTGCCGACTCCGTTCTCCACAAAAGTCCTTTGGATGAGACTGTAAACCGAGGTCCCGTGTGCGAACGCATGCAGAACAACTTGCTCACACGTTAAAACCTGTTCCGCTTTTCGTAAGAGCAGGCCATTGTGTGGCGGTGGGAATGGATGACAAAATTGACAGAACTGCATACACACGGGGACTGGATGAAAAAAAGCACATGAGTGCTTATTCCATTATCCTCAAAATAAAATAAATAAATAAATCCCATCCCATCCCAGCTGGTGCTAACTATTACAGCAGGAACTGACCATAACTTGGACTTGGTAAAAGGAAGGTAAAGGTGTCCCATAACCTATGTGGTCGTAGTGGAGCAAGACGTCAGAGACCTCAACTTCTCCAGGGGCCAGCATATGGAGGGCGGCGCCCATCTCCTCTCCCTCGCTGCTTTACCTTTCCTGACCCTAAAGAGGGCAGGTTACAGCAGGGTGAACTGGGGGAACTGTACTGAAGACAAAGCGCGCAAACGGTCACCCATCCAACTGGTAACCACGCTCGATGCTGCTTAAACTTAACTGGGGGGAGAAAGCGAGTGCTCCGACCACTGAGCTATCCCGTATATCTAGGAAGGGGTGCACCAAATGAAGCCCTCTTGGCTGTGTGATGTTGGATTTGCATGCTGTGCCACACTATTGTCATCATCATCATCACCATCATCACCCCCTACCCCCATCATCATCATCATCACCCCCTACCCCCATCATCATCACCCCCCCACCCCCATCATCATCATCATCATCACCACCCCCTACCCCATCATCATCACCATCATCATCATCACCCCCTACCCCCCATCATCATCATCACCCCTACCCCCCATCATCCATCATCACCCCCCCCCCCTACCCCATCATCATCATCATCACCATCATCATCATCACCCCCTACCCCCATCATCATCACCACCCCCTACCCCCATCATCATCATCACCACCCCTACCCCCAGAAGAAGCCAGCAGTGGTGTATAGCAGTGGTGGTGGTGGTGGTGGTGGCAGGGTACGGGGAGGGGTCACCAAGCCTGGGCAAGCTCTGCGGCTCCCACACCGGGAAGTTCGTCAGCACGGAGATCTACCTCTTCCTGGTGTTTGCCTCCGACCAGTTTGGGGCCGACAAAGGCTTCCTGCTGTCCTACAAGGTCGTCCACCACCCTCCCTCCACCACCAGCTCGGGTACGTCCTGTCCTTCGTCATACAGAGGGGTCATAGTTGACCTCCCTGAGCGCTTTGATTTGTTGCTTTACAAGATCCAGCGCTGTATAAATTCCATACATTATTATTATTATTTTCTCTGCACAAACCTCGGTCACAGTCTCACAGTCAGGATGTGGCCTCTATAAAGAGGCTGCAGCATAAATTCTACATTCCACCGCAAAGCTTAAGTGTATGTATGGGACGGTTTTCAGCCACCACCTAACAAATCAGAGCGCCGCACAATTTGCAGGTGTGTCCAAAAATAGTAACGCATGTTGCTAAGATCGCAAGGGAGGTAAGCTGATTACCGTCCCGCCACATCAGTGTCAAGTTTGATATGTTGCTTTACAAGATTCAGCGCTATATAAATTCCATACATTATTATTATTATTAAGTTCTTAGAGTAAAGAATACATGCAGATAAAGGCCACTC
>CM054168.1:29359297-29366797 GCA_028751875.1 Rapana venosa | reverse complement strand
TCCATTGACAGTAGGAGCTCCACGCTAGGCCTACTCTCCTGAAAGGTGGAGCAGGTGTCAACAAATGCACAAGATGTTCTGCGTATGTTTGCACCTGAGGCCTGGGTTTGTAGTCTCATTTGAAGGACTTTTCAGGGAGAGTGGAGTCAGCACTGATGTTAACTCCAGGGAGGAAATCGCCTTGAATGGGCGTCTTGGTGATGGCTTAAACCTGGGCCTTCAAATCATGAGTGCAATGTGCACCGCTGTAAGTTTAACGCTGTCCCTATGTTAAGGGAGAGACCCCCTCTTTCCCAGCACATGTGCACTGTGCACATTTGTATGCTACTGTAACCCAGCAGTGGGCGATACGGAGGGAAGGGCTAGTAGATGAGCGGTTTGATGTGTTGCTTTACAAGATTCAGCGCTATAAATTCCATACATTATTATTATTAGATGGTTGGTTACCCTATAGCGGGTTACCTGTAGGGAAAAAGGTTAACCACCAAGTTATTCCATTCATCTTGGTGCTGGAGACTGACAGAGACATCCAGGAGATGTGAAGATGGAACAACAATCTCTGCCACACCCACAAATGTCTCCTGCCACTCGAAATGAAAACAGTCAAGGCTGTAGCAATGACTGTCCACAGCGGTCAGTTTTTCCCTTCACTCTCAGCTGCTCTCCATCCCATCCCAGCTGGTGCTGATTATTACAGCAGGAACTGACCACACTTGGACTTGGTTAAAAGGCAGGGGTGTGCTGAATTTAGCACACTTGACTGAGTGTTGTTGGATTTGCGCGCTGTGTGTCAGCCACGAAATAATCGCAGATTTTCTGACACTGACCGGAAGAAGGCTTGTATTTCTCACAAAGTAAAATCACAAATATTGACGTCTGTCTGTGTGTGTGTGGATTTCAGCGTGCTGTGCCAATCACTGTTTTCTGCTTGAAATCTCAATGTCAGTCAGTTAGATTTTGTAACTGACCTTCATGGGATGGTTCAAGTAGTTTTGACTGGACATACATCTACGCTACCCCCCCCCTCCCATCCCAACAAACACTTGGTACTGCATTTTATTACACTTCCATTGCATTCATTTCTTTGCTTGTCATTTGGTGTGGTAGATATTGTGGTAGCGTTGATTCATACATACAAACACAGTCCTCTCCCCATTCAAAAATAACAGCAGCAATACCTTACCTCTGAATAAATCTGGAAAATGTTCAATGTTGAGATTTCAAGCAGAATATAGCGATTGATCGGCATGCTAAACTCCACAGAGAGGTCAAAGGTGAGCAACAGGATCTTCGCAGATGAAACGATACAGTTGTTGATTGTTGGAAATGTTGTGATACTGTTATGATGTGATAACAAGGCTGTATGAAAACTGTACTGCGCTGAAAGAGCTTCGATATTTCTGTTCATATTTTTATACCATATACAGCTTTTTTTTTTTTTAAGTTGGTATGCTTGTATACGTTGCTGTTTTATTGTGTGGTGAAAATTTGTTGATTTGCTGGATGGAAACATTGTGGTATTTTTCAATCTTGCGTCTTTTCTCGTCAAGTTATATCGAACGATCTGATACACATACCAAACAAAATAAATTTGTAAAACTGTTTTCAGTGAAAGTGAATTGTCTGTAAATCAATCAGGAATAATGTATATGAAATATATATATATCCATGATTCAAGAGGTTATCCAGTTTTTTAAGCAATTTTTGTTTTCATGACATTAGTGGTGTTACCCATAGGCAAGAGTGAAAAGCATAGTGAGAAAGATTTTGTTTTTTCTTTGGTTGTGTTTGTAATCCAGGTATGTGTTCCAGTTGCAGTTTGTTTGGTTGTTTCTTTTTTTTAGATTTTGATACAGGTACAAATCTCTAAGATTTTAAGACATTCTTTTGGTTGTGATTATAATTCAGGTAGGGGATGATATAGCTCAGTTGTGAGAGCACTCGCTTCCCCCAAGCCAAGGTTAAACAGCATCAGGTTACCACTTATATGGGTGACCATTTTGCATACCTTGGCTTCAGTACAGTCCCTCAGTTCACCCAGCTGTCAATGGGTACCTGCCCTCTTTAGGGTCAGGGAAGGTAAAGTAGCGAGGGAGAGGAGATGGGCGCCGCCCTCAATATGCTGGCCCCTGGAGAAGTTGAGGTCTCTGACGCCTCGCTCCCCAATGACTGTATAGATTATGCGACACCTTTACCTTTATCTAGAAATCAGGTATCTGTTCCAGTTGTTGTTTGTTTCTTTGTCTGCTTGGTTGCTTGCTTTTTTCAGATTTCAAAATAGGTCAAGATCTTAAAGATTTTAAGTAATTTTTTTTAAATTGTGTTTGTAATTCAGGTATTTTCCAGTTGTTGTTTTTCCTGACATATGTCTGTAGGTTAGGCAGAATGAAACTAACCAATGTTTTTCTTCTGCTTTTTTTTAAAAACCGTTTTTATTCCAGTTTATCATGTTGTACATAAACCAGCCAGTTTTCAGCATTGCCGGAGAATTGGTGTTTTATTTATCTTTCAGCCATTCACACAGAGATTGTGGTGTGAAAGATTTCATCTGCCGATGATGAAAGGTGTGCAATTTTATTGATAACAAATTTGGATGGATGGGTTTGTTGGGTTGTTTAGGGGTTGTTTTTTGGGGGGGATGTTGGATTTTTTTTGGGGGGTGGGGAGGGGTTCAGGTTATTTTTGTTGTTGTTTCATGACGTTGATTTATTGCCTTTATACATATCGACTGCTGCCTGTTTGTTGCCAATTCTTTACACATTGTGTAAGTGAGAAGTGCCTTTGAGTTTTTTGTAGCTGTTGTTTTGGGAAAAAGATGCTGTGTTGATTTTTTGAAGGTTGATGGATTCCCTCCTCCTATACACACACATGCACGCACACTCGCGCGCACACACACACACACAACACACACACAACACACATACACACAACACACACACAACACACACAACACACAACACACACATGTGCCACTCACACAACACACACACATGCACACACACACACACACGCTCACTCACACACACACATGCTCGCACACTCGCACAATTGTTTAGAGGGGGGTCGCTGTAAATGTGTTTAGTGCCTCAAATAAGATTATGTAGAATGCATCATTTTTTTAATAATAATCAGTGCAACAACTTCTCAAAAAGTTATTAAGGAAGTATAGTCAAGAAGTCTAATATATAACAAATCAACCCAAAGTCTGTCATGACAAAATCATTCCAGTGTGTTTATCATGGCATGGACCCCCCCCCCCCCCTTCCCCTCCAGTGTATGGAAAATGAACCTAGCTGTTGTTATTGTTGGTGTTGTTGTTGTTGTGGGCATGACTGTATAATGTATTGGTGAACCTCAGAGCTCTAGCCAAAGATTGAAAAAAGAAAAGAGAGAGAGAGATTCTGTACAAATAACTGTTGTTGTTGTTGTTGTTGTTGCTCCTTTTTCTTCTTCTTCTTCTTCTTCTTCTTCTTCTTCTTCTTCTTCTTCTTCTTCTTCTTCTCTTTCTGCTTCTTCTTCTTCTTCTTCTTCTTCTTCTTCTTCTTCTTCTTCTTCTTCTTCTTCACAATTCTTCTTCGCAATTCTTCTTCTTATTCTTCTGTGCAATTCTTCTTCGCAATTCTTCTTCACAATTCTTCTTCTTCTGCGCAATTCTTCTTCTGCGCAATTCTTCCTCTTCTTCTTCTTTCTTCTTCTTCTTCTTCTTCTTCTTCTTCTTCTTCTTCTTCTTCGCAATTCTTCTTCTTCGCAATTCTTCTTCTTCTTCTGTGCAATTCTTCTTCGCAATTCTTCTTCACAATTCTTCTTCTTCTTCACAATTCTTCTTCGCAATTCTTCTTCGCAATTCTTCTTCTTCTTCTCCTTCTTCTCCTTCTTCTTCTTCTTCTTCTTCTTCTTCTTCTTCTTCTTCTTCTCCTTCTTCTCCTTCTTCTTCTTCAGCTAAGACTCTGAGGTTCACCAATGGTGAGATTGTTGCTTATGCAACCGTTTTTTTTCCAAACCAGGAAGGTAGCCGCATTCCGACTTCAGACATAAATAGCTGTCAATGAGCATGCAGTAGGAATGGCGGTGAAAGAGTTGCTAAAGGAATTATGCAAAAACCATGGCATGAGTAGTAGTAATGTGATGAGATTTCTTCTGATTTGAAAGTTATTTGGGTTTTGTTGTTGTTGTTAACATGAGAAATATTTAGAAAAATGTTTCTACACAGAGAGAGAGAGAATGACATTGACAAATGACAATGACAAAGGGTAGCAGAAATGATGTGTAGTCTGTACTTTTTTCTCTTGTACAAAAAACGAACATGTGTTTTGAATTTATGAAAGCTATTTTTGAGTGCATGCTCTTTGAGTAATTATTTGATGGTTGGGGGGAGGAGGGGGGGTAGGGGGTTGTGTTGCTTTCTTGCAACTGTATGATGTGTTTTTTTATATGGCAGTTTTTTTATGGTCTGTTTATTATCAATTGTTGGGGACGGGATAGCTCAGTGGTCGGAGCACTCATTTTCCCCCAACTAAGGTTAAGCAGCATCGAGTGTGGTTACCACTTGGATGGGAAACCGTTTTGCACGCCTTGGCTTTAGTACAGTCCCCCAGTTCACCCAGCTGTAAATGGGTACCTGCCCTCTTTAGGGTCAGGGAAGGTAAAGCAGCGAGGGAGAGGAGATGGGCGCTGTCCTTAATATGCTGGCCCCTGGAGAAGTGAGGTCTCTGATGCCTCGCTCCCCTACGACCACATAGGTTATGGGACACCTTTACCTTTTTTTACCTTTATCAATGGCAGTGTGGTATGCTTTTCTCTGTGCCCTTTGTGAGGGCTTGAGGATGGGATTTTGAGTTTGTGTGTGTATGTGTGTGTGTTGTGTGTGTGTGAGGGCGTGCATGCATGTGTATGTTGTATGCATGCGCACACATATGCCATTGCATGAGCTCACCACAAACGGACTAGGGAAAGAGAGATACATACATGTACGCACTTTATTTTTTGGTGCTGTGAACATGCAATTTGATATATATATATTATGCAGAATTTGTTTTCTGATGCAGCCAGCATACATATTCATGGATTTATTAATTCATTCATTCATTCATTCCTTCCTTCATTCCTTCATTATTCAAGATCATGAGTTCAGCTTGTATATATATAGGTGCCTGACGTCATGGATTGTCAATATTACTGCCTAGCTGATATGTTTTCATTATTGTTCGTGCTGTGAAGTGAAACACAGATGAACGTTCTACCCTTCCCTCCCCCTTTCTTCTCCTACCCCCCCCCCCCCCCCCTCCCCCAATTCTCTCTCTTTTCTTCATCTCTCCTCTTCCCCCCCCCCCTCCTTTCTCCTGTGAGTATTGTCCCCTTGATCTGAATCATCAATGCTGATGTTGATGTTGAGCTTCGTGGAATGTGAATGAATGGATGCCTGTGAAACATTATGATGCGAACGCCACTTTGAGTTGTAGTTCGTTGTGTACCAAAAGGTTTTTTTAATCAAATCTGTTGAGTTTGTTGGTTGTGAAACGTTGTTTTTTTTAAATAGATTTTTGTTGATCTTTTTTTAATTTAGATTGTTGTTGATTTTTGTTGTCTTTTCTATTGTTGGTTGTGAAGATGTATAGAAATGTTTTTCATATCATTTTTTTTTAACTATAATTTTTTGTTTCACTGTGATTTTGTATTTTACAATCCCAGGAAAAATCAGTTTGGTTTTGGGGGGTTTTTTTGTTCAGTGGTTGTGACAATGTGTGGAGTTGTTCCCCTTGCTTTCTTCACATGTGGAGGCGTTTTTTGTTGGGTTTTTTTTGAGGGGAAGGGGGGGAGGGGTGTTTTGTTGGTGATGGTGGTGGTTTTTTTGTGTTTTGTTTTTGTTTTTTGATTGTCAGGAGAGGAGGGGGCGGGGAGGGTGTCTTGTTTCATTGTGTGTTTGTTAGCTGCTGGGTTTGTTTTGATGTTGTTGTTTTTTGTTTGTTTTGTTTTGTTTTTCTTTATTTTTCTTTTTTTGGGGGGTCTTTTTTGTGTGTGGTTTTATTTGAGTGTTTTGTTGAAAAGTATAATGTTATGACTTGATTGTACTGATAGAAAATTGTACATATTGCGTCCCTTTCTTTACTTTTCACTTATAGTGGAAAGACGTTAAAATTGAAGACTCTCTGCTTTTCATTTTATGTTTGAAAAGCAATAGATTGGATGTGTGGATATATGTCACAGGATAGCTCAGTGGTCAGGGCACTCGCTTTCCCCCAGCCAAGGTTAAGCAGCGTCGAGCGTGGTTACCACTTGGATGGGTGACCGTTTGCGCGCCTTGGCTTCAGTACAGTTCCCAAGTTCACCCAGCTGTAAATGGGTACCTGCCTCTTTAGGGTCAGGGAAGGTAAAGCATTGAAGGAGAGGAGATGGGCGCCGCCCTCAATATGCTGGCCCCTAGAGAAGCTGAGGTCTCTGACGCATCACTCCCCTACGACCTTATAGGTTATGGGACACATTTACCTTTTACATCTTGCCCTGATGAATGATGATTAATCAAGTGTGCAAGGGCATTGATTATATGACATATTGCTGTTAAATATTTTATAATTATTTTTAAGATATGTTTATCTGGATAGCATTCATGTCCGAAATCTGTCCGATAATGTCTTAATGCATTTTATTGTGCGTTTGTATAGCACAGTATTGATTTTGAAGCCATGCTGTTTCTCACCATGACAAACAATGTTGATGAAGGGTACAAGGACATTGATTATATTACATATGATTGTAAATTGATGATATATCTTTTTCAGGATAATGTGTACCTGAATAGAAATTTATTCTGAAACTATAAATGTGATCTATGTTTTTGTGTAGAGCATGGCACTCTCACTGATACACGTTGATCACCAAATATTTAACCAAGTATTTTGTCTTCACAAATCACAGTCACTTTTTTTAACAAAACTCAATCAACTACAATCATAGTTGGGAAAAAAAAAAAAAAAACACCCTTTTTTTCCTGTTAAGTCACACACTTCATCTAAACAAATCACGTTAAAAATCTGTTCCACCTTTGGGAAGAGTAGGCCAGCGTGTGCCGATGTGAACGGATGACCACAAAAAAAAAAGCCGCATGCACTCAGGTGTCGTGTTTAGACACTGCCCGAAGATGGAATATGGCTACCTAAATTGGGGAGGGGGGGGGGGGGGGGGGGGGGGGTGTCGTATGCGTTAATATTTCACCATTGGTGAATCTTGGAGGTCTAGCCAAGGAATGAAAAAAGAAAGAAAGGAAGACAGAAAGAAAGAAAGAAAGGAAGAAAGAAAGAAAGGAAGAAAGAAGAAAGAAAGAAATATAGAAAGGAAGAAAGAAGAAAGAAGAAGAAAGAAAGAAAGAAAAAGAAAAAAGAAAGAAAAGAAAGAAGGAAGAAAGAAAAAAGGAAGAAAGGAAGGAAGAGAAGAAGATAAAGAAAGGAAGGAAGAAAGAAAAGAAAGAAAGAAAGACAGACAGAAGAAAGAAGAGAAAGAAAAGAA
>CM054168.1:29331797-29351797 GCA_028751875.1 Rapana venosa | reverse complement strand
TGTCTATCTATCTGTCTGTCCAGTCTGTCTGTCTGTCTGTCTATCTGTCTGCCTGCCTGCCTGTCTATCTGTCTGCCTGCCTGTCTGTCTGTCTGACTGTCTGTCTGCCTGCCTGTCTGTCCAGTGTGTCTGCCTGCCTGCCTGCCTGCCTGCCTGCCTGTCTGTCTGCCTGTCTGCCTGTCTGTCTGTCCAGTGTGTCTGTCTGCCTGCATGCATGCCTGCCTGTCTGCCTGTCTGCCTGTCTGTCCAGTCTGTCTACCTGTGTGTCTGTCTGCCTGCATGCATGCCTGCCTGTCTGCCTGTCTGCCTGTTTGCCTGTCTGTCTGTCCAGTGGGCCGTCTCCCTGCATGCAGCCGCCGTCGCCTTCTGCCTGTCTGTCCATCTGTCTCCCTGTTTTCCCCTGTCTCCCATGCATGCCTGCCGTCTGCCTGTCTCCCTGTCTGCCTGTCGTCTGCCCCCATGGTCTGTCTCCCTGCACATGCCTGCCGTCTGCCTGTCTGCCTGACTGCTGTCCAGTCTGTCTACCTGTGTCTGTCTCCCTCAGCATGCCTGCCTGTCTCCTGTCTGCCGTCTGCCTGTCTGTCGTCCAGGTGTCTGTCTGCCTCATGCATGCTGCCTTTCTGCCTGTCTCCTGTCTGCCCATCTGTCTACCTGTGGTCTGTCTGCTCATGCATCCTGCCTGTCTCCCTGTCGCCTGCTGCCTGTCTGTCTGTCCAGTTGTCGTCTGCCTCATGCAGCCCCCCTGTCTCCTGTCTCCTGCTGTTTTCGCCTGTCGCTCCCTCCCTGCTTCTGCTGCCTGTCTGTCCGCCCGTCTCCCCTGGGTTTCTGCGCGTGCATGCGAAATTTGGTGGGATCTGGGGCCGGCAATAGGGGGAAAATATTCCTCGGTTGCTCTGTCAATCGTTCACCCCTCCTCCCTCCTCCCTCCCCCCTCCTACCCCTCTCCTCCTCCCTCCTCCCTCTTTCCCGCTCCTCCACCTCCTCCTCTTCCATCCCCTTTCCTCCTCCTCTTTCCTCCTCCTCCTCTTTCCTCCTCCTCCCTCCTCTCCTCCTCCTCCCCTCTCCTCCTCCTCCTCTTTCTCCTCCTCTCCTTCCTCTTTCCTCTCTTCCTCTTTCCTCTTCTCTTTCCTCTTTTCCTCTTCTTTCCCCCTCTCCTCCTCTTTCCTCTCCTCTTTTCCTCTCCTCCTCTTTCCCTCCTCTTTCCCTCCTCCTCTTTCCCTCTTCCTCCTCTTTCCTCCTCCTCTTTCCCTCTCCTCTTCCCTCCTCCTCCCCTTTCCTCCTCCTCCCCTTTCCTCCTCCCCTTCTCCTCCTCTTCCCTCCTCTTCTCTCCTCTCTCCCCTCCTCTTTCCTCCTCCTCTTCCCTCCTCCTCTTTCCTCCTCCTCCTCTTTCCTCCTCCCTCCTCTTTCCTCCTCCTTCCTCTTCCTCCTCCTTCTTCCCTCTTCCTCCTCCCCTTCCTCCTCCTCCTCTTCCCTCCTCCTCTTCCCTCCTCCTCTTTCCTCCTCCTCTTCCCTCCTCCTCTCCTTCCCTCTTCCCTCCTCTTCTCCTCCTCTCCTCTTCCTCCTCCCTCCTCTTTCCTCCTCCTTCCTCTTCCTCCTCCTTCTCTTTCCTCTCCTCCTCTTCCTCCTCCTCCTCTTTCCCTCCTCCTCTTCCTCCTCCTCCTCTTTCCCTCCTCCTCTTCCTCCTCCCTCTTCCTTCTCTCTTCCTCCTCCTCTTTCCTCCTCCTCCTCTCTTCCTCTTCCTCTCTTTCCTCCTCCTCTTTCCTCTCCTCCTCTTTCTCCTCCTTTCGCCTCCTCCTCTTTCCTCCTCCTCTTTCCTCCTCCTCTTCCTCCTCCTCTTTCTCCTCCTCTTTCCACTACCCCTTATTATTATCTATTATTATTATTCATCTATCTCTTTCATTTTCTTACTCTTTCCTCCTCCTCCTCTTTCCTCTCCTCCTCATTCATCATCATCATCCTCATCATCATCTCCATCTTTCCTCATCCTCTTTCTTTCTCCTTTTCTTTCCTCTTTTTTCTTCCTTTTGCTTTCTCATCTCCTTTCTATACTATTATTATTATTATTATTATTTTAATTTTTTTATTATTATTATTATTATTATTATTATTATTATTATTATTATTATTATTGTCGTCGTCGTCGTCGTCGTCGTCATCATCATCATCATCATCATCATCATCATCATCATCATCATCATCATCATCATCATCATCATTGTCATTATCATTATTATTATCATATTATTCCTGTTGTTGTTATTCTTCTTATTTTTTATTTTTTAGTAATATTTTCTTATTTTTATTCGTATTTTTAGAATTTTTTTTAATCATTACTAATATTACTACTATTATTGTTATTGTTATTTTTTATTATTATTACTACTACTATTCTTTTTCATCATCATCATCATCATCATCATCATCATAATCATCATCATCACCATCACCATCATCATCATCATCATCATCATCATCATCATCATCATCATCATCATCATCATTCATCATTCATCAGTGATGATGGAGATGGTGATGGTGATGATGGTGACGATGATAATGATAACGACGACGACGATGATGATGATGACGCCGACAGTGATGATGTTCATGATGATGATTATTGTGATGACTACGACGACGACGATGATAATGATGATGATGGATCGATCGTCCATAGGACCGAGACATTTTGGAACAAACGAGAACATTTTGTTTTGTTTGTTTGTTTGTTTGTTTGTCTGTCTGATATCTATCAGTTTGTTTGCCTGCTTGCTTGCTTGGCCTGCTACTAATGAGCAAGTTGTATTTGTTTATTTGTGTGTTTGCTTGTGTGTTTGCTTGTTTGTTTTTTGCTTGATTGTTGGTTGGTTCTTTTGCTAATGAGCGAGTTTTGTTGTTGTTGTTGTTGCTGCTGCTGTTGTTGTTGTGAAGGTTTTGCTTTTTTGTTTTTGGTTGGGGGGTTTTGTGTGGGTATTTTCGTATTTGTTTGCTTGGGTTTTGTTTGTTTGTTTGTTTGTTTGTTTGTTCTTTAGGGACAGGGATTGAGGAATGGTCAATCGTCTGTTTTCTCGGTTTAAAAAAAAAAAATTATCTTTTTTTCTCTTTTTTCTTTCTTTTTTCCTCTTTCTCTCTTTAAAATTTTTTTTTCTCTTTTTTCAGGTTTTTTTTCCCATTTTTTTTCTTTCGTCTCTTGTTTCATTTTTTCACGTTTTCTCTTTTTTCTTTTTTTTCTCTTTTTTCTCTTTTTTTTTCATTTTTCTCTTTTTATTCTCTCTCCTGTTTGCAGAACATCGTCTAAGTTAAAGACCCAGCACATTGTTTTGTTTTTGGTGGATGTTGCATCTTCGCATTGTATTTGTGGCCTATTTTACATTCTTTTTCCTTCTTTCTTCTCCCCCCACCCCCACCCCCGCTCCATCATTTGCACCATGCATTCTATTATGTGAGAGTGGGGTTTTTCATTGTGTTGCTTGTATTTTAGTGCTGCTTAAATACGTATGTGTCTTTGCTGTTTTTTGTTGTTTTTTTGTGGTTGTGGTTGGTTTTGTGTTGGTTTGTTTGGTTGTTGGTTGTTGGTTTTGTTTGTGGTTGTGGTTGGTTGTTTGGTGTTTCTGGTTGGTTGTTGGTGGTTGGTTTGTGGTTGGTTGTTGTGTTGGTGGGTTGGTTGGTTTTTGGTTTGTTGTTTGGTTTGTGGTTGGTTGTTGGTTGGTTTGTGGTTGGTTTGTTGGGTTTGGTTGGTTGTTTGTTGGTGGTTGGTTGGTGGTTTGTGGTTTTGTTGGTTGGTTGTTTGTTGGTTGTGGTTGTTGTTGGTTTGTTGGTTGGTTGGTTGTTTGGTTGGTTGTTGGTTTGGTTTGTTGTGTTGGTTGTTGTTGGTTGGTGGTTTGTTTGGTTGTTGGTTGGTTGTGTGTTGTGTGTGGTTTTGGTTTGTTGGTTGGTTGGTTGTTGTGGGTTTGTTGTGGTTTGTTTGGTTGGTTTTGGTTGTTTGGGTTTTTGGTTGGTTGGTTGGTTGGTTTGGTTGTTGGTTGGTTGTTGTTGGTTGTTGGTGGTTGTTTGTTGTTGGTTGTGTTGGTTTGCTTGCTGGTTGTTTGTATTGTTGTTGGTGTTTGGTGTTGTTAATGACAGATTCTTGGCACGGATTTTGTCTGTCTTTGAATTATTTAATTGTTTTGAATTTGAATTTGGTTATCTGACTTAATGGTTAGTTGTGTGGCTGGTTGGTTGGTGGTTTGTTGGTATGTGGATTCGATGGCTGGCTGTCTCGTTGGCTAGTTAGTTGAGTGGTCTTGTTGGTTTGTTTGTTGGTTTTTGTCTGGTATATCAATTTGAATACGTGGTGATTGTGGTGGGGTGAAATGGTGCTTGCGTGTTAAAGAAAAATAGATGAAAGAGAGAAAACAGAGACAGATACAAGAACATTCAACAGACCGACAGACAGATGCACGGATGAATGCATACACACATAATGCACACACAAAAATCCATAGCAAACCACACATTGTTTTTACCTCTCCTCACATTCCTCACCACTCACTCCCTCCTCCACCCCCCACCACCCCAATCCTCCCTCTCTCAACCCTCAACCCACCCTTCCTACTGACCCATCTCCCCCTCCACCCACACTCTTATTCTCCACCCTCTCTCCCCTCCCCTCCCCTACCTTAAACTAAAAAGACAATCTAAAGATGTGGTAACAACACCAGACATTTTGGGGAGTCAATTATCTTCAAGTATTTCTGTTGTCAGTGAAATGGATGGGTGGAATGGTACTGACAAGAAAAAAAGAGCTGACGTGATCGGTTTCTATCTGACATCACTCTGCCATCTTCTGACTGACTGACTGACGTTAGTTCCTGTAAACTGGTCAGAGTTAGTGCAGGGGTCAGGAGGTCAGATGTGGAGAGAGAGAGAGAGATGGTCTGAGAACGGAACAGTATGAAAGACAATGAAATGCTTTTGACAGAATGACATGGTTTAACAAGAGAACATTTCCAGTGTGATGAAATAGCATGATATGCGCAAATAAAGTTTAGAAATGTAAGAAGCTAACTGCAGATTTTGGGTGGGTTTTGTCTTTTCTTCTTTTTTTTTGTTGGGGGGGGGGTTGGGGGAGAGGGTTGGAGGAATATAAGAAATGGTGGTTTTCGTTTTGGTGTGCATGTTGTGGGTGGGAGGGGGGGGGGGGGGGAGAGTGCATCTCCTGCTTATGGCTTTTTATTTGTTTGTTACAGTCAAAGTATGAATGTACCATTGTCTAAATGACCTTGTATTGAATGGACATTAAGGTAATGAGAAGAAGAAGAATACAGGCACAAACACATTACGTAGGAAAATGATCACTCTTAACTAACATATGTGTGACATTATTGTGATCATGATCACCTTATGTCACTGAGGCATTTATAAACATGAGTGTCTTTTGGTGGTAAGAGGGGCTTGTTATTGGTCTATGTGTCTGTGCATGTAATTATGCAGACTTGCAAGTGTGTGTGTGTGTGTGCGTGCGTGTGTGCGTGTGAATTGAGAGTGTGTGTGTTGGTAAACCTGTCTCTGTTCATGTGTGTATGTGTGTGTGTGTGCACACACATGCACGTGTGTCTGGTCTTGATATCAACTCCATCTTTTTTAATTTTCAGTATCAACATTGAATACATCATCGTAAGTTGTTCTGTTTGTTTATGTCATAAATGTTTACTTTTTTAAAACGTTGTATTGATCGTTCTTGTTTGTGCTACTGACAACATTACTGTTGTTGTTGTTGCTGCTAACGTGGTTGTTGGTTATGCTCCTGTCACCACTAACGTTGTCATCATCACCATTGTTGTTATTACTACTGTTATTATTGTGCTTTTGCTATTGTTGACCATCAAGTGTACTGGTAAGAACAAGAAGTACTTTGGACCACTCGTACAGAAAGTAGAGAAGCCATGACTCTCACCTGGCATTTGTGTGACATTATTATCATATACATTATGGCCTTCATATGGGACTGTGGCATTTCTGAACATTTTTGTTTTGTTTACAGGGAGTAGGGATCTTTTTCTTGCTTTTATTTTCTTCTTTACTTTCTTCTCCTATTCTGTCTCACCACCCACCCCTCCTCTCTTCCCTCAACCTTAAAAGAAGACAATCTAAAGATGTGGTAACCACACCAGACATTTGTTTTTTGGGGTCGATTACCTTCAAGTACTTCTGCTGTCTGTGAAATGGATGGGTGGAAGAGAAGAGCCTTAGGAGAAGAATAGGGAGAAGAATTGGAGAAGAATTGAGCGCTTTGATTTGTTACTTTACAAGATTCAGCGCTATATAAATTCCATACATTATTATTATTATTATTGTTATTGTTATTGTTGTTATTACTATTATTATTATTATTATTATTATTTTGTTGTTGTTGTTGTTGTTGTTGTTGTTGTTGTTGTTGTTGTTATTATTAAGAGCTGACGTGATCTGTTTCTGTAGGTTTACTTTACGAGTTTCAGCCGTATATCAAGTCCATGCACTACTACTGCTACTGCTACTGCTACTACTACTACTACTACTACTACTACTACTACTACTACTACTACTACTACTACTACTACTACTACTACTACTACTACTCTACTGCTACTGCTGCTACTACGACTACTACTACTACTACTTCTACTACTGCTGCTGCTACTACTGCTACTACTACTGCTGCTGCTGCTGCCACTTCTACTACTGCTGCTGCTGCTGCTACTACTACTACTGCTGCTACTACTACTACTGCTACTACTGCTACTACTACTGCTACTACTACTACTGCTGCTGCTACTACTACTACTACTACTACTACTACTACTACTACTACTACTACTGCTACTGCTACTGCTCTGCTACTACTACTGCTACTATTAATACAACTACTGCTGCTGCTGCTTCTGCTGCTGCTGCTTACTACCACTGCTACTGCTACTGCTACTACTACTACTGCTTCTGCTGCTGCTGCTGCTTCTGCTGCTGCTGCTGCTGCTACTACTACTACGACTACACCAACTACTATTACTACGATGATGATGATGATGATGATGATGATGATGATGATGATGATGATGATGATGATGATGATTACAATAAAACGGGTAAAGGGTGTCCCATAATCTATAAGGTCGTAGGGGAGCGAGGCGTCAGAGACCTCTCTTCTCTAGGGGTCAGCATATTGAGGGCGGCGCCCATCTCCTCTCCCTCGCTGCTTTACCTTCCCTGACCCTTAAGATGCAGGTATCCATTTACATCTGGGTGAACTAGGGGACTGTACTGAAGCCAAGGCGCGCAAACGGTCTTCCATCCAAGTGGTAACCACGCTCAATAGCTCTGACCACTGAGCTATCCCGTCCCCTTTTCTTCATTCATTACATTCAGAATAAAACACTGACTGGGTTATAATATACTCTTTTCTGCTAAAGCTACACTCAAACATATAATAATTATTATACAGAGGTTACAGATACGTCTTCACACACCGGGGACCAGATAGCTCAGTGGTCAGAGCACTCGCTTTTCCCCAGCTAAGGTTAAGCAGCATCAGGCGTGGTTACCACTTGGATGGGTGACCGTTTGCGTGCCTTGGCTTCAGTACAGTCACCCAGTTCACCCAGCTGTAAATGGACATCTGCTCTCTTTAGGGTCAGAGAAGGTAAAGCAGAGAGGGAGAGGAGATGGGCGCCGCCCTCAATATGCTGACCCCTAGAGGAGTTGAGGTCTCTGATGCCTCGCTCCCCTACGACCACATAAGTTATGGGACACCTTTACCTTTACCTTCATACAGAGACAGTCAAGCTAAAGTATAGCAACCATCTTTATCTATTAATAATTATATTCCGTTATTTTGAGGATAATGGAATAAGCACTCATGTTGTTTTTAACCTCCAGTCTCCGTATGTATGCGATTGTTATCTATTTCCACTCACACACAATGACCTACGCTTTCGAAAACCGAAACAGGATTTAGCGTGTGTGCAAGATGTTCTGCGTGCGTTCGCACACGGGACCTCGGTTTATAGTCTCATCCGAAGAACTTTTGTGGAGAGTGGAGTGGGAACTGATGTTAACTCCAGGGAAAAAAAATCACCTTAACGGGATTCGAACCTGGGTCAGCAGATCACGACAATGCGCACGGCTCTTACCACCAGTCTATACTGCACCTCCCCCCCCCCCCCCCCCCCCCCCCCCCCCACACTCCCCCAGTAGCAGAAGAAGTAAGTCATTAACAGAGGGAGGGGGGAGAGACAAAAGCCTGTCTGCTATTGCATCACAGGGTACCAGCCTGCTAGCTGTCAGTTTGGTGTGGCCACACACCCAATATAGAATTCTGTGGAGCTGAACAGGCCACAAACAACCAGTAATTTTTTGCCCCCTTTTCTTTCTATTTTTCCTATAGTACTCTTTGCATTCACACCGTTCGCACTATGGCATCAACAGAAATATAAAAGGCCAAACACTTTTTTGTGAAAGACTAGTCTCTGACTCTGTCTTGTTCCATTTCATTTTTTGTCCCTGCCTCAACAACCAAACACCCCATCATCCTGCCCGAGTGTAAAACCTTTATGTGTGTGCGTGAATGTGCGTGTGTGCGTGCGTGCAAGCGTGTGTGTATACATTTGAATTTGTAAAAAAAACCCAACAACTGTTAATTGTAAGTGGTTGCATGTGAATGAGAAGGATGAATGAAAGCGCTTTGATTTGTTTTCTGCAAGATAGAGCGCTATATAAATTCCATGTATTATTGTTGTTGTTGTTATTATTATTATTATTATTATTATTATTAGTAGTAGTAGTAGTAGTAGTAGTAGTAGTAGTAGTAGTAGTAGTAGTAGTAGTAGTAGTAGTAGTAGTAGTAGTAGTAGTAGTATTAAAATTTGATCTTAAACGAATTTGGTAGGTTCAATTTTTCTTTCTTTCTTTTAAAATTAAAAAAAAAAGTTTTTCAGCAAACATTGTACCCCCTCAATCCTTATTGTCTGCTAGCTTCCTAACCGCAATAATTACGCATGCACGGGGGTCAACACTGTAGGAACACAAGCAGTCCTCATTTGATGATCATTTCCAACTTTTGTTCTGTAGTAATGACGGAGTATATGAGGCATTTTTTTCTGTACTGATGACGACTGTAAGATGCTTTTGTGTATTGATACCAAAACACACAAAAAAGAAATCCAACTTTTTCGTGACTACCTAGTATTGCTCTATGTCATCAATCCCCAAAACAAAATGAACACACACTGTGCATTTTCTTTCAAATGTTTTTAAAAACTCTGTGAAAATCACAATAATTTTTTTTTTTTTTTACCGACTAGCACTCTATAGAAGATACTACATGACCCGCAAGCTACAGGTGCTAACTGCTGTACCACACCCCCCCCCCCCCTACACTCTTGTCCCCCATCCCCCCCACTCACCAGACCTGGATGGCCCCATGGGAATTTCCATCTGGTCCCTAACAGGAACAAACAGCCTGATTTGGTCTCTCTTTGGCCAGGAAGAAGAATGCAAAGAAGACTGCAAAGATGCAAAGAATGCAAAGAAGAAGAAGAAGAAGAAGAAGAAGAAGAAGAAGAAGAAGAGCAGCAGCAGCAGCAGCAGCAGCAGCAGCAGCAGCAGCAGCAGCAGCAGCAGCAGCAGCAGTAGCAGCAGTAGTAGTAGTAGTAGTAGTAGTAGTAGTAGTAGTAGTAGTAGTAGTAGTAGTAGTAGTAGTAGTAGTAGTAGTAGTAGAAGAATGTATGTATGTATGCATGGAGTTTACATAGTGCTGAATCTTGTAAAGCAACAAATCAAAGCAATTCCATTCAAATCATTTACACACATGCAATCGTCTGCGGTGATGGAGGCTGTGACAAAGTATTTATATTGTATTCGTATTGTATTCGTATTGTATTGTATTGTATTTGTATTGTATTTATATTGTATTTGTATTGTATTGTATTTGTACTGTACTTGTATTGTATTGTATTTGTATTGTATTTGTATTGTATTTGTACTGTATTTGTATTGTATTTGTATTGTATTGTATGTATTTGTATTGTATTGTATACCACTTTTATTCATGGCAGATTTCTCTGCGTGAAATCTAAACCTCTCTCTGCGAGGAGAGCTCATCGCCACAAGAGCAGCGCCACCTATTTAAAAAAGACTTTTTCTAAGTGCATGTGTCTTAGTTTTCCTTATCAGAGTGCCTTCTTTTTCCTTTACAGAATTTTGCCAGGGGACAACTCTCTTTTACGTGCGCTGAATGCGTATTGCTTCAAGACTTCGGTTTATCGTCTCATCTGAAAGACTAGCTTCCAGACCACCAGTCGCGGTCTACTGGATGGTGGGGAAAGTTTCAGGCAAAGCGGGGATCGAACCTAGACTTGTCGCTGTCTAGGCAGGTGCGTTACCTCTTGACCACCGACCCACCGGGAAGTGCAGTGTGAAGAGGTCTTCTGTACAAAGACGTGTCAGCACCTAGTGGGGCAAGTGTAGTACCCATCAGCTTTTTAACACGTCAATTAAACCTTTTCAGACGTCGATAACACCTTTTCAGACGCCGGTAACACCTTTTCAGACGCCGGTAACACCTTTTCAGACGCCAATTAAACCTTTTCAGACGTCAATTAAACCTGTTCAGACGTCAATTAAACCTTCTCAGACGTCGATAACACCTTTTCAGACGTCAATTAAACCTGTTCAGACGTCAATTAAACCTTCTCAGACGCCGGTAACACCTTTTCAGACGTCGATAACACCTTTTCAGACGTCAATTAAACATTTTCAGACGTCAATCAAACCTTTTCGGACGTCAATTAAACCTGTTCAGACGTCAATCAAACCTTTTCAGATGACGATAAAGCCTGTTTCCTCACGTCAATGAAGCCTTTACAGACGTCCATAAAGCCTCTCAGACATTGAAAACCCTTTTTAGAGTCAATAAAGCTTTTTATATGTCGATAAAAGCGTTGTATACGTCGATAAAGCTTTGTATAGACGTCAATAAAGCATTTTATATGTCAATAAAGCTATTATACGTGGATAAAGCTTTGTACACGTCGATAAAGCTTTTTTTTTTGAACATTGATGAAATTTTTTTAAAGACCTCCATAAAGCCTTTACAGACATTGAAAAGCCTTTTCAGTCGTCGATGACGCCTTTTATAGATTGATGAAGACTTTAATATTTATTAAATAATTTATTTATTCTTTTATATCAAGGATAATGGAATAAGTACTAATGTGCTTTTTTATATCCAGACCCCGTGTGCATGCGGTTTTGTAAATTCTGTCATCTGTTCCCACCGGCACACAATGGCCTACTCTTATGAAAAGCAGAACAGGATTTAAGTGTGCGCAAGATGTTCTGCGTGCATTCGCACACGGGGCCTCGGTTTATAGTCTCACCCGAAGGACTTTAGGGGAGAGTGGCGTCTGCACAGATGTTAACTCCAGGGGAAAATATCCCCTGGTACGTCGATGAAGCCTTTTAAACGTCGATGGGGCCTATTTTCACGTCAATGAGGCCTCTTTAGACGTCGACAAAGCCTTTCCACACCTTGCTGAAGCCTTTTTACACATTGTTGAAGCCTTTGCAGACGTTTTTAAAGCCTTTTTTTTCCGTCCATGAAGCCTCTCCAGACGTCAACGAATCCTTTTCAGACTTCAATGAAGCCATTTCAGGCGTCAATAAAGCCTTTTTGTATGTCGATAGAGCCTTTTTGGACGAAGATACAGCCCTTAAAAATGATGATGAGACCTTGACAGATATCTATGAAGCCTTTTATTTTTTCCAGACTGTTGACCCTATCCCACGCCTAAAATTTTAAGTCATGAAATCGGAGTTGACCAAGCCTCTTTTAAAGCAGGGATAACCCTTTGAGGTATGAACGAACGCCTGTTTGGATCTAGATGAATGCTTTTGAGGTGTGTGCAACAATCATGGCAAGGTAGTCGTGTTCAAATGGGTACCTGCCCCTTTAGGGTCAGGGAAGGTAAAGCAGCGAGGGAGAGGAGATGGGCGCCAACCTCAATATGCTGGCCCCTAGAGAAACTGAGGTCTCTGATGCCTCGCTCCTTTCCGTCCTTATAGGTTATAGGACACCTTTATCTTTTTAGTCGTGTTCAGGACTGATATTCTTCTTCATCGAACGCTCAGACACCAATTGTTGTAGTCTGTCATATGAGCGAAAGTGCGTTGCGCTGCCGTTAAGCGCCTCACAAGTCAGGCCCAGCCCATCTGAAGCTGATGTGTGGTGTGATATCCTAGACGAATTTCGACGTGAACATAGACTCTTTTCCTTATGTTTATGGCCATAGTTTGAAATCTGGATTATGCTTTTATGGTCTGAATTAAGCAGGCATTTTTCAGACAAGATGTAAACGGCACGTCAGCAGACAAAATAATAATTATTTGTAACTATTATGAAACCTAAAACTGTCGAATATGGATGGACTGGTACTCTAGTGTGAAGACACAACACAACACAATGAAATACAACACAATATCATACAGTATGGTACTTTTTATTTTTCAATTTTTATTTTTTAAAAACCCTTGTAAACCACTTTAAGTCACGGCAGATTTCTCTGCGTGAAATTCGGGCTGCTCTCCCGGGGAGAGCGCGTCGCCACAAGAGCAGCGCCACCCATTATTTTTTTTCTTTTTCCTGTCTGCAACTGTATTTGTTTTGTTTTCCTATCAGAGTGACTTTTTTCTGCAGAATTTTGCCAGGGACAACTCTCTTGTTGCCGTGTGCGCTAAACAATTATGTGTAACACATGGGACCTCGGTTTATAGTCTCATTCTAAAGACTAGCCCCCAGCCCACCACTCAGGGTCTAATGGATAGGGGAAAAGGTTCGGGTCCAAACGGGATTCGAACCACAGTACACTTCCGACCCGGACTTTTCGCTTTCTAGGCAGGCGCGTTACCTCTAGACCACCGATCCACAGATCAAAACAATACAATACAATACACTGCAGCATGGTACAACACAACACAACACGAAACAATACAACACAACACAAAACATTACAACACGACACAAAACATTACAACTTAAGACAAGAGAATGCAATATGATATTGAGCCCCAAGTGACAAAACATAAGCATGTGGGAAGGTTCCAGATACCAGTTATACTTATAATGATAATAATAGTAATAATAATAATAACAACAACAACAATAATAATAATAACAAGAACAACAACAATAATAAATGGAATTTATATAATGATAATAATAAATGGAATTTATATAGCGCTATATTTTGTAAAAAAAACAAATCAAAGCGCTTGCATTCAACACATTCTTACACATACAACCAAGAACAATTATCAATGTTAACAAATTCAAATGTACATACACACAGGCACGCCCATGCACCAGCACACACACACACACACACACACACACACACACACACACACACACACACACACACACACACACACACACACACACACACACACACACACACACACACATACACACACGCGCATAAAGGTTTTACACTTTGGCAGTGTGGAGGGGGTTTCAGCTGTTGAAGGCAATGAAAACATCAATGATTTACCTTTTAAATGCAAATACCTACTTTAGTACACCTACACACACACACACACACACACACACACACACACACACACACACACACACACACACACACACACACACAACAACACACACACACTCTCTCTCTCTCTCTCTGTCTCTCTCTGTCTCTCTCTGTGTCTCTCTGTCTGTTTCTCTGTCTCTGTCTCTCTGTCTGTCTCTGTCTGTCCGTCTCTCTCTGTGTATCTGTCTGTCTTTCTGTCTGTCTCTGTCTCTCTGTCTGTGTCTCTGTCTGTCTGTCTGTCTCTCTCTCTCTCTCTATCTCTCTCTCTCTCCTATCCTACACCTAACCCCCCCCCCCCCCCCCACCCCACCACCACCATAATCACAACATTCTTTTTAAAAAAATCCGGGGAGGCAAATCTCACAGAGGAAGAAGACTACCACTACCACCACCACCCTCACCACCACCACTGCTACCACCACTACTACTTAAGACAGAAACAGCCTCAGCCTTCAACCTTAGCCGCAGCAGCAGCAGCAGCAGCAACAGCAGCCCGTCGTAGCAAGCAGCAGCAGCAGCAGCAGCAACAACAGCACCAAGACCTTTTCCCTCAAGTACACGAAAACAGCTGCTGCTGCTGCTGCTGCTGCTGTGATGTCCACCACTACCACCAGCACACCACCACCACACCACCACCACCACCACCACTACCACCAGCACACCACCACCACCACCCCTACCACACCTCTGCTTCGCCCTTCTAGTGCTAGTCTAGGCCTATCTGGGAGAGGACGGTTGTGAGAGCGAGAGAGCGAGAGAGAGAGGGAGAGAGCGAGAGAGAGAGAGCGAGGGAGAGAGAGAGAGAGAGCGAGAGAGAGAGAGAGCGAGAGGGAGAGAGAGCGAGAGAGAGAGGGAGAGAGAGAGCGAGAGAGCGAGAGAGAGAGAGAGAGAGCGAGAGAGAGAGCGTACTGCACGCGCCTACCTCGTTCTCAGTGTTGGTTGCCATGACTATTGATTTGGACAGGCTAGGCCTAGTGCAACTCTCAGGCAAGCTTGGCTAGGCTAGGCTCGACTAGAACAGGCCTAGGCTACTACTACTAGGCTACTACTACAGCTACTGCTACTGCTAGGCTACTACTACTAGCCTAGGCTTTTAGGCCTGAGACGAATGGCGCTGGCATGCTTTGTATAAACTCTATTCCAGCAGCTCTGTCTCGTGTTTGGTGTTGGTGGTGGTGCTGGTGTGTCTGGGCAAGTTGTTCTTCCGACGAACCAGTTTTAGGCTAGAGAAAGAGAAAGAGAACGAGAGAGAGAGAGACAGGGTTCAACGAATATTTCCAGACAAATCCAGCAAACCGCTATGGCGTTGTAGCTGGTAGGAGAGTGAGTGAGGGAAGGAGGAAGGAAGGAAGGAAGGCAGGAAGAAAGGAATCCAAGCAGGGATGGAAAATACTGTGCTTGGATGTCTGGGTTTTGTACGGTCTGTGAGGAGCCGTGGTGGTGAATTGGGTTATTGATTCTGCCATCAGTGGTGGCTGCTGCTGCTGCTGCTACTACTGCTACTGCCGCCGCTGAGAGAAAATAAGGAGATCTATGTGTTTGTGTGTGTGTGTGAATGTGTGTAGTATATAGATGCATAAATACGACAAGGAGGACGAGGGAAGGGATGTGCTGCACTGCCGCTATCACCGCTGCTGCTACTGCACATACAGCGCCTGCTGTAGAAGACGCGGTAAGTAATCGTCTTGTGTGGAGAAAAATGGCCACGGGAGGAGGGGGGGGGGGGGGGGGGGGGGAGAAAAAGGCTATTCTTTGGTTTTGGTGTATGTGTGTAGTTTTTACAAAATCTGTGATGTACGTTTTGTTTCTTTCCAATACCCGATCTATCTACAAAGAATGACCATCCATCCTCCTCAGGAATTAAAATAATGTTGCTTGCAGAATTATGTTGATAGAATTGAATTCTTGTGGCTCATAATCATCCTTTGCTTGAGAAGTGTGTGTTATTTTTAAAAAAATCTGTTTTTGGATTGTATGACAGGCAGACGATCAATATTTGTAAGGTTTATTATAAATGAAATGTTATGTGAAGGGGATTGTGTGTGTGTGTGTGTGTGTGTGTGTGTGTGTGTGTGTGTGTGTGTGTGTGTGTGTGTGTGTGTGTGGTTTGTGCGCGGTTGTCATACCAGTTGAAGGATGCGGTATCTGATTGTGCTGTGTATTCCAATATTGATTATTTTATCCCAAACATTGCCAGAATTGGGTGGACTTTTGTTTGTTCTTGATTAATTTAGCAGGGTTTTTATTTTAATGATGATTGTCCTGTGTGTGTGTGTGTGTGTGTGTGTGTGTGGTGTGTGTGTGTGTATGTGTGGTGTGTGTTAGTTGTGCGTAATGTATTTGAGTGTGTGTGTGTGTGTGTGTGTGTGTGTGTGTGTGTGGTGTGTGTGTGTGTGTGGTGTGTGTATGTGAGTGTGTGTGTGATGTGTGTGTATGTGTGTGTGTCGTGTGTGTATAATATATATGTGTGTGTGTGTGTGTGTGTTGTGTGCGTGTGTGTTGTGTGGTGTGTGTGTCGTGTGTGTGTATATATGTGTATGTGAGTGTGTGTGTCGTGTGTGTATGTGTGTATGTGCATGTGTGTGTGATCAAATCAATCTGCAACAATTGGGGATACTAGGTAAAGAATCTGAAGGAGAAGAAGTAGTGCCTGTAGTAGTGGTAGAAGTGGTGGTGGTGGTGGCAGTTGTAGTAGTAGTAGTAGTAGTAGTGGTAGTAGTAGTAGTAGTAGTGGTAGTAGTAGTAGTGGTGGTAGTAGTAGTAGTAGTGGTAGTAGTGTTGGTGGTGGTGGCAGTTGTAGTAGTAGTAGTAGTTGAAGTAGTAGTAGTAGTAGTAGTAGTAGTAGTGGTAGTGGCAGTTGTAGTAGTAGTAGTAGTAGTAGTAGTAGTAGTAGTAGTAGTAGTAGTAGAAGTAGCAGAAGTAGTGGTAGTAGTAGTAGTAGTAGTAGTGGTAGTGGTAGTAGTAGTAGTAGAAGTAGTGGTAGTAGTAGTAGGAGTAGGAGTAGTAGTAGTAGTAGTAGTAGTAGTAGTGGTGGTGGTGGTGGTAGTAGTAGTAGTGGTTGTAGTGTTGGTGGTGGTGGCAGTTGTAGTAGTAGTAGTAGTAGAAGTAGTAGTAGTGGTAGTAGAAAGTAGTAGTAGTAGTAGTAGTAGAAGTAGTAGCAGTAGAAGAGGTAGTAGTAGTAGTAATAGAAGTAGTAGTAGAAGTATAAGTAGTAGTAGTAGTAGTAGAAGTAGTAGAAGTGGTAGTGGTAGTAGTAG
Organism: Rapana venosa; assembly: GCA_028751875.1. Lineage (NCBI taxonomy): Eukaryota > Metazoa > Mollusca > Gastropoda > Neogastropoda > Muricidae > Rapana > Rapana venosa. The sequence goes on along the minus strand of CM054168.1, from coordinate 29,334,936 downwards.
TAGAAGTTGTGGTAGTGGTAGTAGTGGTAGTAGTAGTAGTGGTAGTGGTGGTAGTAGTAGTAGTGGTAGTGTTGGTGGTGGTGGTAGTTTTAGTAGTAGTAGTAGTGGTAGTAGTAGTAGAAGTAGTGGTAGTAGTAGTAGTAGTAGTAGAAGTAGTAGTAGTAGTAGTAGTAGTAGTAGTAGTAGTAGTAGTAGTAGTAGTTGTAAGAAGAAGAAGAAGAAGAAGAAGAAGAAGAAGAAGAAGAAGAAGAAGAAGACAAAGACAAAGATGAAGGCAAAGAAGAAGGAGGAGGAGGAGGAGGAAGAAAAGAAGAAGGAGTGGTAGTAGTAGTAGTAGTAGTAGTAGTAGTAGTAGTAGTAGTAGTAGTAGTAGAAGCAGCAGCAGCAGCAGCAGCAGCAGCAGCAGCAGCAGCAGCAGCAGCAGCAGCAGCAGAAGAAGAAGAAGAAGAAGAAGAAGATGATGATGATGATGATGATGATGATGATGATGATGATGATGGAGGAGGAGGAGGAAAAGAACAAGGAAAAGAAGAAGAAGAAGAGGAAGAAGAAGAAGAAGAATATAAAGATGGATTTTGAAGAAAATTTCTGAAAAAGAAGGAATAATGGTATTGATCATAGTAAGGAGAATAGCAGCAGCAGCAGCAGCAGTAGCAGTAGTAGTAGTAGTAGTAGTAGTAGCAGTAGCAGTAGCAGCAGCAGCAGCAGCAGCAGTAGTAGTAGCAGTAGCAGTAGCAGCAGCAGCAGTAGTAGTAGAAGTAGTAGTAGCAGCAGCAGCAGCAGCAGCAGCAGCAGCAGCAGCAGCAGCAGTAGTAGTAGTAGTAGTAGTAGTAGTAGTAGTAGTAGTAGTAGTAGTAGTGGTGGTGGTGGTGGTGGTGGTAGTAGTAGCAGCAGCAGCAGTAGTAGTAGTAGTCATAGTAGACGTTGTAGTAGTAATAGTAGTAGTAGTAGTAGTAGTAGTAGTAGTAGTAGTAGTAGTAGTAGTAATAGCAGTAGTTGTAGCAACAGGAGCAGTAGCAGGAGCAGCAGCAATAGCAGTAGCAGCAGCAGAAGCATAAGTAACAGTAGAAGTAGTAGTAGTAGTGGTGGTGGTGGTGGTGGTGGAGAAGGTGGGGGTAGAGGTGGTGGTAGTTGTAGCAGCAGTAGCAGGAACAGTATCAGTAGTAGAAGCATTACTTATAGAAGTAGTAAGAAGAGGAGGAGAAAGAAGAACACAGAGAGGGGGGAGGGAGGAAGGTGGGAAAGGAATAGAAGAATTTTGAAGGAGGAGAGAAGGAAGAAGAGAAGAAAAAGAAGAATTCTGAAGAAGGAGAGGAGGAGTAAAAGGAAAAGGAGAAGGAGAATGGGGAGAGGGAGAAGGAGGAGGAGGGGAGGAGAAGAAAGAAGGAGAAGGAATTTTGAAGAATTCTGAAGAAGAAGAAGAAGGAGGGGAGGAGGAGGAGGAGGAGGAGGGGGAGGAGAAGAAGAAGAATTCTGAGAAGGAGGAGGAAAAGGAGAAGGAGAAAAAGGAGAAGGAAAGAAAGAGAGGGAGAAGAAGGAGGAAGAGGAGAAGATGGAGGAGGAGGAGGACAATTAGTAGAAGAAGAAGAATAGGAGGGGGGAGGAGGAGAAAGAGGAGAAGGAGGGGGAAGGGGGGGGGGGCAGAGCAAGCAAAGAAAGAGAAGAACAAAAACAAGAAAAAGAAGAAGAAAAGAGGAAGAAGAAGAAGAAGAGGAAGAAGAAGAAGAAGAAGAAGAGAAGAAGAAGAAGAAGAAGAAGAAGAAGAAGAAGAAAAAGAAGAAGAAGAAGAGGAAGAAGAAGAAGAAAAGAAGAAGAAAAAGAGGAAGAAGAAGAAGAAGAAGAAGAAGAGGAAGAAGAAGAAGAAGAAGAAGAAGAAGAAGAAGAAGAAGAAGAAGAAGAAGAAGAAGAAGAAGAAGAAGAAGAGGAAAAAAAGAAGAAGAAGAAGAGGAAGAAGAACAAGAAGAAGAAGAAGAAAAAGAAGAAGAAGAGGGGGAAGAAGAGAAGAAGAAGAAGAACAAGAAGAAGAACAAGAGAATAAGACAAGAACAACACACACACACACACACACACACACACACACACACACACACACACACACACACACACACACACACACACACACACACACACACACACACCGCTCCTCAATGAAGATTCGAACCCCTGTCCCCAAAGTACTACAATCAGATCAGGAGTTCAATGCTCTAACCACTAGGCTCTGCAGTACCCTGTACATGTATCTGTGATGGTATGAGAGTGGGGGTCAATATGTGTGTCCTGGGCTGAGCATACACATCTATCTGTCTATCTATCTATCTGTCTGTCTGTCTGTCTGTCTATCTATCTATCTGTGATGGTATGAGAGTGGGGGTCAATAGTGTGTCCTGGGCTGAGCATACACATCTATCTGTCTGTCTATCTGTCTATCTATCTATCTATCTATCTATCTATCTATCTATCTATCTATCTATCTATCTATCTATCTATCTATCTATCTATCTATCTATCTATCTATCATCTATCTATACATTTGTGTGTGTGAGTGTGTGTGTCTGTCTGTGTGTGTGTGCGTGCATGTGTGTGTCTCTGTGTGTCTGTCTATGTATGTGTGTGTGTGCGCGTGCATGCGTACGTGCGTGCGTGCGTGCGTACGTGCGTGCGTACGTGCGTGCGTGTGTGTGTGTGTGTTGGTTAGGAAATGAGAGAGCTTGTGGGATGGGGTTTTGTATCGATCGCTTCCTGTGTGGCTCATTCACAGTGTCTGTTTCTTTGAGAGTCCGGGGGATGTCTTTCTGTTGGGGTATGTTTTGGTCCTATGATTATATTGTTTAGGGTCTGCTCTCTCTCTCTCTCTCTGTCTTTGTCTGTTACTCTGTCTGTCTGTATGTCGCTGTCTGTCTCTCTCTCTCTCTTTCTCTGTGTCTGTTGTCTCTCTGTTTTTCTCTGTCCGTCTCTGTCTGTCTCTCTCTGTGTTTTTGTCTGTCTGTATGTCTCTGTCTGTCTGTCTCTCTTTCTTTGTGTCTGTTGTCTCTCTGTTTTTCTCTGTCCGTTTGTCTCTCTCTGTCTGTCTCTGTCTCTCTGTCTTTGTCTGTCTGTCTCTGTCTTTGTCTGTCTGTCTGTCTCTCTCTCTTCCTTTCTC
>CM054168.1:29316797-29319297 GCA_028751875.1 Rapana venosa | reverse complement strand
ACCTGCTTGATGATTGTCTAAAAGTGAGCCATCTGTATAAATTTTAAGACAATGACAGTAATTATGTTGTATATGTAATGAACATTAACTGCCATTATTTTGGATTCTCATTCTTTTTCATGTTGATATAATCAACATCAAATTGAGCTTGTTTCATTTCCCAAGCAGGACAAACTGGAATTGCCCTTTGTGGGTCTACATCATATTTTGAAATTTCAGAACGCTCATAAAGATCTGATGTGTATGTACTTATTGTCATCAATGAGTTTATGTTTCGGGCTCTTTTGGGAAAATCAGTTTCAGACCTCATTTTTATTTCTTCTGAAGCAAAGTTTTCAGATGTAGAACTTCTCAGAATATATTTGGCACATACAAGTTGTCGGTATTCATCAAGTGGTGTCATTCCAATTTCTTTATATGTATCAAGTGCAGAGGCATGAAATGGTACACCTAGAGCGAGTCTGTATGCCTTACAGTCTACACTTTGAAGCTTCTTTAGTAAGTATTTAGGTGCACTAAAATAAACTTCTTGTCCATACGATAATTTAGATCTAATTAGAGAGGTAGACAGATGTTTCAGAACTGTAATGTCTTGTCCCCAATACTGCTTTCGTACAATTTTTAGCAGATTCAAACATTTTCTTCCTTTAGTTAAGATATATTCAATATGGGCATTCCAAGTTAACTTTGAGGAAAGAAAAACACCTAAAAACTTTATTAAGTGTTTATATTCAACTATCTCATTTTCAATTTTGAAAACAGGCAAGTTTTCTGGATTACCACCATTGTTAAAAAGCATCATATGCGTTTTTTCTGTAGATAATTTTAGGCCATTTTCAATTATGTACTTATTTAAATTATCAAGGTCTTTTTGGTATAGTTTTTTAATATAGTTTAAAGACCTTTTCGGTGTGTTTTGTTTCATGGTAACATTCATCCACATGCATATGTCGTCTGCATATTGTACTAAGACAACGTTCTGAGACAAATGTCTAGGAAGATCATGTAACAGGATATTAAATAGAACTGGTGCTATAACGGAGCCTTGTGGTAAGCCCATATCAAGATTTCTTGGATTTGAGTAGTTGTTTTCTACCTTTACTTGAATAAATCTATTGTTAAGGAAGCTCTTGATGTAATGATAAATGTTACCAGAAAGGCCAATTGTCTTCAACTTACTTAATAACTTTGCATGCCAGACTTGATCATAGGCTTTATTTATGTCAAAAAACGTTGCAAGGACATTTTTTCTACGTGCAAATTGTTGTTTTACATGGATTGTAAGTTTGACTAAATTATCAATAGAAGATCTAGTGTGTGTGTGTTGGTGCGTGGTGTGTGTGTGTGTGTGTGTGTGTGTGTGTGTGTGTGTGTGTGTGTGTGTGTGTGCGTGCGTGCGTGTGCTTGTGTGTGTGTAGTGTAGTGTAGTATGTGTTTAGCTCTTGATTGAAGTCAATATGAATTTATGCTTTGTACACTGAGGTATTTCATGGCTATTTTAGTATTTAGTTTACTTTTGTAGGATTTTTTTCTTAGGGGCAGGGGTGGGGGTGGGGGTGGGGGGGGGGGGGGGGGAGGGGGTTGCGGGTTGGTGTGTTTAGATTTCGAGGTTGTTGCCCTTGTTCGTGTCATTCGCGTTTGTTAAAAAAATCAAATTCTCTCTCTCTCTCTCTCTCTCTCTCCTCTCTCTCTCTCTTCTCTCTCTCTCTCTCTCTCTCTCTCTCTCTCTTTCTTTCTCTCTCTCTCTCTCTCTCTCTCTCTCTCTCTCTCTCTCCTCTCTCTCTCTCATCTCTCTCTCTCTCCTCATCTCTCTCTCTTCTCTCACACACACACACACACACACACACACACGGGGACGGGATAGCCTGGTGGTTAGAACATTGCGCTCGCAATCTGACAACCTGGGTTTGATTCCCGTTAGAGGGGATATTTTCCCTGGAGTTAACATCAGTGCAGACTCCACTCTCCCCAAAAGTCCTTCCGATGAGACTATAAACCGAGGCCCCGTGTGCGAACCCACGCAGAACATCTTGCGCAACCGTTAAATCCTGTTCCGCGTTTTGTAAGAGTAGGCCATTGTGTGCCGGTGGGAACAGATGACAGAATTTACAAAACTGCATACACACGGGGAATGGATGTAAAAAAACCATAAGTGCTTATTCCATTATCCTCGATATAAAATGATAAAATAAAATAAAATAAAATGAAATAAAATAAATAAATATGTCGAATATTCAAAGAAGTCATTTTTTTTCGCCGTGGGGGTAAAATTGAGGTAAGGGGGGGGGGGCAAAATTTCCCTGGTACCTACCGGTTTTACAAGCACCAAAGAGAGAAGGCTGCTTACACACAGTACCATGTGGGATGGAAATAATAACCTATAACAATAACCCGATGTTGGTGGTAGCGGAGGTATTGAGACGACGGGTGTGGGGGAGGGGGGGATGGGGGGGGGTGGGGGTGGGGGGGGGGGCTGGGTAGGGTGGACACACACAAATAA
>CM054168.1:29304297-29311797 GCA_028751875.1 Rapana venosa | reverse complement strand
GTGGTACGTGTGTGTGGTGGTGTTGTGTGTGGTGTGTGTGTGTGTGTGTGTGTGTGTGTGTGTGTGTTGTGTGTGTGTGAAATCAATCAAAGCTATAAACACTCGATGAACTTTACTTGATCAATTAACCATCTATCCATCTATTCACCCATCCCACCCACCCCTTCCCCGCCGAATCCACCACCCATCCACTCACCCCCCTCACACCACATACATACACATCTACCCCCCATCCATCCATCCATCTACCCACCCATCATCATCATCCATCCATCCATCCATCACCCATCCATCTACCATCCATCCATCCATCCATCCACCACCACCCATCCATCTATCCATCCTATCTATGTATCACAGCCATCCACCATCCATTAATAATCCATAACCTATATCCCTAACATTCAACCATCCATCCATCCATCCATCTACCCATCCATCCATCCATCCATCTACCCACCACCCACCCACTCATCTATCCATCCGTTTATCTTACTGGTGTATACAAGCAGCCTCACACCAATCCATTTAAAGTAAAGGTGTTCCATAACCTATAAGGTCGTAGGGGAGCGAAGTGTCAGAGACCTCACGTCTCCAGGGGCCAGCATATTGAGGGCGGCGCCCATCTCCTCTCCCTCGCTGCTTTACTTTCCCTGACCCTAAAGAGGGCAGGTACCCATTTACAGCAGGGTGAACTGTACTGAAGCCAAGGCGCGCAAATGGTCACCCATCCAAGTAGTAACCACGCTCGATGCTGTTTGACCATAATGAACCAAATAAGCAAGTTCGATAAGCAGAAGATATTGTTGGAATGAACCAGTTGATGATAATTGTGTAGTCCAGCCTTTCAACCAGCTGCTAAAACATCCTGCATCCATGTAGTTACTAAGCAGCCAGTCAGTCAGTGAACCAGCTAGCCAACCGATTAACCAACCAACAAACTAGCCAGCCAACCATTTAACTAGCCAACCAACCAACCAACCATCTAACCAATCAACTAACCAACGATAAACTAAACAACCAGCCTACCAACTACCAACCAACCCATCGACCAATCAACCAACTAGCCAAGAGCATACCAATTAACCAACCATCCAGACTACCAACCAGTCAAGTATTTTTTACTTTTTTATTCCAGTCAGTCAACCAACCCACTCATCAATCATCCACCCACATCACACTCACAGCTTCTGAGCAACCAACCAACCAGCCATCTAACCAACGAACTTATCAACCAACAAACCAACCATCCAACACCCCCCTCCCCCTACTATTCCCACCCCCAACTAACCAACCAACCAACCTCCCACCCCCACCCCAACCAAGCAATTCCCAGTTAACCATCCAACCAACCAATCCCAACCCTCAACCACCATCCCCAAACCAACCAACCAACCAATCAACCAGTCAACCGCACCCCCACCCCCACCCCTCAGCTAATCAACTAACCAACCAACCCCCACTCCAAACCAACGAACCCCCACCCCCAATTAACCAACTCTAACCCCAACTAACCGGCCCCACCCCCACCCCAACCGAACAACCCCCACCCTCAACCAACCAACTCTACCCCCAACTAACCACCCCCCACCCCCACCCCAACCAACCAACCCTACCCCCAACTAACCACCCCCCACCCCCACCCCAACCAAACAACCCCCACCCCCAACCAACCAACCCTACCCCCAAATAACCAACCCCCACCCCCACCCCAACCAAACAACCCCCACCCCCAACCAACCCCCCCACCCTACCCCCCACCCCTACCCCAACCAAACAACCCCCAGCTAACCAACCAACCCTTACCACCAGTAACCATCCCTCATCCCAAACCATTCAACTAACCAACCAACCAACCAACCCTCATCCCAACCCCCCAGCCAGCTAACCAACCAACCCCAACCTCACAACTCACCAACACAACCAACCCACCCTGTATTGTATGTTTGTCCGTCGTGTTCGACGATGACCTCCAAAACAGCGAGGAGGCAGCTGCTGTTTCGGAAATTGGGCAGAAATTTGATTATAGTGGAGATGCCTTGCCCACAGTACATCCCCACTCTCTCGGCCAAGTGGGCATAAGGACAGTCAGCGTTGGAGATGTTCTCCAAAGGCCAACCAGCCCCCAGGGCTGCAGCACATAAGGACTGTGCGAGTCAAGCCTCCTAGTCAGAGAGTCATAGTCGATCACTTAAGACAGCTACCCACCCACGCACGCACCCAAGTATATGGTCAGCACACAAGCACGTGTATAAAATAATCATGATCCTAGCTAGCAGGTGATCAGCCAGCCAGTCATCCATGTTCCGACATGCCCTGTCAATCAATCAATCAATCAATCAATCAATCAATCAATCAATCAATCAATTAAGCAAGCAAGCAAGCAAGCACTCAATCAAGCAATTACTCACTCACTCACTCAATCAATCAATGGATCATTCATTCAAACAATGCATAGATTGCTGAACCCACTTGTTCTACTGGAAGTAAGAAGGACAACAAAAGCAGACGATCTCTACCTGGCTTAAAAGACTTGTGGGGTTAATAATTAGGGGAGTGTCAGATAGACTGCTTGTTGTTGTTGTTGTTGTAAGAACGTTTGCAAGGTGTGTTGGTTTGGTATATGGCCAGGCAGTGTTTTGTTAACCCAGCTGTTATGTTGTTCTTACCATTGCTGAGATAAAAGAAAATAACGGGTATCAAGACAGGGTGGTGTGTGTGTGTGTGTGTGTGTGTGTGTGTGTGTGGTGTGTGTGTGTGTGTGTGTGTGTGTGTGTGTGTGTGTGTGTGTGTGTTTTGGTCTGCCTGTCCTTGTTTTGTTTTGTTGTTGTTCTGTTGTTCTTTGTTATGTTTTTAGCTAGTCGTGGTTCCTGTTTCTTGTTTCTGTTGGTGTTTGTTGTTGGTGTTGTTGTTTGTCATTGTTGTTGTTGGTGGTGATGGTCTTCTCTTTTTCTGAATCGCTCTTTCTTGTTGTGTTGTTGTTGTTTTGTTGTTGTTTTCTTCTTTTTCTTTCTTCTTCTTCATTGGCAATTCTTCTTCTTCTTCTTCTTCTTCTTGCATTTCTTGGCAATTCTTCTTCTTCTTTGCATTCTTCTTTGCAATCTTCTTTGCATTCTTCTTCTTCTCTGTCATTTATTGTCCCATTCAAAAACAAACATACACTTAAATGTCAGCCCGACCTTCTATACCCACTTCATTCGAGTATTCATGACACTTCAGTAAAGGTTTCACTCGGTACGACATTATTTTGTTTCCATAAATTACGTGTTTAGCACAAAAGCATTCAACTTAAGATGTATTTAGGTTGTCATTTACAAGGCATGCATATGTATGGACGGGGGTGGAGGGGGGGGGGGGTATGGAGGGGGGGGGTGGGGGAGGAGCCTTGTGGATAGAAAGTTTCACTTAAGATTTTACGGCCTTGGGTTAAAGCTGCCAACAGCATCCCTTTAAGAGAATATCCCGCGTGGAGTTAACATCAGTGCAGACTCCACTGCTCCGAAAGTTCTTCGGGTGAGACTATAAACCGAGGTCTCGTGCGCGAACACACGCAGAACATCTTGCGCACACGTTGCAACCCATTCTGTCTTTAATCTTATTCTTTTATTTCGAGGATAATGGAATAAGCACTCGTGTGCTTTTTTACATCCAGTCCCCATGTGTATGCAGTTTTGTCAATTTTGTCCTCAGCTCCCACCGACACACAATGCCCTACTCTTCCGAAAAGCGGAACGGGTTTTAACATGTGTGAAGATGTTCTGCGCGCGTTCGCACACGGGACCTCGGCTTATAGTCTTATCCGAAAGACTTTTTGGGAAGAGTGGAGTCAGCTCTGATGTTAACTCTAGAGAAAAAAATCCTCTTGTAAGGGATTCGAACCCGTGTCTTCTTTTTGGAAGAGTAGGCCATTCGTGCCAGTAAGAAAGAGTGACCCCCCACCCCCCCAACCCAACAAAAAAAGAAGTAAAAAATACAAAACCTGAACAAAACGCATGCACACAAGTGTCGTGTTTAGATAGTCATCATCCACAAAGTTGAAATGTGTAGACCTACGTTGATGGTGTTGGTTTGGGGGGGGGGGGGGGGGGGGGGGGGGGGGGGGGGGGGAAGAGGGGGGGGGGGGGGGGAGGAGGAGAACATTCGCATATATACGCAAAAATCTCACTGTTGGTAAACCTTGGAACTCTAGCTAAGGAACGAAAAAAATTGTGGAGGAAGATTTTGTATTAAAAAAATCGTTTGACTGTACTACGTGAGGGGACGGGGTAGCTCAGTGGTCAGAGCACTCGCTTTCCCCCAGCCAAGGTTAAGCAGCATCGAGCGTGGTTACCAGTTGGATGGGTGACCGTTTGCGCGCCTTGGCTTCAGTACGGTTCCCCCAGTTCACCCAACTGTAAATGAATACCTGCCCTCTTTAGGGTCAGGGAAGGTAAAGCAGCGAGGGAGAGGAGATGGGCGCCGCCCTCAATATGCTGGCCCCTAGAGAAGTTGAGGTCTCTGACGCCTCGCTCCCCAACGACCTTATAGGTTATGGGATACCTTTACCTTTTACCTTTACATGAGGTGAACCTCTTAATGAACACATCGATTTATGAAGAACCGTTTGTGTCGTTTCCGGTTTAAAGACGGGACTAAAAGAGTATTATACAGGGAGGCAACTCTCCTATCAAAAACTGTGTCTCTGCCTCACTCTCTCTCTCTCTCTCTCTCTCTCTCTCTCTCTCTCTTCTCTCTCTCTCTCTCTCTCTCTTTATCTGTCTATCTGTCTGTCTCTCTCTGTGTCTCTCTCGTTCAAAAAAATGTTCATTCATTCATTCATTTATTCATTCAATCATTCATTCTCTCCCCCCCCCTCTCCTCTCTCTCTCTCTCTCTCTCTCTCTCTCTCTCTCTCTCTCTCTCTCTCTCTCTCTCCTCTCTCTTCATAAAAAAAAATTATATCAAAATAACTGTCTTTATGTTTGCTTGACATTATTAGTTGTGATTATTAATGAAAGTCCCCAGGACAAGATGAAAAAAGTTTTTAAAAAGTAATGTATGTCAATACTTATCTCTAGCTCTTGGGAATAAAGATTACAAATCAATCAGTCAACCAATCAATCATTCAATAAATACATTAATCAATCATTCAATCTCTCTCTCTGTCTCTGTCTCTGTTTCGCTCTCTACCCCTCTCTCTTTCTTCCCCTCTCTGTCTGTCTCTCTGTCTGTCTGTCTGTCTGTCTCTGTCTGTCTGTCTGTCTATCTGTCTCTGTCTGTTTGTCTATCTGTCTCTGTCTGTCTTCGTTCCCAAGTCTCAGTGCCATTGTCTCTCTGTCTCTCTCTCTCTATCTGTCTCTATCTCTGTCTGTCTGTCTGTATGTCTGTCTGTCTCATTGAAAAAATGTTCATTTATTCATTCACTGTCTCTCTCTCCCTCTCTCTCTCTCTCTCTCGCATTGTCTCTGTCTGTCTGTCTGTCTGTCTGCCTGTCTGTCTCATTCAAAAATGTTAATTCATTCATTCATTCATTCTCTCTGTCTGTCTCTTTCAAAAAATGTTCATTCATTCATTCATTCATTCATTCGTTCATTCATTCAATCTCTTTCTCTGACTGTCTGTCTGTCTATCTATCTGTCTCATTCAAAAAATGTTCATTCATCCATCCATCAATTCATTCATTCATTCATTCATTCATTCATTCATTCATTCATTCTCCCATTCACTCTCTCTGTTTCTCTGTCTGTCTGTCTGTCTGTCTGTGTCAATAAGTCTCTCTGTCTGTCTGTCTGTAGTCTCTCTCTCTCTGTCTGTTTCTGTCTGTCTGTCTGTCGTCTGTCTGTCTGTCTGTCTGTCTCTCTCCTCTCTCTCCTCTCTCTCTCTCTCTCTCTCTCCCTCTCTCCCTCCTCTCTCTCTCTCTCTCTCCCTCTCTCTCTCTCCCTCTCCCCCTCTCTCCCTCTCCCCCTCTCTCTCTCTCCCTCTCTCTCTCTCTGTCTCCCTCTCTCTGTGTTTTCATCTCCCAAATCTCAGTGTCATTGTCTCTCTGAAGCTTAACAGTAATACAATTCAATTCTATCTCTCTCTCTCAGGTGGAGCCCTGCTGCTGGATGACCTACACTCAGCACAGGGACACCCAGGACGTGCTGGCCATCCTTGACCGCTTGGACCTGGACACGGACAAGCCCACAGAGGAGGACATCATGAAGAAATTCGGCCACAAGGAGGAGTTCAAGCTGGCCTCCGAGCTCAACTGCTGGCAGAGGGTCCAGCCCAAGATCTGGGCGCTCTTCGACGAGCCTTACTCCTCCACCTCCGCTAAGGTAATGTTGGGGGTGTAATGGGGTGTAATGTGGGGGTAATGTGGTGTAATGGGGGTGGTAATGTGGGTGTAATGGGGTGTAATGTAAGGTAATACTGGTAGAGGTTGCAGCCCAAGATATGGGTTCTCTTCGACGAGCCTTACTCCTCCACCTCCGCTAAGGTAATGTGTCGGGGGTGTAATGTGGGTGGTAATGTGGTGTAATGGGGTGGTAATGTGGGGTGCAATGGGGTGTAATGGGGTGTAATGTAAGGTGATACTGGTAGAGGGTCCAGTGCCAAATCTGGGCGCTCTTCGACGAGCCTTACTCCTCCACCTCCGCGAAGGTAATGTTGGGGAAGAGGGTGGGGTGTAATGTGGTGTAATGGGGGTGGTAATGTGGGTGTAATGTGGGTGTAATGTAAGGCAATACTGGTAGAGGGTCCAGTGCCAAATCTGGGCGCTCTTTGATGAGCTTTATTCTTCCACCTCCGCTAAGGTAATGTTGGGGGGTGTAATGTGGGTGGTAATGTGGGTGTAATGTGGTGTAATGTAAGGTAATATTGGTAGAGGGTGTAGCTCAGAAGATCTGGGTGCTATTTAATGAGCCTTACTCCTCCACCTCCGCTAAGGTAATGTTGGGGGGTGTAATTGGGGTGGTAATGAGGGTGGTAATGAGGGTTGTAATGGGGTGTAATGTAAGGTAATATTGGCATAGGATCCAGCCCCAAATCTGGGCACTCTTTGATGAGCTTTATTCTTCCACCTCCGCTAAGGTAATGTGGGGAAGAGGGGGTGTAATGTGGTGTAATGTGGTGTAATGTGGGTGTAATGTAAGGTGATACTGGCAGAGGGTCCAGCCCAAAATCTGGGCACTCTTTGGTGAGCTTTATTCTTCCACCTCCGCTAAGGTAATGTGGGGTGTAATGGGGTGTAAAAGTGATGATGGTAGAGAATGCAGCCCACAAGATCTGGGCTCTAGTTTTTCGACGAGCCCTTACTCTTCCATCTTTGCTAAGGTAATGTGGTATAATGTGGTGTAATGTGGTATTATAGAATGAAATATGATAATGAATGTGATGGGATGTATTAGAATGTAATGTAATGGAGGGCAGCCCAACATCTGGGCTTTAGCTCTTTGACAAGCCCTATTCCTCCACATCTGCTAAGTTAATGTGGTGTAATGTGAGGTAATGTGGTGTCATGTAATAAAATAGAATGGA
>CM054168.1:29294297-29296797 GCA_028751875.1 Rapana venosa | reverse complement strand
GACAAAAATGGAAACGACTTATCTTTACATCAGATATTGCAATGAAAGTAAATGATGAAACAACTCTTTCTACAGTCATCAGTTTACAGACAGAGAGAGAGACAGAGAGACAGTGAGAGACACAGAGACAGAGAGTCACAGAAAGACAGAGAGAGACAGAGACACATGACAGACAGAGACAGTCACAGAGACAGACACATACACATACACATAAAGACAGAGAGAGAGACAGTGAGAGACAGAGACAGACAGTCACAGAGTCACAGAGGGAAAGAGAGAGAGAGAGAGAGAGAGAAGAGACAGACAGACAGACAGACAGACAGACAGACAAGCAGACAAACATACGGACAGATACAGAGACAGACAGACAGACAGACACAGAGAGAGATTGTCAGTACCGTGGATTTCATTTTCCTCCGCTAGAAAAAGGGAGAAGAAACAATGTTGCATTGTGTTGTTTATTGATTATTCTCTGCGTGTGTGCGTGCGTACGTGCGTGCGGCGGCGTGTGTGTATTCATCTCATCCGTTCCCACCGGCACGCAATGTCCGGTGGGAACAGATGACAGAATTAATGTTTTATGTGTATAAGCACACGTGAACATGTGTGCTTTCCTGCAAGTGAGTTTACACACCAACATGCAAATACCTGGGTATGCACTCGTGCGCGTGGACACACACATACACACACACGCTCGCTGCACGCGGAACGCACGCATGCACGCACACACACATACACACGTGGCACGCACACACGCAGAATACACGCACGCGCACACACACTCACTCACACACACACACACACACACACAACACACAACACACACACACACACACACACACACACACACACACACACACACACAGAGATCTCTCCTCTCTCTCTCTCTCTTTCTCCCTCTCTCTCTCTCTCTCCCTCTCTCTCTCCTCTCTCTCTCTCTTTCTCCCTCTCTCTCTTTCTCTCTCATATTCAGTCTCCTATTTTAGGTTCGTCTGGTATCACTTAAAGTGAAAAGACGTTAAAATTGAAGACTTACTCTCTCTCTCTCTCTCTCTCTCTCTCTCTCTCTCTCTCTCTCTCTCTCTCTCTCTCTCTCTCCCCTCCTCTCTCTCTCTCTCTCTCCTCTCTCTCTCTCCTCCTCTCCCCCCCCCCTCCATCTCCTCACTAACCACCCACACCTTCCATTCCCCCACCCACCCACCGATACCACCACCACCACCACCGATACCACCACCACCACCACCACCACCGATACCACCACCACCACAATACACCCTGCCACCCTCATAATACACCATCAACCTTCATAATCATACCCACCCACCCCATCCCCCTTTAAAAAATATCATCTTTTCTATCATTCCAGATTATTGCTGTTTCCTCCATCGAAAAAATCCAATCTCTTATTTTAATTAATTAATCCGGATTATCGTTGTTATTTCCGTCCTGAAAAAATTCATGTTCTTTTTATCAATCCATATTATCGCTGTTATCTTGTCATTAAAAATGTTCTTTTTTTTATTATACCAGATTATCGCTGTTATCTTGTCATTAAAAACGTTCTTTTTTATTATACCAGATTATCGCTGTTCTCTTGTCATCAAAAATGTTCTTTTATATCATTCCAGATTATCACTGTTATCTTGTCATTAAAAATGTTCTTTTTTTCTCATTTGATTATCACTGTTGTCATTAAAAATGTTCTTTTTTATCATTTTGATTATCACTACTTTCTTGTTATTAAAAATGTTCTTTTTTATCATTCCAGATTGCCACTGTTGTTTGCGTCATTCAAAAATTAATGTTCTTTATTTATCATTTCAGATTATCACTGTTATTTCCATCATTAAATTTTTAAATTTTTTTTATCATTTCAGATTATCACTATTATCTTGTCATTAAAAAAAATTAATGTTTTCTTTATCAATCCAGATTACCACTGTTATTTCCTTTAGTAAAAAATGAATTTTTTTTTTCATTATTCCAGATTATCCTTTTTTCTATCATTTCAGATTATCCCCCGTCCTAAAAAAAAAAATCCTCTTTTCTATCATTCCAGATTATCGCCGTTATCTCCGTTCTAACAGAATCTCTCTTTTCTATCACTCCACGATATCTCCGTCCCTAAAAATATCCTCTCTTTTCTATCCTTCATTCCACATTATCCCCGTGTCTAAAAATATTTTTCTATCCTTCCACATTATCTCGTCCTTAAAAAATCTTCTCTTCTGTCATTCCACATTATCTCTTTCCTAAAATTCCTCTTTTCCATCCTTCCACATTATCTCTTTCCTAAAAATCCTCTTGTCTTATCATTCCACATTATCTCCGCCCTTAACAAATCCTCTTTTCTATCAGTTCCCATGATCTCCGTCTCTAAAAAAAAATATTCTTTTCTGTCACTCCACATAATCTCCGTCCTAAAAAAAATAACAAAAACCCCCTCTTTTCTCTCCTTGCAGATAATCGCTGTGATCTCCGTCTTCTTCATCACCATCTC
>CM054168.1:29271797-29284297 GCA_028751875.1 Rapana venosa | reverse complement strand
CAAACATGCACATAGACAGAGATAGTCTTTGGATTAGGTGAGGGAGAGTCAGTATGAATGATAAATAATTAATTTTTGTCTGCCTCAGTTTCTTGTTTATTTTAATTTTAATTTTTTATTTTATTCTTTTATATCGAGGATAATGGAATAAGCCCTTACATGCTTTTTTAAAATCCAGTCCCCGTGTGTATGCGGTTTTGTAAATTTTGTCATCCATTCCCACCGGCACACAATGGCCTGCTCTTACGAAAAGCGGAACAGGATTTAACGTGTGCGCAAGATGTTCTGCGTGCGTTCCTACACGGGGCCTGGTTTATAGTCTTGTCTGAAGGGACTAAGTTTTTGTGAACTTGGGTGTTGGAGGTTTTGGTTTTGGTTTTCTTCTGGGTTTTGGGGGTTGTTGTTTTGGTTGTTGTTGGGTTTTTTTTGGGGGGGTGTTTGTTTTTGTTTTTCCTCTACCACATCCCTTGCATCATCCTCCTTTAAAAAAACACCTTTAAAAGCCTGCACAATTTCCACACTCTCTCACTCACTCACTCACCTCAGAGAGAGAGAGAGAGGGGAGAGAGAGAGAGAGAGAGAGAGAGAGAGAGAGAGAGAGAGAGAGAGAGAGAGAGAGAGAAAGGGGAGGGGGAGTGAGGTTATTTGGTTGTTCCCATCACCCCCCTCACCCCCCATTTGTTGTTTTTTTATTTTACTTTTTGTTTTCTTTGCAGTTTTGTTTTTTAGTTGGGTTTTGTTTTGTTTTTGTTTTGTTTTGTTTGTTGTTGTTGTTTCTTCTTTTCAGTGGTTTCTTGTGGATTTTTTTTTTTCCTTCTTCTTTTTACTGTGTGAGTGTATTGGTTGTGGGTTTACTTTATTATCATAATGATTTATCCCTAAGGGCAGGCGGGGGGACTGGATGTAAAAAAACCATGGGTGCTTATTCATTATCCTAGAAATACAAGATATTCATTATCCTGGAAATACAAAAATTTGCTTTTGTCATTTCCACCTCACCACACCTCACCTCACCTCACCTCACCTCTCACCACCTCACCACACCTCACCTCACCACACCTCACCTCACTTCACCTCACCTCGTCTCACCTCACCACCTCACCTCACTCACCTCACCTCAACCTCACCTCAACCTCACCTCAACCTCACCTGACCTCATTGCTGTTGCAGGCATCCTCATGGACCTTCCTGGCAGCTGCAACAACACGGACGACCTGGTGATCGAACCCCTGCCCCTGGGAACCGCTTCTGACGGCATCCTCACCCCAGCCGCCACCAACACCTCCGCCACCTCCATCTCCCCCGCCGCCGCCACCGCCAATGTGATGAGTAGCGGGAGTACCACGAGCAGTAGCGGGGGTGGGGGTAGCAGCGGTAGTGGGGGAGGAGGTCACCATCCGGAGCACTCCTCCTCACGCTCCAGCACCCCTCGAGGAAGCATCGGAGCGTCCACTGTCCACACCACCTCCAACAACCTGGTCAGGGTCAGAACATAGTCCATGCCCTTCCCTCACCCTTCCCTCACCCTTCCCTCACCCTTCCTGCCCTTCTCCTCTCCTCCCTCCTTCTCTCCCTCACCTTCCTCGCTGGTCTCCTTCTTCAGGATGTTCTACTAAACTAGCTCACCAACCACCATGCTTGTGATTCGTGGTCACCATCATCCACTACTGCTACCACTACCACCTGTGTATGGTTTTTTTGTGTGTGTGTGCTCTCGGCTTTTAATGGGGATCAGGGCTTGTATTGCTTTGAAGAAGTGGATACCATTGTCTCACACACGTGTGTTTGGAATGGGTTGGGGGGTGGGGTGTTTGGAAGGGTGGTGGTGATGGTGTGGGGGGGGAATGGGAGGTGGGGGGGGCTTGCTGTCAAACTGGGTTTTTAAGGAAGAAGAAAAGAGTTGGGGGGTTGGGAAGGGTGTCAGGTTTTGTATATGTTGTGGGTGTGTTTGTTTGGGGTTTTTGGGGGGTTTGTATTTCTGTCTTTCTTCTTCATGATTTTTTATTTTGTGGTCATCGTTTGTTGGTACTGTTTTGTTAAGGATGTGAGGTTTGTTGGTGGTGGGTTGAGGTGGGGTGTGTTTTTTTAAAAGGGTTTGAACACTGAGTGTGGGTGTCTAAATATAGGTTGAGGTTGGGGGGTGGGGGGGCGGGTGGCGATTGTACAGGTGTACACTTTCTCAGAATTCAAGAGAAGTGTAAACTGCTGTTCCATGAAAGAGTCAGAAGAAATTGATAGGGGAAGAAAGAGGAGGAGGAGGAGAAGGAGGAGGAGAAGAAGAAGAAGAAGAAGAAGAAGAAGAAGAAGAAGAAGAATGACAAGAAGAAGAAAAAGAAGAAGAAGAACAACAACAAGAACAAGAACAAGAACAAGGAAAAAAAGAAGAAGAATGAGAAGAAGAAGAAGTAAAGGAGGAGAAGAGGGACAAGAAGAAGAAGATAACAACAACAACAACAACAACTACAACAGACCCAGTTCAACAACAATAACACTAAGAATAGTAACAAGTACCACTAACACTCCTTCAACCTTTATCACTAACATTCTACTGTTTAACTATACTACTACTACTACTACTACTACTACTACTACTACTACTACTACTACTACTACTACTACTACTACTACTACTACTACTACTACTACCACTACTACTACTACTACTACTACTACTACTACTACTACTACCACTACCACTACTATACTACTACTACTACTAACTACCACTACCACTACTACTACTACTACTACTACCACTACCACTACTACTACTACTACTACTACCACTACCACTACTACTACTACTACTACTACTACTACTACTACTACTGCTACTACTACTACTACTACTACTTTTACTACTACTACTACTACTACTACTACTACTACTACTACTACTACTATTAGGCAAAAACACAATCAAGGATTTTTATAAAGAAGGGATGCTGCCAGCATACACACACACACATAGAGAACATGCACTCAAACAACATACAACAACAACAACAACAGCAACAACAAATCACGAATCAATCAAGTCCCTACCACAAACGCAGAACAAAGCAAAATGAAAACAAACACCTCCAAATTCCCCCTACACACACACTTAAAATGTAGTACAACGCACCTTTCTGGTGAAAAGGTAAAATCTGTCATCCCCAACAACAACAATAACGACAACAACAACAACAACAACCGCAGCAACCACGGCTGTCAGTTTCCCCCACTTTCAGCTGCTCTCAGCTGCTGTCCATCCCATCCCAGCTGGTGCTGATTATTACAGCAGGAACTGACTGACCACACTTGGACTTGGCGAAAGAAAGGGGCTGATTTTAGCACTGGGCCCTGGACCCTTGACTGAGTTATGATGGATTTGTGTGCTGTGCAACAATAACAACAACAATAATAACAACAACAATATATAATAATAATAATAACAATATATAACAACAATAATAACAACGCAACAACAATGATAATAACAACAGCAACAACAATGATAATAACAACAGCAACAACAATGATATAACAGCAACACAATAATAACAACAACAATAATAACAACAATGATAAAACAAACAGCAGCAAACAACGATAATAACAACACAGCAACAAACAATAATAACAACGGCAGCAACAACGGTAATAACAACACAACAATGATAACAACAGCAACAACAATGATAATAACAACAGCAACAATAATAATAACAACAACAATAATAACAACAACAACAATAACAACAGCAACAACAATGATAATAACAACAACAATGATAACAACAGCAACAACAATAATAACAACAACAATAATAATAACAACAACAACAGCAACAACAACTTCCAGTGTCAGTTGTGAATGTAAAGGATGACATGCGACTTCTCTCTCAACTTCTTGAGGAGTCATTGAGACACTGCACTGAAAAAACAGAATTATACAGAGGGTGTGATAGCTATGTGTATGTTGACAGTGAGGATTTAGATGGAATTTCGGTAGAAAGGTAGGTTTGGGGGTTGGGTGTGGAGGGATTGTGTCAGAGTCCAGACATTTGGTAGCGGTTAGTTAGTTAGTTTAGTTAGTTTATTCTTTTATTTTGAGGATAATGGAATAAGCACTAATATGCTTTTTCTCATCCAGTCCCCGTGTGTATGTAGTTTTGTAAATTTTGTCCTCCATGAATGAGGAGGGGGGTGGAGGAGGGGGGGGGTAAGGATTGGTGCGACAGTCAAGATAGTTCTGTCCCTGTGTACCTGTGGCCCTGTGTACCTTTCACGCTTTTGACCACGCTGTTTTACTCGTTCATTCCAGTGAGCTTCTTTAAATCAGGGATGAATTGAAACAGGATGCTGCTGTGCTAAATCTTCGGCATATGATGTACATGTATGCTTTGGGAACATTCTCATACCATGTGTATGTTTTCGGACCATTCTATTCTCATCCATGTGAATGTTTTTGGAACATTGTCATCCATGTGAATGTTTTCAGAACATTGTCATCAATGTGTATGTTTCAAAAACATTGTCATCGATGTGTGTTTTGGAAACATTGTCATTGATGTGTATGTTTTCAGAACATTGCCATCAATGTGTACATTCAGAACATTCTCATAAATGAATGCCCCTCAATTGATGGGAAACTGAGACTTTGACAATTGTGTGACATAAACCAACTTTCTGCCTTGGTTTTTGTGTGTGTGTGTGTTGTTTTTGGCTTCAATGGTTGCTGTGTGTTTTCGGAGCCCTTTGATTGTTTTGTTTTGTTTGTTTGTTTTTTAAAAGGTTCCAAACCTTTTTTTCCATTCCACAAGCATCTGTGTTTGATCTGTGTTAAACAAAAACAAAAAAACACTAAGGGCTGTGTCACACATTGGATTCACTCTTCTCTTTTTTAAATCTTCTTCTTGTCACTCTTCAAATATGATTCACATGTGAGAACAATTTCCCTTGGTGGGGTTTTTTGTGTGGTATTTTTTTTGCACTTGAGGGGGGGGGGGGGGGGGGGGGAGCTGAACACGTTTATTTATTTGTGAAACGAGTCAGTCCAGGATAAACGAATACTTAATCTGTGAAAGTGGAGACTGTTACTTATCCTTGGGAAATATTGAAAAGAAAAAACTGATGAAGACATTGTGGATGTACGTCTGTGTGACCACCATCACATACTGTTGCGGTGGTAGGAAGTTGGTGGGTGTCGATTTCACAAGAATTCAGCCAGGTAGTGTGAGGCGTGCTTAAGTGAAGTACCAAGGAAAAGCGAGAATCAGGGACCATCACATACTACTTGGGTTGGTAGGAAGTTGTGTGAAACACATTTTCGCAAGAATTCGCTCAGCTTGTGTGAGACGTGCTTTAATAAACAAGGAAAAAGCAAGAGTTGGGGTCCATTCTTGTGTGATGGAACAGAGTGAGTTTGCCTTTAAGGACGAGAGCCTGTTACAGACTTTTGCCTGTGTGGCTTAGAATTGAGTTACTTACTGTTGCTACAAACTGGATCTCTGCATTGTTGAATTATGATGATATTTATCAGTGTGTGTGTTGTGTGAATGCAAGTCATGTCAATTTTTTTATTTTCAGATGGCACAGTGTGTGTGTGTGTGCTGAGTCCATGCCCCTATTTACAATAATTCTCAAGCAGAGTTATTCTTAAATATGCTGTAAACTTACTGACATCATCTAAGGTTTCACCAAACCAATAGAAGAAAAAAAGACAAAAAACACCCTTGGCTGTGTTAGTATTTTCTCTTTTTTTGTGAGATCAAAATTCCGCTATAATAATTATGGTATCTGCTGTGACATTCACAAAAGAAAAATGATGCCTTGTAATAGAATTATTTAGGGCTTTTTTCTTTTGTTTTTTGTTGTTGTTGTTTTGGCTTTTTTGTGGAGGGGGGGGGATTACATTAATGGTTTTATATTGAGTTGAAACTGTTTTCAAAAGAATTTAAAAAGCTGACCAGTAGTATCGAAAAACAATCTTAGCTAATATACACCATTTTGCTTCTGATTTGTAACCTCTCATGTGTTTTTTCCGTCATTTCAAAGATTCTGAACTTGAATAATGTCTTCAATTAACATCTTCTGGTCCAAAAATTGTCGCTTTGGAAGGGAATAAATCCCATTTATTCCAAGTTGCATCTTTTTATTTTTCATAAACTGAGATTGCCTACTCTGAACATTTTTATTTCTGTCAGTATTTCTAAGACTGGATCCTTCAGACTTTCATGAAGTACAGGGTTACAACTTGTTGTATTTATTCTCAAAATCTGATTGAAAATGGCTGTATTATTGTTATTGTTGTTCTATGATGTTGAAAGAACGTTTTCTATTTCCCGTGAACTGAAAGAGTATTGACCATTAAGCTGCCACAAAAAATATTTGCTGGGTTTTTACATTACATGTCCATGAATTAGGATACACCAGACGAAATGGACTATCTATTTTTTGTCATCGCTCTTCAAATTTATGAGTAGGGGACATAATTGGGAACACCAGTTGTGTCCCTTTACAACAAATCGAGATGTGGTTTTAAGAA
Organism: Rapana venosa; assembly: GCA_028751875.1. Classification (NCBI taxonomy): domain Eukaryota; kingdom Metazoa; phylum Mollusca; class Gastropoda; order Neogastropoda; family Muricidae; genus Rapana; species Rapana venosa. Next base: position 29,277,765 of record CM054168.1, on the reverse strand, counting down.
AACAACTAATTATGATTGTATGAACATTTTTTTTTGGGGGGGGGGGGAGGGAGGAGGGCGTTGTTGTTGTTGTTGTTTTGTTTGTTGGGTGAGGGGGGGGGGGGGTGTATAGCTAAAAGAGAGGGATAGGGGTGGATGCAGCTTTGGTAAATTGTATGTTAAAGAAAAAATAGAGAAAGAAAACCTCCACCCCCCCCCCCCCTCCCCCCACCCAAAAAAGCTAAACAATGGCTCACATGACAAAAACTGTACATTGATGACTGAGGATATCAATTTCAACATGTACGCTTAAGGATTGTTTGCATAAAAAAGGATTGACATCTCAAAAAAAATGATTGTTCACAAACTAAAATTAATGATGACAGCTGGAAGAACAGTTGACATAAATTGGGTCCAACAAAGAGAACAGTTTATTTTTAAACTGTATAATTATAGTGTAATAAAGGTTGATGCCAATTTAGTTCAGGATTGAAAATGGGTTGTGTGAACTAAGTTTAGGGTGGGAAATGGCTTGTAGATAGGACTAAATGCTGAGAGGAAGTTGGGGGGGGGGGAGGGGGGGGGGGTACATGTGAAATGATTTGCAAGCTGAACATTGGTTTATATAAACAGATTTTGGGCTGTAAAAATATATGTGCAGATATATGTACAGGATGTGAGGCTGACAGGGGTGGGGGGGGGGTCTATAAAATGTGAAATTAGGCTGATAAATTTATTGTTTTTATAAACATCAGCTAAATGATGGTTTATTTCAGTTGACCCTTTAGGACTAAACTAGTCTTGGCTGCATTTAGTCGTAGGAGGTAGATTATTGTTTTGTTTTTGAAAATGATAAATGAAAATGGCTTTATGATGAAGAAATGTTTGAATAAAATGACTGATGATTATTCAGAAAATGAATCACATACACTAAGGAAATGTTAAAGATGGATTTACACAACTGGCTGTGGTTTAACAAAAACGTTTATATAAACTGCTGACTAAAGGCCCGGAGGTTTACATAAACTGTCTATGGAAAATGTCTCCAATGGAAAGTACCCTTCTGTGGAAAGTACCCACTTCTATAGGAAATACCCTTCTATAGGAAATACCCTTCTATAGGAAATACCCTTCTATAGGAAATACCCCTTCTATAGGAAATACCCCTTCTATATGAAATACCCCCTTCTATACGACATGCCCCCTTCTATAGGAAATACCCTTCTATAGGAAATACCCTTCTATAGGAAATACCCTTCTATAGGAAATACCCCTTCTATAGGAAATACCCGTCTATAGGAAATACCCTTCTATAGGAAATACCTATAGGAAATACCCTTCTATAGGAAATACCCTTCTATAGGAAATACCCTTCTATAGGAAATACCCCTTCTATAGGAAATACCCCTTCTATAGGAAATACCACCTTCTATAGGAAATATCCCCTTCTATAGGAAATACCCTTCTATAGGAAATACCCCTTCTATAGGAAATACCCCTTCTATAGGAAATACCCCTTCTATAGGAAAAACCCCTTCTATAGGAAATACCCCCTTCTATAGGAAATACCACCTTCTATAGCAAATACACCTTCTATAGGAAATATCCCCTTCTATAGGAAATACCCTCTTCTATAGGAATACCCCTTCTATAGGAAATACCCCCTTCTATAGGAATACCCCTTCTATAGGAAATACCCCTTCTATAGGAAATACCCCCTTCTATAGGAAATACCACCTTCTATAGCAAATACACCTTCTATAGGAAATATCCCCTTCTATAGGAAATACCCTCTTCTATAGGAATACCCCTTCTATAGGAAATACCCTCTTCTATAGGAATACCCCTTCTATAGGAAATACCCCCTTCTATAGCAACTACCCCCTTCTATAGCAACTACCCCCTTCTATAGCAAATACCCCCTTGTATAGGAAATATCCCTTGTATAGAAATACCCCTTTCTATGGGAAATACCCCTTCTATAATAATAATAATAATAATAATAATAGTAATAATAATACCTGGAATTTATGTTGCGCCATATCTTGCACACACAAAAACACAAATCAAAATGCTTTGTTCATCCCACTCATTCACATGCAGCCAGTTACAATTAATAGTTTTTACAAATTCAAATGTATACACACACTCAGCACACACAAAAAGTTTATACACTCCGGCAGGGTGATGGATTTTTGGCTGTTGTGGGCAGGGACAAAAATGAATTGGAACAAGGGGGGAGAATCTTAAGTTTGAGGGGGGTCTACCCTGGAGTTAACATCAGTACCGTGACTCCTCCTCCCCCAAAAGTCCTTCCTATAGGATTTTAAACTGATGCTCCATTTGCGAATGCATGCAAAACATCTTAGGCACATTTGAAAACCCTTTCAACCTTTCTTTCTTATTTATTTATTTATTTATTTATTCTTTTGAGGATAATAAAATAAGCCCTTGTGTGCATTTTCCCCATTCAGTCCCTGTGTGTATGCAGTATTGTCAATGTTTGTCATCATTTCGGAAGAGTAGGTCAGCCATGCTGGTAATACCAGGTGTCAGACATAATAAAAAAGACAGAAAACCACATGGGCTCTGATGTCGTGTTTGAACATCATCACTGAAGTTGGAATACAGCTACCTAAATGGTGGGTTTTTGAAAAAACCCGGCAGCACGGGCATCAAATCTTACAAGTGGTGAAGCTGAGAGCTCTGTGTCTGAGGGTTAAGGAGAAAGGTTCAGAGGTGATGGCTTCAGGCTGGAAACAGTGGATGTAGATGACTGACTCCATGGGGAAAAACCAGTGATTGGGATTGAGCTGAAAAGATGGCTGATGTAAATTGATTTCTGGCTGAAGAACAGCTGATGTAAATTAACTTCAGGCTGGAAAACAGCTGATGTAAATTAACTTCAGGCTGAAAAACAGCTGATGTAAATTAACTTCAGGCTGAAAAACAGTTGATGTAAATTAACTTCAGGCTGAAAAACAGCTGATGTAAATTAACTTCAGGCTGAAAAACAGCTGATGTAAATTAACTTCATAGTTAAAAACAGCTGATGTAAATTAACTTCAGGCTGAAAAACAGCTGATGTAAATTAACTTCAGGCTGAAAAACAGCTGATGTAAATTAAGTTCATGGTTAAAATCAGCTGATGTAAATTAACTTCATAGTTAAAAACAGCTGATGTAAATTAACTTCAGGCTGAAAAACAGCTGATGTAAATTAACTTCAGGCTGAAAAACAGCTGATGTAAATTAACTTCAGGCTGAAAAACAGCTGATGTAAATTGACTTCATAGTTAAAAACAGCTGATGTAAATTGACTTATGGTGAAAATAACTTGATGTAAATGAACTTTAGTGTAAAAGAAAGAGTTGATGTAAATTAACTTCAGGCTGAAAAACAGCTGATGTAAACTAACTTTAGGATGAAAAGCAATTGATGTAAATCAAGTTATGATGAAAAAACAATTGATGAAAATTGATTTCAGGATGAAAAACAGTTGATGTAAGTTGACTTCAGCATGAAGAACAGTTGATGTAAATTACCTTCTTGTGAAAAAACAGTCAATGTAAATTAATTTCATGTTGACAAAACAGTTGATGTATTTTGACTTTGTTCTAAAAACGGTTGATGTCGACTGACTTTAAGTTGTACAACAGTATATTATGTGAAGTGACTCCAAGGCTGACATGAAATGATGGTTTTGATGAAAACTGACTTCAGATGGTAGAACAGGAATTGAAATTGAAAACAACTGTTGATGAAATCGACTTCATCCTGAAAGAAACCACATGATTTAAATTAACTTCAGATTTTTTTAAATGATTACAATGACATCAGGGTGAAAAATAGTTCAAGTAAATTCAACTGCAGGCTAAAGATAAAAACAGTTGATATAAATTCACATCAGGTTTTAAAAAAAAGAAGTTGATTTCACTAACTTCAGGCTGAAAAAGTTTTTCTAAATTGACTTCAGGTTGAAAAAAAGCCAGGTGATTTCACTAACTTCAGACTAAAAAAGTTGATATAAATTAACTTCAGGTTGAAAAAAACCCACACACAGTTGATGTAAATTTACTTCAGGATATAAAAAAAACCCCACTTCATGTATATTGACTTTAGGCTGAAAACAGATTATGTAAATTGACTTCAGGATAAAGAAAGATGATGTAAATTCTTTTCAGCCTAAAGACTCAAGACTCAAGAATGCTTTAATATCTCAACTAGAGAAATAAATTTAATTAAAATTCTTTTACAAAAAATAAGAGAAATTAAAATAAAAGATGATGTCAATTGACTTAAGGTGAAAAAAAATGATGATGTAAATTAAGCTCAGGCTGAAACAAAAATGTGTAAATCCAACCACAAATCCTTGATTCATTTTGTGTAAATTCTAAGATCATAGATGACTTTTGGTTTTGCTTTATATCAGGTACAAGATTTTAAACTTACAACCACCAAACTATTTCTCTGAAGTCAGTCTGTCATTTCTACATGATTCTGCTCTACCAAGGTTGATGTAAATGTGTGAGTGGTTTTGGGGGGAAATGTGGATGGTTTTTGTTATCTTTTAAGATTATCTTCTCACGTTACCATCATAATACCGAAATGTTGCTGTTGTTGCTGTCAGTCTGTTTCTCTTTATTCCTCTTTCTTATGTACAGCCAAAAAAACACAACAAAACGTGATGGATAAAATAAACCAATTCTTACAGATTGATTGTTGTCTTTATTGGGTATTGATCTGTGATGATAATGATTATCAAACGTGACTAAAATCCTTATTTCTGTTTGTTAGAGAGACAGACAGACAGACAGAGACAAAGAGACAGACAGACAGACAGAAAAACAGACAGAAACAGAGACAAAGAGAAAGAGAGAAAGTAAGTGTGTGTGTGTGTGTGTGTGTGTGTGTGTATGTGGTTGTGTGTGTTGTGTGTGTGTGTGTGAGTGGTGTGTGTGTGTGTGTGTGTTTGAAATAGGACAGTGTTGAATATTGCTGTCGATGTTAAAATGAACTTATACTCCGAATTATCATGGTGACTGAATACATTGATGATGTTATATGTGTGATTATGTTCCACAAAATAAAAAGACCCTCAAGATACACATGAAATGAATGATAACCATTGACAATAAATCAACAAAACAAATGACTTATGAGTGTCGATTTTGGTCATGTAGACTTTTGCACACACACACACACCACACACACACACACACACACACACACACACACACACACACACACACACACACACACACACACACACACACACCACACACACACACACCCTCTCTCTCTCTCTCTCTCACACACACACACACACACACACACACACACACACACACACACACACACACACACACACACACACTTATTTATCTGATGTTACACTCTTTTTGATTGGTTTATTGCTCAAAGCGTCATGTTATCAAATGTCTTATTGGTCAATGCTGTAAAAAAAGATGACTGATTCGCTAACTATTTGATTAAAAAACAATTAGCTCCCATTTTAAAAAATCTCATCTGATTGGTCCATCCTGTCGTCGAATTGTGTATCATGTTTTCTGATTGGTTCTTAGTGAAAGAACCTTGCATTCTATTGGTTCACAGAATAAAGCTTAAGCCTGATCATTCACTGATTGGTTCATTTTAGAACCAGCTATTACAGTAGTCCATCTTTCTGTCGAATTGTGTACCACGCTTTCTAGTTGGTATTTTTTATGTAGGACAACCAAAAAAAAAGAAAGATAAAAAAGCTTTTATCAGATTGGTTCTTAGAGTAAACTCTCTCTTTTCCTGATTGAAATCATTATGCAATATGGTTGGTTATTTGATTTGTTATTATGTGAACATGAGTTCTGTTTTTGCTTATTATGTAACCTGGAATTGGTTTGGTTCTAAGCCAGAGAGTTTGTCTGTAAGAGGTATGTATTTTTTAGTTTTCTTACCTGGTGTTTGGCTACTAGACCAGGTCCATTTGTGAA
>CM054168.1:29259297-29269297 GCA_028751875.1 Rapana venosa | reverse complement strand
TGGGGGAGGGGAGAGAGAGAGTGGTGTGTGAGTGTGTTGTGCATGGTGCGTGTGTGTTTGTGTGTGTGTGTTCTTACAAAGGCAAAAGCCAACCAGCTAACCATAAGACAAGCAGACAGACAGACAAACAGACAGACAGACAGACAGAATGACAAAGTTACATACCGACAGATTTACATCTGAACATTATTCATTTCAATTGTGTGAGCGTTGCAATGCTGTGTACATTTCCGTTATTACCTTGTTGATCAATTGATTTATTGATGTGTTTATTTATTTGTTCATTTATTTATTTATTGACAATCTTGGCCTATGTAGAATAGGTTTTAAACAATATAAAATGAAAAGTAATCGTCTTGTGTTTTGAATTGAAAGTTTCCAGTGGAAACCGAGTGTGTGTGCGTGTGTGTATGTGTGCGTGCGTGCGTGTGTGTGTGTGTGTGTGTGTGTTCTGGGTGTGGGTATGTGTGCGTGCGTGTTGTGTGCGTGCGTGCGTGCCTGCGTACGTGTGTGTGTGTGTGTGTTTGTGTGTGGGTATGTGTGTGTGTGCAACGGATAAGAGCGCACATACACGACCGTGAAGACACACCCATAGGCATGCACGCACACACACACACACAAACCAATCAGTCAATCAATCAGTCAATTAACATTCGAGAGCATAAAGATACTCATACACACAGAGACACAGGCAAATCGACACGCACGCATATATACATACACACACGCAACTGTGAGCGCGCAGGCACGCACCCACATGCACACACACACACACACACACACACACACACACACACACACACATAACACACACTTTGTTGTTATCGTGGTTGTCATTGTGTTATACTTCTACTCTTGAGAACAATGAAAATAACAATTCTTTCAGTAACCACCATCATTAGAAGTTGAAAATGCAGCAACAATTCCAGCAACAACAACATCAGCAGTTTCAACAGCAACAACAACAAACGACAACGGCAACAATAATCAACAAAAACCAAAAAGGATCAGTAACAGTTAATAACAACTTCAATAACCATAACAAGCCACATACTACATTAAAGAAAGTTGGTCAACAACAACAGTAGTATCATCATCCAATAAAAAATCAACAACAACAGAAACGTAATAGCAAAACACAACGACGCCAATAACAAGCGAAAGAAAACTTATCAGCAATAATTAAATAATTTGAATTTCCAGAAAAAATTGTTTAACTGCAAGGTCAGTACATCTTTATGATTTAAAGCGATTAATATTTATAACAACTGTGGTTTTTTAAAACCACATAGAAATCTGATTTGTATAATCAACAACAACAACAAAACACTGACACTAGTTGTATACAAAATAGGACAATGAATGAATGTTACATAACAGTCATTTGCGGGCAAGAATATAAAAAAAACAAGTAAATAATACAGACATAGCACTTATGAATGTGTCAATAACTAACCAAAGTTTCTATAAACAGTAAATATGTAACGTAATCAAAACAATCACTCCATCAAACGATTAGTTATGTAAATTATTCCATCCACACATCCATTCACAAAGCCATTAAACTATTTGCACACATACGCACATACACACATACATCTCTCTCTCTCTCTCTCTCTCTCTCTCTCTCTCTCTCTCTCCTCTTATATATATATATATATATATATATATATATATATATATATATATATATATATATATATATATATATATAAGAGAATGTGGCTTGTGATGGTAATAAATTATATATATATGAGCTAGTCAACATATGACGTCACCAGTAACTGATTACAACACGTCATGCTATTTACAATACCTACAGGTAAACCAGGGACACACTCTCTCTCTCTCTCTCTCTCTCTCTCTCTCCTTCTCTCTCTCTCTCTCTCTCTCTCTCTTCTTCTCTTCATTCATTAACTACTGTAATTCTCTTCGCTGGCTTACCAGCCTCTCAGGTGGACGGCTAACGTGTAGCGCGCCTGTCTAGAAACGAAAAGTGGTTCTGAAAGTGCAGCTGGTTTCGTACCTCTTTGGCGAATTTTTCCCATCATTAGATCATGAGTGGTGTTGCCTGCTTTCATGCAACGAAATCGACCTGGTTCGTGTGTTACACGTATTATTAGCCACTAAAAAAACCCGGCATCAGAGTTGTCCTGGCAAATTTTAGAAAAAAGCCACTCTGAAGTAAACAAATACACCTGTGGACAAAAAAAATAAAAGGGTTGAAAGGTGCCCGCCTAAGTGGACCTCCCTTCCCTTCCCGAGAGCCACCCAACTTCACGAGCCGAAAACTTTTTTGACTGAGTGTTTACTAAATTGCCTTTTAGCATTTTGCCTCTAATGTTGAGATTGGTATTAGTTTCTTATTCTTTATTTTTGTATTTTTTTTGTTTAGTGTTTATTTTGTTTTCCTTCACTCGTTTCACGTTACAAACTCGTGCGCTCGTGGTCTAAGAAAATCCACCATGGAATAAATTTCTTTCTTATGTTTGGACTTGTCTGCTGTTAAATAGAGGAGCTTTGTTGTATACCTCTGTTTCAAAGTTCCAAAACTCCAATTTATTATTTTTAGTTAACTGGTTTCACCTCTGTACACTCCATCCCTTTCCCTTCGTTCAGCCGCAGATACTTTGTGCTTTCGAACACCAAGATTCAAACAAACCACTGTTGGCCGTCGCTCTTTCTCTGTTTCTGGTCCATCCACCTGGAATGACCTCCCTCTTTCACTTCGCCAAAAGCCTTCATTTCATACCTCCAAATCTAGCCCCAAAACACTTATTTTGTACCTGAGACTTTTCCCCTCATATCTGTCCCTAATTTTCAACAGCATCCTTTGCCTCCTAAGTGCGTTTGTGAGTGAGTGTGTGTGTGTGTGTGTGCGTGCGTGCGTGCGTGTGTGTGTGTGTGGTGGTGTGTGTGTGGTGTGTGCGTGCGTACGTGCGTACGTGCGTGCGCGCGCATGGAATTGAAATATGTTGTTCATTATGTTTAAGGAGAGTTGTATGCGTGTAAATTATTTGAGTGGAAGCGCTTTGGTTTGTTTGTTTTTACAAGATTGAGCGCTATATAAATTCCATATATTATTATTATTATTATTATTATATGGCTCCTTTCTGTTTTGTTTTATGTTGTTGTTTGTTTTAGTTCTGGAGCCGAAGGCTTGAATATTTTTTAAAAAATGTAGTGATTAAACTTTCACCCTAAAAAAATAAATTACGTTTGCTTGCTCTCTCTCTCCCTCCCTCTCTCCCTCTCTCTTTCTCCCTAACGGCGGGGACTGGATGTAAAAAAGCACATGGATGCTTATTCATTATCTTCGAAATAAAAGAATTTGTCATTGTCATTGTCTCTCTCTCTCTCAAGACACACAAACAACTCGAACGCATGCACGCGCACGCACGTACGCATGCTCCACCCCCACCCCCTCCTCACTTCCTATTCTATTACACAGGGCACACATACCATGCAGTAACTGAAACAACCAAACGCATGCTCACCTGTTTCTCGTTAAAATCCATCATAATATCTTCTTCTCCTGCTTCACACCACCACCACCACCACCACACCACCACACCATCATCATCATCATCATCATCATCATAACCACCACCACCACCACCACCATCACCACCACCACCACCACCACCACCACCACATCATCATCATCATCATCATCATCATCATCACCATCATCATTATCATCACCTACATCATAACTTTCTTCAGAATTCTTCTTCTTTGCTATTTTTCTTCTTTGCATTCTTCTTCTTTGCATTCTTCTTCTTCTTCCTCGCAATTCTTCTTTGCATTCTTCTTCTTCCTCGCAATTCTTCTTTGCATTCTTCTTCTTCCTCGCAATTCTTCTTCTACTTCTTCTTCTTCTTCTTCTTCTTCTTCTTCTTCTTCTTCGAATTCTTCTTCGCAATTCTTCTTCGTAATTCTTCTTCGCAATTCTTCTTCTTCGCAATTCTTCTTCTTCCTCGCAATTCTTCTTCTTCTTCTTCTTCTCGCAATTCTTCTTCCAATTCTTCTTCTTCAGAATTCTTCTTCTTCTTCTTCTTCTTCTTCTTCTTCTTCTTCTTCTTCTTCTTCGCAATTCTTTCTTCTTCTTCGCATTCTTCTTCTTGTTCTTCTTCTTGTTCTTCTTCTTCTTCTTCTTCTTCTTCTTCGTCTTCTTCGCAATTCTTCTTCGCAACTTCTTTTCTTCTTCTTCTTCTTCTTCGCAATTCTTCTTTCTTCTTCTTCGCAATCTCTTCTTCTTTCGCAATTCTTCTTTCTTCGCAATTTCTTTTCTTCGCAATTCTTCTTCGCTCTTCTTCTTTCTTCGCAATTCTTCTTTCTTCTTCTTCACAATTCTTTTTCGCAAATTCTTCTTCGTCTTCTTCTTCTTAATTCTTCGCATTCTTCTTTTTCTTCGTAATTCTTCTTTGCATTCTTCCTTTTCGTCCTCCTCCTCCTCCTTCTTCCTCCTTCCTTCTTCTTCTTCTTCTCTCCTCCTTCTTCTCTCTCCTCCTCTCCTCCTCCTTCCTTCTTCTTTCTTCTTCTCTTCTTCTTCTTCTTCTTCTTCTTCTTCTTCGGAATTCTTCTTCAGCGTTCCCTTATTGGGCAGAATGCACAGTGCCAGGTCTTCTCCTGTGCTGGTCACTCTGTATGCAGGAGGTCTGCCTGCTGGCCTCAGCCGACACGTTCCGACTTTGAGCTTCAGGGAAGTTCGCCAGAAAGTTTATAAGAATAAAATTCAACCTTGCATGAAAAAAACCCCCAGGATAATGGGCTGGATAGGCAGAAAATAAGCATGAGAGGGAGAGGATGGAGAGGTGAGGAGAATAACCAGAAATAAAGGAAGTGATTGAAAAGGGGAATTTCTAGCAGGAATTTCGAGAAGGTGGGGATGCTGTTTTTTACTGACAGGATCCGGGCATTCCTGCTGGGTAGAATACTATTGTCTAATTATGTACCCCCCAAAACAGCTGTTAAAAGTACCTGTCAATATTTCAAACATGGTACCCAAAGTTGGCCAATGTTTTGTTTAGGGGAAGATTTTTAGAAAAGCAACTTAATTTGTTCTGGTCAACACTTTGGTGTTTTGTTCTTACATTTCTGCTACTTTAAAACAACAACAACAACAATTGAGAATTATAGTTCAAAATCAATCGACCAGGAAAATAGTAACACATCCATAAAAAGAACAATCAAGAATAATTATCACAACTACATGCAGAATAGTCTCAACTTAATACACTCTAAAATAATTTCTTTTCAATACAATTTACTAGCCAAAAAACTCGTACAGGACATTGATATTAACATTGCTAATTATTATAATCTTGTCAACAATTGAGACAGTGAAATAATCACTCAGATTTGAATTTTAAAGGCGTCTTATTCTGTTCATTTTGGCAAAATAAAAAAAGAATAAAGGCAAAATAATAACACAACAAGCCATAATAGTTAATATTAGTACAAAGCCTCACATATCTCCGTAAAATCCAAACACGAATGAACCAAACTAAAAGGAGGTTGCGTGAATGCGTTCTACAAATCAATCATTAGTGTGTGTTAAATACACGCATATTATAATCATACAAACAAAAGTATACAGCTGTAGGAGAGTGTAAGTATATGGGCCAATGCATGAATGCACACACATAGTCTTACGCTAGCGTATTGGTAGTGTGCGCGCATGCACACACACACACACACACACATACACACACACACACACGCACGCACGCACGCACACACGCGCGCGTCCGCATGCAATATTATAAACGTTTCTTGGTCTAGAATGAACAAGCCGGAATAGACTTTAAACAAAACAACAACAGCAACAACAATAACAACAACAATAACCAGATGTTTCCAGTCCGTAACAATAATTCCTCCTTATAAAAATAAAAACAAACGTACGCACACACACACCACCACCACCACCACCACCACAACACAACACAACACAAAACCATCCATACTAACTAATACTACATATTTGTACACACACACACACACACACACACACACACACTCACAAACACAAACACACACACACACACACACACACACACACACACACTCACACATCCTTCGGATGAGACTATAAATCGAGGCCCCGTGTTCGAGCGCATGCAGAACATCTTGCGCACACGTTAAATCCTGTTCCGCTTTTCGGAAGAGTAGGCCATTGTGTGCCGGTGGGAACAGATGACAAAATTTACAAAACCGCATACATACGGGGACTCGATGTAAAAAAGCACATGAGTGCTTATTCCATTATCCTCGATATAAAAGAATAAATTAACAAAATAAAATAAACACACGCACAAACACACACACATACACCATCACTACCACCACCACCATACCCCACACCACACAACAACAACACAACACAAAACCCAATTCACATTAACTAACTAATACTACATGTGTGTGTTAAGAACAGGATATAACTGACTGTGATTATCATTAACTCCATTCCTACTGATATCTCTGTCATCGTGCGCGCCAGAAGATTCCAATTCAAGCTCGCAGCTTTTGGCGTCGCCATTTTGACCAACAGGAGTTATCTCCCGTCTCCCGCTCTCTGGTTCCTCTTGCGCAAAGCCAGAATTGAACTCAGGTCTGCAATCTCTTCTTCTTCTTCTTCTTCTTCTTCTGCACCTCTCGCTCGGCCTCTCCTTATACCAGGACCTGCAAATATTTTTAAAAAAAAATATTGGTGTTACTTTAAGTTAACCTGATAGCTAGAGAATAAGGGTGATGATTTCATGAAACACTCTATTGTGATTTACATGTTTATGCGAATTTCCTAAGCTGTTATTAATATATGTAACATGGCTGTTGGCGCTGATAATGTAATCTATTTGATGATACTTTCTTAAATTTCCATGATGTTCTAGTTTTGCCTTGTCACTCTTAACACTGTTTTTATTGTCTCAATGCGTGCACGTGTGTGTGTGTGTGTGTGTGTGTGTGTGTGTGTGTGTGCACGCGTGTGAGTTTGTGTGTGTGTGTGTGAGACATCAAGTGCTGTCAACTTTTGTAATGTCTGCTATATATTTTATGTATATTGTTTAAAGCATGTTGGGTCATCTTAAAATTCCACTCATAATTTCTCTATTGAGATAATAAAATAGTCTTGAGAGACAATCACACTTGAGAAAAAAAGGTTTGGTGTCACTTTCAAGCTAACCTGATAGTTAGAGAAACAATGACAAGAGAGGGATAGCCTAGTGGTTAGAACATTGCGCTCACAATCTGACGACCCGGGTTCGATTCCCGTTCAAGGGGATATTTTCCCCTGCAGTTAACATCAGTGCAGACTCCACTCTCCCCAAAAAGTCCTTGGATGAGACTATAAACGGAGGCCCCGTGTGCGAACGCACGCGGAACGTCTTGCGCACACGTTAAATCCTGTTCCGCTTTTGGGAAGTGTAGGTCATTGTGTGCCGGTGGAAACGGATGACAGAATTTACAAAACCGCATACACACGGGGGCTGGATGTAAAAAAGCACTTAAGTGCTTATTCCATTACCCTCGATATAAAAGAATAACATATAAAAGAATAAAATTAAATTAAAATAAAATGACAATGGTTTATTGTGGAAAGCTTTTAAGCCCCATTGACAAAAGGTGGAAGGTGGGGGGGGGGGGGGGGAGTGGGAAGGGGACTGGACACAAAACGCACACGTTTAACTACGAGGAAGAAGAACAATTCATAAGAGCTCAAATAATCATTTATGGCATGGATTCCATATCATGGTATAACAATAGCTACAGATAGAGAGAGAGAGAGAGAGAGAGAGAGAGAGAGAGAGAGAGAGAGAGAGAGAGAGACAGGCAGACAGACAGACAGACAGACAAAGGAAGAGGCAGAGAGATAAATAGAGAAACAGACAGAGAGAGTATAATCATGCCAATGATTGTCGATGTATTCATACATCATAAGACAGACAGAGAAGAGAGAGAGAGAGAGAGAAGAGAGAGAGAGAGGAGAGAGAGAGAGAGAGAGAGAGAGAGAGAGAGAGAGAGAGAGAGAGAGAGCACAAGCACAGAAAACCCACCCACTCACTCACCCTCCCACCCAACAAACCAGCAAGCCAACACCCAAACCACCTAAACAAACCACCCACTCAACCACCTAATACCCAACAAACCAACCAACCCACCCAACCACCCACCCAGCCAACCAACCACCCAACCAACCAACCACCCAACCAGCCACCAACCACTCACCCAGCCAACCACCAACCAACCACCCAACCAACCACCACCCAACCAACCACCAACCAACCCCCCAACCAACCCACCAATCAAACAAGCCAACCAACCAACCAAAACAAACCACCCACCAAACCAACCGTCCAACCACCCACCCACCCACCCTCCCAACCACCCAACCACCAATCCAATACCCAACCAACCCACCAACCAACCAAAAAAACCACCCACCCACCCAACCACTACTCAACTAACCAACCACTTCTTCTTCTTCTTTAGAATTCTTCTTCTTCTGTTTTTCTTCCTGTTCTTCTTCTTCTTTCTTGTTCTTGTTCTTCTTCTTCTTGTTCTTCTCTCCCTCTTCTTCTTCAGAATTCTTCTCAAATTCTTTTCTCCTCCTCCTCCTCCTTAACCAATACCAAACCACCCACCCAACAAAACAACAAACCAACCCACCCAACCAACCACCAAACCACCCACCCAATACCAACCCACCCACCCAATACCCAAAAAACAAACCAATCCACCCAACCAAACCACCCAAACACCAAACCAACCAAAACCCACCCACCCAAACATCCCACCCCAACCAAAACCCACCCACCCAAACACACCCACCCCACCAAAACCACCCAATACCAACCAACCACCCAACCACCCACTTAACCACCCACGCAAACCACCCACCCAACCACCCAGCCTGACTGACTGACCCAGGTAGCTGAGCAGGACTGGCAGGAAGAGCAGGCCGTGCAGAGCTCCGAAGAGCACGATGCCCAGGTACATGCGGAAGTAGAACACCCGGAACAGCTGAGACTTGGAGAAGGCCAGCACCACGATTCCTCCCAGCTTGGTCAGCGTGATGCCACTCAGCACCTGACGTCAGTCACACCCACACAGACACAGACAAGATAGACAGACCAGAACAAAGAAAAGAAAGAAAGAAAGAAGAATAGAAAAGACATTATTTCACAGTGTGGGTTATAGTTGCTTTTAAGGTATAGATGGAGAAGAGGAAGAGGAAGGAGGAGGGGGGGGGAGAGGAGGTGAGGAGGAGGAGGGAGAAGAAGGAGGAGGAGGAGAGAAGAAGAAGAAGAAGAAGAAGGAAGAAGAAGAAGAAGAAGAAGAAGAAGAAGAAGAAGAAGAAGAAGAAGAAAGAAGAGAGGAGAGAAGAGAAGGAAGAAGAAGAATTGAAGAAGAAAGAGGAGTGAGGACAGAAGAAGAAGAAGAAGAAGAAGAAGAAGAGAAGAAAGAAGAGGAAGAAGAGAGAAAAAAAAGAAAAAGAAGAGAGGAGGAGAGAGAGGAAGAAGAGAAGAAGAAGAAGAAGAAGAAGAAGAAGAAGAAGAAGAAGAAGAGAAGAGAAGAAGAAGAAGGAAAAGAAGAAGAGAAGAAGAAGAGAAGAAGAAGAAGAAGAAGAAGAAGAAGAAGAAGAAGAAGAAGAAGAAGAAGAAGAAGAAGAAGAAGAAGAAGAAGAAGAAGAAGAAGAAGAAGAAGAAGAAGAACAAGAAAAGAAGAAGAAAGAAAGAAGAAGAGAGAAGAAGAAGAAGAAGAAAAGAAGAAAGAAGAAAAAGAAGAAAAAAAACAAGAAAAAAGAAGACAAAGAACAAAACACAGAACCAACAAACAACGAACACACACAGAACAAGAAAACAACAACAACCACCACACCAACCACACACGAACACACACAACACACATACAACCACCAAACCACCACACCACCAACACCACACACCACCACCAACACACACCAAAAACACCACCACCACCACCACCACCA
>CM054168.1:29246797-29249297 GCA_028751875.1 Rapana venosa | reverse complement strand
TTACAGCTGGGTGAACTGGGGGACTGTACTGAAGCCAAAGCGCACAAACGGTCACCCATCCAAGTGGTAACCACGCTCGATGCTGCTTAACCTTAGCTGGGGGAAAGCGAGTGCTCTGACCACTGAGCTATCCCGTTTCCTTGTTGTCCATACTTGTCAATATTTTATTTGGTACAGTGTTACACATCCACTTTACAGCTTAATCTTTAATCATCGACTATGACTCTGACTAGGAGGCTTGACTTGCCACAGTCCTTATGTGCTGCAGCCCTGGGGGATGGTTGGCCTTTGGAGAACATCTCCAACGCTGACTGTCCTTATGCCCACTTGGCCGAGAGAGTGGGGATGTACTGTGGGCAAGGCATCTCCACTATAATCAAATTTCTGCCCAGTTTCCAAAACAGCAGCTGCCTCCTCTGCTGTTTTGGAGGTCATCGTCGAACACGATGGACAAACATGTATAGTTTTTCAACTGTCTTTTTTGTTTTACACGTGGTTTTATATTATCATTGTGATCACCTTTTAACGTATTGTTTATATGTTGTAAGAACAATTGAATATGAACATAATGTGTGGATATACAGAAATTTCAATGAGTGTAGTTAAATACGCACGCATACACGTACTACAAAGGCACAATCACGCACGCACAAGTGTGCACGCATATACATACATACATACATACATACATACATACATACATACATACATGCATATATACATACATACATACATACATACATACATACATATACACACATACATAAATACACACATACACACATACATGCACACATACACACACATACATACATACATACATACATACATACATACATACATACATACATACACACACACATACATACATACATACATACACACACACATACACACATACATACATACATACATACATACATACATACATACATACACACATACACACATACACACACACTATTCTGAATCTGAATAACACAAACACACACACACTGAGAGACAGACAGACACCCCACACACACACACACACACTATTCTGAATCTGAATCACACACACACACTGAGAGACAGACAGACAACACACACACACACACACCCATCACCACACCCCCACACCCATACCCCCTACCCACCTCCCACACCCTCCACCACCACCACCCCACCACCACCTACCCCCCCACACCCCACACCCCACCACACCTCCACCCCCCACCCACCACCCACCACCATCCCCACCCCCACACCACCTCCCACCACCCTACCCCCCGAAAACCCCCACCCCCCAAAAAAAAACAACAGCACAAGACTGACTACTGCGGCAGTCTGGAGGCGGTATACAGCTGCCCCAGCAAGGAGTTCTCCAGGCAGCCCTGGCCCCCACACAGCGCCTTGTGCAGCGGTGCAGAGGTGTAGTGGAGGCCTCCCCTCACCACGAAGTACACAGGGGGCCCCACACACAGGCTGGCCCTCAGCTGAGAGAAGTAGTCCAAGACATAGGAGTCCTGCAGGCCCGCACATACACACAGGGACAGACACGCGCGCGCGCACGCACACACACACACACACACACACAAACGCGCGCACAGACACACGCACGCACGCACGCACGCAGAAACATACATACGTATTTGTCCGTCAAAAATCACTAAATGTGAATAGACGTTAAACTGAAGATATTTCATACGTGTGTGCGTGCGTACGCAACACACACGGATGACAACATTTACAAATCTGCATATACACGAGGACTGGGAGTAATAAAAAATTAAAAAAAGCACATGAGTGCTTAGTCCATTACCCTCAAAATAAAATAATAAATAAATAAATAAATAAATATATAAATGAATAAATAAACACACACACACACATACACATTTGTTTTGACTGTTATTTGTTAGTTATTGTCACTGATGTTGTTGTGTACGTATGTATGTGTTTGTTTATTTGCTTGTTGTGGTTGTTCTTGTTGGTTTATCTTTTTTGTTTGTTTTATTCAGTTGTTTGTATGGTTGAAGGTTTTTGTGTGTATGTGTGTGTGAGGGGGGGGGGGGGGGGGGGAGGAAGGGAAGCAGTTGGTGTGTCTTTTTTATATTTTGTTTTGTCTTCTTTGTTTTTTTGGTTTGGTTTTTCTTTGCTGCTTGTTTGTTTGTATTATGACGGATATATTTTCAAGATTTTTGAATTATTTGATTTGTATGGTTTAATATTGTTCAGGGTTTTTTGTTTTGTTGTTAATTCCATGTATGTATATGTTATTGTCTTTTCTTGTTTGATTTGTATGGTTTATCATTGATAAGGTTTTTTATTCTATGTCTGCATATATTTTTTCTCTCTTTTTTTTCTTTAGATAGATGGCTTGATGAAAAAAAGCAAATGCACTATTTATTCAATGTACCATCTGAAAATAAAAGATTGACTTTGACTTTCACACACACACACACACACACACACACACACACACACACACACACACACACACACACACACACACACATTC
>CM054168.1:29229297-29239297 GCA_028751875.1 Rapana venosa | reverse complement strand
GTCACAATCTTTTAATGGCTAAAAATAAACAAAACAAAAAACACAAAAAAACACACAAAGTCACATTCTTTTAATGGCTAAAAATAAACAAAACAAAAAACAAAACCTCAAAAACCGAAAGTCACAATCTTTTAATGGCTAAAAATAAACAAAACAAAAAACACAAAAAAACAACAAAAGTCACATTCTTTTAATGGCTAAAAATAAACAAAACAAAACCAAAACCTCAAAAACCGAAAGTCACAATCTTTTAATGGCTAAAAATAAAAAAACAAAAAACACAAAAAAACAACAAAAGTCACATTCTTTTAATGGCTAAAAATAAACAAAAAAAAAAACAAAACAAAACGAAAGTCACAATCTTTTAATGGCTAAAAAAAACAACAACAAAAAACAAGCAAAAAACCGAGTCACATTCTTTTAATGGGCTTAAAAAAAAGTCACATTCTTTTAATGGCTAAAATAAACAAATAAAAAAACCCCAAAGTCACATTCTTTAAATGGCTAAAAAAAAAAAACAAAAGAAAGTCACATTCTTTTAATGGCTAAAAACAAACAAACAAGACCATAAAAAACTCAAAACCAAAAGTCACATCTTTAAATAGCTAAAAACCAAAAAAAACCCCAAAAAACCGAAAGTCACATTCTTTGAATGGCTAAAAATAAACAAACAAAACCAAAAAAAAAAAAAACCCAGAAAGTCACATTCTTTTAATGGCTAAAAATAAACAAAACAAAAAACACAACAAAAACCGAAAGTCACAATCTTTAAATGGCTAAAAATAACAAAACAAAACACAAAAAAACCGCGAAAGTCACAATCTTTTAATGGCTAAAAATAAACAAAACAAAAAACAAAACAAAAACGAAAGTCACATTCTTTAAATAGCTAAAAATAAACAAACAAAAAACAAAACAAAAACGAAAGTCACATTCTTTTAATGGCTAAAAATAAACAAAACAAAAAACAAAAAAAACCGCGAAAGTCACATTTTTTTAATGGCTAAAAATAAACAAAAAACAAAAAAAACAAAAAAACCCCGAAAATCACATTTTTTGTAATGGCTACGTTTTTACCTCCATACGTCGTGCGTCCAGCGTCATCAGTCCCACAAAGCAGGTGATCTGCAGCAGAAAGTCGCACAGCACCGCCACTGCTGCATACAGCGAAAACATCTTCACTGCCGGCATGTCCGTTAAAGCTCCTGCACACACACATACAAACACACACGTATGCACACGCACACGCGCGCGAACACGCAAGTATATACATATACACACACAGAGATAGACACTTAAACATAACACATCTCACACACTTGCTGATGCGCGCACAGCATGCCCCATAACTAATTATACCATGCAACACGTAAAAACATGACACGCACACCCTGATCATCATACATGCATACTAAAAAATAATACTCAAACATACATACTACATGATACATCAAAATGATCATACAACTACAGCTACAAATACTTAATGCATACATACATACATACATACATACATTCATACACACACACATGCACACGGCACCCGACAATGTATGTATGCATAAAATTAATTTTTCAAGTTGCGAGCAAACTGCTGGGGATAAATTAAAGAAACATGTGTGCATGCGCATGTACTACACCCACAACGGGCACACTACAACACATACATACAACACAAACAATAGACAGCACGCCGCACACCACTCACACGGGAAAGGATGAAAAAATGTGTATTTCAGTATAATCATTAGAATTTTGTTCTTAGATAGAGGCTTGATAAAAAAAAAAAGCAAATGCTTTGCTTAGAAAAGTACCATCGGGAAATAACAATTTGACTTGCTTGATTGACTTGACCATACACGCACACTAGATACGCCACACACATACATCACATAGCATACACACCATCCGAAACATGCAAAACCATACACACACACCCATGTATGTACGAAAATTATAAGTTTGCAAGGAGCGAGCAAACATGCAAGGATGTAAAAAAATGAAAGCACGCATGTGTGCTACGCAGGGCCAAAGCATAATGTGGCGCGCCAGGCAACACCCCCAACACACACAAAAAACCAAAAACACACACACCAACAAACACATACACGCAAACACCACACAAAAAACCCCCCCACACAACACATACCGAAAACACACACACACAACATCCAACATAAACCCCCCATAAAAACACATACACACACTACATACAAACATCCCAAAAACCTCCCACATACCATACTACACACACAATCATACACACAGAGAGATATTAATTAGCATGTGAGCATGCAAATTTAAAACAAGTATGTTCGTAATGACGGAGCACGTAGGCGAATGTTCACGTAGGCCCCCCCCCCCCCCCCCCGCCCCCCCCCCCCCCTTCCTTCCCCTACCCCCCATACATGTCGCGTCAATGTACCAATGTATGTGGGCTCTTCTCTTCTCTTCCTCTCTCTCTCGTCTTTCTTTTGTCTCCACCATGAAAAAACTTACGAAATGTTGTATGTACTTTATAAGTCTTTCAAAAAAAAAGAAAAGATGATTATGATTACTTTTGCTGAAAAGTTATAATGTGTTGGGGGTACAGGACCCAGGGTGGAATGTACAAACCCTTACAATGTTGTAACCCTTCAAAAGGGGCCTGGCCTTTTTTGAATAAATTATGTCTTGTCTTGTCCTCTTCTCTTCAGCACACCCCGCGCAACCAAAAGGATCCAAAAGCAACAACATACAGGGTGTGAAGAATCAAAAGCCCAAAAAAATCCTCATTATTGAAAAAAAAATACAAAAAAAAAATTTATAAAATACATATGAAAATGGATCAAAAACGGAAAAAAAGTTTTAAAAAATTGGAAAAAGTTCCAAAAACGGGTTGGGAGTTATGCTGTTTGAAGAAAGCTTGAGGAATTATAAAACATTTTTGGGGTTACCGAGAAAGAGTTTGCAAAAAATTAAATTTTATGATTTGCTACGAAGAATACAGATGGAACCCTTTAAAAAAAACTATGAAAAACAAAACCCATAAAAAACTATGTAAATTTCGACAAGCTCTCCAATGTAATGTTAGAAAGGGAGGCACCAAAATATATCCAGGAGGACAAAAATGTAGACACGTAACAAAATAGAAAATGAAATTTTATTTACTCGATGAATGTATTTCATATGATGAAAATCAGAAATAATTTGTTTTTTAAAAATCAAACGAAAGAAAAGAAAGCAAAAAATGTGTAATAAATTAAAGAAACTAATCAAGTTTTATGTATCAAACAGATTTCAAAATATGTGTATGAGTGTTTTTAAAAAAAAAGAAGTAGAAAGCAAAATTTTTTTTTTTTTAGTGTACTACATCTAGCCAAAATAGTAATAATTATCTTTATGTTTTTGTTGTGTCAAAAAAGTTAAGACTTAAAAGGCCAAAAAAATATTTGAAATTTAAATTTAATCTGATTGATCTACACACGCTTGGAAAACCACACGCCAAGGGAGGAAAAGGGGCGAAGGCATGACCCCGACGAAAGCCGGACTGGAGAGATGGTCGCGCATGCTGGGCCCCGCCTGCCCATACCCGGCCCCTTTGTCCCCACCTTCCCTGGCCCCCCTGTCCCCCTGCACGCGTTAAAGTCCAAACATCACAGCAGTCAGTCAGTCGGCGGCTGCTAGTTGGTTGTCAGTTTTTGTTTGTTGTCGTCGGGCTGTTTGTTTTTTTGTTTAAATAATTTTTTTTTTAATTTTATATCGAGGATAATGGAATAAGCCTCATGTGCTTTATTACATCCAGTCCCCGTTTGTATGCGGTTTTGTATTTCTGTGTGTGTGTGTGTGTGTGTGTGTGTGGTTTGTGTGTGGTTTTGTTTTGTGTGGTGTGTTTTGTGTGTGGTGCGTGTGTGAGTGAGTGTGTGTGTGTGGTTGTTTTTGTCTTGATTTCTGTTCTTGTCTTTTTTGGGGTTTTTTAAAAAAAAATTGTGTCTGTGTTTGTCTGTCTTTCTTTTTTATGTATGTGTGTGTGTGTCTGTGGGTGCGTGGGTGTGAATGTGAATAATAAATAATAATAATAATGTAGGGAAATTTGGGATGTAGGCTGAATCTTGTAAAGCAACAAATCAAAGCGCTCAGATATTTTTGTTATTTCTTTTTTTTTTATCGAGGATAATGGAATAAGCACTCATGTGCTTTTTTACATCCAGTCCCCGTGTGTATGCGGTTTTGCAAACCCTGTCATCTGTTCCCACCGCACACAATGGCCCACCCTTTCGAAAAGCGGAACAGGACCCAGCGTGTGCGCAAGACGTCAATGTGTGTGGGTGTATTTGTATGTGTCCGTCCGTCTGTATGTCAGTATGTCTATCTATGTGTCTTCTGTCTGTCTATGTGTCTTTCTGTCTGACTGTCTCTCTCTCATTCCCCTACTCCCTCCCTCCCCCCCCCTCCCCCAAACCCACCATAACCACCAAACACCCACCCTACCCCACCCCCCGACTCTCTCTCTCCTCTCTCCTCCCCTTTTCTCTCTCTCTCTGGGCTGTCTGTCTGTCTGTCCTCTCTCTCTCGTCTGTCGTCTGTCTGTCTGTCTGTCTGCTCTCTTCCTCTCTCTCTCTCCATCCTCCACTCTCTCTCTCTCTCTCTCTCTCCTCCTCTCTCTCTCGCTCGCTCCTCGCTCTCCTTCTCTCTCTCTCTCCTCTTCTCTCTTCTCTCTCTCCTCCCCCCCCCTCCCCTCTCCTCCTCTCTCTTCCTCCCCTCTCCCACCTCCACCCAAACCCTCACCCCTCCCCCCCCTCCCCCCCCCCCACCAACCCCACCACCACCCCCACCCCACCACCCTCCCCCCCACCCCCAACACCCCCATACCACCCACCCCCACCCAACCAACCCCAACCACCCCCACCCCCCCCCAAACCCCCCACACCACCAACACCCCAACCCCCCACCCCAAACCCCCCAAACCCCCCACACCCCCCCCACCCCCCCAACCCACCCAACCCCCCACCCCCCCAACCCCCCCCAACCCCCCCCCCCCCCAACCCCCCCACCCACCCCCCAAACCCCACACCCCCACCCCCCAACCCACCCCCACCCCCCCAAAACCCCCCCAACCCCAAACCCCCCACCCCCCCCCCCCAACCCCCCATCCCCCCCACCCCCCTACCACCCCCCACAACCCCCCTAACCCCCCCCCCCACCCCCCCCCCAACCCCCCCCCCCCCTACCCCCCCCCCACCCTCCCCCCCCACCCCACCCCAACCCCCACCCACCCCCTAAAAACCTCACCTGCAGGTCTGCCGAGGTGAAGATTTGTCTCCCCCCAGCACAGGAAAGGCAGACCCCGTCACCAGGTGCCTGCTGGCCAGGTAGCTGAACAAGCCCAGGCTGGCCGACACTGACAGCAGCACCAGAACCACGCCGCCCACACCTACAGTCACCTTAGAGTCCACCTGGGGGAATTTGGAAGGAAGGAAGGAAGGATGGATACAAAACTCTGCAGCTCGACTGGTCCTAAGAAAGAAAAAAATCTGAACACATCACTCCTCTTCTGCGATCTCTTCACTGGCTGCCTGTCTCACAAAGACTGGAGTATAAGATCAATACCCTCTGTTTCAAATGTCTCCACAAATCTACACCCTCTTATCTCTGTAACTGTCTTCACCTGTACACTCCATCCGTTCCCTTCGTTCAGCCGCAGATACTTTGTGCTTTCGAACACCCAGATTCAAACAAACCACTGTTGGCCGTCGCTCCTTCTCTGTTTCTGGTCCATCCACCTGGAATGACCTCCCTCTTTCACTTCGTCAAAAGCCTTCACTTGATTCCTTCAAATCCAGCCTCAAAACACACTTATTTCCTACCTGAGACTTTCCCCCCACATATCTGTTCCTAATTTTCAACAGCATCTTTCACCTTCTAAGTGTCGTTCCGTGTGTGTGTGTGTGTGTGTGTGTGTGTGTGTGTGTGTGTGTGTGTGTGTGTGTGTGTGTGTGTGTGTGTGTGTGTGTGCGTGCGTGTGCGTGCGTAGTGCGCGCGCATGGATTTGAAATCTGTTGCTCATTATGTTTAAGGAGAGTTGCATGCCTGTAAATGATTGAGTGCAAGCGCTTCGATTTGTTTGTTTTTTACAAGATTCAGAGCTATATAAATTCCATATATTATTATTATTATTATGAAGGAAGGAAGGAAGGAAGGAAGGAAGGATGGAAGGAAGGAAGGAAGGATGGAAGGAAGGAAGGAAGGAAGGAAGGAAGGAAGGAAGGAGGGTAGAAAGAAGCCCAGGCTGGCCGACACTGACAGCAGCACCAGCACCACACCTGCCGTCACCTTAGAGTCCACCTGGGGGATTTGGAAGGAAGGATGAGGAAGGAAGGATGGATGGATGGAGGGAAGGAGGGAGGGAGGAGGAAGGAGGGAGGGAGGAAGGAAGGAAGGATGGCTCTTTCTCTATTTCTGGTCCATCAATCTGGAATGACCTCCCTCTCTCCCTTCGTGAAAAGCCTACTTACGACAGCTTTAAATCCAGCCTCAAAACATACCTATTTCAAACCTAAGATTTTTCCCTCTTGTTTCATCTCATGTCTGTCCCTGCCTTTGAAAGCCAAAATTCCAACACCCTGGTGAAGTGTACAACCTGTGTGTGTGTGTGTGTGTGTGTGTGTGTGTGTGTGTGTGTGTGTGTGTGTGTGTGTGTGTGTGTGTGTGTGTGTGTGTGTGTGTGTGTGTGTGTGTGTGTGTGTGTGAGTGTGTGTGTACATTTGAATTTGTTAGAATATTGTTAATCATTGTTGGTTGTTTGTGTGGGAGCAGATTGAATGGAAGCGCTCTGGTTTGTAATTGCAAGATATAGCGCTCTATAAATTCCATATATTATTATTATTATTATTATTAAGGAAGGGAGGAAGGAAGGAAGGAAGGAAGGAAGGAAGGAAGGAAGGAAGGTAGAAAGAAGCCCAGACTGGCCGACACTGACAGCAGCACCAGCACCACTCCGCCAACACCTGCCGTCACCTTAGAGTCCACCTGGGGGATTTGGAAGAAAGGAAGGATGAGGATGGAAGGATGGAAGGATGGATAAGGATGGAAGGATGGATGAGGAAGGGAGGAGGGAGGTAGGGAGGGATTTCAAGATTCAAGATTCAAGATTTTATTTCAAGAAAACCCCCCCAAGGGGTACATGAAATTTAACAAAATCACAACGTGCGGATGTGGGCGTGTGAAAAATACTCACACACAAATTCGCTCCAAAATGAAAGAGCACAAACCATGGACATGAAAAGTGAAAAAGCATTCACAACACAGGAGTCCACCTGGGGGGGGGGGGGGGGGGGGGTTGGAAGGATGGATAAGGATGGATGAGGAAGGATGGAGGGAGGGAAGGGAGGGAGGAAGGAAGGAAGGATGGAAGGAAGGAAGGAAGGATGGAAGGAAGGAAGGAAGGAAGGAAGAAGCCCAGGCTGGTCGACACTGACAGCAGCACCAGCACCACGCCGCCAACACCTGCAGTCACCTTAGAGTCCACCTGGGGGATTGGGAAGGATGGATGAGGAAGGAAGGATGGATGGATGGAGGGAAGGAGGGAGGGAGGAGGAAGGAGGGAGGGAGGGAGGAAGGAAGGAAGGATGGCTCTTTCTCTATTTCTGGTCCATCAATCTGGAATGACCTCCCTCTCTCCCTTCGTGAAAAGCCTACTTACGACAGCTTTAAATCCAGCCTCAAAACATACCTATTTCAAACCTAAGATGTTTCCCTCTTGTTTCATCTCATGTCTGTCCCTGCCTTTGAAAGCCAAAATTCCAACACCCTGGTGAAGTGTACAACCTGTGTGTGTGTGTGTGTGTGTGTGTGTGTGTGTGTGTGTGTGTGTGTGTGTGTGTGTGTGTGTGGTGTGTGTGTGTGAGTGGGTGTGTACATTTGAATTTGTTAGAATATTGTTAATCATTGTTGGTTGTTTGTGTGGGAGCAGATTGAATGGAAGCGCTCTGGTTTGTAATTGCAAGATATGGCGCTCTATAAATTCCATATATTATTATTATTATTATTATTATTATTATTATTAAGGATGGAAGGAAGGAAGGAAGGTAGAAAGAAGCCCAGGCTGGCCGACACTGACAGCAGCACCAGAACCACTCCGCCAACACCTGCCGTCACCTTAGAGTCCACCTGGGGGGATTTGGAAGGAAGGAAGGATGGAGGGAGGGAGGGAGGTAGGGATGGGAGGGAGGATGGGAGGAAGGAGGGAGGAAGGGGAGGGAGGGGAGGAAGGAAGGAAGGAAAGGGAGGGAGGGAAGGAAAGAGAAGGAAGGAAGGTAGGAAGGAAGGAAGAAAAGGAAGGAAGGAAGGAAGGAAGAAAGAAAGGAAGGTAGGAAGGAAGGAGGGAAGGAAGGAAGGAAGGAAGGGGAGGGAGGAAGGGAGGGAGGGAGGAATGAAGGAAGAAAGGAAGGAAGGAAGAAAAGGAAGGAGGAAGGAAGGGAGGAAGGGAAGGAGGGAGGGAGGGAGGGAGGGAGGAATGAAGGAAGAAAGGAAGGAAGGAAGAAAGGAAGGAAGGAAGGAAGAAAGAAAGGAAGGAAGGAAGGAAGGAAGGAAGGAGGAGGAGAAGAAGAAAAAGGAGGAGGAGGAGAAGAAGGAGGAGGAAGAGGGGGGAAGGAGGAGGAGAAGAAGAAAGAGAAGGAGGAGGAGAAGGAGGTAGAGTAGGTTTTAATGTTGGTGGGTGGTCTAGGATGGGAGGGGTGGGGGTTGCGGGGGGGTGTGGGTGGGTGGGGTGGGAGTATAGGGGTGGGGGAAGGTGGGGGTTAGGGGGAGTATGGGGGTTGGAGGGTGGGGGGGGGGGGATGTGTGTGTGGGGGGGGATGTGTGTGTGTGTGTAAGTGAGTGAGTGTGTGAGTGTGTGTTTGTTTGAGTGTGTGTTTGGCAGGGAAAGAGGGGGGGGGGGGGATGGTGGTTGTCGTAGTGTGTCTGTATTACATATGTATGATTGTATAATATTATGTATATATCCATTTAGCCTGACGAAGCTTCAGATGGAAGCGAAAGTTTGCTGATGACTGAAATAAAAGGAGAAATGAAGCTGAACACAGTTGTGGTTTTATTGCCGTTTTACTGTTTTACCTCCACTGTGCGCTTGAAGGGAGTGGTGCCCAGCAGAATTGTGGGTTTTTATCAAGACAATATGATATATTATATGTATGTGTGTGTGTGTGTGTGTGTGTGTGTGTGTGTGTGTGTGTGTGTGTGTGTGTGTGTGTGTGTGTGTGTGTGTGTGTAGGCAAGGGGGCGCTAACAACAACGACAACACAACAGCAATAACAGGAAACACAACAATAACAAGTGACCAGAATAGTGGCAGAGCTACGAAAATGGTTCATAAACCTGATAAAGAAACTGAGGACAACAACAACAACAACAACATTATGAACAACACAACAACAACAAGAAACAACAACAACACTACAACTCACCAGAATGATGGAAAAGCTCCGGAAATGGTTCATAAACCTGATAAAGAAACTGAGGACAACAACAACAACAACAACAACATTATGAACAACACAACAACAACAACAAGAAACAACAACAACACTACAACTCACCAGAATGATGGAAAAGCTCCGGAAATGGTTCATAAACCTGATAAAGAAACTGGTAACAACAACAACAATATGACCAACAGAACACAACAACAACAACAACAAACAACACTACAACTCACCAGAATGGTGGAAAAGCTCCGGAAATGGACCCAGGAAGATGGCGATGTAGACGAACATGATGAGGTAGCTGATGAGGATGGTCAGGATGTCTGACTCACTCTCCCTCTCCAGCTCGTCTTCGATGGAACGCTGGGAATGTAACATAACAGCAGATAGGCAGAGACAATCAACGATTTGTTCACGTTAAAAAACAATTTTTTTCCCATAATGTTGATGATGGTGAGAATGGGTGTATGATGAGGGATGGTGATGAGGAGGAGGAGAAGGAGGATGAGGAGGAGGATGGTGATGGTGATGATGAGGAG
>CM054168.1:29201797-29226797 GCA_028751875.1 Rapana venosa | reverse complement strand
TGTTGTTCGTGGTGGTGGTGTTGGTGTTGGTGGTGATGGTCGAGGTGTTGGTGATATTATTGCTATGTTTTGGATGGGGTTATTTTGTTGGGTTTATTGCTTGTTTGGGGTTGTTTTTCTTTCTTCTTTTATTACTTGGGTGGGGTTGTTTTGGTTTGGTTATTTTGCTGGTTTAGGGTTGTTTTCTTTTTTCTTACTTTCTGTACTTTTATTGTGGTGGTGGTGGTGGTGGTGTTCTTGTTGTTGTTGTTGTTTCTCTTCTTCTTCTTCTAAACCCCAACCCCCAAACACACCCCCACCCCCCTCCCCCCCCCCCAAACACCACAAAACACCACCCAACCAAACCCCAAACCAAAACACACCCACAAAAAAACCCCCACACCCCACCCCACCCAAAACACCACACCACCCCAAACCCCCAAAAAAAAACACCACCCCCCACCCCAACAACCCCACCACACCCCCCCCACACCACCAACACCACACCCCCCAAACCCACCCCCCAAACCCCACCCCACCACACCAAACACAACACCCCCCACCACACCAAACACAACCACACAACCCCCAACCAAAACCCCCCCAACACCCCACCACACCCCCCCACACCCAAACCCAACACCCCCACACCACCACCCACCCACACCACCCCCCACCACCACCCCCCACAACACCCCACACCAAAAAACAACACCCCCACCCCACCCCCCCACACCAACCCCAACCCCAAACAACACCCCAACCCCCCCACCCACCCAACCCACCCCCCAACCCCCCACCCCACACCCAAACCCACCCAACAAAACCACCCACACCAACCCCAAACCAACCAAACAACACCCAACCCAACAACCACCACCCCAAAACCCACCAACCCACCCCCCACCCCCCACACAAAACAACACAACAAAACCAAACACCCCCACACCCCACCACACCAAACCACCCACACCAAACCCCACACCACCCAAAAAACCCCACCCCCACCCCCCAACCCACACCCCCACACAACCCCAACCACCCCACCACCCAACACAAACCCACCCCCCACACCAACACAACACCACATAACACCCCAAACCACACCACACACACCACCCCAAAACACCCCCCCAAACAAAACCCACAACACACCCACCCAAACCCCACCCAACAAAACACCCCAAAAAAACCACACCCCCACCACAAACCAACCCACACCACACCCCCCACCAACAAACCCACCCCAAAAAACCCCAAACCAACACCACACCAACCCACCCACACACCACACCAACCCAAACACCACACCCCCACCACACCAACCACCCCAACCCAAAACACCACACCACAACATAAACCACCCCAAAAACCACACCAACACACACACCACCCACCCACACCGCTACCCAACCCACACCACACCACCCCAACACCACCCCAAAACACTACCCCAAAAACCCAAACCCACAAACCCCACCCAACCCACCACCCCCCCCCCCCCCCCCCCCCCCCACCCCCCCCCCAAACCCCCCACACCAACACAACCAAACCCACACCACCCCCCAAACCCACCACACCACCCCAAAAAACCCACCCCACCCCCAAAACAAAACCCCCCAAAACACCACACCACCCCAAACCCCACACCAACACAACACCACCCACACCCACCACACCACCCCACACCACCACCCACACCCACCCCCCCAACCAACCAACACCACACCAACACCACATAAACACACCCCAACCCACACCACACCACACAACACTACCCAACACACCCAACTACACCACCCCACACCACCCCAACCAACCCACACCAACAACACAACCCACATCAACACCAACCACCCCAAACCAACACCACACCACCCCAAAACACCACACCACACCAACACCACCCACCCCCCCCCCCCAAAAACACCAACCCACCCCAAAAACAACCCCCCACAAAAAACACCCACCACACCACATTACCCACACCACCCCAAAACCCCAAACACCCCCAAAACCCAAACCCACCCCCACCACACCACACAACAAAACCCCCACCCACACCCCCACCACACCCCAAAAAAAACCCAAACCCCCAACCACACCACACCCCCCATACATTTCACCACACCACACACCCCAAAACACCACCCCCAAAACCACACCACACTCCCACCAAAACCCCCCACCCCAACACCACACCAACCCCCACACCACACCAATACCGTCTTTCCCCCTAGACCCGGGCCCGGGGAAAAAACGGGGGCCGCCGTAATTTCCCCCGGGCCCAAGAGTCGTGCAGCTCTGCCCGTGTCGTTCACCGTGGCTGGGGTTGAAAAAAACAGTGCGTGTTCAGTGTTCATGGGGGCTTCAATGCATACGGGGAAACCAGTTAGCTCGGGGTTTCAGAGCACTCGTTTTCCCCTCCAGCAAAGGTTTAAACCCCGCGTGGAGCGTGGTTACCACTTGGGGGGGTTGACCGTTTGCGCGCCTTGGCTTCATTTAAAAAAGTCCCCCCAGTTCCCCCAGTTGTAAAGGGGGTCCCTGCCTTTTAAGGGTTCAAAAGAAAAACATCGTCCCGCCTCCACTTCCCCCAAAAGCCCTTCGGAGGGAGACTAAAAAACCGGGGGCCCGTGTGGGGAGCGCACGAAGAACATCTTGCGCACACGTTAAATTTCCGGTTTCCCTTTTCGGAAAGAGTAGGCCACTGTGTGCCGGCCCGGAACAGATGACAAAATTTTTCAAAACCGCATACACACGGGTTTGGGTGTAAAAAAAAGCAGATAAAAATGGGTTTTTTCCATTATCCTCGATATAAAAGAATGAAATTAAAAAAAATTAAAAAAAAATAATTAAAAAAACCACAAAACAAAAAAACCCCACACACACACTCTTTTTCTCTCCCCTTTTCTCTCTCTCTCTCTCTCTCTCTCTTCTCCTCACACACACACACACACCCCACAAACACACCCAAAAAAACAACCCCCACACACAAAACACACACAACCCCACAAACCCCCTATCCAATTTTTTAAAGAGACGTCAAAAAAAAATCAAAAACCCCAAAACACACCACAAAACACACCCCACATTTAACCAAATTTTTAAAAAGCGTCAAAAAATCAAACACACAAAACACCACCCCAAAACACACACACACACACTCTCTCTTCTCTCTCTCTTCTCTCTCTCTCCACTCTCTTCTCTCTCACATTTCAAAACCCCCCAACGAGAGGGAGAGAGAGAGAAGAGAGGGGAAACGGAGAGAGAGGGAGAGAGAGAGGGGAGAGAAGGGGAGAGAGAATGAAAAGGGGAGGAGGGGATGTTGGTTTGAATTTCGAGTTTTTGTCCTATCACCCAATGATGGACATTTAAAACCAAAAACAAAACCAAAAAAAAACAACCCCCAAAACCCCCCCCTTCCCCCCCCCTCCTATCACCCCAATTTGAAAAAGGAAACCGTTTTTTTAAATAAATGAAAAAAACACACACACACCCCATCACCCAAATTTTTGAAGGCGTCAAATAAACCAAAAAAACAACACACACACACCCCACACAACACACATAAAACACACACCCCCACCCAAATTTTTAAAGGAACGTCAAAAAAAATCAAAACACACACACCCACACCAAATTTTTAAAGAGAAGTCCAAAAACAAACACACACACCACACTCACAACAAACACACACACCCACACACCCACACCCCACACAAAATCAAAAATTTGTAAAGAGGGCCCTCAAAATTTAAAAGCCACAACACAAACCACACACCACACACACACACACACACACCACACCCACACACACACACACCCCTCTTCCCCCCCCCCCCTTTTCTCTCTCTCTCTCACTCTTCTCTCTTCTCACACAACCACACCACACACACACCCCACACAAAAATCAAAAAACCCCCCAACAAGAGAGAGAGAGAGGGGAGCGTTTTTGGTTTGAATGCGAGGTGGGGTTCCCATCACCCCAAATAGTGAAAGGAATTAAAAAAAAAAAAAACACCCTAAAATCCCCCCCCCCCTATCACAATTTGGGAAAGGGGACGTCCCAAAAAAAATCAAACCCACACACACACACACAAACACACACACCACAAACACAAAACCCCCAAACCCCAAAAAAAAACCCCCCCCCCCCAAAGAAAAAAAACCCCCCCTTTCCCTTTCTGCACGCAATTTCATAAGGGGGATGAGGTTTTGTCGGGGCCTTGGTGAAAAAACCCGGGAAAATCGTCCATGACCTTTCGTCCAGTGCTCGTGGCTGTTCTGGAAGAGTTCCGCACGTCTGGATGGGCAGTCCCGGGGGATCGGGGGCCGGGGCTGGAAGCAGATGTCCTTCCCGGGCCCACACTCTCCTCCCCCCCCTCCCCCCAGGGAGCTCGCCCGTGCTGGATTGCAGCTGAGGCCACACTTTGCCAAGACCAGCGCCACACACCTCACGTCATAAGAAGAAGAAGAAGAAAAAGAAGGGGAAGAAGGAGAAGAAAAGAAAAAAGAAGAAGAAGAAGAAAAAGAAAAAGAAAAAGAAAAAGAAGAAGAAAAAAGAGAAGAAGAAGAAGAAAAAAGGAGAAGAAAGGGGAAGAAGGGAAAAAGAAGAAAAAGAAGAAGAAGAACAACAACAACCCAAAACAACAACAAGAAGAAGAAGAAGAAGAAGAAGGAAAAAAGAAGAAGGAGAAGGAAAGAAGAAGAAGAAAAGAAGAAAAAAAGAAGGGGAAAAGAAGAAGAAGAAGAAGAAGAAGGGGGGGGGGAAGAAGAAAAACCAAAAAGAACAAGAACAAGAAACAAGAAGAAAAACAAGAAGGAAAGAGCCAAAAAGAAGAAGAACAAGAAGAAGAAGTTTTGGGAATTTATAGAGCGGATATTTGCAATTTTCAAATCAGGCGCTTCCATTTAATCCGCTCCCCCACAAACACCAACAAAGTTTAACAATATTCTGACAAAATTAAAAAAGTACCCAACATGCACACACACGCATGCACACACCCAAACACAATGCACGCGCCCCCCCCCCCCCCCCCCCCCCCCCCCCCCCCACCCCCCCACCCCACAAACACACCCACACAGGTCGTAAAATTTCAGCGGGGGATGGAATTTTGGTTTTAAAAACAGGGACGATATTTAGATGAAACAGAGGGAAAAAAACTTTTGGTTTTTAAATAGAATGTTTTGAGGGGGGATTTAAAGCTGTGTAAGTAGGGTTTTCCCCGGGGAGCGAGGGGGTCAAATTTCCCGATTGATGGGACCAGAAAAAAGAGAAAGAGCGACGGCCACAGTGGATTTTGGTTTAAACTAGGGATTTGAAAACACAGGGTATCTGCAGCAAAGCGGGGGAACGAGAAGGAGTGTACAGGTGAAGAAATTCACCGGATATTGAGGGTGCTGTTTTGTGGATACAAAGGGGTAACAGAGGGTTCTTTAAATTTTTACATTACTCTCTTTGGGACCCGGAAAAAGTTGGGGGAGATTGCGGGGTGGAGTAATATGCCCGATTTGTTCTTTTTTTAGGACTAATCGAGTGCAGGTTTTGTATTTCGTTTTGAAGGGGGTGGATAGATGATGTGGCGACCAGCCAAAAGGAATTTTCAAAAGTCCGGGGCGTGAAAGAATTAAGAGAAAGTGACAATTTTTGGGGTTGAAACAGTGGACAGGTACTTTTGGATTGATTTTAAATTTCACGTTAAAAAACTGGTTTTTTTAAATTTTTTTTTAGTTAGTATGAAATTTAAAGCGTTTTGTGGTAAATGATTTGCTTTTCAGGGGTTTTAAAATTTTTGTTCCTTTGTAAGATCAGCGCTATATTTAAAATTTTATACATTTGTGGTTTTGTTTGAAATGTAGTGGTAGTGGTAGTTTGTAGTGGTTAAATAGTAGTGGGTAGGTGGTGTAGTAGTAGTTGTGTAGTAGTAAGTAGTTTGGTGGTGGTGGTGGTATTATTATTATTATTAATATTATTATTATGTTGTTGTTGATGATGTTATATTATATTATTATTAAGACATCAGACACTTCTGTTCGGATTCATGTCTAAGGTTTCCAAAAAAAGGTAAAGGTGTCCCATAACCTATGTGGTCGTAGGAGAGCAAGGCATCAGAGACCTCAGCTTCTCCAGGGGCCAGCATATTGAGAGCGGCGCCCATCTCATCTCCCTCGCTGCTTTACCTTCCCTGACCCTAAAGAGGGCAGGTACCCATTTACAACTGGGTGAACTGGGGGACTGTACTGAAGCCAAGGCTCTCAAACGTTCACCCAACCACTTGGTAACCACGCTCACCAAAAACCATTGACATATCAACCTGTAACCTACAAATCAACCCACCAACCAACTATAAGCCACACCACACACCACCACCCCTACCCCTCCCCTACACCCCCACCCACCCTTACCTTCACCCCCACCCTCACACCGCCCACCAACTAACCAATCCAGCTTCAAGAAAATGAAGGAAGGAAGGAAAGAAGAAAGGAAGGAAGGAGAGAGGGAAAGAAAGAAGAGAGAGGAAGGAGGGAGGGAGGGAAGGGAGGAGGAAGGAGGGAAGGAAGGAGGGAAGGAAAGAAGGAAAGAAGGAAGGAAGGAAGGAAGGAAAGAGGGGAAAGGGAAAGGGAAAGGGAAGGAAAGAGGGAAGGAAGGAAGAAAGAAAGAAAGAAAGAAAGAAAGGAAGGAAGGAAGGAAGAAAAAGGAAGGAAGGAAGAAAAAAGAAAGAAAGAAAGGAAGAAGGAAGGAAGGAAGGAAAGAAGGAAGGAAAGAAGGAAGAAAGAAAGGAAGGAAGGAAGGAAGGAAGGAGGAAGGAAGAAGGAAGGAAGAAGGGAGGAAAAGGAAGGACGGGAAGAAGGAAAGAAGGAAGGAAGGAAGGAAGGAAGGAAGGAAGAAGGAAGGAAGGAAGGAAGGAAGGAAGGAAGGAAGGAAGGAAGGAAGGAAGGAAGGAAGGAAGGAAGGAGGAAGGAAGGAAGAAGGAAGGAAGGAAGAAGGAAGGAAGGGAAAGGAAGAAGGAAGGAAGGAAAGGGAAAGGAAGGAAAGAAGGAAGAAAGAAAGGAAGGAAAGAAGGAAGGAAGGAAGGAAGGAAGAAAGGCAGGAGGAAGGGCGGAAGGTGACCTGCACTGACCTGATGGAGGAACTCCAGCTGGAAGATGGGGGAGAAGGTGGTGGTGGAGGTGGAGGGGGGAGGGTCCATGTGCTGGAAGGGGGAGTGGTTACCGGCCCTGCTGATGATCAGCTGCTCTGTGCGGTAAAACGGCCTGCAGGGGGCAGCAGCCGTCATCATCATCGTCGTCATTATTATCATCATCATCGTCATCATCGTCGTCGTCATTATTATCATCATCTTCGTCATCATCACTAGCATCATCGTCGTCATCAATATCATCATCGTCATCACTATCATCGCCGTCACTATCATCATCGTCGTCATCACTATCATCATCGTCGTCATCACTATTTTCGTCGTCGACATGATCATCATTGCCGTCGTCGTCGTCGTCGTCGTCGTCGTCATCATCATCATCATCATCATCATCATCATCATCATCATCATCATCATCATCATCATCATTATCACAATTATCTTCGTCTCCATTACCATCATGATCACAGTCATCGTCATCGTCATCGTCGTCATCATCATCACAATCATAGTCATCGTCACCCCCTCACCCCCCCCCCCCCCCCACACACACACAGAGGGTAGGGAGTGAAACAAGGACACACACAAACAAACACACACACAACACACACCCCACACACAGCACAACAACACACACATGCACAACTTCCATCCCCTACCCCCCACCACTCACAACACACACACACACACACACCACACACACACACACACCACACAGAGGGTAGGGAGTGAACAAGGACACACACAAACACACACACACACACACACACACACACACAAAACACACAACACAACACACACACACACACACACACACCCACACACACACACCCACCCCCCCCACCCCCCCCCCACCCACCACACCACACACACACACACACACACACACACACACACACACACCTCCCCCATACCCACACCCCCCCACCACGCCCCCCCCACCCCCCCACCACCACACCACCACACACACACCACACCCCACCCACACCACAACACCACACACACACACACCAAACACACACACACACCACCACACACCCCACACACACCACAACACCACACACACCAACAGCCCCACTCACGCGAAGTGCTGATCGAAGTACTGCTTCTCCAGGCGGGCCCTGCTGTCGGGGGCGGACCACAGCAGCACGGGGTCCGTGGTCACCTGGAAGCGCACCAGGCCGCAAGACAAGCACCCAGCCACCCCCACCCCCACCACCAGCACCGCGCGGGGCCAGCCAGCGCACAGGCGACCCCACCTCTGAAAGCCTGTCTGCAGGAGACGCTCCAGCCCTCTGCCCAAGTCCAGCTGCGTGGTGACAGAGAACAAGCATTGATGGACGTGCTGGGGGTTTGGGTTTTTTATTTTATTCTTCTATTCATGCCGTCAACGCCTGGGCTTTATCCCAGTTCTTGATTAAACCATTGATGCTGGGGGCAACAGCAGAGTGAGAGGCTGTATGTATGACCAGTGGCTTTCTTTCCCACTCATGGAATTCCACTTTACAGCTTAGTCTTTAGTGATCGACTATGACTCTCTGACTAGGAGGCTTGACGCTACAGTCCTTTATATGTGCTGCAGCCCTGGGGGCTGGTTGGCCTTTGGAGAGCATCTCCAACGCTGACTGTCCTTATGCCCACTTGGCCGAGAGAGTGGGGATGTACTGTGGGCAAGGCATCTCCACTATAATCAAATTTCTGTCCAGTCTCCAAAACAGCAGCTGACCTCCTCTGCTAAAACAGGTCATCGTCGGACACGACGGACAAACATACAATGGAATAAGCACTTATGTGTTTTTTTACGTCCAATCCCCGGGTTGAATAAATTCTGTCATCTGTTCCCACTGGCACACAATGGCCTACTCTTACGAAAAGCGGAACAGGATTTTAACGTGTGCGCAAGATGTTCTGAGTGCGTTCGCACACGGGACCTCGGTTTATAGTCTCATCCGAAAGACCTTTTGGGGATAGTGGAGTCTACACTGATGTTAACTCCAGGAAAAAATATCCCCTTGATCGGGAATCGAACCCGGGTTGTCAGATTGCGAGCGCAATGTTCTAACCACTAGGCCATCCCGTCCCCCGTTGTTGTTGATTCGAGTTTGATGGGTCTGAATTAGTGAGGAAATATAGGTCCAGTATCAGTTGTGTATGGTTTCGAAATATCGTGGAGGGTGGGTGGGTTGTTTTGTCTTTGTTTTTGTTTAAAATTTAGTTCCTTGGTGGATTTGGATTACTTTGGTTGTGATCGAAAACTTGTGTAACTGTTGATTAAAAACGGTCAAAAACTTGTTCCACATGTTCATCCCCCCAAAAAAGTGCAAAACTTTTCTCCAAACTGTCGATCAAAATCTGTCAAAACCTGGTCCAACTGTTGATCAAAAACATTTTTTTAAACCCAACTGGTGATCAAAAATAGTCAAAAACTTGTCAAACGTTTGATGAAAGAAAAAAACCCGTAAAAAAGCCAAAACAACCTTCCAACAACAACAACAACAACAAATGTGCAACTGTTGATCAAAAGCACTCAACAACTTGTCATCCTCTTGATCCAAAACAGACAACAACTTGTCATCCTCTTGATCCAAAACAGACAACAACTTGTCATCCTCTTGATCCAAAACAGACAACAACTTGTCATCCTCTTGATCCAAAACAGACAACAACTTGTCATCCTCTTGATCCAAAACAGACAACAACTTGTCATACTCTTGATCAAAAACAGACAACAACTTGTCATCCTCTTGATCCAAAACAGACAACAACTTGTCATCCTCTTGATCCAAAACAGACAACAACTTGTCATCCTCTTGATCCAAAACAGACAACAACTTGTCATCCTCTTGATCCAAAACAGACAACAACTTGTCATCCTCTTGATCCAAAACAGACAACAACTTGTCATCCTCTTGATCCAAAACAGACAACAACTTGTCATCCTCTTGATCCAAAACAGACAACAACTTGTCATCCTCTTGATCCAAAACAGACAACAACTTGTCATACTCTTGATCAAAAACAGACAACAACTTGTCATCCTCTTGATCCAAAACAGACAACAACTTGTCATCCTCTTGATCCAAAACAGACAACTTGTGCAACTGCTGATCAAAAATAGTTTAGTGAAGAAGAAATCGAAAACATTCTGTTTTCTTTCAAAGTGAGGACTTGTACCAGCAAGAGAAAACAAGTTGCTGCACTGGAACCAAAATATTAAAAAGAATAATATTTAAAAAATCTTGTTAAATATAACAAAATAAAATAAACAAATACTTTGGTGGTTGGTTATTTCTTTGATTGGTTGGTTGGTTTTTTGGTTGGTTGGTTGGCTGGTTGGTTTTCTTATTGGTTGTTTTGATTTTCTGGTTGCTTGCTTGCTTAACTGCTTGGCTGGTTGCGTGGCTGCTAGATAAGTTGGTTAGCTGGATAGCCGGCTGCTTGGCTGCTTGCTTGCATGCTCGGTTTACCTGTGCACATCCTCTCTCTACTCACCTGTCTGTGACAGCGTTGCCAAATGAGACCCCCTACAAACACCACGACGAACGCCACGAAAACCCAAACCATGATGAACCAGTAGCCGTCCATGTCCATGATTTCAAAGGGCTTGGGAGGCAAGGGAGGGGCCACTGTAGGGCTACACGTGTCCCGGCAGTCCTGGCACGAGCATGCGCCTTGGCTACTTCCGCTGAGACCACGTGAGCAGGGAATGACGGCAGCGTTGAGAGGGTGCATGGTGTGGTTGTGAGAGTTGATGTAGGGTGTGTCCGTGATGTTAAAGTTGATCTGGAAGATATTTAGTAAATAAATAAATAAATAAATACTACAAAAATGTGAATATTCAGACAGCCGTTATGCTGCTAACTTGTCTGTTATTGATGTTTAAAATTCATCTCGAAGATATTTGAAAAATGTATGAAGAAGGGATAGCTCAGTAGTCACAGCACTCGCTTTCCCCCAAGCTAAGGTTAAGCAGCATTGAGCGTGGTTACCACTTGCATGGGTGACCGTTTGCGCCGCGTCTTGGCTTCAGTACAGTCCCTCCAGTTCACCCAGCTGTTAATGGGTACCTGCCCTCTTTAGGGTCAGGGAAGATAAACCAGCGAGAGAGAGGAGATGGGCGCCGCCCTCAATATGCTGACCCCTGGAGAAGCTGAGGTCTCTGACGCCTCGCTCCCTTACGACCACATAGGTTATGGGACACCTTTACCTTATGAAGATTAAGTATGTTCTTTCGAGCCAGAAGGCCCATAGAGCCGGAGCTTATCCCGGTTTCTGTAGCGTTAAGCGAACTGATGGTTTTTCACCACCCCTGTGTCAGGACGCTAGTCTGTCGCCAGATACTTCCCCAGCAGAGCTGGTACCCACTTGTACACCAGGGTGGAGTGAGGAAAATAGGAGTAAAGTGCTTTCCCAAGGACACAACACCGAGCCGAGCGGGGATCGAACCCGCGACTTCAGGATCACGAGTTGACCGCCTAAACCACTCGACCACGGTGCCTCTTATGAAGATTAAGACAGGTGTTATGCTGCTAAATTGCCTGTTGTTGATGTTTAAAATTCATCTGCAAGGGAATGCTGACGTGTGGAGACTACACACTGCTTGCTGTTGACAGCCCCGTACAACCTGAGGTGATCCCCCCCCCCCCTTCCCTTAGTGCTAACATTAGATCCCACTCTATTCCCTTGTAGTTCCCAGCCTTCAATGAGGAAAGGACTAGTGTGCAATGCAAGCCATCTTAGGCACAGGTTAAAAATCTTTCCGTCTTTCCTACTAGGGGTATGGCGCATGTGGCCTGTGGTATGGATGACAAAATTTACGAAACTGCATACACACGGGGACTGGTTGAAAAAAAAGCACATGTGTGTTTATTCCATTATCCTCGAAATAAAAGAGCACACACACATCACACCCAGCAGGTGGACAAAAAACACGAACAGTCTTAGGTTTTAATTCCACCCAACACACACACACACAACACACACACACACACACACTCTCTCTGTCTCTCTGTCTCTCTCTCTCTGTTTTCTCTCTCTCTCTCTCTCTCTCTCTCTCTCTCTCTCTCTCCCCTCTCTCTCTCTCTCTCATATATATATATCCCTAAGGGCGGACACTGGATATAAAAAAAGCACATGGGTGCTTATTCATTATCCTCGAAATAAAAGAATTTGTCATTGTCATTGTCATACACACACACCACCACACCACCACCCACTCACCTTACCCACCACCGCACCCCCTTCCACCCTCCCCACCCTTCCCCTTTCACCCCTCCTCTCCCCCACCACCCGTCCCACCCCACCCTACACATACACACACCCTACACACACACCACACCCTCACCACAGCACACACACACACACCACACACACCCCACCCTCCACCCCTAACACCTCCCCCCCCACCCATCATCCTCCACACACACATACACACCAACACCCCACCCCCACCCTATACATACACCAACACACACACCCCCTCCCCCACCCCTCACCCTCCACACACACACACACAACACACACAAACACACACACACACACACACACACCACCCAACCCCACCCTACACACACCTCTTCCCCCACCCTCCATCCTCCCCCTCCCCCACCCCCTCCCACCACCTCCCCC
This sequence comes from Rapana venosa, assembly GCA_028751875.1. Taxonomy (NCBI): domain Eukaryota; kingdom Metazoa; phylum Mollusca; class Gastropoda; order Neogastropoda; family Muricidae; genus Rapana; species Rapana venosa. The sequence continues at coordinate 29,214,051 of CM054168.1, read as the reverse complement.
CCCACCCCACCCCCCACCACCTCACCCCCTCTCCCCACCCACCCTCCACACACACACTCTACACACACTACACACACACACACTACACACACACCACCCCACTCCCACCCTACACACACACTCTACACACACACACACACACACACACACACACACACACACACACACACACACACACACACACACACACACACACACACACACACATCATATGCCAGATAATATCCTTTTGGATTCATTTGACAGAATCAAAACCAGACTCTTATATTAGAATAGTATACGATTATTTGTATCAGAAGAATACATACGATAAATGGATAAACACAGTGAAAAATATTCTGTACACAATTGGATTCAAACATGTCTGGAAGAACCAAAATACTCTTAATGTTCATCGGTTGAGTTATGCTGTTAGAAGAAAACTTGAGGACATGTATAAAACATTTTGGATCTACCAAAAGAAAGAGTTTGCAAAACTAAAATTTTATGATTTTGCTACCAAAGAATACAGACTGGAACCATACTTAATAAACTATGAAAACAAAACTCATAAGAAGACATATTGTAAATTTCGCACAAGCCGTCACAATTGAATGATAGAGAAAGGGAGGCACCAAAATATATCCAGAGAGGACAGAAAATGTAGACACTGTAACAAAATTGAAGATGAATTTCATTTACTTGATGAATGTATTTGATATGATGAACTCAGAAATAATTTGTTATTAAAAACCAAAACGATAGGCAAAGAACGCAAAAACTGTGTACATAAATTAAGTGACATAATCACAGTTGATATATATCAAGCAGATATCATCAGATATGTGTATGAGTGTTTTGAAAAAAGAGAAAAAGAGAAGTAGAATACAACATGTTTTTTTAGTGTACATCACATCTAGCCAAAATAGATAATAATTATAAATGATGGTTTTTTGTTGTGTCAAATAAGTCTACATGACTTAAATGGCAATAAAACATTCTGAATCTGAATCTGAATCTGAATCACACTACACACACACTCTCTTCCCCTCTCTCTCTCTCTCTCTCTCTCTCTCTCTCTCTCCCCTCTCTCTCTCTCTCTCTCTCTCCACACACTCCTCTCTCTCTCTCTCTCTCTCTCTCTCTCTACACTCTCTCTCTCTCTCTCTCTAACACTCTCTCTCTCTCTACACTCTCTCTCTCCCCTCTCTCTCTCTCTCTCTCTCCACTCTATACACTACACACTACACACACCACCCCCCCCACCCCCTACCCACCTTAAATGGAGTCTGGGCGTTGTGGGTGTCGCCCATGTAGCGCAGCCACCTGTGTGCTGTGCAGCGTGTGGCCCAGGCCCCGCACAGCAGCAGCAGGGCCCTCATGTTGGCGCTGGGCATCTGCACGTCCCGACACGAGTTGAACATGCCCTCGGCAAACTGGGAGGTCAGCGCGTAGTCCACCTGCATCATCATCACAACAACAATGAAAAAAAAATTCTTTTAATACAGCATCCCTGAATTGAGTCGGAATGTGGCTACCTTCGTGATGGGGCTTAGTGGTTAGAACATTGCGCTCGCAATCTAAACGACCTGGTTCGATTTCCCCCCCCAAAACCCCCCACCCCCCCCCCCCCCCACACACACACACCCCCGCACCCCCACACCTCCACCACACCCGCACCCCTCACCCCTCTCTCTACCCCACACCCACCACCCCCTCCACTCTCCACCTCCATCCAAACTCTCACCCCCACCCCCCACCACCCCCCCTCACCCCCCACCACCTCCTCCACCCCTCCACCCTCACCCCCCCACCCCTCCACCCCCACCACCACCCCCCCTCCACCCACCACCCACCACCCCCACCCCCCCAACCACCTTAAACCACCACCAACCACAACCCCCTCCACCCACCCCCACCACCCCACCACCCCCCACCCCCCGACCCTCCCCCTCCCCCCCTCACCTCAGCAACCCTCATTCGCTGCCTGCCTGTGTCAAGGTCTGTCCAGGGCTCCGTTCTGCTGGGGAAGAGGTAGCGGCTGTGGTCGGGGGCACAGGTGAAGCGGCAGTACACGTTGAGGAAGTTGCGCAGGCAGGAGGGGCAGCGACCCAGGGACTGGATGGGAACGGCCACGCTGTCGGCCAGAGCCAGCATCTGGCTGTCTGAACAGCAGGTCACCGTCTGCCCCGCGCCTGGGGTGGAGGTGAAATGAAAGGAACTCGAATATTTCAATGAGGGTAATTGGGGACGGGATAGCTCAGTGGTCGGAGCACTCGCTTTCCCCCAGCTAAAGGTTAAGCAGCGTCGAGCGTGGTTACCACTTGGATGGGTGACCGTTTGCGCCACGCCTTGGCTTCAGTACAGTCCCCCAGTTCACCCAGCTGTAAATGGGTACCTTGCCCTCTTTAGGGTCAGGGTAGGTAAAGCAGCGAGGGAGAGGAGATGGCGCCACTGCCCTCAATATGCTGGCCCCTAGAGAAGTGAGGTCTCTGACGCCTCGCTCCCCTACGACCTTATAGGTTATGGGACACCTTTACCTTACCTTTTAATTGCCCCGCGCCTGGGGTGGAGGTGAAATGAAAAGGAATGGGTAGAGGGAGGGAATGGAGGGTGGGAAATGGAAGGAGGATGGAGGGAGGGAGGAAAGGGAGGGAAGGGTGGGATGGAGGAGGGAGGGAAGGAGGGAGGGAGGAATGGAGGGAGGCGGGAGGGGAAAGGGGGGGAGGGGGGAAGGGAGGGGAAAGGGGGGAGGAAAGGGGGGGAAGGGTGGATGGAGGAGGGAGGGAGGGAGGGTGGGAGGTGGGGGGACGAGGGGAGGGATGGAGGAGGGAAGGAGGGAGGGAGGAGGGGAGGGGGGTGAGGGAGAAGGGTGGGGAAGGAGGGGAGGGATGGAGGGGGAAGGGATGGGTGGAGGAAGGAGGGAAGGGAGGGAGGGAGGAGGGAGGGAGGGAGGAGGGAAGGGTGGAAGGAGGGGAGGGATGGAGGAGGGGAAAGGGGGTGGGGAAGGAGGAAGGAGGAGGGAGGAGGGGGGAGGGAGGGCGGGGGGAAGGGTGGAAGGGGGGAGGAGGGATAGGGAGGGAAGGAAAGGGGAAGGTTTGTTATAGGGCAGTTTGTTTAGTTATTTTTTAATTTATAATAGGAGGTTTCGGGATGGGGGGGGGGGGAAATGTGGTGTGTTGGGGGGGAGGAAGTGGGGATATGTGTGTAGGGTTGGAAAAGGGGGATGTATGTTGTGTGTTGTTTTGTGTGTGGAGGGTGGGGTGGTAGGGGGTATTGGTGTGCAAAGAAAGTGTGTTGTGTGTTGTGTGTTTTGTGTGTGTGTGTGTCCAGAAAGATTAAAGATAACAATTTCTTTCCCACGCCGAAGTTGGATGCGCTGGGCCTGACTTGTCAGGCGTTTAACGGCTGCGTAACGCGTTTTTGATCATATGACAGACAACAAGAGTTGCTGTCTGAGTGTTCGACGACGACGACGACGACGAAGAACAAGAAGAAAAAAGAAGAAAAAAGAAGAACAAGAAGAAAGAAAAAACAAGAACAAGAAGAAGAAGAAGAAGAAGAAGAAGAAGAAAAAGAAGAAGAAGAAGAAGAAGAAGAAGAGAAAAGAAGACCACCACCACCACCACCACAACCAAAAAAACTACTACAAGAATTTTGAAGAAGATTTCTGGAAAAAAAAACTGAAGAAGAAGAAGAAGAACAACAACAACAACAACAACAAGTAGAAGAACAAGAAGAATTGCGAAGAATTGCGAAGAAGAAGAATTGCGAAGAAGAAGAAGAAGAAGAACTCGAATATTTCGAACTCGAACTCGAACTCGAATATTTTAATGAGGGTAAATGGATAAGCCATAGGCTTCTTTACACCAGGCCCTCATGGGGAAAAGAATGAAACAAACACAAATAAATCAATGAAGTGATAAACAAGCTAATGTGGGATACAATGAAATGAATCATTCAAATAGCCATTCAAATATTGATAAATCTAGAGACCAATGAAATACCACAAAAATAACCAAAGCAAATGAATAAACAAGACCAAGTAAACGCAACCCCCCCCCCCCTCCTCCCTAGCACCCCCTCCCCCTAAACAAACAATCTTCACAAAGAAGAAGAAGAAGAAGAAGAAGAAGAAGAAGAAGAAGAAGAAGAAGAAGAAGAAGAAGAAGAAGAAGAAGAAGAAGAAGAAGAAGAAGAAGAACAACAACAAACAACAACAACAACAACACACAACAACAACAACAACAACAACAATTTTGAAGAAGATATCTGGGGGGGGGGGGGGAATTGAAAAAGAAGAAGAACAACAACAACACTACTACCACAACACCAACAACAACACCACCACCACCAACAACAACAACACCAACACCACCAACAACGGACCTACCTACCTACCCACCTACCCACCTGTACCCTGCTCACCTTTGTACAGGTCCGGACACAGGTCCTGATACAGCTGCAGGGCCTTCGCGGTGAGGAACGGTCTGGCGGTGCCGTTGTAGGCACAGTTGACCGGCTTCCTCGTGACAGGGTCCTCTCCACACTGTCCGTACCAGATGCAGTGTCCATCCTCCCCCTGAATAACAGGCAAAGGTAAACGTGTTCCCATAACCTATAACGTCGTAGGGGAGCGAGGCGTCAGAGACCTCAGCTTCTCCAGGAGCCGGTATATTGAGGGCTGCTGGTGCCCATCTCCTCTCCCTCGCTGCTTTTACCTTCCCTGACCCTAAAAGAGGGCAGGTATTCATTTACAGCTGGGTGAACTGAGGGATTGTACTGGAGCCAAGGCGCGTAAATAGTCACCCATCTAAGTGGTTAATCACGCTCAATGCTGTTTAAGATTAGCTGGGGGTGGGGGTGGGGTGGGGGAAGCGAGTGTTCTGATCACTGAGCTATCCCGTCCCCTTAACAATAACAACAACAACAAACATCCTTCTTCCACCTCTATCACTCTCACCATCATCATCATCATCATCACCATCATCATCAACGTCATCACTATCATCGTCACATCAATATCACCATCATCAACGTCATCATCACCATCAACGTCGTCGTCATCACCGCCATCAACATCATCACTATCAACATCATCACTATCACCATCATCATCTTCATCAACATCATCACTACCATCATCATTACCATCATCACCATCATCATCATCATCATCATCACCATCATCAACGACGACAACACTTTCAGAAGATTTTTTTGGTTATATTTTTTGTTTTGTTTTTGGTGTGGGTTTGTTGTTTGTTGGATTTTTTTTGGATGGGGGGGGGGGGGGGGGGGGTTGTTGTTGTTGGTTGGGTTTTTTTTTGGAGGGGTGTAGTTTCTGTGTGTCAGAGTGACCATAATCACTTTTTTCCAATTTCCATTGTTTTTGTGGGGTAGTAATGTAGTACTGATTTGGGAAACACTTTTTTTTTGTTTCTTTTCACAGGAAACAAAAGATATGAAAAGAAACCTTTACGCCTACAATTTCCCATTGAAAGAAAAGGAAAGTTGACGCACACACACACACAGTGACCTAATTAGTATCACCTCATGTTTAACCTTTCACCTGACCCAGATCTGATTGTTTCTGGGAAGTCCACTTCATCGTAATACAGAGTAGTCAAGATCTAAAGAGGTCACTGACACCATTCTACAAACAGACAATCAGACAGGTATTATTGTTGTCTATAATTATGCCAGAAGTAGTATGCAGGACTGCACAGACAATAACAGCTTTGTCAAAACTAAACACCATCTGGAGAGATAAGAATATCTCACTTATCTCCAAGATCAGACTAATGCGCTCCCTTGTCATATCCATATTTCTGTATGCCTGTGAATCATGGACCCTGACTGCAGATTTGGAGAGAAGAGTACAGGCAGTGGAGATGAGATGCTTTCGGAGACTCCTTGGCATCTCCTACAAAGACCACATAAGCAACGAAAGCGTGCATAACAGAATCCAGCAAACCATTGGACCCTATGAGAACTTTCTAACGATCGTGAAAAAGCGTAAACTTAAGTGGTATGGGCATGTCACAAGATCCCAAGGAATTACAAAGACAGTTTTGCAAGGCACTGTCCAAGGAGGAAGAAGAAGAGGCAGACCAAGGAAGAGCTGGGAGGATAACATCAGTGAATGGACAGGCCTAAAACTCAACAAAACCCTGAGAAAGGCAGAACAGAGAGAAGAATGGAGGGAACTGGTTGCTGAGTCTTTGAGGGTGCCCCCACGGTCGTCAGACTACGGGACAGATAGATAGATAGATAGATAGATAGATAGATAGATAATTATGCCTTGCGTTGCCGTTAAGCACCTGGCAAGTCAGGCCCAGCACATTCGACTTTGGTGGGAGATAATTGTTATCTTTTTAAAGTCTTTCTGGGGGAAGGGGGAGGGGGGGGGGGGGTACGGGATAGCTCAGTGGTCAGAGCACTCGCTTTCCCCCAGCTAAGGTTAAGCAGCGTCGAGCGTGGTTACCACTTGGATGGGTGACCGTTTGCGCGCCTTGGCTTCAGTACAGTTCCCCCAGTTCACCCAGCTGTAAATGAATACCTGCCCTCTTTTAGGGTCAGGGAAGGTAAAGCAGCGAGGGAGAGGAGATGGGCGCCGCCCTTAATATGCTGGCCCCTAGAGAAGTGAGGTCTCTGACGCCTCGCTCCCCTACGACCTTATAGGTTATGGGACACTTTTACCTTAGGGGGAAAGGCAGGAGAACGAATACACAGACAAAACCCACAGACAGGAGACAGTGACAGGAAGAAAATGGACAAGGCAGAAACAAAGAGAGGGATAGGAAAGGGGGGAATTTTTAGCACAGAATTTCTGCAAGGTGGGGTTGCTATTTGTACAGACAGGTCCCCCTCCCCCCTCCCCCATCCCATTATAGATCCCAATGGCGAGGACGATGATGATGATGGTGGTGATGGTGGTGGTGGTGATGATGATGACGATGACGACGACGACCATGATGATGACTACGGTGATGACGATGACAACGACGACGACAATGGTGATGATGATGATGATAGTCATATCCCTTTGTGCTGGTAAGCTTAAAGCTTTTTTCTATTTATCATGACAGACTTCCCGGGCCAACGTTTTCTGTCATTATTACCATCATTCTGCATTTCTCTGTCCATCCATGAAACAGCAGCAACAACGTCAACAACACTGATATAGTAAGTCACATAACGCAATATGAGTATCATAACTCTCTGTAATAAAAACTCCTTCTTCGATTGTTCTTCGTTTAAATGAAAAATGATAATTAAAACGATAATAATGGTGATGGTGCTGCTGCTGTTGCTGCTGCTGCTGCTGCTACTTCTACTACTACTACTAATATAGTAATGATGAAGATGAAGATGAAGATGAAGATGATGATGATGATGATGATGATGATGATGAAGATGAAGAAGAAGAAGAAGAAGAACAACAACAACAACAAGATGAACAAGAACAAGAAGAAGAAGAACAAGAAGAAGAAGAAGAAGAAGAAGAAGAACAAGAAGAAGAACAACAACAACAAGATGAACAAGAACAAGAAGAAGAAGAACAAGAACAAGAAGAAGAAGAACAAGAAGAAGAAGAACAAGAAGAAGAAGAACAAGAACAAGAAAAACAAGAACCAGAAGAAACATGGACTTCATATAGCGCTATATCATGTAATAACAAAGAAAAAACTTAAAGAGGAACACATTTCGAACACCTGAAACATTTCAACTTTAAAAATTAACCCCCCCCCCCCCCACCCAAATGACATCCAATGGACACTCACCAAAACAAAGCAGTTTAGCAGACAAGCAAACCAGACGACAAAACACACAACTTTGCCCATGTTTCACACGTTAAAGAATATCAGTCAATCAGCTTTGAAAAATCTACATGAAAAATGATGTAAGGTGCCGTGCATACCATCCGGTAACTGAAAACTGACCACCCGACTTGAAATCGGTCGTCCAATTCTAATCTACCCGCTACTCCCTCCATTTCTTTAACTGAGACTCGCAGAAAAACTCCTACCCCTTCACAGTTTTTGTCCATGGCATAAATTTGGCTAAGCTGCAAAGTAGTGAAAAAAACTGTGGTCTGTGTCAGAGCTCACTCTCTTGGTTTGTTTGTTTGTTTGTTTATTTGTTTTCTTTAATTTTTTTGGGTGGGGGGAGAGGGTGTTTTGGAGTTTTTCCTTTCATTTGGGGATTTTTGGTGTGTTTTTTTTCAAAAAGTTTTCTTTTCCTTGTTTCTACTGTGTGAGAGTCTGAGTATTGGGTTTATTATTAAGATGTATCCCTACGGGCGGGGACTGAATGTAAAAAAAGCACATGAGTGCTTATTCATTATCGCGTAATAAAAGAATTTGTCATTGTCTCTCTCTCTCTCTCTCTCTCTCTCCTCTCTCTCTCTCTCTCTCTCTCTCTCTCTGTGTGTGTGTGTGTGTGAAAAGGGTTATTTCCCCATGTTTCTACTGTGAGACTGTATAAGTGTTGGGTTATTTTTAAAGATGTTCCCCTACGGCGGGGACTAGATGTAAAAAAGCACATGAGTGCTTATTCATTATCCTCGAAATAAAAGAATTTGTCATTGTCATTGTCATTGTCATTGTCATTGTCCTCTCTCTCTCTCTCTCTCTCTCCTCTCTCTCTCTCTCTCTCTCTCTCTCTCTCTCTCTCTCTCTCTCTCTCTCTCTCTTCATCACACACACACGCACGCACGCACACACGCCGGCAACGCACTATGCCTGGAGTTAACATCAGTGCAGACTCCACTCTCCCCAAAAGGCTTTCGGATGAGACTATAAACCGAGGTCCTGTGTGCGAACGCATGAAGAACATCTTGCGCACACGTTAAATCCTGTTCCGCTATTCGTAAGAGTAGGCCATTGTGTGCCGGTGGGAACAGATGACATAATTTACAAAAACTGCATACACACAGGAACTGGATGTAAAAATAAAAGCAATTAAGTGCTTATTCCATTAACCTCGATGTAAAAGAATAAATGTTTTTAAAAATGCACGCACACACACATTTTCGAAATTGTTTTGTTATTAAAAATAGAAATATGTTAGTAATTTGCTACATGATAATGGAATTTATCATTAATAACCATTACACACCTATAGCTTTCACACCTATAGTGATGAAATTCTTCGAGCTTAATTATCATTATTCTAAGACGTATTTTTCCCTGTACTTCTTCATACGTGGACCCTCTTCAATTCACACACAGAGCCAACAGAAGCACAAACAATGCTATAACCACTTAACTACAAAATGCTTGCTCTCACTTACAAAAATCTAGCAGATTCGTTTGCAAATTGTTCATCGACTTTTCCTCTGCCTTCAGTGGCATTCTGCCCCATCTCTTAGCACTCAAACCACTTTCACTAAACGCCTGTCCTCCGTTCACTCTTTGGATCAGGAGCTTTCTGACACATCATACGCAATTTGTCCAATTTTGTTTTTCAATTAATAAGGTTTATTCATTAAAAAGCAGGAAACAAGCATACCATAATGAACATAATCAGCATAGCAGTAACAAGCAAGTAGCTTATGTTGTGCTCAACTATAACATCAACATTCACATGGCGACTGATGATCAATACACTGACCAAAAGAAGTAAAGGGAAAAAATGACCGAGCAGAATAATAACAGCATGAATATGTACAGATAATGAAATAACTAAAGATTCCCCAAAAGACATGTCTATAGCATAAATAGGCAATCGTTTGGAAAATTTCCAGAATCCAACACTGTTCAACTCATCCAGATGATTAGCTCATGAAAAAGTAAATGATGAAAAAAAAATACTAACCACAAGACAGACACAAAGAAACAACAAGCTGCAGGATGAAATGAAAGAACAAAACAAACAAACAACCAAACCAAACAAAACAAAACAAACGGAGAAACAGATCAGCCAGCTAACACACGAACAGTCAAAACATCAAAACAAGCAAACCAACAGTCCTACAACAGACACAAACCAGAGAGATTAGTGGGAGCAGGTAGAGAAATTTTAAGCAATACAAAAGTTAGTCAAACATTGAGTGTATAGAAATCAAATAATTATACTAAATCAATTGAATTGACTTAAAATTAGAAGCGCTTTGAATTTTAAAAAAATAATGAAACGATGTGCAGCAAGATTGTAATGTGGACAGTAAAGCAAGTAGTGTTCAGCTGTCTCAGGGGCATTGTCACAATCACATACTGGATCATTTTCTATATGACGGTTAAACTTGTCTGCCTTCAAATCCCTAATACCTAGACGCAGACGACAATGAAATACCTGCTCCCTCCTCTCACCAAAATAAAAATAGGTGGGCACCACAGCATCTTCAGCTGACAAATGTCGTTTTAACAGGCTTAAAGAGTTACAGGGTTTATTTTAATGATCAGGTAAAGAATTCCGGTGGTTAGTAGTAGAGGGAATGAAAGATTTACGATATAATTCTGTATTACATGTTGGTACACTGGGCTCTAGGGGTCTCCGTCTGTGATAAGGATTTCTGTCAGAAACCAAACCTGGGACTAGATCAGATAGATAGCCAGGACATAAGTTGTTTAACATTGTGTAATACTGAATCAGTTTGTGTCTGGCTCTCCTTTCCTTAAGAGAGCAGAAGCCAGACTCACGATATGTTTTTTCGTGGTTTGTTCCACGAACAGCTCCAGTAACTGTTCTTAATGCTTGGAGATGCAAGGCCTCCAATGACTCAGATAGTGTGACAGTGCAATCATCCCATACGGTGTCGGAATGTCAAAATGTGGCAAAATGAAAGATTTATACATTATTTCAAGGGCTGTTCTATTAATCTTGTATTTGTAAGTCTTCAGACAAGAAACCAGCATGGTAACAGTATTAATAATGTTTTTAATGTGGTCGTCCCATTTGCAGTTACCTTGGAGAATAATACCCAACTGTTTATGCTTGTCGGTGCTCTCGAGGCGAGTCAAATCAAATGATAAAGGTAAGAATGTGTCATCATTTCAGTGACAGTTTAACAATGTTGTTTTTTCAGCATTAAAGTTTACTTTCCAGTGCTTGGCCCAGGCACACATCTTCCTAAGATCAGAGTTCAGTATGTCAGCACGGATGTTTGGGTCATCTAGTGCCAAAGAAATGCTAGTGTCATCAGCAAATAATTTGATATCAGACTGTCCAATTGTCCAATTTCAAAGGACAATATCTGCAGAAAAGTCCACTTCTGCTGGTTCTCCACAAGGCACTGCTCTTTCTCCTATCCTCTTCACTCTTTATACCCACGATTGCACTGGCTCCAATCTTACCTCACTAATAAAAATAACATTCTGATAACTCTGCTCTTAAGAATCTATCTAACTCACCTCCCCGCATATTCTAAGCAAGTTAAGGAGTTTTCCTCCTGATGTAAAAGGAATAATCTGGATTCAAATTAAAAAAGACTAAAGAAATTTTAATTGACCCATAGAACAAGAACCCAAAGCCTGTACCAGATCTTCACATTGATGGTGTGAAAGTTAAACGTGTGTAAGAATGTAGATACTTGGGAATAATTTTTGATACCATATATATCTAATATTACTTTGAGTTACCACACGTACAATCGAAACAACATTGATAACATACTGAGCATTAAAGATTAAACAGATCTCATGAATAGAAACTGCCACACTCGTATTTTCTTTTTTTCAAAAGCTCTGAAATCTTTCGATAACATTTTACTAACTTTCTGACAATGCTTCACTGAGTCTGTCATTTTTCTTCTCCTTAAATCTGTTTTCATTACACAAGCCTGAATGTGAGAAAACTCGCCAGGAGGGTAAATCTGGCTAGGGAACAGACAGCAATGCCCTGTCACCCCATCGTATGATGTTGAAAGGAAAAGATAACGAAGACATACACATACATACATGGGCAGGGCTTGAGTGACGCTGGTCATTCGTCACACACACACACTCACACACACACGTGTGTGGGTGTGGGTGGGTGGGTGTGGGTGGGGGTTGGGGGAGGGGGGGGGGGGGCTTTGCATGGTGTGACAGGAATGGTGTGACATTGTTATCGTATGGAAACTTGCTGTGTGGTGCTTTGTGTTTGTTGTATGTTTGAATCGCTTACACCCAGCAACTAACTGTACGTGATAGACGTGTACTCAATCAATCAATCAATCAATCAATTTCAATTCAATCACTTTATTATCTCACAAGCAGACAGAGTTATGTGGGTTATAAGCCTTATATATATATATATATATATATATATATATATATATATATATATAT
>CM054168.1:29141797-29196797 GCA_028751875.1 Rapana venosa | reverse complement strand
GTGTGTGTGTGTGTTGGTGTGTGTGTGTGTGTGTTGGGGTGTGTGTGAATGTGTGCGTGTGTACATACGTTTGTGCGTGTGTGTGTATGTGTGTGTATGCATGCATGTCTGTCTGTCTGTCTGTCTGTATGTATGTATGTATGTATGTATGTATGTATGTATGTATGTATGTATGTATGTGGGCTATGTATGTATTATGTATGTATGCATGCCTGTCTGACTGTATGTATGTATGTATGTATGTTATGTTCTATCTGTCTGTCTGTACGTACGTATGTATGTATGTATATATGCATGTCTGTCTGTCTGTCTGTATGTATGTATGTATGTACGTCTGTCTGCCTGTCTGTCTGTATGTATGTATGCATGTCTGTCTGTATGTATTATGTATATTATGCATTTATGTGTGTGTATGCATGTCTGTTTGTCTGTAATGTATGTATGCATCTCTGTCTGTCTGTCTGTCTCTATGTATGTCTGTCTGTCTCTATGTATGTATGTATGCATGTCTGTCTGTCTCTATGTTGTATGTATGTCTGTCTGTCTGTCTGTCTGTCTGTCTGTATGTATGTATGCATCTCTGTATTTCTGTCTGTATGTATGTCTCCACTGTTGACTCCTGGCTCTTTCTCTGTTTCTGATCCATCCGTCTGGAAAGAGAAAATGAACGAGAAGGAGATGACAGGAAGAAATAGAATAAAACAGACACAAAGAGAAGGATCCTCTTCCTCCTCCTCCTCCTCCGCCTCTCCTCCTTCTGCTTCTTCTCTTTCTCCTCCTCTTCCTTTTCCTTCTTCTCCTTCTCCTCCTCTTCATCCCGCTTGTCCTCCTCCTCCTCTCCTCCTTCTTCCTCTTCTCCTCCTCCTCCTTCTTCTCCTCCTCCTCCTCCTTCTTCTCCTGCTCTTCTCCCCTCCTTCTTCTCCTCTTCCCTCCTTTCCTCCTCCTCCTTCTCCTCTGCTTCTTCTCCTCCTCTTTTTTCTTCTTTTTCAATCTATTTTCTTCTTCTTCAATCATATTTTCATCATCATCATCATCATCATCATCATCATCATCATCATGGTCATCGTCGCCATTGTCATCATCGAGACCGTCGTGATCGTTGTTGCAGTAGTTAACTCTCTCTCTCTTTCTCTTTCTCTATTGGTTTATTTATGTTTGTTTCACTTTTTTCCCCATGAGGGCCTGGTGTAAAGAAGCCTCTGGCTTATCCATTTACCCTCATTAAAATATTCGAGTTCGAGTTCGAGTTCTCTCTCTCTCTCTCTCTCTCTCTCTCTCTCTCTCTCTCTCTCTCTCTCTCTCTCTCTCTCCTCTCTCTCTCTCTCTCTCTCTCTCTCTCTCTCTCTCCCTCTCTCTCTCTTTCTCCCCCTCCCTCTCTCTCATTCTCCTCCTCTCTCTCTCTCTCTCTCTCTCCTCTCTCTCTCGCTCTCTCTCTCTCCCCCTCTCTCTCTCTCTTAAAGGCCATGCCATGAGGTGACCTTACCATGTTATCAAGCTCATGTATACATGTCGTTCTGATAAGAGAGAAAAAAAGGAATGAAGCCCATTCAGCCTTGAACTATTCACACAACTTTGTGTACACATAGACTTTAGAAGAAAGTAGGGGAGGGAGGGGGGATGGGGTGTTAGCAAAACTGACATTCTCTGTCTCTCTCTGTCTCTCTCTCTCTCTTCTCTCTCTCTCTCTCTTCTCTCTCTCTCTCTCTCTCTCTCTCTCTCTCTCTCTCTCTCTCTCTCTCTCCCTCACTCCCTCTCTCTTTCTTTCTTTCTCTCAGAGCCGGATGAAAAAAGTATGTGAATGCCTTGAAAAAATTGATAAAGATTACTCTCTCTCTCTTATGCATGTTTACATTTTACCTAATTCTTTAGACATTTCATTATTGTTTGTTTAATTGAATGTTTGGTTGATTGATTGACCTTTTGGACTGAGGACTGGATGGAATAAAGCCACCATTGTGCTTATTCTTTTCCCTCAATAAAAATGTTCATTCCTTCATTCCTTCATTCATTCTCTCTCTCTTGGAAAGGCAGAACGGAACAAGTTTAACGTGTGCGTAAGATGTTCTGCATACGTTCGCGTACGGGACTTTGGATTTTTATAGTCTAAGACCAAAGACTTTAGGGGTGTGGAGTCGGCACTGATGTTAATTGGGGAGGGGGGGGGGGGGATATGTGGAAAATCCCCTTGAAAACACACACACACACACACAACTATATAATCTGAGTGCTCCTAATTGCCTCCCTTGCAAAAGAGGAAGCCCTCAACGCCATGTGTTACTAAAATGAGACATACAAGCAAATTGTGCAGTTTAATTCAAAGTTTTGAGAACTTTTTTTTTTTTTTTTTAGGGCTGGGGGCTGGGATTAATTAAAAGTTAACGAAGAGACATATTTCACTTTACGGTCACAAGAAAGAGTTTATTTATATCCTTTAACAATAACCATAGTCACTTTGTTTTGGAATCCGAAATAGGATGCATGGGAGATAAAACTGAATTTGCGTTCTCTCCCTTACTGTCTTCAAAGCTAGAATAAAACTGCTTCTGTTTTCGAATGGTTTCATGGAAGTTACTGTCTACACAGGAATGGGCAAGCCTCGTCTTCTTCATCCAACGCTCAGATAACAACTATTGTTGTCTGTTATATGCGCGAAAATGCGTTGTGCTGCCGTTTAGCGCCTGACAAGTCAGGCCCAGCGCATCCGACTTAAGCGTGGGAGAGAATTGTTATCTTTTAGTCTTTCAGCGAAAATAAAAGGCAGGAGAATGGACCAAGAAGGCAGAAAACAGACAAGAAGGAGGTGGTGGGAAGAAAAGGCTTAAGGCAGAAACAAAGAGAGGGATAGAAAAGAGGCAACTCCTAGCACAGAATTTCCAGAAGGTGGGGATGCTGTTTATCCTGACAGGCACCAGGCATCCCCACAGGGAAGTTCAGGTTATGCTGAGACTGACGTCTGCTCCTGCAGTTCTAGTCCAGGGCTTCAGATCAACTGAAGGGGGCAAGATGGCGCCGCACTCGTGATCTGATGGCCCGGGTTCCAGCCACCATCAAGCCACCCATTAGAGGAGATCCTTTTCCCCCCTGGAGTTAACATCAGTACCGACTCCACTGCCCACGGCAGCTTTTCGGATGACATTATAAATAATAATAATAATAATAATAATAATAATATATGGAACAAACAAATCGAAGCGCTCCTGGGGTCCTGAGTGAGAACGCACACAGAACATGTTATGCATGTGTTAAAAACGTGTTCCGCCAGTCGAGCTTCATCCACTTTACCCATGTGAGTTTGAGAGAGTCGCTCAAATTACCTGACCAACACTGCAGGTGTCTGTATCTCTCGGGCCTGGTTGACGCCGGGATATATTATGATAGTAAGCGTAGAGTACAGCCCTGTCAAGTAGTCTCAAAGCATATGCACTTCCACAGCAGCAGCATTATGTCATCCCCATTGTCATTGATCATCATGCAATAAAAAAAAAAAGCCTCTGAATCGGTTGTCCTAGTTGCTCTGGTCTCATGGTGACCTCAGATTCGGTTTCCCCATACATTCTGTGCCTGTGGTGAGTTTGTGCCAAAGCCTTTGGGGTTGGAGGTTGGGGGGGGGGGGGGGGGGGGACTGTCGTTGAAGGGGACGTTGTGGTGAGGATTTAAAAAATAATGTTTTGTTTGGGGCGGTTTTTTTTCAAGAGTAGGTAGACTTGAAGCCCTAATTCAGACTATCTTGCTGTACGGAAGTGAAACCTGGACATTGACTGCTGAAACAGCAAAGCGAATCCAGTCATTTGAAACAAAATGCCATAGAAAACTACTGGGCATATCCTGGAGAGAACGAAAGACCAATGAATTTGTCAAGAGTCAAATAACACGGCTGGCAGGTCCACAGGAACCCCTTCTCACCATCGTCAAGAAGAAAAAGCTGACATGGTCCGGCCACGTCACCCGCCACAACACTCTGCCAAAAACAGTACTGCAGGGAACACTCGAAGGTGGCAGAAGGCGGGGAAGACAGAACAAGTCATGGATGGACAACATCAGAGAATGGACCAGGATGAATGACTCGGCACTACTGCGCAGAGCCGAGGACCGAGATGGATGGAGGAGGCTTACCACGGCATCGTCTTTCGTGTCTCCCCCACGACCGCCAAGGTCACGGGTCTGATGATGATGATGATGATGATGATGAGACTTGAAGATCTGTCAACCGTAGCAGGATCTAGCCTGGTCGAGTAGTTAATTATTACATTATGAGCTTGCCGATGGAATCATTCAAACTGATAATACTCTACCTGACCTGGCTGACTCAGTATAACAGACCGACTGACTGATTGACCGACAAGCTGATCAACCAGCCAACCTAGCAGGACAACTGGTGAACCAACCAATCAGTCAACCAACCAACCACAACTTAGTGACTGGCTGGTTGATCAACTAACCATCTAACTAACTATAAATGGGCCAAGCTAGCCAGTAAGGAAATAATTGTAGACTTTTCAATGATAATAATGATGTTTGGAATGTATATATACTTTTTGCGCGCATCTGTGGAATGTATTGTATTGTATACCACTTTAAGTCAGGACAGATTTCTCCGCGCGAAATTCGGGCTGGGAGAGCGCGTGGCCACAAGAGAGCGCCACCCATTATGTTTTTCTTATTCCTGTGGGCAACTGTATTTTGTTTCCCTATCAGAGTGGCTTTTTTCCTACAGAATTTTGCCAAGTACAACTCTCTTGCTGCCGTGGGTTCTTTTACGTGCGCTAAATAATTATGTGTAACACACGGGACCTCGGTTTATCAGTCTCATCCGAAAGACAAGCACCCAGACCACCATTTATGGTCTAATGGATGGGGGGAAAAGTTTCGGACCCAAACGGGAATCGAACCACCGCACACTGCCGACCCGGACTTTTTGCTTTCTAGGCAGGCGCGTTACCTCTAGACTACTGATGTCACAGTTTTGTCTACAATCTTCAGTTTGAAATAATTATTGTCCCCCCTGAATAACGATGACTAGCCGAAAGGTGAGGTTGTCTCCCGTAACCACTGACGATTCGTGATGCACGTGGGTTAGGAACTGATTTCTGTTCACTCACAGAGGAAGCTCATGTGCCCGGCCTGGACACTTCTCAGTTCAGTTGACGCTGACGAGTCAAAGTCGCTGCCACAAGTGGACAAGGCAAGACGCTTTATTGTCGCTGCTCTCTCTCTCACTGCACAACTTTGACACCATGATTCAGGTAAGTGTTGTAAGTTTTATGTTATGCCTCGCATGTTATCTATCATTCGTAGTTATTCTGGGGGAAAAAATTGAAATAAAAATAAACGTGTAAAAGCAGGAGGGTTTGACTTTTTTTTTTCTTCTTCATGGGTTTTAAAAAGGAAGCTGCACAAAATTATTGCAGTGGGGTAACGTTTCTGGGCACTCCTACTCTGCAAAAACTGATTTTGTTAAATTCATACACATTAGTCGTTTGTGAGGGCAAGATGAAGAAAATTGTAAACTTAATCATTTACCCTAAAAGATCATTTTGACTTGACTTTTGAATAATTAAAAAATACACCTCTAGTTTGCT
This sequence comes from Rapana venosa, assembly GCA_028751875.1. Classification (NCBI taxonomy): domain Eukaryota; kingdom Metazoa; phylum Mollusca; class Gastropoda; order Neogastropoda; family Muricidae; genus Rapana; species Rapana venosa. Next base: position 29,191,218 of record CM054168.1, on the reverse strand, counting down.
ATGCAGCTTTTTTTGTTCTAAATTGACACAATCCTGATATATCGTGTCAAAGTGGATGGGTGTGCCCTGCAGGCTGCACAATTTCCTGTCCAAAATAATATTCATTTTCGCTATGCTAGTATCAACTGATAGTTACCACTTACGCACTGAGCACCTCCCTCGCGGCAAAGGAAATAATGATTACTCAAAGAGTTGTCTTTCCTTCCTCAACATTTGTTTACAATCGCGATTGGTTTCGATTTATTTTGGTAGAATGGTTTACTTTTCTTTGGTGTCTTGGGATCCAACACGACGAGGAAATACACCTCGAAATAAAACCCCACCCCGTTTCAAGGAAACGTATGGCCAAAGCAAGCGAAAATTATGTCGAATTGACGCAGTATTCAAGTTTGCTAGAAGACACAGGGATTGCCCACGTCGAACTCAGCTCATTTCTGAATCGTGTTTATTGGAAACCGCCAGTGCCATTCCCGCACCTAATGGGGTAAAACAGTCTAAATTTATGATACTTTGATAGCTAGTTGCAATAATGAGGAGATTTTGGGGGAACTGGACAGTCATCACAGCACAAAGTCTGTGCATGCACCCAGAGAGGAAAGGACCAGGCTCAGAGGAATGGGTATGGAGGAAGATAATGCAAAGAGGGTTTCCCTTACAAGTTACATTGTGCACAGGAAGTCTTTAGCCACTACAATTGTGCAAGGTGTTTTGTTGTTTTTTGTTTCAAATCAAATCCATGTTAGTTTTTTTTTTTGTGTGTGTGTGCAATGTGATTTTCTCCAAAAATTGATCTACAGATTGTCCACCTTTTTTTTTTTTTTAAGTATATAAAAAAAACTAAGTTAAATATACATGTGCTAGTTTTAAGAAGCGTAATCTATTATTATAATTGACTTACAAACATGGAGATAGTTCTCTGGGAGAGTTATTACTTTTTTTTTATATAATGCACTACCGCTGAGGTGTGTGTGAACCCAGCCACTAAGAAGCCTTCTCAATGGATTTGTCAGTCATCAGCACGGACTCCATTCCTCCTTCCCCCCCCCCCTTCCCCCCCAAAGTCTGGATGAGACTAATAGTATAAACTACATTCACTTGTAATTGTATTCATGAACACAAACAGAACATGTTGCGCACAGGCTAAAACCTGTTCTGCCATTTGGAAGAGTATGCCATTGCAAGCCGATTGGAGCGGAGTGATAGACTAAGCAAATGCACACTGGTGATGTTTTGACAGTGTCCCTGAAATGGGAATGTGGAGCTCTCTCTACCTTAATCAGTTAATGGTGAGCAAACAACTGCAATTTATATACATTGCAAAAAAATTTGGTTTCTGACATTGAAGCTGTAGCTGACAAACAAGAGCTTAAAGGGCCGGAATATCCTCTGGAATAATATTAAATTGTTATCTTTTCTTTATATAGTAGTGCTGTGTTTGTGACAGAGTTCTGTGCATGTGGTTGTTATCATTCAGGTACTGGCCACCAGCCGTGACCCTTCTGATCAGAGTTCACCACCAGACGGAGTGCGTTCAGTGCTGGGGTGTACGATAGTGCCACAGGACTGGCCATGTGATAGCATGACGCATGGACTGGAGACTAGTGTGGGCTTCTGTGGAGAACATTGGAGAAAAGAGGAAACTTCTATTTGTAAAGCTCTGTCGAAAGCCAGCCCTTTTAATCAGTGTCTTACTGTACTAGTTCTGGATTATATGATTCTCAATTGTCTTGGTCTTTTGAGTAAGGATATTCTACAGTTCCAGTGTTTTATTTTCAAAGATTGTTGCTAGATACTTCCAATTAAGGATATTCTACAGTCCCAGTGTTTATTTTCAAAGACTGTTGCTAGACTTTTGAGTAAGGATATTCAATTCCAGTGCTTATTTTCAGAGACTTTTACTAGAGACTTTCAAGTAAGTATATTCTACAGTCCCATTGTTTTATTTTCAAAGACAAGTTTCTAGCTCTGGATTTCAGGGTTTGGGTAAAAGAGCTGATGTGTTTGGTGCCTTTTGTTGGAGAGTGGAGTCATGATTATATGCACATTATGTGGTTGCGAACATTTCGTTAGTACTGCAAAATTGGGAGAAATTCATGACCAAGATTTGCCACAGCTGAAACATTTGGTGGGGTGGGGGAGGGGGGATGGAGAGAAGCTGATAGTTGATGATTGTGGAGAGTTGTAGCTGAACATGAAGTTGACTGCATGAAGTAGAGCTGCAAAACCCGCAGACCAGCCATTGCCGCCTTGCCCAGTCCTCGTGCATGTCTTTACAAAGTAGCTTAGGACACAAGTATCTGTATAGTACTTGTAGCTCAAGGAAAGTTTGTTACTCCTTATGTTTTCTGCTGTTCTGATCAAATATAGCATCATTCATTGAGGAATCACAGCACGCAAATTCAACATCACTCGGTCAAGAAAGCTAAATTTAGCGCGCATCTTCCTTTTACCTAGTCCAAGTGTGGTCAGTTCCTACTGTAATCAGCACCAGCTGGGATGGGATGGGATGGACAGCAGCTGAGAGCAGCTGAAAGTGAAGGGGGACAGCTGTGGAATGCTCAACTGTCTGCTAGATGACCTGTCAGTTGCCTTAGTTAAGATGATCACTGGTCACCAGATGTGATTACTTCTAAAGTAACATCCCTTGCCAGAAAAAGTAAAAATTGACTTAACTGAATGTAGCTAAAAGAGTAATCTAAACTAAACTGAATAGACAAAAAGCTAAATTGTAAACTAAGATTTCAAAGTTAAAACTAAAAATTGGGACTTCAGAATAAAACAAATGAAATGGGGATATGAATTGAAATAGAAATTAACCTCCCCCCCCCCTTCCCAAATGAAATTGAATTTTTAAAAAAATTAAGCAAGAACAAAACTTCCTTCCCTGTAGAAAGGCTTGAAAAACAAACCCTTAAAATAAACTAAAATAAATAAACCTGAACTAAACCCTGAATAAAACTAAACCTCTGAATAAAAAAACCATGAATAAAGTTAAACAATTAATAAAACTAAACCTTGAATAAAACTAAACCAAACCAAAATAAACCAATATAAAACAAACATGGACAAATGGTAAATAAACCAAACCATGAACAAAACTTAACTGAGAGAAACTAGTCTAAACCAACATCTCCCCCCCCCCCCCTCCCCCCACAAAACAAAAAACCACCCCCAAAACCCCATATAAACCCAAACCCCTAAAAAAACGAAAAATTCCTTGAAACTAAACCTGAAAAATCCCCTTAAAACTAAACTGAAACCAAACCATAAACCAACCTAAACCAAACCATAAACCAACCCAAACCAAACCATAAACCAACCATAACCAAACCATAAACCAACCTAAACCAAACCATAAACCAACCTAAGCCAAACCAACCTAAACCAAACCATAAACCAACCTAAACCAAACCATAAACCAATCTAAACTAAACCATAAACAAACCTAAACCATACAACCTAAACCAAACCAAAAACCAACCTAAACCAAACCGTAAAGCAACCCAAACCACCACCCCCCTAAAAAAAATAAAAAATAAAAAAATAAATAAATGAAACAAGCGGTACATCTGAGTAAACAAAAAAACAAACAGAAAACTGAAGTAAAACCCGAGTAAAACTCCACAAAACCAAACCAAAACCAATACAATAAAGCACACACCCCCCCCCCCCCAAAAAAAAAACCCCAAAAAACAAAGACCCCATAAAAATAAACTGAAACGAACCTAAACCAAACCATAAACAAAAGTAAACCAGGTAAAACTAAACCAAACCAAAATAAACTGAGAAAAGAATGGGAACAAATGTGAATAAACCAAACCAAACCATGAATCAAACTTGAACCAAGTGAAACTACTCTAAACACACCCCCCCCCCCCCCATCCCCCCTCATTAAAACTAAAACTAAAACGCCCTTAAAAAAGCTAAAATGCCTTAAAACTTAACTGAAACAAAACACTACCTTAAGCCAAACCAAAATAAACCAAGATGTGAAAAGAACGGGGACAAGATGTAAAAAATACGCCAAACCAAACTAGGGATAAAACTAAACGGGTAAAACAAAACCTCAAAAACCTAAAATAAAAGGAATAAACAAAAAAACCAGCCCCCCCCCCCCCCCCCCCCTTTAACAAAATTCCAAACTTAAAAAAAACTCCCTTTCCCCTTAAAACTCCCCACCAAACTTGTAAACACAAATCCCCTAAATGGTACAACCCCCCCACCCCACCCCACCCCCCCAAAAAAGAGTAAAACTCTGTAGCAAGCAGAAGGTAAAAAAGGGGAACAATCTTGGTGACAGTGATCCTAGTGTGCTAGAGATATTTGAAGGTACTGATAATGTTAAGTAAAAAAAATCCTCTTTCCTTTGAATTCAATAGTTTAGATTCTTCTTCATTGTTGAACGCTCAGACAGCAACTATCGACTGTCATGAATGAAAATGCGTTGCGCTGCTAAGTGCCTGACAAGCTGGGCCTAGTGGGTCTGACTTGGGTGTGGGAGATAATTATCTGAAGTCTTTCTGGAAAAGGCAGGATACTACTACTACTACTACTAATAATGTATGGAATTTATATATAGCGTTGAATCTTGTAAAGCAACAAATCGAAGCGCTCAGAACAAGAAGGCAGAAAATAAAGGTGGAAGGAAGAAAAAGAACAAGGCAGACACAGAGAGAGGGATAGAAAAGCAAGAATTCCTCGCTGAGAATTTCCTGGAGACAGGGATGCTATTTATAGTGACAGGCTCCCGACATCCCCTGGGGGAAAGACTGCATTTGAGAAAACTCTGGGGTGAATTACCTCCCTGTTGGTGCAGAGTGTATAGGCTGCTGTCAACAGTGCATCTGCTTCAGCCCTGAAATTTATATTTCCAGTTTTATTTATATTTTTTATTTATTTTATTTTATACCACTTTAAGTCAAAAGATTTCTCTGCATGAAATTCAGGCTGCTCTCCCCAGGGGGAGCGCATCGCCACAAGAGCAGCGCCACCCTTTTTGTTGTTGTTGGTTGTTGTTGTTTTTGTTGTTGAAGTAGTTGGTAGTGATTGGCGGATTTCTGTGCCATCTTTCATTGTAATAAGACTCCACCACCTCCATTTCTGGTAGTGTCTTCGGCTGATCCATCTGTGAATGCTCGTCCAGAGTTCTGTTGATAGGTCTCTTTCATGTACATACTCTAGCATCAGTACTTTTCTCACGTGCACTGACTGTGTTCCTTTTGGGTAGGGTGCTAGGAACTGTTTCTGGGAACTGCTATCTCTCTTTATCTCTCTCTCTCTCTCTCTCTCTCTCTCTCTCTCTCTCTCTCTCTCTCTCTCTCTCTCTCTCTCTCTCTCTCTCTCTCCTTCTCTCTCCTCCTTTCTCTCTCTCTCTCTCTCTCTCTTCTCTCATCTCTCTCTCTCTCTCACTTTCTCTCTTTTCCATGCTTGTACTGTGGAGTGGGGTGTTATTTCTTTGTTCCCTTGTTGCATCAGTTCAGGATCCAGCCTCTTTTAGTCTTCACACACTATGCACAAAGCTGCTGCATTTAGCTTAACTCTGCGCTCTGTAGGCTCTGCCATTTCTCTTGGGCATTGGGTGGTTCTTCATCCTCTTGAATCTAGCAGCTTGTATCAGGACTTTGGTGTCTCGCCTGCTTTCAAGGCTCTCAAGACCAGTCGATGTCCATGGCCTGAATAGAGTAGACTGTAGGGTGCCAGTGATGACAGTGAAGATGTCTATGATTTAAAGTCTAGTTGGAAGGTCTGTTGTTGTAGGTCTGAAGTTGGCTGGTCAGTCTGATCCGGGCCCTAAAGTTTGGCTTACTTGTTGGGTACATGGATGGGTATAGTGGTAGGGGTGAAGGTAGCTGGGGTAGGGGTGAAGGTAGCTGGGGTAGGGGTGAAGGTAGCTGGGGTAGGGGTGAAGGTAGCTGGGGTAGGGGTGAAGGTAGCTGGGGTAGGGGTGAAGGTAGCTGGGGTCTGTTGCATAGCTCGCTTCTTAGAGTAGGACCAGTGACTTGTCTTTCTCTCACTCCTGTAACTTAGCATTTTTCAAGGGTCTAGGTTAGTTTCTTTAGTTTAGATCCTTTAGTCTGCAGAAGTGCTAGCATCCAGGTGTCATGTTGATCACATGGCTGTTCTGCGGCAGCTGTTTCTCCAGTAATGGGGAACTTCACTACCATCAAGACCGTGCAATGTCCCCTCAAGATGTCACTCCCAGGCACTTCACTTCCATCAGCAAGACCTTGCAGTGTCCCCTCAAGATGTCACTCCCAGGCACTTCACTGCTATCAGCAAGACCTTACGTGTAAGTACATTATAGATATATATATACACCAGTCACTACTACATTTCAGTTGACTTTAAAGCATTATTATAGATATAATTATATCATCTTTCAGCTGACTTTAAAGCATTGTTATAGATATGATTATATTATCTTTCAGCTGACTTAAAAAAAAAAGGATTAACAATTTAGTGTGTGTGTGAATTGCACATGTGTGCATGGGTCTTTGGGTTGTTTGATATCATTTAAAAAATTTGTTAATCCCTTGTAAAATGTAAAGCTCAGTGAGCTTATTTTGAGGGGGTGCTATATAGGTAACTTAATCTTGAATTTATGTGTAGACCTAAGGCAATAAAAAACCAGACTATTAAATTGACAAAATAGCTACAAAATGTCAGTATGACTTAGAATTTTAATGTATATGCAGAATGTAATTTTGGCTGTCGTCGACTTAGCAGCAGTGAGTGAAGAGGTATTATGCGAAATGAAATGCCATTTTGATTTGCAGTTTTTTTTAATCAGAATAAGTTCATGGTCTATCACTTTTGTTTTCAAAGTTTCCTATGAAAAGCGTATTAATTTGCTGTGGCTGTGGCTTTTAGCAAAGATTTGTAAACTCAACCCATTGCAGTGTTGGGATGACATGGTTATAACATTTAGGTCATGAAACTTCCATAACTTTGAGTCACCAGATCGCTTACTGCACTGGAATCAAGTGCCATGAATCCTTGCTTTCATGCCCTGTCCGGCCTTGTTTCTAACACAGATTTACGTCTGGTTACCAGGTGCCATCAGATTACGGTGAGAACTGCCATGAAAACTGGGCCCCAGGAACCCCCCCCCCGCCTGTTGCAAGTCACGTCACTCACACATCACGGCCGTCTTGCCATTTTCCTGCTGAGGACATTCAGGAAGACACAGGAGCAGACGCTGAGACAGAATTCGACGAGAGAACATCAAGAAAAGAACCCAACTTTGACAAAGCGGCGACATCTACTTTCAAGACTATCCTGCAGGGGACACTGGAGGGAGGACGACACAGGAGCAGACTGGAGAAGAATTGAACAGAGAACTTCAAAGAATGGACCGACCTGGATATGGCAATGCTACTCTGAAACACTGAAGATACTCATCACAGCTGTCTGTCCAAGACTGTCCTGCAGGGAACAAGAGAGGGAGGAGGACACAGGGGCAGACTGGAGAAGAATTGCACAGACCAACAACATCAAAGAAAGGACAGAGCCTGGACATGGCAGTGCTACTCCCAAACACTGAAGATGAGGGACCAGCCTGGAGAACACTGGACCAGCCTGGAGAACACTGGACCAGCCTGGAGAACACTGGACCAGCCTGCAGAACACTGGACCAGCCTGCAGAACACTGGACCAGCCTGCAGAACACTGGAGAACACTGGACCAGCCTGGAGAACACTGGACCAGCCTGCAGAACACTGGACCAGCCTGGAGAACACTGGACCAGCCTGCAGAACACTGGAGAACACTGGACCAGCCTGGAGAACACTGGAGAACACTGGACCAGCCTGGAGAACACTGGAGAACACTGGACCAGCCTGGAGAACACTGGAGAACACTGGACCAGCCTGCAGAACACTGGACCACAGCATGCCCGGCATCTTCACTGACCAGGGACATCAGTGGACTGCTGACACCACCCCTGACAGTCACAGTGAAGTCTGTGTTGGGCCCCGCTACATGTTAGAGAGCAGGTGAGAGCCATGCGTGAGCAGTCTCTCTGTGTGTGTTTCATTATTTTTATTTTATTCTATCATGAGGATAATGGAATAAGCACTCGTGTGCATTTTTACATCTTTAAAATTTTTTTAAAATTCTTTTATATCGAGGATAATGGAATAAGCACTCATGTGCTTTTTTACATCCAGTCCCCGTGTGTATGCGGTGTTGTAAATTTTGTCATCTGTTTCCACCGGCACACAATGGCCTACTCTTCTGAAAAGCGGAACAGGATTTAACATGTGTGCAAGATGGTCTGCATGCGTTCGAATATGGGCCCTTGGTTTATAGTCTCATCCGGTTCCCGTGTGTATGTAGTTTTAATTTTGTCATGTTTCCACCAGCACACAATGGCCTACTCTTCCAGAAAGCAGAACGGGTTTTAACATGTGCACAAGTTCTGCGCGCATTTGCACATGGGACCTCGGTTTATAGTCTCATCCGAAGGAGTCTGTGTGTGTTTTATTTGTTTTACTTTTATATCCAGGATAATGGAATAAGCACTCGTGTGCATTTTTACATCCAGTCCCCGTGTGTGTGCGGCTTTGTAAATTTTGTCTGTTTCCACCAGCACACAATGGCCTACTCTTCCGAAAAGCGGAACAGGATTTAACGTGTGCGCAAGATGTTCTGCATGCGTTCGAACACGGGGCCTCGGTTTATAGTCTCATCCGGACTGACTGTGTCTGTATGTGTGGTTTTTATGTCCATGCGTGTGTTTCACAATGATTCCTAGATGTCGTGAGGTATAATGCAAATTCTGGTAACACCTCCCCCCTCCCCTTTCTGGTTAAGCTAAGGAGTGCCCGGCATGTCAGTACCTAAAGATTAACTGCAGGGATACAGTGAACCGACTTAATTATAAAGCACATGGTGGTGCAGGTTTTAGCTGATCAATGGCAGAAAAAGTTTATTTTGAAATGGTTTTTTATTTATAAAGAATGCACAAGGTGGTACTAGGTTTTAGTATTAGCAGAAAGTTTCTTTTGAAATGTTTCTCTTATTTACAAAGAGATTGAGGGTTTTAGTTGCTGTAGATATCCGCAGTATCTGCATCTGGAGTGAGGATACATCATGTGGTTCTTTCTAAAGAAATGCCTCCTCCTTGTTTGCACGTTGTACAAAAAGTGTATAGTTGGAATTAACTTTGTGGTCCATTATAGCATTCAGATATTATTAAACACTGTAGATTGACAGCATTTATTCTTTAATTTTCTTTCTTTTTTGTGTGTGTGGGTTTGGTTGGGTTTTTTTGTTTACTAAATTGTGAAATGCTAGTGAAGAACAGATTTGGTTGTTGTAATACTTGCCAATTTTTCACTTTTGTTTTTGGTTGTTGGTTTTTTTGTTGCTTTGAAGTCTGTTATTTTTAACACTTTTTTTGTCACCTGGTGATATTAAAGTGTATTGAGTGGAATGGTTGGCATCCTCAGCACACACAGCCTGGGTTTCTTGAAGTTATTGAAAATGTGGGTGACTTTGTCCTGCCAGAGCCTGCATTCCCGTCCTGCACATGACACTGGTGGTGATAACATCAGTGTGTGGAGGGGAATGGTTGGCGTCCTCAGCACAGCCTCCTTCTTTTTTTGTCACGTTTCTCCCAGGGGAGGTTTGACATTGATGAGCCTCTGCCTCAGCCTCAGCATGGCCTGGTGGTTTAACTTTAGGTAATCAAAAACTTCAGTGACTTTGTCCTGCCAGTGCCTGCATTCTTTTATAGGGGAAGAAATGCACTTGCAAACAGGAAAGTCTATTTTTTTAAAAACTGACAAAGAAAAGACGAAGGGGGTGCAGGTGCTCTTAGTGAAGCCCTCTCCCACAGAGCAGGCTCATAAATGTATACATGTACATAGTTTGAGAGAGTTTGTGATTGTCATTTTCCAACAGAAACTTGGAAGAATGGATTGACATGGACACAGCAACGCTACTCTGAAAAACGGAAGACACCCCTGTTAGCTTTGGGAAAAGTGGACCACCTCACCCCGGGTATCTTCACTCCACCCGGTCACATCAGTGGGGTGTGTTGCTGACAGGAACACGATCATTACAAGGGATGCTGCTGCATGTCACAGAACAGGTGAGAACCATGTTATGTGATCAGTCTGTCAGTGTGTGTGTGTGTGTGTGTGTTTTTACTGTCATACTTTTATATCAAGGATAATGGAATAAGCACTTATGATCTTTTTTTTACATCCAGTCCCCATCCCCATCTTTTATTTTATTTATTCTTTTATATCGAGGATAATGGAATAAGCACTCATGCGCTTTTATACATCCAGTCCCGGTCTGTATGTGGTTTTGTAAATTTCTCATCTGTTCCCACCAGCACACAATGGCCTACTCTTAGGAACGGTGGAACAGGATTTAACGTGTGCACAAGATGTTCTGCGTGCGTTCGCACACAGGGCCTCAGTTTATAGTCTCATCCAAAGGACTTTTGGGGAGAGCGGAGTCGGCACCGATAACTCCAGGGGAAAATATCCCCTTAAACGGGAATCGAACCCGGGTTCAGATTGCGATCACAATGCTCTAACCACTAGGCTATCCCGTCACCCCTCGGTATGTGTGCTTTTTTTTGATCATTCCTTTATATCAAGGCTAATGGAATAAGCACTTATGTGCTTTTTTTACATCCAGTCCCCATCCTCTGTGTGTGTGTGTGTGTCACAGAGCAGGTGAGAATCATCATGTGATCAGTCTTGTCTCTGTATGTCAGTGTGTGTGTGTGTGTGTGCACGCATGTGTGTGGTGAATTCCACGATTTGGTTTGTCTGTCCATGTGTGTGTGTTTCACAGTGAATCCTAGATGTGATGAGGTATAATGTAAATTCTGGTAAAACCTCCCCCCCCCCCCCCCCCCCTCCTCCTAAAAAAAAAGCTCAAGCTGGAGAATGGTCAGCATGTGTAATTAGATATAAACAACGACCCTGTACAGCTACAGTGGAATTAGTTACACGTACTGGTTCAGCTTCTAGCTGTGTGTATAGTGAGAAGTGTGATTGGTTGGGCTATAAATGTAAAATGAAAATAGAATGCTTTTATTTAATTTTATTCTTTCATATCAAGGATAATGGTATAAGCACTTATGTTCTTTTTTACATCCAGTCCCCGTGTGTATGCAGTTTTGTCAGTTTTGTCATCTGTTCCCACCGGCACACAATGGCCTACTTTTACAAAAAGCGGAACAGGATTTAACGTGTACACAAGATGTTCTGTGTGCATTCACACACGGGCCTCAGTTTATAGTCTCATCCGAAGGACTTTAGGGGAGAGTGGAGTCTGCACTGATAACTCCAGGGAAAAATATTCCCTTGAACAGGAATCGAACCCGGGTCATCAGATTGTGAGCGCAATGTTCTGACCACTAGGCTATCCCGTCCCCTTTGAGTGGGTGACCGTTAAAATAATTACAAAAAAATGAAAGAGTATGTATATCAACGCCTGTAAATGTTGGTTTTGAACGTGCAGATATCGTGGTCACTGGAACACCAGGGCATCAAGAACTCACCTGGACATGGACAAGGACAGACCCAGCCACTGACGACATGCTCAAGACATTAGGGGGAGAAACGAGGACTCTGCCAGGGTTTTATTCCCCCCCCCCCCCCCCCCCCCCCTGCTGCAAAAAAAAAAAATCCCCCCCCTTTGAAAAAAGAAAGCAATAATACCAACACCACAGAAACAGATAAAAAAATTGACAAAGAATTACAGGAAAATAAAAAAGGTACTTTGTTGTGTTCAAACCCCTCCCCCCTCCTCCCTTCCCTAATATTTATCCCTTTTAAACTGGATTGATTTTTTGGGAATAAATGGGATTAAATGAATGCTTGAGAAAAATGTTTGGTTCCTGACAAAACTTGTGTTGAGGTTTTTGAAATATTCTTGATTAAAAATTTTTAAAATTTTAATTGATCCAGTTGTTGCTTGAGAAAATACTCGGTTGCTGACTGTTGAGGTTTTTTTTACATATTTGTAAATGTTATGATTTTTTTTAAGGTGGTGGTTTTGTGTGTCTGTGTTTTTGAATGGTTGTTGATAAAATGCTCTGGTATTGATGTAACTTTTCATTGAATTTAGGATTGGAAAAAATGTTTTTTATCATAAGAGCTTTGTTGTTTTTTTCCATCTGTTTGTTTGAACTGTTTGAGAAAATCCTCATGTCCTAATGTGTTTGTTCATGCTTTATTTTTTGTTTGTTTGAGAAAGGTGATGTTATCTATTTCTTTAAAATTAATCCAATTTATATTATCCCTGAGTAAGATGCTTTTCCCTAATTGCTCAGTTTTAATTGCAGTATAAAATTGTTTGTTTTTAAAGTTTGTTTTTTTTTTTTTTATGCTTTTAAAAAACTTGTGATTTTTTTGGGGGGAATGGGTGATTAAATGGTTGTAGAAATGTTGTTTTGATTCAAAACAATGTTTAATGGTTGCTTAGAAATCTCTTTTCCTAAATTTTTGAAATTTTTGCCCCTTTTTTTTTTCTGTTTTTTTTTAGATGGTTCTTGAGAAAGTTTTGTTCTGACATACTTTCCTCAGGTTTTTTTTAAAATATTTGTTTTTTTGATAAAATTTTCTTTTTAATTTTAAAATCCAATGGTTGTTTGGGAAAAACTTGGTCTTGACTAACTTTTTCTTGAATTTAGGTAGGGAAAGAAATTTTTATCACAAAGGTTTTTTTTCTTTTGTTCTTTTTTTCCTTTATAAAAGGAATCTAAATTTTTTGGAGAAAAATTCCGCCTTACATTTTCCCTTTGGTGCATATTTTTTTTTTTAAATTTTTTTTTACAAAATCTATTTTTAAAAAAATCAGATTTATGATTTTTCCCCCTAAAGCAAAGGGTTTTTCCCCTAACTGCAACAGTCGATTAATGGAAGTAACCCCTTGTTGTTAAAAAAGTGCTTTTTTTTCCATATCATTTTAAGCTTTTTGGGGGATTGAATCGGGGGGTAAGGTGGGCTTGAAAAATAGTTGAGAAAAAATATCATTCCCTGAACTTCGGGGGGTTTTTAAAATTTGATGTTTTTAAATTTTTTTAAAAAAAAAAAAATGCCAATGGTTTTTGACTCGTTAGGTTTTAAAATATTTGAAAATTTTTTTATCTTTTTTTTTGGGGTTTTTTTAAAAATTTTGCTTCAAGTATACTCTGGTTTGCCCAAAACCCATTTTTTTTTTTGGGGTTTTGGGGATTGTAAAGAATTTGTTTTACCATATGTGCTTTTTTTTTTTAGTTTTCCTTTTTAAAGGGAATCAATTTTTTGGAAAAAGAAACCGTCCTAGTTTTCCCATTGATGTTTTTTTTTTTTTTTAAAAAAAGGGCTTTTTGTGTATTTTTTAAAAATGAATCGTTTGGGTTGGGGTTTTTTATTTTTTTTGTGGAAAATGTCGTGTGGGGTGTAGAGAAAGTGAAGAGTGGGCGGGTTTAACAACCCTAGCAGCTCGTTAGTACGGCAGCGTAAGCAGCAGTTTTTAAAGTACAAGCAGTTGCAGGTAATAGCAGCTAATTTGTTCTTAGAAACGTTTTTCATTTAAGCATAAAAGCGATCAAAAAGGAAAAATTTGGCACTTTGGGGTTTTTTTTTTAGTTTTTTTTTTTTTTGTTTTGGGGTTTGGGGTGTGTGTGGTGTTGGGGGAAAAGGGGGTTGGGGGGGGAAAAAAAGGGGGGAAAGGGAAAAGGGGGGTTTTAAGTGGGGATGGATCCCCCATATCTAGACAGTGGGGAGAGAACCCAAAAGAGGGCTGGCTGACATTTTTTTCGGTTTTTCCAGGAATTTAAAAAAAATTTTTTTAAAAAGTCGAGGCCTGGAATCCTAGATCTTTAAAGGGGGAAATGTGGGCCCTGAAGTCCAAGGCATAGCTATCTGTTGAACAACCCCGATTTTTGATTTAAACGCCCCGTACATTTGGAGTTACTCATTGTTTTAGCTAATACCTGTGTTTTGTGCTTTGTGCCCACAGCTTCTAACTTCAGCCCCACCATGAGGGACAGCCCTTGCCCCCTTTTTAATTTGTTAGAAAAAACCCAAACCCAAACAAAACTAAAACTTAAACCCGGGCCCCCACTGTGGACCAAAAGCAGGGGGGTAAAAGGTATTTAGTGCCAAGGTAAAAACTTTTTCATAGGGGTTCTTTTATTAGGGGAAAAGGGAAAAACTCGTTGTTTTTCAAATCCACCCCGCATACATGCAGTTTTAAAAAATGTTCCTTTCCCCAACCGCCAATTATGACGCTTTGATTTTTTTTTACAAATTCAGGCTAATAAATCCAAATTTTAAATTTATTACTCTCCAAAAGAGGGAAAACTTTTTTAAAATGAAAACCGCAAGAAAAATTTTTTTGCGTTGAAAAGGGGACCTTGTTTAGCCCGCCCAAAGGTGAGAGAGGAGTGGTGATAAAATTTTTAGGGAAAAGGTACGGGGGTGGGGGGGGGGGTGTGAAAGTTGTGGTATTAGATGGGGTGGGGAAAAGAGGTGTAATGATGCGGATGGGGGGGGGGGGGGGGGGCCCAGGTTTGTCCATTTTATTTTTTCGTTCAGGGGGAGAATCTTTTTAAAAGATAAGGGTGCTGTTTAGAAGCTGATTGAATAACTTTTTAAAAGGAGGAGGGGAAAATTTTTGGAAAGGGAAAAAAGTTGGGGGGGGGCGGGGTTTGAAGCTTTACAAAGTTACCTAAAAATCATTGGGGGTGGGGGGTTAGGGGAGAAGGGAGGGGGCATCAGAAAAGTATTAAAAGAGGAAAGAAATATGTTACAAGTCAATGGGAGAAGTGTTGTGTGTTTTTGTAAGAAATTCATTATAAGGATATGAAAAAGCACTTATCATTATGTACTTTGTGTGTGTGTGTGGTTGTAGGCAAACTGTTGAATGGTACGCACATTTTTTGGGTGTCACTGTTGTATAATAGTATTTGTGCACCACACAAGGTGTGTGGCTTTTTTCTCTTTTTTTTTTTAGGGGTTTTTTGTGGGGGGTTAGGGGGAAAAAAGTGTTCTGAAATCAACATAAATTTTTGAAGTTCTCTTGTGCAGGGTTTAAACAACTCTTTTTAAAATGGCTTTTTCAGCTTTTAACCATTATTATTTTTAAAAACTTCGTAATTTGGAAAAAAAATGGAGGGGAGAAAGTATTGCAATGTCTTGTTTTTTTTGGGTTCTTTTTTCTGTGTATACCTTTTTTTTAACCAGCCTTTTTACTAAGGGTTTTCCCTTTGTTTTTAGAATTTTGGGGAAAAAAAAACTTTTTTTTCATTGCAATTTTGACCATCCCGGCATTTGTACTGGTGTTTCTGTTAACTTTTTTTTTGTGCCCCCCCTCCCCCCCCCCAAAAAAAAAAAACCACAATTTTCTTCCCAAAAAAAATTCCCCATTTTGAAGATTGTCAACTTTTTAAATTTTGTTTTTTAGTAATGCTTTTTGGGTTTTTTTGTTTTTTGTTTTTATTTTGCATTTGATAGAAAATTTTTTTTGGAGGCTTGAAATGCCGGGCTTTTATCGGGGGCCCGTTTTGTATTTTAGTTGATGTACCTTTTTCAAAAAACCCCAAATTTTCCCCCTTCAAAGGGTTGTACAGGGGTTGTGTGTTCCTGTATAAATTTTATTAAACTAAAAGGAAAACCCTTATGCCTTTTATGTAAACTTTAGGGAAAATTTCAAGGTTTGTACGTTTGGTAAAATTTGCCCCCCACTTTTTCTGCCCCTCCCCCATTTTATTTTTCTAGGGTAAAAAATGAGTTTCATGTGCATTTTTTGGGGGTTGATTATTGCATGTGAGTTTGTTATCCAGTTGATATTGCTCCATGAAAGGAGAAAAAGGAAACCCTTTTGGGAGTGGCATGTTCAGGTTTTTTTGCTTTTTGGTTCCCATTTTAAAACCCGAGGTTTTTTTTCCCTTTTTATGCCCCAAAAATTAAAAATTTTGGGACATGTTAAGCTGTTTTAAAATTCCCAAAACTGAAATGTAGTGGTGTGGAAAAAAAGTTTTAAACCCCTGTTTAATTACCAATGTAATAACATATGATGTGAAAAATCCAAGTTTGAAATATGAATGAGTGGAGTTTTAATTTTCATATAAACAAAAATGAGTTATTTAAAACACGTATTGCTTTTTTTTCCGTATTTTAAAGCCTTGTAAAAAAATTTGAATTTATACTTAAAAATTTAAATCAAAAGGGTGAGCACACACCACTGACACTTGACCCCCAGTGCTTTTTTTTGGGAAAAACATGCCCAAGTTTGGTACAGTATGTTTTCTCTGGTTTGTTCGGGGTGTCTGCTGTCTGGTGAAAAGATAACAGGGTGGAATAAAGACATTTTTTGCTTTGTTTTTTAAAAAGGTTTTGGAATAACAGTTTTGGGCCAGCATTTCAAATTGGGGAGTTAAAAAATTTAAATCAGGGGGTTGTCGTGTCACTGTGGTCAGGCTTTGGAAAAAGCCTACCTCCCCTTCACCCCCCCAAAAAAACGGGAGTTAGGGTTGGGTGCGGCTCGCGCAAAAAAATTTAAATGAAAAGGAAAAATTTATGATTTTAAACTTAGTAATTGTCAAAAACTTGCTGAAAAATACCCAAATGCAAAAAACATAAGTCAAAATAAAAAAAAAACCAAGCTTTGTCAGTTCCTTTAGAGTGAAAGTTGCGTTTACAAGAGTGCATATATAATAAATACCTTTAACTGTATTTCTCCCCCTCTCATTGTCCTTTCCTTCCTTTTCATTCAAAAAACAATACGTTTTTATTTTTTTTTTTTTTTAGGATTTTAAAGTTTAAATTTTCCCTTTGCTTTCCCCCCCCATCAGCCTGCCAAAAAAAAAACAAAACTGGGTAACTGTAACATTTTTACCCCCCCCAACCCCCCCCCCTTTCCCTTTTTCTTGCAAGGCAAATACTTTTTTGGAAGAATAATCACTTTTTTTTTTACCAGATTTTCATTAAAAAACCACAAAAAAAATCCCAAAACCCAGTTCGACAAAAAAAAAACCCCTAAACCCCCAAAAAAAGTTATTTATCCAAAATGAACAAATCCCTGCCCCCCTTCCCCCCTCCCCCCCCCAAAAAAAAAAAAAAAAACCCAACAACAAAAACCAACCCAAAAAAAAAAAAAACAAACCAAAAACACCAAAATGCCACAAAAAACCAACCCCCCCCCCCCAAAAACTGATAAAATTCAAAAAGAAAATGACGGCATAATTTTAAAAAAAAGACTGGAGAAAAAACCCCGACCCGTAGAAAATTGCAGGTGGGGGGAAAAAGCAAGACGAAAAAGAGGAAATGCTGCAGGGGGGGTGGGTTGAATTATCTTATGTCGGCAAAAAACTTAATCCCCATGAAGGGCATTTACATCTGACAGGATGTTGTCAATAAAATCTAATCTCAAAAAACCAAGAAAGCTACATTTCATATTGGTACGCCAATCGCCCGTTCCCCCCCCCCCCCCCCCCCCCTTTGGTACTCGACAGGTGGCACAACTGTGACACAAGGTTTTTTCCAAATCGTTTTGGGGCCTAGGCCCAATCCCTTTCTTCTTCAAGTGTCCGGTCAGGTCCCTTCATTCTTCTAAAAAAGCGTGTTTTTGATTGTGCTTAGCCTATAGTTTACCATTTTCTTTCATTGCAGCCCTACAGTTTGAATGGTGCTAGGGAAAGTAAACACACTTCGAGGGGGGGAAAGCCATAACAAAAAAAGAAAAAGAAAACGAAGTGAAAGAAAGACGACCGGATTTTAAAAAAAAAAAAAAAAAAAAAAAGTAAAAAAGGAAAATGAGTGGCCGTGTTAGGGTAACAAAGAATAGTGTCCCTTTCACAAACACCCAAAATGGAAAGACGAGGAGCTACAAAAAAGTTGAAAAATACAAAACCTACTTGGGCCACCCTTCCGGAAATAAGGTAAGAACGGAACAAAATATCTGTAACTTACAATAGTACCATTTTTTGTGGTGTATGTCTAGGCCATCCACGCTCATTGACTGGTTTTCCCGACATTATTGTGACACTGACAGTGATCTTACATATCAGGATTTTTATCAGTTGCCGAGTTAGAACTGCCATCTGGCAGATGTAATTGGTTATTTTTTCTTTACACGTGTTGGTCTATTGATGAGTTAGGATATGATTGCAGGGTTTGAAACAGCAATTATAACCAGTTTGGCATATTATGAAAATTATGGCTGAAGTTTTCTTAGATGGAATTCTTCCGCCGATACTTCCAAGACCGGTTCTGCACAATTGTTGATAATTTGTTGGTAGGCGAGTAGCTGTAGGCCTACAATCTATGATTGGATACAATAATATTTTATATATACCCAGAGGAAATTTCTGATTTTTGGGCTTAGGCATAAAATATTCATCCCTGCTCAGAGAGAGATATAAAAATATATAAGGGCATTCTCAAAAAACGTGAGGTGAAAATGACCTATCACACATTACTTTTACTAATTTTGTTTGTGGTAGTGAATGCTGGTTCTGGTTTGTTGAAATTAAAAAAAAATTTTTTAAAAAATTTTAATGATACTTGTGTTTTTTTAAAAAAAATTTATTTTCTTTTACAAAATGTGCTCATTCCAAATGTCGATTTGTGACAGGGTGGTGCATAGTTTTCAATTGTTTTTCTGACTTCAAAAAACTGAATTTGAAAAACAATTTGTATTAAATTTTAAGCCCAGATGTTTTTTCAAACTCCCCAAACAGAAACATCTTCATTTCTTTTCATGAACATTAAATAAAGGGGGGTTAAATACCTTGTGCTCGTGCCTTGGTTTCCCAAAATCAGGCCCCCAATTTTAAAATTCACTCCAAAAAAATTTAAAAATATCTCAACACATTTTAGCTTTCCCCTGAAAAGTAAAAAATTAACAGTACAAAAAAACGATGTTTTTTATCGCCGCCTTCCTACTCTGTTCATGGCTTGAAACTCCAATTGCATTACTTTTTTTCCGCCAAAGGGCATCGCGATGCCAATACTGTGTGCCCGGGCTTTTCTTCCAAAATTTTCTGTCCGCCCCACTGCTAAAACACGGGACATTTGATCAAAATGGGGTTTACTCGCTTTCTATCGCTTTTTTTCGAAGGAGAAGGATATTTCTTTTTAAGTATTTTTCTTTGCCAAAAAGATTTAAAAAATCGAAACTCGTATTTTTAATTTCGAAATTTCTTGTTTTGCAGGTTCTCTTTTCTTGGGCAAACTTGTTGTTTGCTGTGGGTACGTTTACCCATCGTTTCTTAAAACGCTTATTTTTACTCGGAAAAATAAAAAAAACCACACTGTAATTTGGGAAATGGGTTTTTTATGTCAAAAATAAATTTTTGGGCAAAATTTAAAGATCCAATTTTTTTTGTGTTGGGGTTTGGTTGAGTGAAAAAAAATAGTCGGGTTTTTTTTGAAGTTTTTAATTCTCTTTCTTTTATAGATTTAACGTGTTTTATTTTAACAATTGGACAGAAGTGATTATTTTCGTGTCTAAGTATTTTTTTGGGAATTTTTTGTTGATCTGAAAAATCGTGTATTAAACCCGTGGTTTGTGCCAAACCCCTAGCGGGTTTCTGTTCGGGCCGTTGATTAGAACTACTAATATTTTCCGCTTTTTTGTTTCAGTTATTGATTTTTTATATGGATGCCCTTGGGGTTTGTTTTTGAAAATATAAACCTGCAGCAATTTTGTTCTGTGGTTTCTTTCACTTTTAAATTTGCCCTAAAAAAGTTTAGCCTGTTGCGTGCAGGGGAAAGGATTTATTTGGGTTTTGGTTTTCGACCGATCTACTGTAACAAAACGTTTCCCCTTTTCCCGGTACAGTTTTGGTGATTTCAGGGAAGTGATTGTCTACACGTCGTTGTAACGTAATGAGTCCAACTGAAATGCCCCCAAAGCCCTCGCAGTGACGTTAAGTTTGCTAAAACTGGTTTCTGGTCCGACCAAAACAACCCCCTCGTTTCTACCCTCTGTTTATGGTTCAAATGCAATCAAAAAAAAGGCGTTTTTTCCGATTTAAAATTTTGTTCTTTGAGAGTAGGGTCAATGCGGAAGTCCCGACCTAACCCTTAAATTTTTTAAACTTGAAACTTTTCAAGTCCTGTCAGTTATTTGAAAACCCCCAAACAGAGGATGGGCTTTTTTTTTTTTTTGTTTCGTTGTTTTTGTTTTCCTTTTCCAAAATTGGGAACAATTTTTCTTTAAAAGTGCAAGACAAACGTTGTAAAAAAAAATAAAAAACAACAACAACATTTACATTGACACAAAAAGCAAAAACCTACAGTTGAAAAATTGGGTTTGACAAAACCTGAAGCCTTTTTGCAAAAAAAAAAAATCATTTTTTGAGCAAATAAATAATTTACTTTTAAAAATTTTTTTTGTGGTGTAAAAAACACACACACACAACCACACCACACACAACACACACCACACACCCCACACAACACAAAAACACAAACAAAAACACACAGTGGGCCCCCATTCATGCACACACATACTACACCAAAACCTCTCCTCATGCGCTTGTACACCACACAACCCACAAAAAAAGCAAAAATGGGAAATGCCTTGTGGTGGAATACACAATACTCATATACTTTTTGTGCAGAGTGTAAACCTTTTTATGCCCCATTTTTCAAAACTCCCCCCAGCTTTTTCAGTAATTTTAAAAAAGGTTTGAAAAATTGTGAAAGGCTTTTTTACAGTCCCATAGGCATTTGTTTTAGTAATTAACGTTAAGACTTGTTGGTTTTTTTTTTTGTTTTTTAATTCCGCGCATTGCAATTTTTGAGATTTTTTTTTTTTTTTTTTAACACCCATCCACATCTCCCCTTTTTTTTTGGTGTTTTTTTGGGGTTTTTTTTTTTGTTTGGTTTTTTTTTTTGGGGGGGGGGGGGGGGGGGTTAATATCCCCTAAAGTGAACAGACGTAAATGAAGTCAACAACAACAAACCAAACACATAATTTAATTTCATTAATTATTTGCTCACCAAACCACACACCCCACACACAAAACACACACACCCCAAAACAATTATGTGTTATAAAGGAGAAGTCTAATGAGGAGGGTACAGTTACAAAGAAGAGCAGTGTCTAAGAAAAGTAGATCTTATACAGGTGGGAGTCTTATGATAGAGAATAAAGGGGGGCAGGGTGCCCACTATACATATGGATGTATGTGATTATGACATTAATTTTTTTAAACTGTTACAATATAAAGCAAATCATGTGTGTGTGTGAGAGAGGAGAGAGAGAGAGAGAGAGAGAGAGAGAGAGAGAGAGAGAGAGAGAGAGAGAGAGAGAGAGAGAGAGAGAGAGAGAGAGAGAGAACTTAACCACTAGACTGCCTTACCCTGGAAATTCTCCGGGGCTAGAACGTGCATCCTATACGCCAACAACCCGAAAAATTTCCGGGGTGTCGAACCGAAGTAAACAAGCCTGCTTTCTTGACTACAGTTAAAGGGAAACAACTCCAAAATTAATGGAGGTCACTCTCCTGTTGCTTGGCAACATTGAGCTGCAAAAACCGTGGCAAAAAACGATTGTTTTTTTGCTCGTATTTTGTGTTTTTATGCATGACTGCTTGGGAAGTTCTTGTTCAAAATTGCTGACATTTCTTGTTGAAGGCATAAATAACTTTACACAGCTGTAAAAGTGGCAAATAAAACTCTAGATTTACCAAACATTGATGAAAACGGTCGCGTAATATTCAGGAGATCGTGTATTTAAAAAAGAATGAATGAGATTTGGCCTAGACATATGTTTGACATTATTGAGATCGGGGGTACTCGAATGACGATGGTGATGAAGAAATCGTATTTATGGTCGATGTTTTACATTTTAAATATATTTTCGCAGTGAAATATCATGCTAACTAATTTGAGCTTGACTTGAAGTAGTCTACGATATATATACTGTCATTGGGTAGACTATCAGGAATATTCATGTAGTAGTTTCTGAGTAAGAGGGATATGAACATAGCAGTGGTACATAAGAATTTTATTTCCCGGCATATAGGGTGCACTTGCACTGGGCAGTTAAGAGGTTAACAGTTCTAAATCAGTTTGAAATTATGTTAGATCATGTTAGATGTGGGACAAAAAAGCAGCTGCATGTGTGGAAAAAAAGCACCGGCAAATGCTGAGAGTGCTTGAAGGGTTCTATTTTCCCATAAAATAAAAATTAAAAGAATTCATTTGCCTGTAAAACAAGAAATGAAGAAGAAATAACCTTAGATTATTCTGTTGTTCAAAGTGTTGTTAACATTAAAGCAAAAAACCCAACAACACAGCAAAGGTGATGATTTGTAATCAATTGACGATCCTAACAAATTTTGATCGACAATTAATTTTTGGTTTTTACTATTAAAAAAAAAAGAATGAATATGATTTCATTGTTTTTTGTTGTTTTTTAAAACATGCATTATGTACTTGATATAAAAGCACTCATGAGCTCATATTTTATCATTAATTATGAATGATGCGCTAGGTCAGATGAGAGAAACTGGACTTAGTTGTGTTGATTGATATAATATCACTCCAGCATGATAAATCAATGTAGATAATGTTTATTGATATAATATCATGTCACTCTAAGTCTAACATAATAAATCAATGTAAATAAAGTTACAAGAATGCATTGTTTCTAATTTGAGATGATGTGTTTTTTCAATTTGATCTTAAATTGCTACCCTTTCATGATTTGTGCTTTTGAGGGGTGTGGTTTCCATGTCACAACCAAACGGTCTCCATGTCACAACCATAATATATCATATAAAATGATAAATCAGTATGAATAATGTTACAAGAATGCATTGTTTCCAATTTAAGTTGGTGTGTTTTGTTTAAATGTATGTTTAAATTGCTACACTTCCATGATTTGTGATTTTGAGGGGTGTGGTTTCCATGTCACAACCAAACAGTTTCCATGTCACAACCGCAACACGTTACTTTTTTAACGTATTAATTTGAAATAGCTTCCATTCTTTTGTAAAGAAAATTGTTGTTTTATTGATATGATTCAACATGCTGGCCCTCATCATGCTGGCCCCTAGAGAAGCTGAGGTCTCTGACGCCTCGCTCCTCTACGGCCATATAGGTTATGGGACACCTTTACTTTTTTGCTCTTTTCGCACAGAAATAAAATGTTATCACCACCCCTGTCACATCAGTATTACCCGGGAAAATCTGCCATTTATAACAAACTACAAAAGTGGTGTAGGTTGCATACAAATTACAATACAGTCAATACAATACAAATTACATAACAATATGATTATGATATGGTGCAGTACTACAATGTACACACGATTGTACAAATGGCAATATTTTAAAAGCTTTGTGGCGTTGGTGTTGCAGGTGTGTCAAGTATTAAAGAAGCTGACGTCACTTCCTATGACAGTCAACCTTCTACAGGTATGTACAGCACTGTGTGTGTGTGTGATAGTGAGTGAGTGAGTGAGAGAGAGTGTCAGTGATGGTGTATGTGCATACATGTGCATGTGTGTGTGTGTGTGTGTGAGTGAGGAGAGAGAGATGAGAGAGAGAGAGAGAGAGAGAGAAGAGAGAGAGAGAGAGAGAGAGAGAAACTGAGAAAGACATACAGACACTGAGAGTGAGACAGACCGTCATTGAGACAGACAGCATACACTACGCAGCGTGTGTGTGTGTGTGGATGCGTGTGCATGCGTGTTTGTGTGCATTTAATGTGCTCCATGCATTTGTGTCCTGATTGCTTAAAGTGTGTACATGTAATGATGTATACAGTACGAATTCATGTCTGTGTGTGTTTGTTTTTGTACATGCTCTGATGAACAGAGATAGATCTATAGATCATGTGTGTTTTTCTTATCAATCCAAAGCTTGCTATTGGGGAGTCAGTGTATATCACTGTATCATTGTCAAGGGTAGTGAACTGCTCAGGACAGAAGAGTGCCAGCCAGGTCATGCACTATGTCTTATTCTTTGTTAGTAAGGTTAAATTATGAGTTGTTACCAAGGAGTCATAATGACTGTTAGTCAGTCCATGAACAATTAAAAAGGGCAGTGTTTTACAAAAATGATTTAAATGCAGTAAGATCGTCTGTTGACAGTATGTGTTAGACTTGTGGTAAATTATTCATAGCCTGTGTATCACATCAGTATAGATGAGATATATATCAGTGATGTCTGTATTATTTTCTTCTTCTTTTCTTCTTCTTCTTCTTCTTCTTCTTCTTCTTCTCTCTCTCCTTCCTCATCTGCTTCCTCCTCTCCTCCTCCTCCTCTTTTTCCTCCTCCTCCCCCCCCCCCCCCTCCCCTCCTCTCCTTCTCCTCCTCCTCTCTTCTCCTCCTCCTCCTCTCTTCTCCTCCTCCTCCTCTCTTCTCCTCCTCCTCCTCTCTTCTCCTTTGCCTCTTCTTATTTTCTGAATCTGCCTCCTCTCTTATTTCTCCTCCTCTGCCTCTTCTCCTTTTTCCCTCCTCTCCTTGTCCTCCTCTCTTCTCCTCCCTGCCTCTTCTTCTTTCCTTCTCTCCTCCATATTTCTCCTCCTCTGCCTCTTCTTCAGTTTTCTTTCTTCCTTTTTTCATCTCCTCTCTCTCTCTTTCTCTTCTTAACTTAGTTTTAGACTGGACGAGAACTCTGAGGACGGTTTATCGGTAATTACACTGTAGTGACAAACATGAACAGAGGTGACTGCTTTAGTTCTTCATCATCATGCCACCCTGAAAACTGCCCCCTGACCACCATCCCCAGAAAGGCCTCCTGCCTGTACAGTGCTCTGGCAGCATGGATGCCAGGACAACCTGTTAAAACCTGTTCCGCTTTTCTGAAGAGTAGGCCATTCGGCAGCGGGAACGGGATGACAAAATTGACAAAACTGCTTATGCACAGGGACTGGATATGTAACAAAAGAAAGTATTTGAGTGCTTTTTCCATTATCCTCGAAATAAAAGAATAAAGAAATAAAATTGAATAAGTGAAGAGTGCTTATTCCATTATCCTTGAAATAAAAGAATAAACAAATAAAAATGAATAAATGAAAATATATATCAAAAAACATAGATAAATAAAATAAAAATGCTGTCGTGGCGGTGTTTCAGGAAACGGGTCTGGGCAAAGCGGTCGGCGTCTTCAGAAAGCGGGACGGCCTGGTGGGCGATTACGCCCGGCAGCTGATCGAGGGCTGGAAGCTCCTGGTGCGCGAGTCGGTGAAGAGGAAAGCGCCGCCCAGCGACGACGACGAGGAAGAAGACAACAACGACGACGACAACGCCGCCAGCTCTGGCTGTAGCGGGGAAGAAGCCCGTCATTCCGACAACGACGACGGCAGCAGCGAAAGAGGAGATGGCGACGATGAGGCTTCAGGCAGGGATGATGCTTCCAGGGAAGCCAGGAGCAGCGATGAGCATGGGAGTGGAGGAGAGGAGAGCAGCGGGGAGCATCACTGTGTGGAGGAAGAGGAGGAGGGAGGAGGGTCGTGTCACGGGGGTCACAGCAGCAGCGATGAAGCGCACAGCCGCGCCGAACGGTCGCATTCCGCGTCAGACCAGGAGAGGTGTGAGGACAGCGGCGACGACGAGGTTCGTTCCCGTCGCTCGTCTTCCTCGGAAAACCACGCCCCTCCCAGCGACGACGATGATGGAGGAGGAGAGGAGGAAGGGGGGCAAGACTCGGACGATTCGGGCTGTGAGCGACATGCTTCACGCCACAGGGGTCACAGTGCTCACTCGTCCGGAAGTGAATCTTCGCATCATGGCCGTCATAGTCGCTCTCCCTCTTCTAGTCCCGACCACCGCCATCATCATCATCATCATCATCACCATTCGGTGAAAGGTCATCACTCAAGGTCGTCCATGGAGAAGCACGGTCACAGGGAGAGGTCAAAGGAGAAACAGCACGTGTCTTCCCACAAATCCTCTCACAGCGCGGCTGGGCGTCAAGGTCACACAGAGGGTGGGAGTCACTCGCACGGTCATCATCGAGGTGGAGGTGGTGGCGGTGGGGAGAAGAAACACTCGGAGCACAAATCGTCGTCACTGAGGAGCGACCAGCCGAGGACGTCCTCCAGAGAGGACCCCAGAAGCTCGGGTCACGACCGCCACAGGCCCGGGGCTGACCAGACCCAGAAGTCGTCCAGCGCCGACAAACAGCACCGCTCCTCCAGCGGTCATCACAGCCACGGCGCCGACACCAAACACTCTGCCTCACACCGCAGTCAGTCCGCCCCCAGCCACCACCACCACCACACACCGCCCTCTCAGGAAAAAAAACCCGCAGAAAGCAGCCGCGATAGACAGTCCTCCAAGTCGAGTCACCAGGTGAAAAGTGAAAGACAGTCCTCCAAGTCGAGTCACCAGGTGAAAAGTGAAAGACAGTCCTCCAAGTCGAGTCACCAGGTGAAAAGTGAAAGACAGTCCTCCAAGTCGAGTCACCAGGTGAAAAGTGAAAGACAGTCCTCCTCCCACCATCATCACCACGGCTCGGCAGAGAGCAAGGCTAAGTCGAGTCGTCGTCACGACGACGCTGGTGGCACTGGAAGGGAGGCGGAGAAACAGGGAGGACAGAGGTCAAGCAGCGGCCATCACCGGGAGAGGAGGTCGGGGAGCAGGCCGTCCTCCAGCCCAGAAGCTGAAAGTCCGGAACATGACTCTGCCGACGCTCGCCGCCAGACATCCCACCGTGGACCCAGCGACCAGCAGCGCTGCAGACAGCGCCACAGCCAGCAACGGTCGCCCCACAGCGCCGCCTCCAGTCCTGCCCCCGACAGCGTGGAAAGGGAGGCGCAGTCCAGCGACGAACAGGAGCAGGAGGAGGAGGAGGTGGAGGAGGTGGCTGTCGCTCCCAAGTTACAGGCCAAACATTCCTCCTCCCACAGACAGCAGCACTCCTCCTCCAGCGCCAGACCGTCGCACCACAAGGAGGGGTCGTCCGGTCACAGGCTGACCGACAGCAAAGCCCAGGCCAGTTCCAGTCACAGGGGAGGTCATCACGCCTCGCACGCCGTCCAGTCTTCCTCCGCACACCGAGACTCCGACAAAAGCCGAAGAGCGCATCACGATTCCGACAAAAGGAGAGACAAAGAGTCGGAGAAAGCGAGGAGGGAGAAGGATCCCGACAAATCCGCAAAGAGAGAGACGGAGTCGAGGAGAGAGGAGGAGGGTCGGGACAGATCCAGGAAAGACCGGGAATCTGCGCGCAGAGACCAGCCCTCCAGACAGGAGTCGGGCGGGAAAACGGCGCAGCGCAGCAAGAGCAAACCCTCGGCGCACATGGACAGGAGTCTGTTTGAATCCCTGTCGCACCTGAAGCAGGGGGAGGAGCAGGAGGAGGAGGAGGAGCCCAAGCCCCCTGAAGCAGACTCCAGCGAGGATTACGAGCTGTACATCGAGCGCTGGGTGGAGGAGGGGATCAAGGAGTACCACCCAGGTTCCGTGCAGAAGCGAAAGCGCTCGGGCAGCAGCCACAGCATCGACGATTACGGAGAACTCATCGACCGCCAAGTGGACGGGGACTGCGCCGAGTACAAACCTGGGACGAAGCACAGGGGCCCCCAGGACATCAGCCGCTCGAAGAGCAAGTCCTTGAAGAAGGAGCACAGTCAGAGTCCCGACGACTACGGCGAGTTCATCGACAGAGGCTTGAAATCAGACTGCGCCGAGTACAAGCCTGGCTCGAAGAAGGAGGAGAGGAAACTCAAAGACCTCAAGTCGTCCAAGGAGTCGAGTCCTATGGATTACGGAGAGTGGATTGACCGGAAGGTGAAGGACAAAGGTGTAGAGTACAAACCAGGGTCGAAACACCCCTCCCATAAATCGTCGCACTCTAAACCCGCCCCCCAGTCTGCTCGAGAGAAGAGCCAGAGTCCTGACGACTACGGGGAGTACATTGCCCAGGGTCTGAAGACGGGCTGTGTGGAGTACAACCCCAGCTCCATCCAGAAGAAGGAGCAGTTTGAAGTGTGCGACGACTCCAGCGACGATGCCAGACAGCGGCGTCAACAGCCCAAACACGGAGACCATCACAAAGACCGACACCGTTCCTCCAGCCACTCGCATTCTACGAAAGACAGAGAGAGGAAGAAAGACAGCAGCAAAGAGCGCGGCAGGGAAAAGGAACAAACGAGAGAAAAGTGCCCGGACAAAGAAAGACAGACGGAGAAAACACACCCCAGGGACAGCAGCAAAGAGAGGGAGAAAGCCTCCCGAAATGTGCCGGACAAAAGCGGCATAAAAGCGGCCAGCAAACCAGGGGACAGGCACCACCCCTCCCACCCCTCCTCCTCCCATAAGCACCACAAGCACACAGACATGGACATCATCCTCAGACCAGACGGCAAACTGTTCCAAGAACCCAAAGATGCCCGCAGCTCCAACACAGACCCCAAGCCCAAGAAACGGCCGGCGGCCCATTCGCTCAGCCCCTCCCCGCCTCGCTCCAACAGCCTCTCCCCAGCACCCCCAGTCAGGTCACCGCAGGCCGAACCTTCGTGGAAATCAGAATCCCACATCAAAAAACAGCCCGGCAAAACCTCAAAAGACGACAGAACTCCCAAAACACAACCGCCGCAGTCACACAGTGGCAGCGTCGTCACCGTCAAAGCCAAACCCTCGGAGAGCAGACCCGCAAAAGCGAACACGGTGAAGAAAAGCACCAAACTGCCCTACGACGAGCGCGCGCTGATCCAGAGCAGCCTGTTCGGCACGCCTGACGACTACAGCGTCAAGGTCCCGGCCAAGAAACGCCCGGCTCCGCGGGATGTCAGCGCCACCAAGAAGAAAGAGGAGAACTGCTCCTCCCCTAAGTTACCCAAGCTAGAAAAACCCTCCCATAAAGACCCTGAACGGAGGGAAACCGCCCAGAAAAGCTCCGCGAAACATCCCTCGAGCGACGGAACTGAGAAGCGCGGTGAAAAGCCTCACCGGAAAGAGAAACCGTCGTCTCATCACCTCTCCTCCAAGGACTTAGCCGACGCCAAGAAAAGTGAAGTGAAATCGTCAGACGCACACACCAGCAAACACTCCTCCACTCCCAAGAGCTCCAGTAGCGGCAAGCCCCCGAAGAAATGCGAGGCCAGTTCCGACGAATCGGAGAACTTGACGTCGTTCGAGGATTTTCTGAACTACGATGAGGGCAAAGCCATCAAGAGAAAGAAGACGGAGAGACCCGCGTCTTTTGGTGGTGGTGGTGGTAGTGGTGGTGGTAGTGGTGGGGGTGGTAGTGGTGCGTTTCCAGTGCCTTCCAAGCAGGTTTGTGGTAAATGTGTGTGTTAGTGTGTGTATGTGTGCACTTGTGTGAGTGTGTGTGTCACTGTGTGTGAGTGAGTGAGTGTGTGTGTGTGTGTGCACACACTTATAAATGTGAGTGAATTTTTTTTTCATCTATGTGTGCGCGTCTTGCTGTGTGTGTGTGTGTGTGTGTGTGAGTGTGTGTGTGCCTATGTGTGAATGATAAATATTTTTTGATCATCTATGTGTGTGCGTTTGTTGCTATCAGTTTTAATTACAAGTATGTTAAGTACTATGTAAATTATAATCTAATCTGTCTGTGTAACAACTACTAACACCTTGAGTGTCTGTGTGTGTAA
The DNA here is from genome assembly GCA_028751875.1 of Rapana venosa. Taxonomy (NCBI): domain Eukaryota; kingdom Metazoa; phylum Mollusca; class Gastropoda; order Neogastropoda; family Muricidae; genus Rapana; species Rapana venosa. Next base: position 29,161,679 of record CM054168.1, on the reverse strand, counting down.
AAGTAATGTGAAGTTCAGTGTCTTGAAACTTGTATTTAAATTAATGCAAAACTGCATGTTCACGAAATCACACAGTATCATACAGTCATTGGAAATTAAAGTGGAAAAAATGTTTGCATATATAATAATATAGATTAGATGATAAGTTTGTGTAGAAGAAATTGCACTTTGTAGGGAAACAAACATACCCACAGACAAAAACTGAAGGAGGATTTTAAAAATAGGTGATGGCATGGAATGATTGATTGAGCTCTTCTTTGGGAGAGTACAGTACTCTAGTTTGTAAGTTACGGAACCTTGCGTGTGTATTCATGAATGATTTAAATGCACACACATTGATTTGTTTTTCATAGAATATAGTGCTATACACTGAAATGTCACTGTCAGTATACATAGCATCCCCACTTTCTGGACATTCTGTGCTAGGAATTCCCTCTTTTCTATCCTTCCCTTTGTTTAAATTGTTCCCTTTCTTTCCTGTCGCCTCCTCCTTTGTCCTGTAGTTTCTCCTGCCTTTGTGGGGTCCGTTCTCCTGCCTTTCCTCCAGAAAGGCTTTAATTATTGTTGATAACATTAACAACTCTCTCCCGCATACCCTGGACCTGACTTGTCAAGCACTAAACAGCAGCTCAGTGCCTTTTCACTCATTGAATATGACAGACAGCAAAAGTTGCTGTCAGAACTGATCATTCGACGGAGAAGAAAAAGTGTGAGCTAGTCTGATATCACTAAATGTGATCACACTTTAAACTTACAATAACAACAAAAGAAGTAAGAGCACTATTCTATACACTATACAGGCTATAGTATAGTATAGGATCCAACCGTAATGAATGTCCATACTGAAGGGTGGATGCATGTGTTGTGCAGCTGAAGCTGACGTCCTCAGACATCCTGGCCTCTCTGGGAGAGCCCAGCATCAACTATCAGCCGCGACGTATCCTGCCTCTCGACGAAGACAGGCCCCATCACAGTGGTAAGTCAGTCTTTCACTTAGCCGTGCACGCCATAATAAACTAGCTAAAGGTGTTCTATCGCCTTGGGGAGCGAGGTGTCAGAGACCTCAACTTCTCCAAGAGCCAGCATATTGAGGGCGGCGCCCATCTCCTCTCCCTCGCTGCTTTACCTTCCCTGACCCTAAAGAGGGCAGGAACCCACTGACAGCTGGGTGAACTGGGGGGACTGTACTGAAGCCAGGTGGATGGAGAGTCACCCTTCCACATGGTAACCACGCTCAATACTGCCTAACTTGGGGGAAAGCGAGTGCTCTGACCACTGAGCTATCCCGTCCCCATGGTGCGCTGTGCGATACTTACCATTATATCTGACTATATGGCATACATAACTGGCTTACAGCCACTGCTGTAGCCTGGGGTGGTTGTAGGCTGACATTTCGTTTTTTAATCAGAAATTGTCTAGGTATGTCTAGCAAAACCTATCACCTCTGTGGGGATACCGGGGGCTCTGTCTGGTTCACATTTTTATAACATCCCCACGTTACGGAAATTCTGTGCTAGAAATGTCCCCCTTTTCTATTACTTCCTTTGTTTGTGCTATGTATTTCCCCTTACCTAATGCAAGCGAGTTCATTAAATATTTGAGTGGCGTATTAACGTTGTTGTGTTGATGATATTGATATTATTTTTCCTTTGTGGTGTTAAATTACAATGTTGATGATGATGGCATCGTTTTTCCTGTGTGGCATTAAATGACACAGTGTTGGAAGGAAGGGGTGGTTGACTGTTGTTGCTGTGTGTTGACTGTTGTTGCTGTGTGTTGCTGTGTGTTGACTGTTGCTGCTGTGTGTTGACTGTTGTTGCTGTGTGTTGACTGTTGTTGCTGTGTGTTGACTGTTGTTGCTGTGTGTTGACTGTTGCTGCTGTGTGTTGACTGTTGTTGCTGTGTGTTGACTGTTGTTGCTGTGTGTTGCTGTGTGTTGACTGTTGTTGCTGTGTGTTGACTGTTGTTGCTGTGTGTTGACTGTTGTTGCTGTGTGTTGACTGTTGTTGCTGTGTGTTGACTGTTGTTGCTGTGTGTTGACTGTTGTTGCTGTGTGTTGCTGTGTGTTGATTGTTGTTGCTGTGTGTTGCTGTGTGTTGACTGTTGTTGCTGTGTGTTGACTGTTGTTGCTGTGTGTTGACTGTTGTTGCTGTGTGTTGCTGTGTGTTGACTGTTGTTGCTGTGTGTTGACTGTTGTTGCTGTGTGTTGACTGTTGTTGCTGTGTGTTGATGTTGTTGCTGTGTGTTGACTGTTGTTGCTGTGTGTTGACTGTTGTTGCTGTGTGTTGCTGTGTGTTGATTGTTGTTGCTGTGTGTTACTGTGTGTTGACTGTTGTTGCTGTGTGTTGACTGTTGTTGCTGTGTGTTGACTGTTGTTGCTGTGTGACTGTTGACTGTTGTTGCTGTGTGTTGGACTGTTGTTGCTGTGTGTTGACTGTTGTTGCTGTGTGTTGACTGTTGTTGCTGTGTGTTGACTGTTGTTGCTGTGTGTTGACTGTTGACTGTTGTTGCTGTGTGTTGCTGTGTGTTGACTGTTGTTGCTCGTGTTGACTGTTGTTGCTGTGTGTTGCTGTGTGTTGACTGTTGTTGCTGTGTGTTGACTGTTGTTGCTGTGTGTTGCTGTGTGTTGACTGTTGCTGCTGTGTGTTGACTGTTGTTGCTGTGTGTTGACTGTTGTTGCTGTGTGTTGACTGTTGCTGCTGTGTGTTGACTGTTGTTGCTGTGTGTTGACTGTTGTTGCTGTGTGTTGACTGTGTGTTGACTGTTGTTGCTGGGTGTTGACTGTTGTTGCTGTGTGTTGCTGTGTGTTGACTGTTGTTGCTGTGTGTTGACTGTTGTTGCTGTGTGTTGACTGTTGTTGCTGTGTGTTGACTGTTGTTGCTGTGTGTTGACTGTTGTTGCTGTGTGTTGACTGCTGTTGCTGTGTGTTGACTGTTGTTGCTGTGTGTTGACTGTTGTTGCTGTGTGTTGACTGCTGTTGCTGTTGTGTTGCTGTGTGGTTGACTGTTGTTGCTGTGTGACTGTTGACTGTTGTTGCTGTGTGTTGACTGTTGTTGCTGTGTGTTGACTGTTGTTGCTGTGTGACTGTTGACTGTTGTTGCTGTGTGTTGACTGTTGTTGCTGTGTGGTGGACAGAGGCAGCGGAGAACATGCAGATGGTGGTGCCCAAGAACACCAAAACCAGAACACAGGTGTACTCCGGGCGTCGACACGGCCTGGCCAGTGAGTACTGTAGTAATAATAATAATAATAATGTATGGAATTTATATAGCGCTGAATCTTGTAAAGCAACAAATCAAAGCGCTCAGATGATTTTTTGATTTTTTTATGCGTGTGTATGCAGTTTTAAAAAATTTTTCATCTGTTCCCACCGGCACACAATGGCCTACTCTTTCGAACAGCGGAACAGGATTTAACATGTGCGCAAGATGTTCTGTATGCGTTCGCACACGGGGCCTCGGTTTATAGTCTCGTCCGAAGGACTTTGACATTCAGTTCGATTTTTTTGTCAAACTGGGAAGAAAGGGCGAGGCTGGGAATCGAACCCAGAACCTCACGGTTTACTTGTTGGCAGGCAAACGTCTTAACCATCCTGCCACCTTCCTTCCAGTACCCTCTGTTACACATGTCTCCACAAAACAGCACCCTCCTATCTCTGTGAATGTCTCCACCTGTACACTCCTTGTTCCCTCCGCTCTGCTGCAGATTCCTTGTGCTTACAAACACCTAGATTCAACCAGTCCACTGTTGGCCGTCGCTCTTTCTCTGTTTCTGGTCCATTAATCTGGAATGGCCTCCCTATTTCTCTTCGCCCAAGGCCTTGTGACACTTTTAAATCCAGTCTCAAGACATATTTGCTTCAAACCTAAGAATTTCTTCTCCTGTTTCATTTCATAGCTGTCCCTGCTTTTCAACAGCCAAAAATCCCATCACCCTACCAAAGTGTATAATCTGTGTGGTGTGTGTGTGTGTGTGTGTGTGTGTGTGTGTGTGTATGTGTGTGTGTGTGTGTATGTGTGTGTGTGTGTGTGTGTGCGCATTTGGACTTGTTAGAACTATTACTTGCTATTGGTTGCATGACTGTGTAAGAATGAGTTGAGTGCAAGCGCTATGATTTGTCTGTTCAAGATACAGCGCTATATAAATTCCATTTATTATTATTATTATGTTTATTGAGGAATGTTTCTCTCCCTGTTGGGATGCTGTGGACCTGTCAGTATAAACACCACCTCCACCTTCTGAAAATGCTGTGCTAGGAATTCCCTCTTTTCTATCCCTCTCTTTGTTTCTCCCTTGTTCCTATTTCTTCCTTCTTTTGCCTTCTTGGTCCATTCTCCTGCGCTTTTTTTTTTTCCAGAAAGATTTAAAAGGTAGCAGTTCTCTCCCATGCCAAAGTCGGATGCGCTGGGCCTGACTTGTCAGGCGCTTAACAGCGGCGCAATGCGTCTTTGCTCATATGACAGACAACACTAGTTGCTGTCTGAGCGTTTGACGAAGAAGAAGATGAAGAGGAGGAGAAATGTTTATCCCCTTATATCCATACTTGCATGCACAGCGTGCTTAGGCTGTATGCGAGCACACACCCAGAGACATGTGTCCATGTACATGCATGCATGTTTACATATGTTATGTATAATACACTCAGGTGCATGCACACACACACACACAGTGACACACACACGCATGCATGCACACATGCATGCACACACGCATCTTCTTCCTTTTTTGTCATGTTTCTCCCAGGGGAGGTTTGACATTGATGAGTCTTCTCCATCTCTCTCTGTTTTGAGCTTCCTCCTTATTTATGCCCCTTTCTCTAAGATCATCTGCAATACAGGCAGCCCAGGTCTTGCTAGGTCTTCCCTTTGGTCTCTTTCCATCCACTACAAAGTTCATTGCTCTTTTTATGATGTGGTGGTCTGCTCTCCGTTGAACGTGCCCAAACCAGCGCAGTCTATTGGTACTAGCTACAGACTTCAGACACACACACACAAATGATGTATATTGCAATTGTCAATGATCCTATATTGATGTATAATTTTAATTTTCAAATCTTCATTGCATAGTTCAGTTGGTTCTTTATCATGATAAGTATCGACCCTAAAGACATTCTCTTTTAACGGAAGATATTTCCTTTTGTTGGTTATTATTAAAAATACAGGAGAGGGCAGCAGGGGAGGAGTTCATTTGATCTGGTTTGAAATGTGATTTTAAAAAAATATATTTTAAAGAATTATTCTCAAGACAAATGTTGTTCTGGTGGTGGTGATTTCAGAGATGGAGACGTTGTCTAACTTGTGCCTGCGCGTTCTGATGGAACATATTGATGGTGAGTGATTTGTGTGTGCGTGTGTGTGTGTGTGCATGTGCATGTTTTGTGTGCATGTGTGTGTGCGTGTGTCACTGTGTTTGTCTCAGGTGTCTATATCAGTCTATCTTTCTCTGTATCTCTTTCTGGGTTGTGTGTGTTTGTCTCAGGTGTATATGTCAGTCTATCTTTCTCTGTCTCTCTTTCTGGGGTTTTTTCTGCCTCTTTTTGTTTCACTGTGTGTCTACACTCTCTCCCCCCTCTCTCTCCCTCTCTCTCTCTCTCTCCCTCTCTCTCCTCTCTGTCCTCTCCCTCTCTCTCTCTCTCTCTCTCTCTCTCTCTCTCCCTTGCTCTCTCTCTCTCTCTCTCTCCTCTCCTCTCTCTCTCTCACTTTCTCTCTCTCTCTGTGTTGTAAAATCAGTCACTTCCATTTTTGTCTCTGACGTGAAAAAATGTTGGGCTGATTGGTTCATTTGGTTGTTCAAATGCATGACTATGCGAGTGTTGATGGCAATAGTGTGAATGTACGTTATGTGTGAGGGGAAATTTGATGTGTATAGATCTATACATAATTAGTCACAGTTAGTTCATCATATAGTTGACTGATAATGTGACTAGTTGACTGCATGTATAGCTAAGTGATAAAGTTCATTGTCAGCTTCATGGTGTATATGTTATGCATTTCTTCATGTGTGTTTGCCGGTTGGTTTCCTTTTTATTTCCCCCCATGAGGGCCTGGTGTAAAGAAGCCCCTGGCTTATCCATTTACCCTCAGTAAAACATTCAAGTTCTGTCTCTCTCTCCTCTCTCTCCCTCCCTCCCTCTCTCTCCCCCTCCCTCCCTCTCTCTCCCCCACCTTCTCCCTCCCCCTCCCTCTTTCCCTCTCTCTCCCCCTCCCTCCCTTCCTCTCTGTGTCTCCCTCACACCCCTCCTCCCTTTTCTGCTGTGTAATAAATTATTCATGAAACCAAAGACCCGGTAACTCTCCATCTTACTGCATGGCTTGGGTGAGTGACATTCCTGTTTCAGCTTCAGGGGATCGGCAGTTCTTACTCTCGTTTTGTAACTGTAAGCTTTTGGTCACTTCCTATCTCATGTTGCGTTGACCCCTGTGTTTGTGCGTTTGATTTCTCCCCCTCTCTCCTCTCTTCCTCCCACGTGCATTTGTTCATTGGTATGTTTATTTTAGTTAGCTTGAGGGTTTATTTATTTTATTTATTTATTTATTTTATTCTTTTATATTGAGGATAATGGAATAAGCACTTATATGCTTTTTTACATCCAGTCCCTGTGTGTATGCGGATTTGTGAATTCTGTCATCTGTTCCCACCGGCACACAATGGGCTACTCATACGAAAAGCGGAACAGGATTTAACGTGTGCGCAAGATGTTCTGCGTGCATTCGCACACGGGGGCTCGGTTTATAGTCTCATTCAAAGGACTTTGTGGGAGAGTGGAGTCTGCACTGATGTTAACTCCAGAGGAAAATATCCCCTTGAACAGGAATCGAACCCAGGTCGTCAGATTGCGAACACAATGTTCTGACCACTAGGCTATCCCGTCCCCCTGTGTGTGTGGTGTGTGTGGGTGTGTGTGTGTGTGTGGTGGTTGTGGGTGTGTATTTTCTAATTTATTTTATACTACAGATTTTGTGTGTGCACACATGTGTGTGTGTGTGTGTATATGTGGTGCATGTGTGTGTGTGTGTTTGATGTGTGTGTGGGTGTGTGTGTGTTTTCATTCAGACTTTGATTTAGTCTTTTCACTTTTAAAAAGGGATATTAGACTAGTGGGGAAGGGGAGGTGTGTGTATATGTGTGTGTGTGTATACAGTGTGTGTGTGTGTGTATACAGTGTGTGTGTGTGTGTGTATACAGTGTGTGTGTGTGTGTATACAGTGTGTGTGTGTGTGTATACAGTGTGTGTGTGTGTGTATACAGTGTGTGTGTGTATACAGTGTGTGTGTGTGTGTGTGTATACAGTGTGTGTGATGCGTGTTCAGGTATCATCTATGAAGTCGGAATGCAGCTACCTTAGTTAATGGCGGTGTAAGGGTTTTAAGAGAAAAGTCCATGAAAAAATACTGCTTGTAATTTAATCCAGTATATATATCCCTGAACTCGGAATGTGACTACATTAATGGTAGGTAAAAAAACAACCCACCCCAAAACAGTCACGTATACACACACATACACACACGCACTCAGAAACGTCACTTTTGGTGAACCTTGGGAGCTCTAGCCAAGGACAGAAGAATAAAAAAGTAATCAAGACATAACTTATGACAATTATGTTTCAACATCACAAATGAAATATCTAAACTAAATGTTACAATATTCTTATATATCAGTCTGGGCTTTGAATTGACAAAGGAATGCATTTGGGAAAGTTCTCAGCTTCGTGAAAAGAGAGGGGCTTTTTTTGGGGGGTGGGGAGGGGGTTGGGGGGGGGGGGGGGTTGGGGATTGTTTTTTTCGAAAACCCACTTCTGTCAGCAACTTTCTTGGTCGATGTTGTTTTCTTCAACTTAAAGTTGTTCAGGGCGTTTTCTTTTTCAAACCACCGTCCAAGGCCTCTTTTTTTCATCAGTTGATTTTTAAAAAGAGTATTTGACACTCATTATTCTTTACCGTCTTGTTGCTGTTGTTTAGACTCACTCAGTAACTGTTGAAGTGTTTAACCTAATGAGTTTATACTAATGTTATACAGTCACTGAGATAAACATGATCAGAATTATTTATAAAATGCACGCACGCACGCATGGACACTCACGATTCTTCTTCATCTTCATTGTCTTCTTCTTCGCAATTCTTCTTCGCAATTCTTCTTCTTCCCAATTCTTCTTCTTCCCATATCTTCTTCTTCACAATTCTTCTTCTTCATCGCAATTCTTTTCTTCTTCTTCTTCTTCATCATCATATTCTTCTTCACAGTTTTTCTTCGCAATTCTTCTTCATCTTTTCTTTATTCATTTGTCAGATGAAGAAGGGTAATGATTTTCCTCATTCTGGTATCTTTTTTTTTATATATTGGTTTTGTTTTGAAAGCTTACCATTTTCTTTTTGATGTCTTTATTCTTGTTAACATTAAATAGATATCTTCTTTTTTTATGTCATGTTTTATGGTTGTATCTTGTACTGGTTTTTTGTTTGTTTTGTTTTTTGTATGGGTGCACATAGTTTTCAAAAATTATGTTCTTGTTTTGTGTGTGTGAGAGAGAGAGAGAGACTGTGTTTAATGTTTGCAGTTTATATCAGTATTTATTATCTTTTGTTGCTGTATATATATAAAATTTTCCTTCTTTTCTGTATTGTTTCTCATTTATCTATTGATTATGGAAACATGATTTTTGTATGTTATATAATATGTTACTTTTTATTTCCTGTTGATGTAATTTTGCAAGTGGTTTTGTTGTTGTTGTTTTTTTTTATAGATTCTGTATGTATTTTTTTGCAATAGGTATGGTTTCTTATTGATGCATCAGTGTTTGCAGTTGTTAGTATTGACATAGTTATTATTGCAATTCTTTGCTTGATGCATTTTTTGGGTGGTGGTGGTGGGGGGGGGGGGGGGTTCCTTGGCTAAAGTCTCAGAGGATCACCAGTGGTGAGATTTTGTGTTTGTGACCGTTTGCGCACCTTGGCTTCTGTACAGTCCCCCAGTTCACCCAGCTGTAAATGGGTACCTGCCCATTTTATGGTCAGGGAAGGTAAAGCAGCGAGGGAGAGGAGATGGGCGCCGCCCTCAATATGCTGGCCCCTGGAGAAGTGAGGTCTCTGACGCCTCGCTCCCCTACAACCTTATAGGTTTTGGGACACCTTTACCTTTACTGAATGGATGTGTGATGGTTTATTTGTGCAGCCATTGAAGAAATGGGGCTGATACCGTACATGGTGTTGGAGCCTTTGCTGCAGCGATGCACTGCAAGCCAGTTGGATAGGCTGGAGTATTACAACCCTGTGAGTGTGTGTGTGTGTCACTGTGTGAGTGTGTGTGTGAGAGAGAGAGAGAGAGTGTGTGTGTGAGTGTGCTTGTGTGTGTGTGGGTATGTATGTGTCACTGTGTGTTTGTGCGTGTGTGTGCACGTGTGTGTGTGTGTGAGTGTGTGTGTGAGAGAGAGAGAGAAAGAGAGAGAGTGTGAGTGTGCTTGTGTGTGTGTGGGTATGTATGTGTCACTGTGTGTTAATGTGTGTGTGTGCACGTGTGTGTGAGTGTGTGTGTGTGTGTTTGTATCACTGTGTGTTTGTCACTGTTTTATTTATTTATTTTATTTATTTATTCTTTTATATCGAGGATGATGGAATAAGCATTCATGTGCTTTTTTACATCCAGTCCCCGTGTGTATGCGGTTTTGTAAATTCTGTCATCTATTCCCATCTGTGTTTTGTGTGTGTGTGTTCACACACGCGGGTTTGTATGTGCATGCGTGTGCATGGTGCGTGTTTGTGTGTGTCTGAAATTTGAAATCTTTTAAGATTTTGTGAACGGATGCAATATGTGTGTGCATGGTTTAAATGCAAGTGGGGTTAGTTTGATATTTTTTTTGCTTTACAAGATTTAGTGCTGTTTAAAATCCATTTATTATTATTATTGTTATTGGTGTTATTATCATTATCATCATTACCATCATCATCATCATCAGTAGTAGTAGGAGCATTATTATTATCATTATCATCACCATCATTATGATCATCATCATTTTGTTATCATTATCATCACCATCATTATCATCATCATTATGAATTATCGTCATCATCATCTATTATTATGGATCATCATCGTCGTCATCATCATCTATTATTATGAATCATCATCTATTATTATGAATCATCATTATCATCGTCATCATCATCTATTATTATGAATCGTCATCGGTATCATCATCACCATCACCACCATCATCGTCATCTATTATTATGAATCACCATCATCATCACCATCATTATCATCATCATCATCGTCTATTACTATGAATCACCATCATCATTACCATCATTATCATCGTCGTCATCATCATCTATTATTATGAATTGCCATCATCATCACCATCGTTATCATCATCATCATCATTATTATTTATTTGTATTATTATTATTATCATCATCATTATTATTATTATTTATTATCGTTATTATTATCATTATTATTATTATCATCATCATTACTATGATGATGATGACGACGTGTGGTGTGGGTGTGTGGTGTGTGCAGTATTTGCTGGACAGCACGGGGGCGCTGTGGGAGAAGCACTGTAAGGCAGACTTCAGGGACAGCTTAGAGCAGCCCGAGGAGATGGAGACCTGGAGAGAACTGTATTGGGTAAGGTCACCATCGGCTTTTGTCTGTCCGCCTGTCTGTCTGTCTGTCTGTCTGTTTTTGTTGTTGTTTTTTCCAACTTCTTTTTTGACTCGGAGAGAACTGTATTGGGTAAGGTCACCGTCGGCTTTTTGTCTGTCTGTCTGTCTGTCTGACTGTCTGTCTGTTTGTTTGTTTGTTTGTTTTTTCCAACTTCTTTTTTGACTCGGAGAGAACTGTATTGGGTAAGGTCACCGTCGGCTTTTTGTCTGTCTGTCTGTCTGTCTGTCTGTCTGTCTGTCTGTCTGTCTGACTGTCTGTCTCTCTGTCTGTCTCTCTGTCTGTCTCTATATCTGTCTGTCTGTCTGTTTATTTTGTTTGTTTGTTCCAACTTCTTTTTGGACTCGGAGAGAACTGTTATCTTATCTTATCTAACTGTTATCTGTGAACTTATGTATTTGGTAAGGTCCCAATTAGTTTTTTGTCTGTTTTTGTGTGTGTGTGTGTTTTGTTTGATTAAAAAAAAATTATATTGATTTGGAGAAAACTGTATTGGGTTGCGGTCTCCATTGGCTTTTGTTTGGGGTGGGTTTTTTTCCAAATTCTTTTTGATTTGGAGCAAACTGTATTGGGTTAGGGTTCCTATTGGGGTTTGTCTGTTTGTTTTTTTGTTTTTTTTCAAATTCTTTCTGACTTGGAATGAACTTTATCAGGTAGGATTCCTGTTGGTTTTGTGTGTGTGTGTATGTGTTTTTTTCAAATTCTTTTTGACTTGGAGAGTATGTATAACTGTATTGGGTAAGGTCCCCATTGCTTTTTTTCTGGTTACTTGGACTTCAAAGATAAAACCAATTCTCCCCCATGCTGAAGTTGGATACGCTGGGCCTGACTTGTCAGGCGTTTAACGGCAGCGCAATGTATTTTCGCTCATATGACAGACAACAATAGTTGCTGTCTGAGTGTTGAAGGAAGAAGAAGAAGCAGAAGGCTCTGTAGCTGACACAGCCAGCAGTGAACCATTGTGCAGGAGAGATGATTTTTAACCTAGTGGATATGCACAGCATGTTCCCGCTTAGCGTAAAAGCTTGATTTATCCTTGCACATTCACACACACACATGCACAAGACTCACATTCGCATGCACATGTGTGTGCACATGCACACGCATGCATGCATGCACACACGCATGCATGCATGCACACATGCATATGCACGATCACTCATGCATGCACGCACGTATGTATGTATGTAAAGTACCTTACCCATGTGTGTGAGGGAGGGTGTGTGTGCATTTGTTTGCGTGTTTATGTATGTATGCATTGGAGAATTCGGAACAATTATTTATGAGTAGTTGTAATTAGAATATCAGATATGTGTGTGATAGTGTGTGTGTGTATGGTCTTTAATTTTATGTGTGTGTGTCTGTGTGTGTGTTGTGTGTGTGTGTGTGTATTGTGTGTGTGTGTTTGTGTGTGTGTGTGTTTGTATGTGTGTGTGTTGTGTGTGTGTGTGTGTATGTATGTATGTACTGTGTGTGTGTCTGTGTGTGTGACAATAACAATAACAATAACAATCATTTTAATTCAGTTTTTGCAGGCCATATGGCCCATAGGAACAACAGTTAATCATATACTTTCATGTAAGGTGAACATCCTTACTTCTGATAACTAAACATTTAGTAAGAAGTAATCCAACTTTAAACATCAAACTAGGTTTAGTGTTCATACAAAGAAGCTGCACTTTCAGATTCGATGGAAATCTGTAATAATACAGAGGAATACATTTTCTTCGCAATACAGCATATTTTGGGCATACAAGTAAAAAGTGACAAACATCTTCAATTTGTTGGCCATCACACTGAGAGCAGAATGGATCAGTGATCGGTTTGCCATAACGTGAAATTCCATTTAAAGGTAATCTGTTTGACCTCAGTAAACATATAGCTCTACGGTATGTGTGCAGCGGTTGGACGATGAGCGGAAGATGAAGTTCACCCGGCTGAAGGACAACATGTCGAAGAAGATGACCAAGGGACAGTCAGGTAAAGTACCCTACCTGCCCGTTGTTTAACTATTCTTTTCATTTCATTCTTTTATATCAAGGATAATGGAATAAGCACTTATGTGTGCTTTGTTACATCCAGTCCCCGTGTGTATGCGGTTTTGTAAATTCTGTCACATGTGTGTGTGTGAGAGTGAGTGAGTGTGTGTGTGAGGGGGGGGTGTGTGTGTGTGCGTATGTTTGTGTGTATGTGTGTGTGAGAAGTCAAGTCAAATTCTTATAGGCTGTGTGTGTGTGAGTGAGTGTGTGTGTGTGTGTGAAGTGAGTGATTGTGTGTGTGAGGGGTGTGTGTGTCCATGTGTATGTTTGTGTGTATGTGTGTGTGAAGTCATGTCAAATTCTTATAGGCTGTGTGTGTGTGTGTGTGTGAAGTGAGTGGTGTGTGTGTTGATGTTTGTGTGTATGTGTGCGTGAAGTCAAGTCAAATTCTTATAGGCTGTGTGTTTGTGTGTGTGCGTGTGTGAATCAGTCAGGTCAAGTCAAATCAAATTCTTATAGGCGTGAGTGTGTGTGGGCGCACATGCGTGAAAGAGTATTCCATATGTGTGTGAGTGATTGTGTGTGTGACGGGTGTGTGTGGGTGTATGTGAGTGATTGTGTGTGTGGAGGGGTATGTGTGGTGTATGTTTGTGTGTGTGTGTACTCTTGTGTGTGTGTGTAGTGAAAGAGTGTGTGTGTTGTTTTTTCTTTTTGCTTTTTTTTCAGGGGGGTGGGGTGTGCGGTGTTGGGGGGGATTGTAGCTTTGTTTTGTGATGTTGTGGGGTGTTTTTTCTTTTAAGTGGAATGATTGTTTGGGTGTTTTTTTACTGTTTAAAAAAAAAATGACACGCTCTTACTTCCCATGTCTTTGTTAACTTTTGTTGATGGCAGACAGGTTGAAGTAAGTTACATTTGCTCTTTTGGTGTGTGTCTAGATTAAAAGAAAAATTTAAACAAGTTTAAATCTCTCATTTTCCATTCAAAAATGGTTGTAAGAAACAGTTATATTTGACATACTTTGCCTATGGAGAATATTAAAAATGAGTGAGTTAAAATCAAAGAAAGAAAGTTTTTCTTTTGAAAGCTGGTGGAGCTTCACAAGATTCATGTCAAGAAATTTCATCCTGTATTCAACTTGCAATAATCTAGCCAAAGTCGGATGATGCACAGGACCTAACTTGTCAGGCACTTAACGGCAGCACAACATATTTTCGCTGCGTATGACTGTCAACGACAGTTGCTTGAAAGCTGGTGGAGCTTCACAAGATTCGTTCTCAGGATTTTCATCCTGTATTCAACTTGCAATAATCTCGCCATAGTCGGATGATGCGCAGGGCCTGACTTGTCAGGCGCTTAACGGCAGCACAACATATTTTCGCTACGTATGACAACAACGATAGCTGCTTGTCTGACCGCTCGACGACAACGAAGATGTAGGAGAAGACTGGCAACGACGCAGGCAGCGAGTCGATAACGGGCGCCCGCACTCTGTCTTCAGGCAACAAGGTGCGCATGGCTTCATGGACACGGTGGCCAAGCCCCCCAGGGAGGTGCGGCGCCAGCAGCAGAGGTACGGCACGGGAGGCATCGTCAGGGGAGGCAAGTCCGGCGAGCCCACCACCCTCGTCAGGCTACTCGAAGGCCCAGTCCCTGAAGCACAAGGACTACATCCCCATGAAGCCGTCCAGACTGCAGCCCCAGGAACAGAGGCACGCCAGACGTGAGTGACTGTTGGGTGGTGGTGGAGTTGGGTGTTTGTGGTGGTCTGGGGTGGGTGTGGGTGAGGGTGGGGTGGGTGTGGGTGTGGGGTGGGGTGGGGGAGGGGGGGTGGTAGAGAGTGAAGGGAGGGAGGTGTTAAGTGTGTGGTGTGTGTGTAGGGGGGGGGGGGGGGGGGAGGGAGAGGTGTTTGGTGTGGGTTGGTTGAGGGGGGTGGGTGGGGTGGAGGGGTGTTGTGTGTGTGTGGAGGGAGGTGTGAGAGTGTGTGGGTGGGTGGAGGGGTGTTAGTGTGTGTGTGGAGGGAGGTGTTGGTGTGGGTGGGTGGAGGGGTGTTAGTGTGGGGGAGTGTTAGTGTGTGTGTGGAGGGAGGTGTTGGTGTGGGTGGGTGGAGGGGTGTTAGTGTGGAGGGGTGTTTGTGTGTGTGTGTGGGGGGGGGGGGTGTTGGTGTGGGTGGGTGGAGGGGTGTTAGTGTGGAGGGGTGTTAGTGTGTGTGTGTGGGGGGGGGGGGCTTGGAGGGGGGGAGGTGTGAGTGTGTGGGTGGGTTGGGGGGTTGGGGGGGGTTGTTAGTGTGTGTTAGTGTGTGGTGTGGGGAGAGATGGGAGGTGTTTTGTGTGGGCGGAGGGGGTTGTTAGTGTGTGTGTTGGGGGAGGTGGGAGGTGTTAGTGTGTGTGTTGGGGGGAGGTGGGAGGTGTTAGTGTGTGTGTTCATGTGTATGAGATTTTTTGCTGGTTTTGCTGTTGTTGTAGTTGTTTGTTTCTTTAAAATCTTATTTGGAAGATAATAGAATAAGCTCTCATGTGCTTATTTACATCCTGTCCCTAAGTACATGTGGTTTTGTGAGTGTTGTCACCCGTTCCTACCAGCATAATTATGATGGCCTACCCTTGTGAATGGTGGATCGGGTTTTAACGTGTGTGCAAGGTGTTCTTCATGTGTTCACACACACTGGACCTCAGTTCATGCAAAGGACTTTTGGGAAGAGTGAAGTTGGCACTGATGTTAACTCCAGGGAAAAAGTGTGTGTGTGGGGGGAGGGGGGGGGGGGGGGGGGGGGGCAAGAGGGTATTGTGGATGAGTATGTGTATGGAGATGAGTGCATGCGTGTGTTGTGTGATAGAGTTGACTCTGTGTGTTTTTGTGATGAGTTAGGGGATGGATGGTAGTGTGTGTGTGTTAGTGTGTGTGTCTGTGTCTGCATCTGTGTATGGGACAATATGTGAAAGAGTCTCTTGTGTGTTTGCATAGATGGGTTTGATATTTTTACCTATGTGTGTAGGATTACATTTGCTATGTCAGCATCCTTCGAATGAGACTATAAACCGAGGCCCCATGTGCGAACGCATGCAGAACATCTTGCGCACACGTTAAATCCTGTTGCGCTGATCAAAAGAGTAGGCCATCGTGTGCCGGTGGGAACAGATGACAAAATTTACAAAACCGCATACACACGCATAATTTTTTTTTTAAAGCGCTTTGATTTGTTGCTTTACAAGATTCAGCGCTATATAAATTCCATACATTATTATTTTATGTACATACGCATTTATTTAGAACTATCAGCCTGATAGAAATCATTCACACCCTTAACACCACCCTCCCTACAACATATATAACCATACATACCATACCAGAATATTATCTTGTATGACTCCATCTCCACCTTTCATATTTCTCGTGTCTCGCTCTGTCACCACAGCCTACGTCCGCCCCATGGCCCCCCTGATGCAGAAGACCCTGAAGATGATCAAGAAAATCCGACACTGACATCTTCGTCTGACGCTGCGGGAATCGAACCATCACCACCACCCAGAGAGGATGACAGCAGGAACTTCAACAACGAAGCGTCGCGCTTTTCCGGAACGTGGCGTTGTTCTGTGTAGGTAGAGCTTCTGCGCTGGTGCATTGTGGGAACAGAAACGAACGGCTGAAGATGGCGACATCGGCGAAAGTGGATGATAATGGAGAAACCGTTTTGTGAAAAGTTGTGAAAGCACTGGGGAATATTGTTGAGTGGTTGAAGTCTTCGTGGCTTTGTGAAACAAATGCGAAAATGAATCAACGGTAGAAGACTGTGCCAGATGGATAATGGGAAAATGTTTGACAATTTGTGAAATCGCTTCCCGGAATATTGTGGAGTGAGTGGTTGGGAGTCGTCCTGGCTCTGTGGAACAATTACAGAAGTGAATGAACAACGGTAGAGGGCTCGGCCAGAATCGAACCATCGCCACCTTACTGCTGCTGAAGAATGTGGAGGAGATGCAGACGGCGAGGAGGATTGAGAGACAGACTCAACAGGGATGTGTAATGAATCTCGTATTGTGTGGTGTGTGGTGTGTGGTTGTTGTGTAAAGGGAGAGGTTTAAAGGCAGGCTGAGGGTAGTGGCAGTTGTGAAGAGAATCGTCTTCTTCTTCTGCTTCGTCTTCTTCTCCTTCTTCTTCTTCTTCTTTTCTTCTTCTTCTTCTTCTTCTTCTTCTTCTTCCTTCTTCTTCTTACCATCATTGTGGGATCTTCTTCTGCTTTTCTGTCTTCTTTTCCTCAATTTCTTCTGCTACTTTTCTTTTCTCTCCTCCTTCTTCTTCTGCTTCTTCTTCTGTTCTTCTTCTGCTCCTCCTGCCCTCCTCTTCTTTTCGAGCTTCTTCTCATTTCTTCTTTTTCACGGTCCTCGCTCCTCCTCACCTTTTTCTTTTTTCTTTTCTTTTCCTCCTCCCTCCTTCTTCTTCCTTCTCTTCTTTTCTCCTCCTCTTCTTCACGTTAACAGTCAGATGGGTGAGGAGAATGAGGGGTACCCAAAGGGTTTCAGTCAAATTTTGAGTCCTGCAAAGTTGCTGTTAGGAGTGGTGAAGTTGTTCTGGACTCTGTGGAAAGGACACCCAGGGGTTGTTAACTTTTGGAGAATTGGACGTGAAGAATGAAGGTTGAGGTTACCTAGTGCAAATAGGTGGAGTTTTATTTTATGCTCATTCCCCCCCCACCTCTCTGTCTGTCTGTCTGTCTTAAATAGTCGATTCGAATGAGACTATAAACCATGAGGTCCCATGTGCGAACGCACGCAAACAATCTTGCGCAACGTTTAAAAACCCGTTACACTTTTAGGAAGAGTAGGTCATTGTTTGTGGGAAAGATGACATAAGTTGACAAAACTGTAACACACTGATGAAAAAGAATGAGAAGAGCTTTTCCATAGCCTCGAAATAAGAGGAATAAATAAATAAATCAATCTCTGCTCTCATAAAAACTCACACACACACACACACACACACACATGCCAGTCTTTCAAAAGAAATTAAGATCGTGTGTGTTGTATACTTTTTAAATGCATTAAACTTTTTTTTTTTTAAAGATAAAACTACATGAAATAGAGAATATTTTTTCTGTAAAGAAGAGAGATCTTTTTGATAAAAGAAAGGGAGGGGGGGGTGGTTTTTATTTATTTGAGGGGGTAGTAAAAAAAAAAAAAAGAGAGAGAGAGATACTTTTAGTAAAATAACTGGATTTTTGTCGTTGTTGTTGGGGGGGATAAAGAAGAGAGATATTGTTGTTAAGATTAGGCAGAAAAAAGAGCCATCTTCATAATCAGAAGTGACACAGGGAAAACAAACAGTGATGGACTGTGACATTGATGCATTGACCCTGTCCTGAGCAGAGAAAAGTCAAATCCTTTGCGACAGTTTTATTTATTTATTTAACGCGTGCGCAAGATGTTCTGCTTGCGTTTGCACACGGGGCCTCGGTTTATAGTCTCATCCATAGGACTTTTTGGGGAGAGTGGAGTCTGCACTGATGTTTTAAAACTCCAGGGGAAAAATCCCCTTGAATGGGATTTGAACCTGGGTCGTCAGATTGTGAGTGCAATGTTCTAACCACTAGGCTATCCCGTCCCCCCATGTCCCATAACCTATGTGGTCATAGGGGAGCGAGGCGTCAGAGACCTCACTTCTCTAGGGGCCAGCAATCAAACACTCTGCCGCAAACATTACCACTAAAAATATATTCGTATAGATCTTCTCATGTGTGCGTTCGAGAGCTGGCATGCATACCTGTGTGGATTCAGCCAGTCTGTTCTAGCAATCAGCGCGCGCACACACACACACACACCACACACACGGGCGGCCTCCATCTCCTCTCCCTCGCTGCTTTACCTTCCCTGACCCTAAAGAGGGCAGGTACCCATTTACAGCTGGGTGAACTAGGGAACTGTACTGAAGCTAAGGCGTGCAAACGGTCACCCATCCAAGTGGTAACCACACTCAGTGCTGCTTAACCTTAGCTGGGGGGAAAGTGAGTGCTCCGACCACTGAGCTATCCCATCCCCTATGTTGTGCACATGCTGTTATTTAACGTAGTGTAGAGGTAGTTTACGCCAACGATGATCAATACGAGTTGTCCAGGCTCTTCTAGTCAGCAGTGGGGGATCAATGCAGAACTTTGATGGCATTTGCGATGACCCTGATAGGATTGACCATCGAACAGATTTGATGAGAGGGTGGATAATGAGTTGCCCCAGGTGATGGTTGAGAACATGTGTATTTATTGAAGGTATGTGATTGAATGATCGATAGCAAGGATGAGGATGGCTTTTGTGGGATTTTTTTTGTTGTTGGTCTGTTTCTTTTAAGTTTTTAAAGCTTTTTTTTTAGTATGAATATGCACTCAACTTAAAACTTGCTGGTTCATGAATATGAAATAAAATGAAAAAACTGGGAGATGTGTTAAAAAAAAACCTTGGATTTTATAACTGAATAAAATATGGATTGAAACCATGGTTGTGCTGTTGATTCAGAGCAATGTCAGGTTTGTTTAGGGGTGGGTTGTGTTTTTTTTTCGTTTGGCATGATCATCAGCATCTGTGATAGTAATGAACGTTGTGATACTGGTCTCACAAGTTTGTCATTTATACAAAGGATGTGTGTTCATTACCCAATAAAAGCCACTGTCCCACAAGCGCCGTTTTAAGACTTTGGTTTTTTGACAGCAGGACTTTTTGGGGTGTGTAAGTATATAATGATTGAGGCTGACTGTAGGAAATGGAATCTGACCATTGTGCTGA
Organism: Rapana venosa; assembly: GCA_028751875.1. Taxonomy (NCBI): domain Eukaryota; kingdom Metazoa; phylum Mollusca; class Gastropoda; order Neogastropoda; family Muricidae; genus Rapana; species Rapana venosa. The sequence goes on along the minus strand of CM054168.1, from coordinate 29,142,274 downwards.
GACCACTTGCGAAAATGGTGTTACTTGACGCAACAAAGATAATAAATAATGGATCCTTGGCCAAAATGTTGCCATTCTTTTGTAACGTCCGCCTCAGTCTTTTTTAATCCCAGGTAGACCCAGAAAGCGAAGCGATCGAGACAAACGAAAACAGAAAAGGCGTCCCAGTATGTTTATGAACAGTTAAAGCAAAAGAATCTGTTGTTGTTGTTGTTGTTGTTGTTGTTGTTGTTGTTGTTGTTGTTGTGCGTTCCCCAGCTTTACACTCTGGGGGTCACCCAGAACATGCCACACTCTGACTCACTCATCATCCCACCTGGGAATTATCACTGTGAGATAGGAAGTGCACACCAGATGAGAAGTTTGCGTATATGACTCTTTTCAAGTACCTCGCCATATAGGCAGCCATACTCCGACTTCAGAGGATTTATTTCACCTTTAACAAAGGAGAGTGCAAGGTTGTTATGTTAAGAGCTT
>CM054168.1:29120429-29136297 GCA_028751875.1 Rapana venosa | reverse complement strand
TGTTTGTTTTTTTTTTTTTTTTTTTAAAAAATGTTTTTTTCTTTTTTTGTTTTTGAGGTTTTTTATTGGGTTTTTTTTTTCATTTTTTGTTTTGTTTTTTTTCTGTTTTTATTTTTTTTTTGTTTTTTTTTTCTTCTTCTCCTTTTTCTTTTTTTTTTTTTCCCCTTTTTTCTCTTTTTTCTTCTTTTTTCCCTCCTTTTCCCCTTTTTTTCTTTCCCCAAAAATTTTTTTTCTTTCTTTTTTTTTTTCTTTTTCTTTTTTTTTCCCCCTCTTTTATTATGTGAGTTTTGGGGATTGCACTATTTATTACCATACTTAAATTTGCTGACAAAATTAAAAAAAGGTTTGGTTGACGTGGCTATTGGTTTTACATATTGTATTATCCCTGAAACCCCCCCCCCACCCCCCCACAAAACGTCAAAAAAAACAAAAAACCAAAACACACACCACACTACAACACACTCACTCACTCACTCACCCATCATATTCCCCCCTCAACGACTGTATATTTTTAAAAATTTCTTTGGGTTTGTTTCTTGTTTTTATTGTGGGATTTTGGGGTATTAAAATTTATTTCTTTATCATGACATAAATTTAAAAAGGGTATAATAAAAAATGAGTTTTTTGATGGGATCGCATACTTTTTTGGGAATTATATATAGGATATTTCCTAAAATACCACACACACACACTCTCTCTCTCTGCTCTGTTCTGTCTCTCTCACCTTTTTACGTCCTTATAGTATAGTAATCCTGATAAGGTTCATATTTTTTTATTTTCAAAAATTTTTGGGACTTGCCTCTGTACTTAATTTTGAATGAGTGCCCTATTTCAATATTTTAAATTATGTGTAAAAAGTAGTGTACCATTTGACAAGTGTAGACTTATCTTTATGACTTTTTAAATTTGTTTTGTTATTTTTCTTGGCTTTTGTTGTTGTTCTTGTTTTTGTGTTGTTGTTTGTCTGTTTTTTTTTTTTTTATATCTTTTTTTGGTTTGGTTTTTTCTTCTCTTTTGTTTGTTTTTTTTGTTTTGGTTGGGGTTTTTTTGGGGGGGTGGGGGAGGGGTGGGGTATTTTAGATTTTTTTTTAAAATTACTTGTTTTGGGGGGGGGGGGTTGGGGGGGCTTTTTTAAAAAAGGGGTTTTTTCCCCCTTGTTTGTATTGGAGACTGCATAAGTTTTGGGGGTTATTTTTTAAATGTATCCCAAAACGGGGGGGGACGGGAATGAAAAAAAAGACAGTTGTTTTTTCATTATCCCGAAATAAAAAATTTTGTCTTGTCATTGCTCCTCCTCTCTCTCCTCCTCCTCTCTTCACCACCCTCTCTTTCTTCTCTCTACTCCTTCCTCTCTCTCTTTTTTCCACCCCTGTCTTTTTCACCCCTCTCTCTATTCTCCTCCTCCACTCTCTATCTTTTCCTCTCTTTTCTCCACCCCTCTCTCTTTCTATGTTCTCATCCTCTCTTATCTTCTCTTCTCTCTTCTATCTTTTTCTCACCTCCACTCTCTCTCTTTCTCCACCCTCTCTCTCCTCCACTCCTTCTCTCCTCTCCTCTTCCCCCTCTCCCCCTCTCTTCTCTCTCTCTCCCCTTTTCTCTCTCTTCTCTCTCTCTTTTCTCTACCCTCTTTCTCTCCCTCTTTCTCTACCTTTTCCACCCTCTCTTTTTTCCCCCCCCCACTTTTCCTATCCCTCCTTTTCTAAACCCTCTCTCTTCCCCCTTCTCTCTCTTTCTCCTCCCCCCTCTCTCTCTTGTTCCTGCTCTCTCTCTCTCCCCTCTCTCCTCTCTCTCTCTCCTCTCTCCCCTTTTCCCCTTTTTCCACCCTTTCTCTCTTTTCTCCCCCTTTCTCTCTCTTCTCCCCCTCCTCTCCTCCCCCTTTCCTCTCTCTCCTCTCTTTTCCACCCTTTCTCTCTCTTCTCCACCCTTTCTCTCTTTTCCACCCTCCCCTTCTCCCTCTCTCTCCTTTTCTCTCTTTCCACCATCTCCTTTTTCTTTCTTCTCCACCCTTTCTACCGCCCTCTCTTCTCTCTCTCTCTCCCCTCTCTCTTCTCTTCCCCCTCTCTCTCCTCTCTTTTTTCCCCCGTCTTTCCTATCCTCCACCCCCACTCTCCTCTCCTTCCCCCCCTCTCTCTCTCCTCCACCTCTCTCTCTCTCTCTTCTCCTCCTCTTCTCTCTCTCTCTCTCCGCTTCCTTCTCCACCCCTCTCTCTCCCCCACTCTCTTCCTCCTCCTTTCCCCCCCCTCTTTCTCATCCACTCTTCTTTTTCTCTCTCTCTCCTCTCCTCTCTTCTTTCTTTTCCCCCTCTTCCAAAACCTCCACTCGCTATCCTTTCTCTCTTCTCCCCTTCCTCTCTCTCTCTCTCTCTCTCATCTTCTTCCACCCTCTGTCTCTCTCCTTTCCTCGCCATCTCCCTCCTCCTCCTCTTTCTCTTCTCTCTCCTCTCTTCTCCCCTCTTCTCTCTCCCCCATCACTCTCTCTCTCTCTCTCCTCTCTCTTCTCTCTATCTCCCTTCTCTCTCTCTCCCCTTCTCCCTCTCTCTCTCTCTCTCTTCTCCTCTCTCTTCCCCCACCCCTCTCCTCCACCCTCTGTCTCTCCCTTCACCTTTTTCCCCCTCCTCTTCTCCACCCCTCTCTCTCTCTCCTCCCTTCTTTTCTCTCTCCACCCCCTCTCTCCTCTCTTCCCCCACTCCTCTCTCTTTCTCTTCTCTACCCCCAGCCCCCCCTTTCTCTCTCTCTCTTCTTTCTCTCTTTTTTTCTCTCTCTCTCTTCCTACTCCCCCCCCCCCCTCCTCTCCTCTTTCTCTCTCCCCCCTCCACTCTCTCCACTTTTTTTTCCTTGTTTCTTGTTTTTATGGTTGAGTGTATGGATTTTTGGTTTATTTCATATCATGGGCATATAATGTGAACGGAAAAATCAAAAATGATTTTGATGGAAAATTTGTACGTTTTGAAATTATAAATTTTTTAAATTATCTTTGAAATACACACACCCTCTCTTGTATCTCTTATCTCTGTCTCTTTTCCTCTCCCCTTTTTAAATCATTTTGCTTTATTTTATAGTTGTTATTACCCAAAAAGGGATTAAAACTTTATATTTTCAATATTTTTTGGGGTTTGTCGGTTTTACTTTAGTTTTAAAAAAACACACACACACACCACACACACACAACACACACACCCCACAACACAACAACACCACACATACTACCACGCACGCGCGCGCGAAAACAAAAAATTTGCGGGCAGTTTGAAAATAAAAATTTTTTCAAGTTTGTTTTTTGAGACGATTTTGCCACTTTTGAACGTTCAACCAGTAACGACAAGAACCCCATAAGGACACCACACAGGTCCTCTTTCTCATCAACTGTCACCCACCCTCCCCCCCCACCCTATCTGTCCCAAACCCTTCTCCCCCACCCACCTTCCCCACCCCCCCCTACCCCCTCACCCGTCTGCGGTTTCCGAGTAGCTTTTTATCAACTGTAGATAAAGCAGAACAGTTAAAAGAAAAATGACTTTTCCCCCGAGGTCAGCCGTCACTCTCGTCTCCCTCATTCTATGCCCTCTCTCCCTGTCTGTCCTTCTCTCTCCGCTGTGCATCTGTCTTTTTCTCTCTTTCTATCTGTTTTTGTCTTTCTCTCTTTTCTCCCTCTTTTTCTGTTTCTCATTTGTACTGCCCATTTTTTTTTTTCTCCCCCCCTACTCCCCCCCCCTCTCTCCCCTCGTGGGTTGTAACAGATAAATTTTTTTTTCCCAAGGGTCTTTAAAATAACAATGTTTTTTGCGTTTTTTCATCAACCCCATCTATCTAAGAAAAACATTTTTTAAATGAAAACTAAAAAACTACATTATTGCAACCTTTCCCAATAAATTGAACCAAAAAAAAGGGAAAAAACCGATAAAAAATACATTAAAAATACAAACTACAACATATACATACCACCACCATCCACAGTACTTTTTTTATTCTTTGTTTTTGAATATTCCATACGTTATCATTCTTTGATTTTGAATGATTGCAGTACTTTTATCATTTTTGAATTTGAATGATTCAGTATTTTTATCATTTTTTTGTTTTTTGAATGTTTGCATATTTTTATCTTTCTTTGTTTTTGAATGATTGCAGTATATTTTTTACTTTCCCTTTGTTTTTGTGCCTAATCCAAAACTTTGAATGACTTTAAAATTTAATTTAAAACCATGCACCACAACACCCAAACCCCCCCCCAAAACACACACAAACACCCACACACACACACCACACGAATCTTATCATCTAAAACCACTTTCCCACCGGGAATTTGATTAATTAAAAAGGGCTATCAAAGTTTTGCCAGGGGCTGGGAAAAAACAAAAGGTAAAGGTGTCCCTAACCTATATGGTTGTAGGGAGCGAGGCATCAAAACCTCAACTTCTGGGGGGCCGATATTGAGGGGGGGCCCCCATCCCCTTTTTCTCGTGCTTTACCTTTCCTAACCCTAAAGAGGGCAGGACCACCCATTTTTAGCGTGTGAATGGGTGACTGAACTGAACCCAAAGGGGCCGAAAAGGGTCAACCACCCAATTCGAAACCCCACGCTCGAGGCTTTTTTAATTTGGCGGGGGGAAAGGGAGTGTCTGACCACTGAGCTACCCTTTTATTGACCTGCTGTCTTTTAACCTGTAATGCTTTCCTTAGAGGATTGGTTGTTTTAAGTGGTTTAAAAAAATTTATGTTTCCTGCATATGAACGGGACTGTTGGGGATTCTGATGGTCACAGGAACGAGCCCTTCAAAAAGGGGTTAAGTCTTTCGTTTTTTTGTTGTTGTTGTTTTTTGTTTTTTTTTTTTTCCCCTCTCTGTCTCTGTTTTTTCTTCTGTTGTTTTTTGTTTTTGTCTCTTTGGTTTTGTCTGGTTCTGTCTTTGTCGTCTTCTTTTTTTGTGTCTGTCTTTTTGTTTTTGTCTATGTCTTCTGTCCCCCTTCCTGCTTCTTTTTTTCTATCTGTCTGTCTCTGTCTGTCGTTTTGTCGTTGTCTCTCCCCCGTGGCCCCAATCTTCGCTGACTGTTTGTCTGCCTGTCTCCTTCTTTTCTCACTCTCGTCTGTCTGTCTGCTGTCTACTCTGGTCTCTGTCTGCTGCTTCGAAATGTCGTCTGTCTGTTGTCTGTCTGTCTGTCTGTTGTCTGTCTTCTTTCTCTCTCCTCCCCCCTTCTCTTCTCTCTCTCTTCTCTCTCCCCTCTTCTCCTTTTCCCTCTCTCTCCTCCCCTCCCCCTCGGGGTTGCTAGCACGTGCATAAAGCTACAAGCGGTGTGTGACATGTGGAATTTTTTTCCCAATTTGCTACGGCAGACAGGGGTGGGTGCCAAAATTTGGGGGCCCTATTCTTTAGTACCATCCTTCCAGTCAGTTGGATTCGCACTACATTTCCTTTCTTCCAGTATACCTGCTTTTCATGGGGCAAAGATGTAACTCAAAAAGGCAAATGCGGTGAAAAAGTTTAAAATTCGCCCCCGTACCCCCGGTGTCTTCCTTACTTGACCCCCGTACCTTTTTTGGGGGGGGACAATTTGTTCCTGCTCACGGTGGGGGTGATCACTCCTGCGCTTTGGAGACTTTGGGGCCCCAACCCGGGCCCCAACCCCCGGAGACTCCAGCCCCTCCTCGTCTCAGGTAACCCCCGGGCAGCCCCGGCTGTCTCCCCTACACCTTCGCTCTCTAAGGAAACCCACACTGACGAAGTCATACAAAGCTGAAGAAAAATACCGAAAAAAAGACGGTTGGGAAGACACCGGCAGATACGACAGATCAAAATCCCCTTCTGAATTTGTGACAATTAAAAGGGGAAATAAAAGAAAACCCGAAATAAACCTAAACAACAGAACAGTGACTTACGTGACAGAGTCATGATTTTGATTTAAAGTACGAGGATTTTGAGATGGGTCTCGGAAAAAAACTTGTTTTTTCATGGTGTTGGCAAAAAAGGCGAGACAACTAAAGAGGGGGAAAAACACTCTTGGGGAAAAAATTATGACAAATTTGACTGGCCGATACCATTAAATTTTCGATCGAGTTCACCGGCGGGGTTCCCAATCCATTCCCCAAAATTATCTTCGCTGCTGTTCCTACAGGTTTAAAGTAAAAATTCTGAAAGCAAGGCAGAAATTTAAGGGACAACATCTTTTTGACGAAGATTTCCCGGGAGAGTTTTGTGAGGTAAGGCGGGGTTTTACCCCTCACCTGAACAGGGGGAGTAGTGAGGGAAAACAGGCCCGGGGGGGCAAAAACCACCCTTAAAAGATGGCAAGGATTTGGGGACTCAGGGACCCTGGAGAAATCAGATAGGGGTTCGGCCGGCCCTGTTTGGAAGAAAAAAAAGGTAGGGGTTTTTTTTTTCAGAGGGGGAAAAAAATCACCTTGCACCCAGAAACTCGCCCGCAAACCAACAGTCTCTTCCCACAACCCCCTCAGCCACAAGGCGCAAAATGCAGGTTCATGCTACCAACATTTAAGTTTTTTTGTTGATGATGGCCCCCCCTTTCACAGGGAAATTCGGAAAGGAATTGTCAGTTAACATTTCCCAAAAAAGGGGAATCCCCCCCAGCGGAATACCACGTCATCGTTTTTTGCAAAATTTAAAAATTTTTCTTTTTTTCCCGGAAATTTTTAAAGGTTTTTCAATCAAAATTTATACATAAGATTTTGTAACAATATTTCATCCTTTGATTTCATTTGTCTTCGGGGACTTTGAAAAATGGTTGATCTGATTTTTTTTAGGATTAAAAAATTTGGCAAACCCGCAATTAAAATGTCAAAACAGGGGGGAAAAAAGGCGGGGTACTGTGTCTAGTTAAAAACGAGATGTGGCTTTATTTGTGAATTTGAATAAAAACTATGAAAATTTGTCTTTTTCATTAATAAACATTATTTAGTCCTCAAAGATGTTTTTAAAGTATGTGCTTATGTACCCCTGAGGGTTTTTCCCCTTTTACTTACATTTTATTTTTTAAAAATGGGAAAAAATTTCTTGAAGAGTGCTTGCTGATTATTTTTTCAACTTGACAATTTTATATATTCTTTTGGGGCTTGAATAGTGAAATGCAAAATTTTACCATTACAGGTACAAATGACATGAACCTCAGTACAAAAAATAGTACTTTTTGTTTGGTCGTTGTTCCCAAAATAACACAAAACTTTTGGAATTCTCTCTATATGTGCACTGCGCTAGATATGATTGTTTTAAATATTGTGTAAGGTGACCCGGAAAAGGGTTTTTACACATACGCTGGAGATAGTGGATGCAGTGTGAACGATTATTTCATTTTGCTGCGACTGATAACTATTTATGATTTGTTAATTGCATTTGCTGATCGCTTGGAAAAAACCATTTTTCCCGTAAATTTTTTGTTTGTTTCAATTTAATGATCTATGTAAGGAACAAAAATGATGTTCAAGTCATAGAAAAGCTAGGTTTTTGGGAAAGAGGAATATAGTAAAGACTTTTTTCAAGATTAATGAATCAGATATGAATGATAGAATAAAATAGCCTGGAAATGTTGATTTAAAAATTAAAGAAGCTTTGGAGTATTCCTTGGTTTATCGAGAAAAATGCGAGTGAAGAAAAAAAACGTTTGAGTTGATGGCAACGAAAACAGCAAGTTGGTTTGATGAAAGGAAAAAAAATAACAATGTACGAAAATTTTTTAAAAACGTTTCGTAGAAAATGTAAATAAAACTAATAAGATTTTTAAAGTTAAAGCTGAAAGAGTACAAAAATACATTGAAAGAAAAAAAAACTTTTCATGACAATTTGGTAGCGATCTGTATCTAACATTTAAAAAAAAAGAATTTTGGCACTGCAGAGAAAAGTGTCACTAAAAAAGAAACAACCAATGAATAATATTTCGTTTTAGATGATTTGGTTTTTAAAAACTTTAAAAACCCTTTCTTGATAAAATTGTTTTGTGTACGATAGCATTGATCATGATTTTCTGATATTAATATTGTTTATGGATCGCCCCATAACTCAAAAAGAAGTTTTGTTTTCTCTTAAAAAATTTGAATCGCAAGCTCCGTCCGATGGGGTTATTGGGAAATTTTTATAGCTCCCTTTCAAACAAATTTTAACTTTTTTTCCGATTTTTTAAAATCTGTTTGAAAAGGCATTTTTCCTGAAAAATGGGGCGATCTATTATTCTTCCATTTATAAAAAAGGGGAATGCAAAATTTCAAATAACTATAGGGCATTTTTTCCGTTGACATTTTGTAATAAAAAAATAAGGTTGTATTAACAGAAACTTCAAGTACGTAGAAGAAACAATATAACTGGGGAACATCAGTGGATTTTAAACGAGGGTATCCACAATAACATGTTTACTCTTTTGGCCTTATTCAAAAACGTTTTCTTTAAAAAGTAAAACTTTAGTAGGTTTATAATTTGAGAAGGGTTTACTCTATAAAGAAATTTGTTGTGGCCTGTTTTGATTAAACATGGAATTAAAAGGAAAAATTGTTTAAGTGTAAAAAGTATTTATGATGTTTTCAAAAAAACCGGGCAGATCGGAAACAAGCTTTCGATTAAAAAAACTGCACAAAGGATAAAACAGGGGACGTTTTTGTCCCCATTTTTTTTTTATTATTTATAAATGAAAGGGGAAACAACGATTGAAAAGGGAAGACACGGGGCAAAATTTCAGTTGATTTCGAAGAATTTTTTTTTTTCGTTGGGGGTGATATATTTTTCATCAGAAACGGTTTTTTGATTTTCAAAGTCACTAATAATTTAAAAAGCAGCAAATGAATACGTTTAAAAACAATATGAAAAAAAGTAATATATTGTTTTTTAGAAAGGGGGGTTTTTTTCAGCCAGAGAAAATGGGGTATGATGGGGTTGCAATGCTGTTGGAATGCTTATAGATACTGGTATTATTTTTTCTACTCGTTGAGTTTTGTTCTGCCTGTAAAACCTTTGTGCAGGCGAGATCATTGTTTCTTATTATGAAAAAGCTATCGCAAAAAATATAATTCTTTTCAAATTTTTCTTAAAAAATTTGATGCTCAAACACCCTTGTACAATATGGCTCTGATTAGGGGGTTTTGACAACATGCGCTGTACTGGGTCCGTTCATTTATTTTTGGGTTTAAAGAAATTTTTGGGGGAAAAAGAGAACTCCAAAGACTTATTTTTTGGGGGAAAAAAATAGGTATCCCATCATATTAAATTTTGTGGGTTCAATGATTTTGTTTTTGGTTTAATTTTTTAAAAATGAGTAACGAAGACTACCACTAAGGCCATAAAATTTATATAAATTTAGATGCATGGGTAAAACAACTGGGTAACTAACGCCGCAATGCATATGTGAATGGGGCTGGGAGCATGATTTCGGGGGTAAGTGATGAAAAAATATTTTTGCAAACTCTTCGCCAAAGGCTAGAGACTCAGATGGAAAAATTGGGGGAAAATCTATTCAATCTATAGTAATTTGATATATCAGAATTCATAGCTCAACACATATTTTTAAGAATACTGTCAATTACTATGGACAGACTTACGATTTATTTTTAAAAAATTCCGGTTTGGGATATCGATATTAATGTTTTTGTCTATCCTACCGACGTACAATGAAATTTTTTGTCCACTGTGCAAAGTGTCAACTGAAGTAAATTCACTTTGTTTTGTTTGCCCCTTTTTTTAACTGAAGGGAAATTTATCCACCAAATTCTAAAACCTTTCTTTTTCGGTTTTCTTTTTTTAAACACAAATAACGAACATATTTTGCGTAATTTAGGTTTTTACTTATATAAAGCTTTCCCCTTACGAGAAACACTATTGTCATGAATTTTCCTAGTTTAAATTTATTGAAACATAATGTTTTTTTTTTACATGCGTTCTGTTCACACCCACTTTTTTCCCCCTTTCTAGGGGCTATGGCCTTTAAAGATTAAACTGTCGAAGTCTGAAATCTGAAATCTCCTCTCTCCCCCTCTCTTCTCTCCCTCCTCTCTCTTCCCCCCCTCTCTTTTCCTCCTTCCTCCTCCCCTCTCTCCCCCCTCCCCTCTTCCTCTCCCCCCCCTCCTCTCCCCTTCCCTCTCTCCTCTCTCTCCCTCCCTCCCCCTCCCTCTCTTCCCCTCCTCTCCCTCTCTCTCTCCTCTCCTCTTCCTCTTATTCTCTCTTTACCCCTATGCCGGAACCCCCCTTCCTCACCTCCCAAACCAAAACCTCGCAATTCCACACACAATCCACAAAATGGTATTGCTGTCCCCTTTGTTTTTTTTTTTGTTTTTTGTTCGCTCCCCCCCCCCCCCCCCCCCACCCCAGACCTTTTTTTCTTTTGGGTTTTTTTGGAGATTTTTTGTCCCCTTTGGGGGTTTTTTGGGGGTTTGGGTTTTTTGGTGTTGTTTTTTGACATTGTTTTAAACCGAAAGTACACTAGTGGCAGTTATTGATGTCTGGTTTTTTTTTTTTTGTCGCCTAAACGATTTCTTACCCGTTCAAAGCAGCGAGAGAGAGAGAGGAGAGAGAGAGTGGAGAGAGAAGAGAGAGAGAGAGAAGAGAGAGAAGAGGAGAGGGAGAGAAGGGGAAAGAAGAGAAGAGAGAAGAGGGAAGAGCGAGAGAGAGGGAGAGGAGAGAGAAAGAAAAAAGAAGAGAGAGAGAGAGAGAGAGGAGAGAGAAGAGAGAAGAGAGAGAAGAGAGAGAAGAAGTAAATAATTTTTGAAAATAAATTGTTTTTTAAATAAGAGTGGGGAGAGAGGAAGAGTGAAATTAAATTTTTAAAAAAAAAAAATTAGAGATTTTTAAATCGGGGGAAAAGAAGATTGGAAAACAACCCTGAAGAAAAGATAGATAGATAAAGAGGAGCTAAAAATTTTTTTAAAAAGTAAAAAAATTTTATTTAAATTAAAAAAAAGGGAAAAATAAAAAAAGGGGATGAGAGGAGAGAGCAAAACACAAAACAATAAATTTTTTTATTAAAAAAAACAACAACCAAAATGGAGATAAAGAGAGGGGAGAGAAAGAAGAGAGAAGAGAGAGGAGAAGAGAGAAAGAGGAGCCAGACAAAAAAAAAAAAGAAAAGGGGGGGAAAAAAAAAAAAAAAAAAGGGGGGTTAAAATCAAAAATTTTTATAAAAAAAAAGGAAAAAAAGGGGGAAAAGAGGGAGGGGAAGGAAAAGAGAGAGGAGAGAGGAGAGAGCAAATGAAACTAAACTAAAATTTTTTTATTTTAGGCCACTTACAAAAAAGTTTTGGCGGGGGGGAAAGAAAAGAGAAGGATTCCATTTTCAAAGAAAAAAAAGAGATAATAAATTTTGGACAAAAGAAGAAACGACAAAAAAAAGAAAACAAAAAAATTTTTGAAAAAAATAAAGAAAGGACAAAAAGAAAAAAAAAAAAGAAAAAAGGAAGTTCAATTTTTAAATTAATACTTTTTTTATATTTAAAAAAGTTTTTAAAAAACTGGAACCATTTTTTCTGAAATTAGTAAACTGCATTTGTTTTCTATGCTCCAGCTTTTCCATTTCATATTATATTTTTAGTTCATTCAGAAAATTACCAACATTAGGTTTTGTTTACCAATCCGACATTTAAAACTAGAACTTTGCTAACAGTATTATAAGTCTAACACTTCGTCAGTTGCTGTAATTGCATCAGTGCCAAAAAGCACTATTTCCACATTAAGCTCCAGTCTCTCGCAATGAGAACAATTGTGTTTTATAGTCACTTCAAGTTCTTTCCAGAAATTCTGTACATACTGACACTCCCATAAATAATGGTTTATTGTGTCCTTTTCCTTGCCACAAAAATTGCAGTTGTCATTATCTGTAACTTTCATTTTCTTTAATATTTTGTTCGTGACTAATATTCTATAACAATCTTTATTTGAAACCATTTCAGTTTAATTTCTTTAATTTTATTGTCAGTTTTAATACTCTTGCCAGTCTATTGGAACGTCAAGCTGTCTTTCCCAATTCATGAAAGATTAATGTCGAGAATTTCTATTTTGCCAATCATTTCATCATAATAAATACGGGATCCTTACCAGCTTTTGATATAATCTCTAGAGCATTGGTCCTTTCCTTACTAAAGTTGTCATCCAGTTTTATATTTTTCATTCTCACATATTGTTGGATCGATCGCACACAGCTAATATAATGCAAAAAGTTAATGTTAGTACCTAATTTCTTTGATAAATTCTCATGAGTTATAAAGTCACCATTATCTTGCAGCAAGTGTTTAACCAAAAATAATTTGTTTTGTGCCCACTTTTCATGATATATGCATTGGTCTCCTACTTTGGAATTTTTCATTGTGAAAAATTGGTTCTGCTAATAACTGTTGCTGATCCTTTGGATCCACTTGTCTGCAAAATGTTTTATATGAGTGAAACACATCTTTCCAAAATACATTGGTTTTAAATTTTGAAAACAGTTTGGGGCCTATCCTATCTAAATTATCTATATCAGGGCACAGTGAATGCAATATTAATCTCCATTTTTGTTTTCTGTGTATAAACTTTTTAATCCATGCAAGTTTCAGTGATTGTATATACACTCTGATATTTGGTATACCTATACCGCCTTTGTTATGCTTTGTACCGAATATGCCCTTTTTATCTTATCTGTTTTCTTGTCCCATACAAATTCATAACACAGTTTTTGCAATTGGGCAACTTGAGCATCCGGGGGATTTGGCAATAAAATCCATAAGTATACCAACTTTGATAGTACTAGTGATTTAAGCACTGCTACTCTACCCAAAGGTGTTATTAATCTTTTTGACCATATCTTAAATAGTTTTTTAACTTCATATAGTTTATCATTTATATTTACTTCCGTCATACTAGGGGAACTGTCCGTGAACCAGATTCCAAGGATTTTATATTCTTTTGGATCTCCACTCCATTTTTTTGTGTGGTAAGTAGGTTAGTAGCGACTTCTTTTTGCTGCCTAGCCAAACATTTTTGGTTTTATCAAAGTTTAACTTTAACCCTGACATATCCTCAAAGGTTTCAAGGCTTTGAAAAAGCACTTCATACGAATGCTGGTCTCCCTCTAGAATGAATGATGTATCATCAGCAAACTGACATATCTTTAGTTCAGTATTTGCAATTTTTATGCCTTTAATATCCGTCTGTTTCCTTATCATGCAAGCAAGTATTTCTGCGCATAAAATAAAGAGATATGGAGAGATTGGGTCACCTTGACGGCATCCCCTTTCCATATAGAATCCTGAAGATACCTTATTATTCACAGTTACAAACGAATTAATGTTTTTATAAAAAGCAGACACCCATTTTTGCAACCCCTTCCCAAAACCAAAGTGTTTTAAAACATTTTGCATAAATCCCCAGTCTACAGAATCAAATGCCTTCTCAAAGTCTATTGACACCAGTAAGCCAGGCAATTGTTTTTCCTCTAAGTAGTGTATTAAGTCATATATTGTTCGTATAGTGTCTCCTATATATATCTCCCTGGTACAAATCCAGTTTGGTCTTCATTAATTAACCCTGGTAAAACTTAAAAAATTATGTTGTCAATACATGCAGAGCCTATTTTATACGGCACATTTAGGAGTGAAATCGGCCTCCAGTTCTTTAAATACTCTCTGGGTTTATCCTCTTTTGGTAGACAAATTATTAGTCCTTCTTTTGTGAGATAGACATTTCCCCATTCACAAAGCCTTCATTTAGTGAGCGAATCACAAAAATCCCTATTTGCCTCCAAAAGAATTTAAAGAAATTTACAGTGAGTCCGTCTGTTCCAGGGCTTTTGTCGTTTTTCATATTTTTCAGTACTTTTGAGGCTTCTTCTAGGGTGATTAATCCTTCCAGCTGGTCTGATTCTGTTTTAGTTAATTTTGGTATGGCATCTAAGAAGTGGTCTGATTCAAAATTTATCGTGTTTTTTCTAGTATATAGTTTTTTATAGAATGCTTTTGTTCTCTGTAACATATCTATCTGTTCTTGTCAAAGTAACTCCCTTGTCTGTGGTCATTTTTAACATTTGCTTACTAACAAAATTCCGTTTCTCTAAAGAGCAAAAGTATTTGTTTATTTTCTCACCTTGTAAAGCCCATTTTGCTCTCGATCTTAGAATAATCCCTTCCATTTTTGTTTGTCTGATTCTGATCAGTTCCTCCTTTTCTCGTTCAAAAGTTTAGCTTCAGCTTCACATAAAAAAGAGTTTTGCTCTAAAAGGTGTATGTCTTTTTCAAGTTCTTTTTCGTGTAAATTTCTCTCTTTGTTTTTTCTAATACTATGAGTAATTGTTTCCCTTCTTACTTCCATTATCAACGTATCTAGAAATAATTGGTTCGATATTGAAAACTGAATTTGGTCATTTGGTATCTCATCAATCAATTCACTGTTGTACGGTAATAATGCATACTGTCTTTTTACTCTTTTGATTGTATCATTAACTAACTGTACATAATTTTTATCTTTAAGTAATGCAGAGTTAAATTTCCAAAACCCTTTGTTTTTTTCTTGCTTTTTGAAATCAAAATCTATCAAAATCAAAGAGTGGTCACTTCTATATCCATAAAGAATGTCTGTGTCTTTTACATCTGTTATCAAAGTATCTGACACTAAGAAGAAATCTAATTTTACTTGCTGAATGGGGGTAGTTCTTCTCCAGGTGTAACGGGTTACTTCTTGGTTTAATTCTCGCCATATATCTACTAGCTCTATTTGACCCATCATTTCACTAACTGCCTCCTTTGTGCTTTAAAACATTGTTTACACGTTTATAGTTATGGAATCAAGTTTGGGTTAAGAACTAAGTTCCATCACCTGCTATCAGTATATTAGGAATATTCAGTTCTTTAATTTTGATTGAATACTCTCAAAAAAATATGGTTCATCCTATTAGGTCCATAAATATTCACTAATACAAATCTTTTCCCATTATATCTATGTTCAAAATAATTAGTTACCTTGGCTGTCTTTAATGGTTTTTTTTTAAACCCAAATTCAAAGTTATTGTTAAAAAAAGGGTAGCCACCACCTCTGGACTTAGAATTCTTGGATGCAAAAACACATTCATATCCCCATTTTGATCTAATTAAATCTGTCTAATTTGTTTGTTTAAATGAGTATCTTGTAACAAATAGATGGGAATAATTGTTTCGTCTCAGAAACTGGAAGACATCCTTTCTCTTTTTATAATTACCCCAAACCTTGACAATTCAATGATGCTATTGTTATTTATTCAATTGGTTTAAGTTTATATAAGCAATTCTGTGCCTGTCACAGTTTTTCAGTAGTGCACCCATTTTTTTTCAAAAAGGGAAAAAAACCCTTTTGTGTTCACCAAATCTAACCACATAAAATACTAGACATTCTCCCTAACACCCACAAAACTCAATTGTACTATACACTCATACGCACACACCATCAATTCAGCAACAACAAAAAAAACCAAAAAAAATTTGACAAACCAACAACCCCCAATTTGCTCGACTATCGTCAGCAAGCAAAGGCATGTGTTACACGGGACAAAGAAAAATAATAGGTATCTACAACCACTTTAACATCAAATACTAAGACCCACAACAGTACATATACCACCCAACCCAGCGGTTCTAATCATTAACCCACATGAAAAACAAGGAGACCATCAGGTCTTGGGCGAAGGGCCAGTGATCCGCCGTAGCGCACTCAGTAAGACAGGGGTGACCGCGGAGCCACGGAGGGCAGAGGCGCCCGAACCCAGAGTTGTTAACACGACAGACAACCTTCCCAATACACCCATGTGTGTACCCCCCTACCCCCCCCCCCCCTTAGGTGGCCGTTGCAGAGGAGAGAGAGAGAGAGGGGAGAGAGAGAGAGAAGAGAGAGAGAGAGAGGGGGAGAGAGAAAAGGGGGGGAGGGAGGGAGAAAAAGAGAGAGAGAGAGAGA
>CM054168.1:29103876-29119929 GCA_028751875.1 Rapana venosa | reverse complement strand
CCCAGACCACTGTGAGACAAATCTAAAATCTGCACGCGAGGCATGAGGTATGAAAAAACGTGCAAGTTAAAGAACTGGTCAGGGACTCTGGACAGATTTAGCACCAGCAGCCTGGCCAGTTTGTCATGGCCAACCAAACTGGAAAACCTCGTGGACAGAGGATTGCCAGCCAGAACCAGCTCTCTGAGGTTCTTCAGCTTCGCTAAATGCTGGAAGTGGACAGTGTGAAGCAGATTGTCACTGAGGTCCAACACGTGCAGGTTGACCAGTTCCATGTCACTGACGTTTCTCCACCCGCAAGCTCCAACACCCAGATGGATCAGCATGACGTGATCGGCTATGACGTCTGTGGTCAGCCCAGTCCCTCTACCTTCCAGGTACCGCAGGTGGAGGGCAGTCTCAGAGCGGTACATGGTCATGCCGTAGCAGACACACCGGTCAGGGCAGAGCTCCTTCACCCCACACACCAGTTCATCATCTTGGAGTGGACATTGCACGAAACCATCACACAGGTGTTTCCAGTGTAGACAGACGCTTCTGTCCAGTCCCCGGCACCGGTACAGCCCTGCACAGGTGTACACGTCACACCCCGCTTCATCCTCATGGCCCGGGCAGTCCAGCATGCCGTTACACCTGGTGAAGACCGGCAGACAGTAGCCATCGCCAGGACACCGGTAGTGTGTAGCTGGACACTGGGTGGTGTTGGCAGGGAGAGGGGTCACCGTGAACCTTCCTGGTCTGTCGAAGTTGACCAGAGCTGGAGGCTTTGTCATGTTGTAGATTACATGTTTCCCTTTGAAGGAACAAAAGCTTTCATCTGCGTATGAAGCACAATCGTTTTGTTGATCGCAGCGTTTGCTGTCGTCTATGCACTAAACACACACACACACACACTAATATAAATATATATGTCTGTTGCATCTTCAGCTTCAGCAATCCCAGGGGACCTTATAAAAGCTAGACTGCCATAGGGCCACTTACTAGGAAGGCCCTGCACTGTTGCTGGGCTGCTTCACTGGTGCTCAGTTGCGCCTGTTCTGAGCCAACAGTTGCAGGATACTATCTACTAAGACTCCTGCTGGCGACAGTAAAGGCTAAGTCACACAGCAACGTTATGAGAGATGGCCACTTGTGATGGTGACCACCCTGATCCTTTGACAACTCCTCCCCCCCACCAACCACCCCCTATCCATGAACCACTTGTTGACTTTTTTTTTAACCTATAATTGTGAATGTTCTTTCTTTTTTCATATCCATAATTTGTGCTCTTCATTGTGGAATGAATTCGTGTTGTGAGTATTTTCACACGCCCACATCTGCCAGTTGTGGTTTTGTTAAATTTCACGTAACCCTTGGCGGGGTTCTTGAAATAAACTCTGGAATCTGGCTAATGTATAAGGCCTCAACACCAACCTATCATATGCCTTACACTCTGTGGTAAGCCAAACCTATGGCCACCATGACACCCGAGCAAGACAATCGTTGCTCATACTATTTATTTATTTAATTATTTCTTCTTTTATATCATGGATAATGGAATAAGCACTCATATGCTTTTTTTACATCCAGTCCTCGTGTGTAAGCGGTTTTGTAAATTTTGTCATCTATTCCCACCGGCACACAATCGCCTACTCTTTCGAAAGCGGAATCAGATTTAACGTGTGCGCAAGATGTTCTGCAACGAGGGGGCCCTCAGTTTATAGCCCTCATCTGAAGGATTTTGGGGAGATTTGGAGCCCTGCAGGGATTTTAAAACTCCGGGGGAAAAATATCCCCTTAATGGGGAATGGAACCCGAGTCTCCAGATTTTTTAAAGTGCAATGTTTAACCACGGGGCCCTTTTTCCCCATCCTTAAACAACAGGCGGGTGTCTGTATCTTTTGGGGCCCCGATAATAAATGGTTTAAAATTATCAGGTAAGGGCGTAGAGCACAGGTAAAAAATATCAAGCTTTTAAACACATTATCATCTTTAAATTTTTCCTCATAAACCATTTTTTTGACCCCCATATTTTTGGGGGGGGTTCTTTTTTGGCCCAGCTTTGTTGTTGTTCTCCAGTTAACCCAGGGGAAATAAGCTTGCTGGGGGTAAAGGCAGGGGGGAGGCTGAGAAATTCTGTCTTTAACCAAATGTGTTTTTCACACCCTTCTATTTGGGGGGGGGTGGGGGTGGGGTTGCTTTTTTGGTTTTAAATTTTTAGCCCACATCAGAACACTCAAAATTTCTGTAGTGCGTGTGTGTGTTTAGAAAATATATATTTTTATATATTTTATTTTATATATAAAGGGGAGAGAGAGAGAGAGGAGAAGAGGGGAGAATGGAAATTGGCAGTGGTTTAAATTGTGGTGGGTTTTTCCAGCCCATTCCCCAAGGGGGACAGGGGGAAAGGGGGAAACCTGGGCAAAAAACCCACACGCACATATTTAACAAAGATGAACAAAAACATTCCCACAACAGCCCAGACAATCATCATGAAGGGGTTTCCACATTATGGCTTAACGGGGGAACCCTAGAGGCAGTGAAAAGTTTTGTTTTGATTACTTTGATTTTTTAGCAGCAGAGAGAACAAGGGACCAAAACCCAGGGTTGCTAAAAGCTGTGCGGGCCTTCACCCCCGGGTTTTTTGATTCTTGACACACCCCTTTTTGTTCTGAAATTTTTAGAGCCCAAATTGTGATAAAAAAATTTGCCATCAAAAAAAGGGTCAGCAAAAATTCCTTTGTTTAAAAATAACTTCCCCAAGTTGGGGAGAGGAAAAGGCACGGTCCATGTTAAAAAACTGTGTAAGGTGTGGAATGCCATAAGGGGTTTGTTCTTGGGTTTTTTCCCTGTCCCAGAGAGAAAGAGAGAGGGGGGGGGGGGGGGGGGTTGAGGAGAAAGAGAGAGTCCTCTTTCAAATATCTTTCAACATCATCCCAAAATTTAAAATCAGATCTTAATTACTTTTTCTTTATTAAAACAAAAAAAAAACCTCTTTAGCTGACCCCAAAACATTAACATTACGCAGTATATTGAGTATGGGGGTACACAAACCAAAAAAAAAGGAGACAGCGGAAGCCCCAGAGAGAGAGAGAGAGAGGAGAGAGAGAGAAAAGGGGAGTTTTTTGCCTGAGGAAAGGCCAGGCTTTTAATTGGGTCAAGCGGGGGTAAAATGTTTGTCCCAAAGAGCTTGTAGATTTTGGGGCAGGGACCTTTTTCTTCCTGTCCCGTAGAGATTTTTGGAATTTTTCCATTTTTTAAAGGGCCCTTGGAAAACTTCACTGTTCTTCCAACAGCATGTTTTTTTGTGTTGTTTTGATCGGGCCCAATTTTCAATCAAAAGCTGTTTGATAAACAGGGGTACTTACCCCCCACGAAAACAAACCCACAACAACTCTTCACTGCCCTGAGTGAAAGACAGAAATTTTTAGGGACTTTTTTTTTTAATTCCCTTTTATATCAAGGAAAATGGAATAAGAACTTTTGTTTCGTTTTTCTATTCTTCCCCCCCACTGTAAATTGATCTTTTCATTCGTTTTTTGACTTCTTTTTTGTGTACATTACACCAAAATCTTTTGCCCGTGCTTTTAATGTCGAGGGCGGGGGGAGACAAAAAATTGGGGTTGCTGTAAAGGGTTAGGTCCAAAATGACACACCTGACATGTCTTCTTTCTGCTTGGGGTTGAGTGTCAGGGTGTACTTTGTCCCCTCTGCCTGCAGGTATTTTTTCTCTCTAACACTATCAGCTAAGTGGGGTTTGTTTTGGGAAAATATTTTTCCCACCCCGCCTGTCATCTTTTCTTTCCTTTTTCCCCGTCTCTTTTGTTCTTTTCCTCCGGTCACTTTGGGCCAACGGGTTTGGGGGGCTTTTTATGAAGTATTTAACCTGGGGACGGATAGCCAGTGATTGGAGCACTTCTGTCCCCCAGCAAATTTAAATAAGGGGGTTGGAGCAGGGTTACCACTTGGATGGGTGCCCTTTTTGCGCGTTTGGCTTCAGTCCAGTTCCCCAGTTCCCCCAGCTGTAAATGGGTCCTGCCTTTTTAGGGCCCGGGTGGGTTTTAAAGCAGAAAGGGGAGGGGAGATGGGTACCTAGAGAATTTGAGGCCCCTAAAGCCTTTCCCTCCCCTAAAACCCTTTTATGGGTTAGGGGCCACCTTTATTTTTTTTTAAAAAACCTGCCTTTCTGTTCAACCCCATTCTCCCATGTTTGCCCAACATTGTAGTGTCCTTTTCCCTGTGGGGCCAGTATGACATGTTCTGGCCCTCACCAGCTATGTTCCAACTCCAAACAGAGCTGAAAAGGTTTTGACGGGGCAGTCAAGGCAGACTCCACAGCAGGGGGCCCGTCCATTTACTGGCGTGGGATGAATAAACAGTGTCTTCCTTCACAGCTGATTAAAAGTGACCCTGGGCTTTGCTTCTCCATACATAAAGAGAGAGAGAGATAACCCCAATGACAATAAACCCCCATGTTAATAAAATTTTAGGCCTTTTTGGCCCATTTTCAGGGTTTTACAAAAATCTCTAAAAAACACAAGGATGTGCATATCAGGGAAAAAAAAAGTCCCAAAAAAATACACAAGCATAAATGTTTAAAAACCAAGAGTTGAAAAATTCCTAGGTGGACAGGAGCCCTCAGCTTGTTCTCTTTTAAAGTTTGGAGCTTTGTAAAAAAACCCATGCTGTCTGATCATTGCCAGTTCTGGGGGGGCTATAAGGTTGAAATATTTTGCTTTTGAAGTGAGAGGATTTCAGAGAGACAGAGAGACAGAGAGAGCAAAACCCTTCCATTGGACAGCCCAAAGTTTCCCTGGGCCCGGGGGGGGAACTGACAAAAAGGCCTCGTCACTGTCGTCCCCCCACATCCTGCCTCCAGTCACGGGTCAGGCTGTGGGGCACTTGTCCCCCCCCCCCCCCCGTCCTGCAGGCAAAAAGGAGGGGGGGTCGTCTGGGTCGGGGAGGGGGCCACAGCGCTGGGGTGGAAACAGGCCCCTCCCCCCACCCCCCCCCCCCCCCCACACCCCTGCGGGGCCCAAAGGCCGGGAGGGTCATTGTCACGGGCTGCAGTGGACGGGTTTAAACGGGGAAAAAGGCGCCCGGCGGTGATTTTTTGGATCACCCCATCAAAAAATGTTGCCCCGGGGGGTCTTTGAAGGGTGGGTATTTCGCACAACTGGGTATTTTTGGGTCACTTTTTCCCTTCTTGAGGGTTCTCCCAAACAGTAAAGCGTGAAAAAAAGGGTGAAAACAGAAAAAACTGAAAAAATGCAAACCCCTTTCAACGGGAAAAGGGAAAACCGAAATGTTCTATACTGTTTAAATAGCAAAAAAAAGAAACACACAGATATGTAATGGAAAAGGTTTTTCCCAAATAATCTGGGGCAGTATGGGGAGTGAATGTCGGGGGTCTAAAGGCTTCTCGGGGGGCCCACCCTCATCTCATAATCTTGCTCCCCTCAGTGAATTTTGTGACGAACTTTTGCCCGTTGGCTCCATTTGGGGCGGTTGGGGGCAAGACGGGGTTGGGGGGGCCTTTCCGGTCCTTTCCCGTGAGGTTTCGCCAGCATAAATTAAATATCAATTTCTATTTTGGAAAGAAGGGGGGAAAAGTTGGGGAAAGTGTTTTGGGTTTTTTTCTTTTACTATTTTTAAATTGGTGTCATTCCTGGTCAAGGGCATCCCTTGCCCACTGAGGTCACAGCTGTGCACTGTTTTCTCCGGGTAAACAGTGTTTAAAGGGTTTTGGGAAAATGTTCCCCGTGAGCTCCCCAGTGGCGATGCAGGGGCCAAATCGTAAAAACAGCATCCCCACCTTTTTAAAATTATGTGCTAAAAAATTTCCCTCTTTTCTACCCCTTTCGGCTTAGTTCTGTTTTTTTTCCTTTTTTTCCCCTGCCACCTCCTTCTTGCCTATTTTCTCCTTGTTGGTCCATTCTTTTATATTGTTTTTCTTCAAAAGATTTGGGGATAACATCCTCCCTACGCTGGGGTTTGGGGTTTTGGGGGCCTGACTTGCCCGGGGCCTTTAAAACGGAGTGCAATGCATTTTTTGTTTCATTTGAAAGACAACAATAGTTTTTTTGCCCTGAGCTTTCGACCACACCAAAGGGGTTTTTTTTTTTTTTTTAAAATTTTTTTTTTGGGCACACATATAATTCAAAAAAAAAAAATTTAACTTTTTCCAGAAAAAATTTGCATCATTTCCATTTTACGGGGCGCACTAGGCTACTCTCTACAAAAAAGTACAAAAAATAAACTTTTTCGTTGTAAAGACAAGATTTATGTTTTCATACAGAATTTTACTAATATTTTGAAAGGGTTTTTACTCAATTTTTTCTACAATTTTTTGTACGGGAAACCAATTTTATTCTAAAAATTTTAAAAACTGCATTTTTTTTGCTATGTCCAGCTTTTCCTTTCCCCTTATTTATTTTTTAAAGTCATTCAAAAAATTTAAAATATTGGGTTTTTTGTTTTCCCAAAAAACCCCGACATTTATAAACATAGAACTTTGTAACATTATTTTTTGGGGCCGAACCCTTCATAATTTTTTGTTTTTTTTGCATCGTCCCAAAAAAGCGTATTTCCACTTTAAGGTCCATTTCCTCCCCAAATGATAGCAGTTGTGTTTTATAGTCACTTCAAGTTTTTTTCCAGAAATTCTGTAATACTGACACCCCCCTTAAAAAATTTGTTTATCCTGTCCTTTTCTTCCCCAAAAAAATTTGGGCATTTGGGTCATTTTCTGTAACTTTCTTTTTTCTTTAATATTTTGTTCGGGGAAAAATTTTTCCTAAAAAACAAATCTTTATTTAAAACCCCAAAATTTAAAAAAAATTTTTTTTAATTTTCTTTATTTTTATTTGTCATTTTTAAATTTACTCGTCCCAGCCCTTTTGGGAAAATTCAAGCTGTTTTTCCCCAATTCACAAAAGTTTTAATGTCCAAAATTTCATTTTGAAATCTTTTCTCATAAAAAATAGGGATCCTTTCCCCGGGTTTTAAATTATAATCTCTAAGCATTGGCCCTTTTCCCTTACTAAAGTTGTCATCCTTAAATATTTTTTCATTCTAAATTTTTTTTTTTTTGGGATCGATGGGCCCCACAGCTAATATAATGAAAAAGTGAATGTTAGTACCTAATTTGTTTAAATAAATTTTTTTGGAGTTAAAAAATCACCTTTACCCTTCCCCAGCAAGTTTTTTAACCAAAAGTAATTTGTTTTGTCCCCACTTTTCATAAATAATAGCTTGGGGTCTCCCATTTTTAAAATTTTTTATTGTGAAAAAATTGGGTTTGAAATTTAGCTTTTTTTTTTCCCTCTGGTTTCCCTTGTTTGCAAAATTTTTCAAGAGTAAAACACGTCTTTTAAAAATGCTTTGCTTTAAATTTTTGAAAACTTTTGGGGCCCACCCAATCTGAATCATCTTATCGGGGGCAAAATTTAAGCAATATTAAATCGTACTTTTGTTTTTTCTGTGTAAAAACTTTTTAACCCATCCCAATTTTCAGTGGGGCAAAACCCACTCTGATTTTTGGGTATATATACCTCCTTTTTTGATGTTTTGAAACCCGATATCCCCTTTTTTAAATTTTTATCTGTTTTTTTTGTCCCACCAAATTTATAACATACTTTCTGAAAAGGGGCAACTTGAGCAGGGGGGAAATTTGGCAAAAAATTTCCAAAAGTATTAAAAATTTTGGGAGATTATAGTGTTTAACACTCCCTTAACCCCCAAAGGGTTTTTATTAATCTTTTTGACCATACCTTAAATAGATTTTTAGTTTTCATATTTTTAACATTTAAATTTTTACCTTCTTTCATACTACGGGAATTTTTTGGGAAAACCCAGTTTCCCAAGGTTTTTATTTTTTTTGGTTTTCCACTCCTTTTTTTTGTGTGGTAAGTAGGTTGTTAGAAAATTTTTTTTTGCTGCCTAGCCAAAAAATTTTTTTTTTTAATAAAAGTTTAATTTTAAAACCCTAAACATACCTAAAAGGGTTTTCAAGGTTTTTGAAAAAGCACTTCATATGAATGTTGGTCCCCCTTTTTAAGTGAATGATGTTTTCCCAGAAAAATGCCCTTTTCTTTAGTTCATATTTGCTTTTTTTATCCCCTTTTAATTAAATTTAATATATGTTTCTTTTTTAAGCAGGCAATTTTTTTTGTGCATTAAAAAAAAGAATATGGAGAGATTGGGTTCCCCTTGAGGCTTCCCTTTTTAAATTATAGAACCCCAAAGGGATCCCTTTCTATTCCCAGTTAAAAAACAAAATTCATTTTTTTTTTAAAAAGCAACCCCCATTTTTGAAACCCCCTTTTCCCAAAAAACCAAAAGTTTTTTAAAAAACTTTTTGAAAAACCCCCCCATTCACAGAATCAAATCCCTTTTTCTCGAAGTCTATTAAAAACCGGGAAAGCCAAGCAATTGTTTTTTTCCTCTAAATAGTGATTAAGTCATATAGTTTGATGGGTTTCTCCATATTCTTCCTGGTACAAATCCAGTTTGGTTTTTTCATTAATTAGCCCTGGTAAAAAATTTTAAATTCTGTTTGCAATACATCAGAGCTATTTTTTATGTCACATTTAGGATGAAATTTGCCTCCCAAATTTTTTAAAATAAATCTCTGGGGTTTTTTTTCCTTTTTTTGGTAGACAAATTATTAAATCCCCTTTTTTTTGTGAGATAGGGCATTTCCCCAATTTTTCAAAAGGGCCCTTTAAAATTTTGAGCGAATCAAAAAATTCCCCTTTGCCTCTGAAAGAATTTAAAAAAATTTACAGTGGGGCCCTCTTTTCCAGGGCTTTTGTTTTTTATTCATATTTTTTTGTACTTTTGAGGGTTTTTTCTAGGGTGAAATCCTTTCAGTGGTCTGATTCTGTTTTAGTTAATTTTGGGAAGGGGATCTAAGAAGTTGGGTTTATTCCAAAATTTATCGTGTTTTTTCTAGTAAAAGGTTTTTTTTTGTTTTTTAGAATTCTTTTGTTTCTCTTAACGCATTTCTGTTTTTGTTGAAGGAGCTCCCTTTTTCTGTGGCAGTTTTTAAAATTGGGTTTCTAACAAAAATTTCCCTTTTTTTTAAAAAGTAAACTATTTATTTTCTCCCCTTGTAAAGCCCTTTTTCTCTCGATCTCAAATAATCCCTTCTTTTTTTTTGTCGATTTTTATCAGCCTCCTTTTTGTCGTTTTAAAAGTTTAAGGGTTCAGCTTCAAAAAAAAAAGGTTGCTCTAAAAAGTGATGGGGCCTTTTTTTTTGTTTTTTTTCGTGTATATTTTTCTCTTTTTTTTTTCTTAAAAATATGGTAATTTTTTTCCCTTCTTACCTCCAATTTTCAAAGTATTAAAAATAATTTTGGTTTATATTGAAAATGAATTTATCATTTGGAATTTTCATCAATCAATTTACTGTTGTATGGCAATTAAAGCATACTGTCTTTTTTCTCTTTTGATTTTTCATTTTAAATAACTGTACAAAAATTTTTTTCTTTAAGTAAGCAGAGTTTTTAAATTTTTCCAAAAACCCCTTTTTTTTTCTTGCGTTTTGAAATCAAAAATCTATCAAAATCAAAAAATTGGTCACTTTTTAAAATCCATAAAGAATTTTTCTGTGGGTTTTACATTTGTTATCCCAAAATATTGCCAAATAAGAAGAAATCTAATTAAAAATTTTTTGGGGGGGGTGTATTTTTTTTAGGTAGGGGTTCTTCCCTTTTTTTTTTGTATATTTTTTGGTTTTGTTTTGTTATTTTCCTTTTGTTGTGTTTTTTTTCCCTTTTGTTTGGTAATAAATTTTTTTTGGGTTTTTTTTTTGAAAGTTTTCCGTTTTCTTTTTGTTTATTTGGGGTTTTGTTTTTTTTTCTTTTGTTTTTTTAAAAAATTTTTGGTTTTAAATTTTTTTAAGGGGAAAGTTTTTTTTAAAAATTTTTCCCAAATTTTTTTTTTTTTTTTTGTTTTTTGGTTTTTTTTTAATTTTTTTATTTTACCCCGGTTTAAAGGGGTTTTTTGGGTTTAAAAAAAAGCCAAATTTTTTTTAACCTTAGTTTAAAAAAAAAATTTTATAACCCCTTCCCGGCTTTAAAAATTAAATTTTCCTTTATTTTTTGGGAAAAAGATTTTGGGGCAAATAGAATTAATATGTTCAGTTAAACTTGGAAAACATTCCCTTTTTTTTTTATTTAATTTCCCAAAAAATTCCCAATTGGTCCCAAAGTTTTTCCCATTCCAAAATTTTTTTAAGTTTAAAAAATATAGTTCCTTGGGGCCCTTAAGGGGTTTTTCCCCTTTAAAGTTTTTTTTTAAAAAAAGGAAAACCCCCCTTTTTTTAAAAATTCCCAAAAAACCATTCATACCCCCCAAAATTTCAATTTTTTTAAAAAATACAACATTTAAATACCTCAAAATAACAACCCCAAAACCAAAAACCAAAAAAAACAACAAATTTACAAATTTTTTAAAAAACAACCCCACAATATTTCCCGACAAAAAAGGCACAACCAAAACCCTTTTTGTTACAAAATAACCCCAAAAAAATAACCACCTTAAAAACCCCAAATTTTAAACAAAACCCCAAAAAAAAAAAAACCCCCCAAACCCAAAAATTTGGAAAAGAAAAAAAATTTTTTGGGAAAGGTTTGCGAAAAGAATTGCCAAAGAAAAAAATTCAAAAGAAGGGGAAGGGAAAAATTGGAAAGGAAAAGAATTAAGAAGGGAAAAAAAGAAGGAAAAAAAACAAAAAGAATTGCAAGAAAAAAGAAGAAAAAAAAGAAGAAAAAGAAGAAATTTCTAAAAAAAAAAAAAGAAAAAAAATTTGGAAAAAATAGCGAAAGAAATTAGTTTTCGAAGATTTGCGAAGAATTGCGAAGGGAAAAAGAAGAAGAAAAAGAAAAAAGAAGAAGAATTTCGACGAAAAAGAAGAACCAAAAAAAACAAGCAACCCAAAAAACAAGAACAAAAACGAAAAAAGTAGAAGAAAAAAGAAGAAAAGAAAAAAAGAACAACAACAACAAGGAAAGGGGAAAAAAAGAAGAAGAAAATCGAAGAAAAATTGCAAAGAATTGCGATGACGACGACGAAGAAGAAAACCCCGGGAGACGGGGAAATCCCTTTAAACCCGTTTCAATTTTATGAAGCTTGTCCCGGGGCAATTTTTGATCTCATGGCCCCCTTGGTTTAACATGTCAGAGAAGGGTTTTAGTCCAGAAAATGGCGCTGTGCGGTTTTAATCTGTCGGAATGAGGGGTGGAAGAAGTAAGCTATGGTACCGCTACCCCACCTCCACGTGTTTGGGGGACCTGCCCCAACAACCCTCAACATCAACACCAACATCCAAAGTCAACATCAACACCAACATCAACACCAACCCCAACTTTAGCACCAACATAAAACCAACAACAACACCAAAATAAAATTTTAGCACCCAAAACCAACATCAACATCAACACAAACACCAACACCAACTCAAAACCAACAAAACACCAACATCAACATTTAACAAACAAACCCAACACCAACATCAAAATCAACTCAACCC
The DNA here is from genome assembly GCA_028751875.1 of Rapana venosa. Classification (NCBI taxonomy): domain Eukaryota; kingdom Metazoa; phylum Mollusca; class Gastropoda; order Neogastropoda; family Muricidae; genus Rapana; species Rapana venosa. The sequence goes on along the minus strand of CM054168.1, from coordinate 29,108,414 downwards.
AACAACAACATCAACATCCCATCAATACCAAAACCCAAAACTGCCCCTTGGGGCGTTTTTGTGTGAACTGAAAAAATTTCAACGAAGAAGCGAGTCTTTTTTTGGGGCCTTTAAATTTTCACAAAAATTTAATGATTTTGTTATGGATAAAAGATTTTTAAGAAAGAAGGCCCTGTTTTTTAAATTTTTTTTTAAAACCCCCTACTCACCAAAAAAAAAAAAATTAAATCCCAAAAAATGATCTATTTCATTTGGGATTTTTGTCCTTTTTTTATTAAAAAAAGACAAAATGACATAATCTTCAACAACACCCCAAAAACAAAAACCGTCCACTGATGCCAAACATCCAATTAAATCAGGGTCTCTCATTTCTCTCCTTTTCTTGACTATTGCAGTTCTCTTCGGGGGGTCTGCCCGATCATCTATCCACTCCCGGAAAAGTACACAAAAATTTGCAGCTCGCCTTGTCCCCAGAAAGAAAAAAATCTGAGCACATTACTCCTCTCTTGCCTCTCTCCACTGGGTTTTTTCTGTGCCACAGAGAGTAAAATATTTAAAATCAGTTCCCCCTGTTTTTAAATGCCCCCACAAAACCGCATCTTCCTACCTCCGGGGAATGTCTTCACTGTACACTCCTTCTGTTTCCCCCCGCACTGCTGCAGATACCCTTTTGCTTCCAATACCTAGATTCAACCAGTTCCCCCGTTGGCCGGGCGCTCTTTCTCTGTTTCTGGTCCTCGATCTGGAATGACCTCCCCTCTCCCCTTCGGGAAAAACCTTTTTGACAAATTTTTAAAAAACCGGCCTTTAAGGGCATTTTTTTTAAAGCTAAGATTCTTCCCCCCTTTTTTCCATTTCATTTTTTTTCCTTGGCCCCCCAACAGCGGGAAAAACCCCCTCACCCCGTGGAGAGTAAAAAACCCTTTGGGGTATGTGGGGTGTTGGGGGGGGTGTTGTTCGTGCGTGCGAGCGTGTGGGGTTTTACAATTTTAATTTGCAAAAAAAAAAAAAAACTGTTAATTGAAAAATGGGGGCATGTGAAAAGAGAGGAAAGAAAAAAGCGCTTTGATTTGTTTTTGCAAGATTTGGGGGTAAAATAAATTCGTGTAGTAGTAGCAGTAGTAGTAATAGAAATAGGGAGTAGTATCTTTATTATTATTATTATCATTAATATAAATATAAATAATTTCCTTTTTGATCTTCTGAATTAAAAATCAAAATATTTATGGGTTCCCCTAGAAATTCACCTTTTCGGGATGGAAGAATTAAAAAGTAAAAAAGTGAGAAAAAATCCACCCCACACCCCCCCCCCCCCCATCCCCCTCTTTGTAAATAAACCCTTATGGATTTTTAACCCTTAAAAATTGGGCTTTTCCCAAGGGAAGTTTTTTTCGTTTTTTAAATTTGTATTTTCCTTTAGGGTAGAACTTCCCCCCCCCCCCCCCCCCCCCCCCCCAACCCCCCCCCCCCCCCCCCCCCCCCCCCCCCGAAACCCCCAAAAAGAGCCAGGCCCGTGTGTTTGAAAAAGGGGGGGAAAATTTTGTAGGTCCTTTTTAGTTCCCCCTTTTTGGCCAACGTGGCATAAACAGCAGGGGAGTTGTTTCCAAAAACTGGGCCCCCGGGTTTATAAATGGGAATTGCCGCCCTTTAGAATCCCCACTTTCTCGGCAGTGGGCCCTAAAAGGACCCGGTTTACCGTTGGGAAATTTTTTCCAAAAGGAAAAGCCCCCCGGGCTGGACCGGGACGGGGCGAGGGCAAGCCTTAGTAAAGAGTCCTTGGTTTTTGGGGAAACCAAAAAATACTAAAATTAAAATTTAAATTTTATTTTAGTTTAAAAGGCCAAAAATTTTCCCCTTACAAAACCCCCCACCCCCCCCACCCAAAATCAAAACCAAAAACCACCAACCCCAACGGTCAGGGTTCCCCCCAAAAGCAGATGTAAGAAGATCCCAAAATTGGGTTTTCAAAAGGAAAAAAAGTTTTCCAAAAAAAAATATTTCATTAAACTTTTTTTCTTTTGTGGGAGGGGAAAATTTTTTGGGAAAAAGGAAAATTTCCTCTTCTCAAGGAAAGCCCCCAAACACCAAACAATTTTTCCCCAAAAAACACACACACCCCAACCAACCCAACAAAACATGCATTTCCCCCTCCAGCGGAGGGAAAAAATGGCCCCCGGGGCCTTCACATTAAAAAAACAAATTTAACAAAAAAAGGAAAAAAAATTTTTGTTTTTGAAAAATTTTTCAGATTCAGCGTTTTCTTTCTTCTCTTCCCCCTTTTTCTTTTTTTTCTTCCTCTTCTTTTCTTTTTCTCTTTCCTTTTCTTTTTAAAAAAATGACAATTTCTGGGTTAAACGTAAATTAACCAAACCCCAAACCCCCAAAAATGCATTTTAAAAACCCAGTTTAAACCCAATGGGGCCAAAAGGGGGGCCCAAAATGTTCCCTGGGAAAAAAACAGGTTTAATTCTGGGGCATTCCAAAAAACGGTAATTTTTAAGAAAATTAAAAAACCCATTTCCCCCCTTCATTTCTTCCTCTCCTTCTTTTTCTTTCAAACCCCTTTCCTCCTTCTCTCTCTTTCTTTTCCTTAAACCCCTCCCTCCTCCTTTAAAAAAGCAACCAAAACTTTTTGGGTTAATTCGCATTTAAAAAAGGCCTTTTTAAAAAATACCATCTCCAAAATGTTTTAGAAAATTTCCCCCTTTTAATTTTCCAAGAAGAAAAAAGGGACCCCCAAAGGCCCCCCCTTTCCATTTATTAAACGAAACCCCCCCAAGTTTTTCCTTTTGGTCCCAAACCAAGGGGGTTTTTAAAAAGATCCTTCCTTATTCACAGAAAATTTAAAAACCCCACATTTTTCCCCAAAAAGTCCCCCCAAAAACCTAAAAACCCGTTGGGGAATTTGGGGGTTTTTAGGCAAACCATTTTAAAAAAACTGCTAAGAGACAATTTTTTTTCAACCTTCCCCTAAAACCCCCCCACTTAGAAAGGCAATTTTTTGAAAAGCTTTGCGCCAACCCTTGGGAGGTCAAAATGCCTTTTCTAAGTTTTGAAAACAACAAAAACCCCCCCCCTAACCCGTTTGGTAGAATTTTTAACCCCTTTCCAAATTTTTAACCCCAATAGCAAGAAACCCCCCCAAACCCCCCCACAAAACCCCCCCCCCCCCTCCCCCACCACCCCACCCCCCCCCCCCCAACCCCAAACAACCAAACACCCCCCCCAAACCCAAACCCCACCCCCAAAACCCCCCCCAACCCACAAACCAAAAAACAACACCACCAAACAAACTACAAACCACAAAACCCAAAAACCCCACACACCAAAACCCCCCCAAAACCCCAAAAGTTTGGGGAAAAAACGGGCCTTTGGGGTTTTTGAGCGACACACATGTTCTTGACAATGACGTCTTGTACGCGTTTTGCAGCGAACCGCGTTGGTCGAAGATCAATCCAGAAGAACCGTTGCTTGAGAATGGCATCGGCGGAGGGGATGGCGCGGACGACGTCACTCCACGTCTGGGGGCGGGTCAGGACAGCTGGCCTCGCTCCCAGAGCTCGACATGCGTCGTCCAGAACGAGGAGAAAGTCTGAGTACACGGAAGGGAGGCCTCTTAAGGTCACCTCTGTCAGGAACACCTGGCTTCCTCCTGCCTCTATCTGCAAGACAGGTGAACTGCAGGAAGAAAACTTGTACAGGGTATTCACCGCCACCACCATCACTGCTGCTGCTGCTGCTGCTGCTGCTGCTGCTGCTAGGACTACTATTGCTGCTACTATTGAGCGCTTTGATTTGTTGCTTTACAAGATTCAGCGCTATATAAGTTCCATACATTATTATTATTATTGCTACTGTTGTTGCTACTACTTATGCTACTGATATTACTATTGCTGCTACTGCTGCTGCTGTTCCTGTTGCTACTTCTACTACTATTGCTGCTGCTGTTGTTGCTACTACTTATACTACTGTTATTACTATTACTATTGCTGCCATTGTTGTTGCTGCTGTTCCTGTTGCTACTTCTACTACTATTGCTGCTGCTGATCATGATACTACTTTTGCTGCGTCTGCTGCTGCTGCTACTACCACTATTGCTGCTGCTGTTGCTGCTGCTGCTGCTGCTTCTACTACTACTACTACTACTACTACTACTACTACTACTACTACTACTACTACTACTACTACTACTACTACGTCGACGACGACGACGACGACGACTACTACTACTACTATTTATGCTGCTGCTACTACTACTACTGCTGCTACTACTACTACTATTGCTGCTGCTGCTACTACTACTACTACTACTATTGCTGCTGCTACTGCTACTACTGCTACTACTACTACTAATAATAATAATAATAATATATGGAATTTATATAGCGCTGAATCTTGTAAAAAAACAAAAAAAACAAATCAAAGCGCTTGCACTCAATCATTTACAGGCATGCAACTCTCCTTAAACATAATGAACAACAGATTTCAAAACCATGCGCGCGCACGTATGCACGCATGCACACACACACACACACACA
>CM054168.1:29063876-29101376 GCA_028751875.1 Rapana venosa | reverse complement strand
AGAGGATCATGTGTTCAGAAAGTGTGTTCAAAGCAGTGCTTCTTCTCTTTGTCGTCAGTAACTACTGTGTCTGTCATAGGAGCGAAAATGCGTTCGCTGCCGTGAAGCGCCTGACAAGTCAGACCCAGCGCATCCGACATTCCATACATTATTATTATATTATTATTATTATTATTATTACTTCGGCGTGGGAGAGAATTGTTATCTTTTAAGTCTTTCTGGTGAAAAGAGGGCAGGAGGATGGACCAAGACGGCAGAAAATAGTCAAGAGGGAGGTAACAGGAAGAAAAGGAACAAGGCAGAAATAAAAGAGGGATAGAAAAGAGGGATTCCCTAGCACAGGATTTCCAGAAGGTGTGGGTGCTATTTATACTGACAGGCCCCCAGTATTCCCACGAGGTACATTGTTTCATAATGGTGGATTTGTTGAGACACATTATGTCTATGACACTGTTTTATTCATTTGTCGAGTTGTGGCATATCTTACACCTTTTTTTAACCTGTTTTTGACTTGACTGTGACTTGACTTGACTTGACTTGTATGAGGAATCAAAGAGATATCAGACTAGCTTGTGCATGGCAACTGTTCTCCCCTTTCTTCACCAGCTCATCAGAGGTCAAGGTCAACAAGGAAACCATAGCAACTGCATACTAATCAGCAAAACGTTTTGCCACAGTATCCAAACATGAAAGGCCTACCTAAACCGGGCAGAAAATGTTCAGATGATAGTAATGACAGTAAATGATTTTTGATTGATTTGTTTCAATGAAGAGGTCTTAAAAGGTAAAAGGTAAAGCTGTCCCATAACCTGTGCAGCTGTTGGGGAACGAGGCGTCAGAGACCTCAACTTCTCTAGGGGCCAGCATATTGAGGGCGGCGCCCATCTCCTCTCCCTCACTGCTTTACCTCCCCTGACCCTAAAGAGGGCAGGTACCCATTGACAGCTGGGTGAAATAGGGAACTGTACTGAAGCCAAGTTGTGCAAATACCCATTCACTTGGTAGCTAGGTCGATGCTGCTTAAACCCTAGCTGGGAGAAAGCGAGTGCTCTGACCACTGAGCTGTCCTGCCCACCCTTACTGCATTAAAAAAAATCTCGTTTTGTAAGGGCAGATTTGTCTGCATGAAAATCAGCTAGGCTGCTCTCCCCTGGGAGAGTGCATCACATGAGCATTCTAACATCGCTACTGACCATGACAAAGCAACTGCAATCCCTTAGCCTTGCATTTCTAAAAAGCATTGTAATAAGTAGATTATTTTTTCTTTGAGCAGCTAATCTTTTGTCGCTGCATTCAGTGGCATGGCAATATTATCATGTTAACCCCCTTCTAACAAACTATGACCTACATCAACAAACGTCTGCTCCTGTGTCTGTGTCTCGTCAGTCCTCTCTCTGACACCCACACGTAAAAAACCTAAACACTCACCCCACAACGGAGATAGATAGACGACTTTTAAGCTCGGGGCATCTGATTTGCTGGCAATAGTGATGTTGAGTCTGAAGGACATTTGCGAACTTTGGAAAGGTTGCTTCACTAGTAAAGCATGCAGCATCACGAGGTGAGTCATGTATACATGTCTTCCATGGAAGTGTAGCACCCGTAAGAGAGACGGTACTGAGGAAGGTGCTCTCCCTTGTCGTACTGCTGAACCGGAAGATGATGTCATCACAGTCATACCAGACCAGTTTCATTATCCTCCCTTCGGGAACTCGCAGTTGGAGTTCACACTCCTCCACGTCTTTGCCATCCACCCTGTAGCTCCACGCTTGCAAGCTGCCACCCTTGTCTGAACTGCCACCCTTGTCTGAACTGCACCCTCTTCTGAGCTGCCACCCTCTTCCGATGTCACGTTCCCAGAGCTGTTCTCTGATGGCGGTGCTGACGACAAGACCTGTGGGATGGCGGCTGGACGGGGCAAGGCGTGGTGGTGGTGGTGACAGGCCACTGGGGTTCCCCGTGGACGCTGTCCAGGTTTCTCCCTCGTCTTCCTGGCCAACGGTTTGTCTGCTGCCTGTGTGACGTGGAAACATCCCACTCCTTGAGGCCATTTCCAGTAGTAGAAGCCTCCTCTGTGCTGATGGTTTCTGTGGTGGTGGTGTTGGTGGAGTCTGCGTTTTCTGCTTGTGGAGGCAGGGAGAGGAGGAAGAGGAGGAGGTGGGAAGGTGGGGTGCTGTGTGTGGTGGCGTGTTGTCAGGCGGTGTCGTCTGCTCAGGGATGCAGAAACGTGTCAGCAGCAACAGCAGCAACAGCAGCAGCGGTAGCAGGGGACGTGTAGTCACCAGCATGGTTCTCTGCAGAAACAGACAGCGGCTGTCCTTGTGGAATGACTGTACATGGAACAGACTTAAGAGATAAAAATTGGTTGCACGCATAGATACACATGCGATTGTGTGCACGAACACACACACACACACACACACACACACACACACACACGACCTGCTTTTAATTGCACAGAATTTTACTCTCTGGTTCTGATCCTCTCTTACCGGAAAACCCAGGACTAATTTATCTCTTCTTTTTGAGGCGCTGACACACGGGCTGTTGCAAATCTAATAACTGGGTAGACTGGGATGAAAGAGATCCCAAATAAATCATCTGCCAGAAATACACATAGGCATCAAGTGGCATAGGCTGCAGGGTTCCAATTGACAGTTTAGAACACACCGTGAGGCGTTCCAAATAGATGGCACACCTGCATTACAGCCACTAGGAGATCAGCAAAGAGTTGGTCACAACTTATTTGTTTGTTGTTGTTTTTTGCTGCCTGTTCTATGACACTCCTGTCTCGCTGTCCCCACGTGCCTCATTCCACTCTGTCTGCCACAGCCCTACCCAGATTTGTTATGTCACATCCTCAGGGTCGGAAGTCCACAGGGAGCCTGTCAATGTCAGGCCACCATGGGGCTACCAGCCAGAGGGCCCTGCACTGCTGCTGGGTCACTCTGGTTGTGTTCAGTGGTGCCCTTTGTAAGTTAGCATGACTTTGAAAGAAAAATAGGGTTTTTTTGCAACCACACAACAATAGCAGCAGCAGCAGCCACCACCACCACCACCACCACCACCAACAACAACAACAACACCAACAACAACAACGACAACAACAACAATAACAAATCCTTCCTTGTCAGGTATCGTGATTTGTCCTGAACTCCAGTTGCAACAGCAATGACCAGCATCTCACAGAGACATAAAGATACTGTAAACTCGCTGGTCTGCTGATGTACCTCACTGCTCTTGCCAGGGAAATGCTTTACCAAACCCCGAGCACACTCTGAATAAACCAAAACCAAAACAAGCACACTCTGAATAAACCAAAAAAACACCTAGCACACTATGAATAAACCAAAACCAAAACGAGCACACTCTGAATAAACCAAAAGTGAGCATACCACTCAATAACCCACCCACCCCTAAACTCGAGCACACTCTCAATAAACAAAAAACACAAAATGAGCTCACTCTAAATAAACCCAAACACAAGCATACTCTGAGTAAACAAAACCAAAATAAACTAGCACACTCTGAAAATGAACCCAAACGAGCATACTGAATAAACCAAAAGCGAGCACACTCTGAATAAACCAAGAACAAAACAAGCAGCCTCTGAAAAACCAAGAACAAAACAAGCACACACTCTGAATAAACCAAGAACAAAACAAGCAGCCTCTGAATAAACCAAGATCAAAACAAGCACACTCTGAATAAACCAAACAGCTAGCACACTCTGAATAAACTAAAACCGAGCACACCCTGAAAAATAAACGAAAACTAGCACACTCTGAATAAACCAAAGGTAGCAAATCAAGATGAATTTAATCCCCCAAAACAACAACAAAAAACCCAGTCCAAATGTGTCAGACATTTAAAGACAAAGAGCTGTGGTTTCCTGTCTGTTTTGGTCAAAGCATCCATAACAAAAACTACCTGAAACTCCTGTACTGCCTTGTTTGGAAACTGTCCAAGAAAGTGTCTTCTTTATTTGTGGAAGGCTCAGAAAGCAACTACTATTGTCTCGTCTGTGATATGAGTGAAAATGCGTGGCACTGCCATTAACCCTTTCGCTGAAACACATACTAGTAGCACAGTCTGTAGTCCCTCTGAGGTCAAAGATTGGGTGTAAAAATTAACAAAAATTTCGGAGGTCATGTTTCTTCCTAACATTGCATAAAACCATATTTTTTTCCACAGATGGAAATGACTACTGTATAGCACCACAATACTTGTATGCTTGTTAGTGTCACATGCTATGATCCATCTCAGGGTCAAATTAAAAAAGGTTTGATTTTTTAATTACATTTTTAGGTGTGATTGTTTATTGGTGACAGTGATGGCAATAAGCAAGAATCTCATCAAGTGACTGATAAAATAATAATAATAATATAGGAATTTATATGTAAAAAAAAAGCAATACAAAGCATGCATAAATGTAAAACTAATGTCTGTTAGTCAGGGTGACTGTCATCTGCTAAAGCACCACATGTTCCACAAAGCTGAAACTCCTTCCTTCTCCCCTGTGTGCCTGTGGTAAAGAAAACCAGACTGCGAGCACATCCTTCAGAGGTGCACGCTTTTCACGACCTGAGGAAGACTGTGAGGCCGACAGACTGAGATAACCCTGCAAACCAAGCTGTACAAGAGGAGCTGGAAAGGACACTACACTAGTTTTCCCAAACACATATGACAAAGAGAACGAGAGAAAGAAAAAAAGAAGAAGAAGAAGACTGTCATTGTTGTCAGTCTCAGATGGTGCACACTCCCCCTCACTGTGTAAAACTGACCTGTGTGGCGCCCCCCCCCCCTCTCCCTCCATCCACCCTTGTCTTCCCTACCAGGTCCTGTCCCTGCTGCCAGCCACCTGTCCAGAACCCCCCCCCCCCCCTCTAACACCCCTATCATGGCCTAATTTCAACCTCCACACAAAACTGGGTCATTGTTCATGTTTATTCATGAGTAAAAGGTATCCTCAAGGCCATTGGCTAGTATTTGTGTGTCAGTCTTTATGTAGAATTTCTGAACAGTTCAGTGAAGTATGCTGACCAGTACAATGTCATGTGTAAGCGGTCCCACCCCTACACAGCAAACCTGTCGTGGAGCAGTCAATGGGTTAAGTGCCCCACATGTCAGACCCATGCCTGGGACTGGGGCATGGAAATTTTTTAATCTTTTGAGTCTTTTCTGGAGGGAATAAAGGCAGGAGAATGGAACAAAAGAAGGCAGAACATAGACAAAAAGAAGTGACAGGAAGAAAAGAAACAAGGCAGAAACAAGCACAGGACAGAAAGAGAGAGAGAGAGAGAAGAGAGAGAGAGAGAGAGAGAGAGAGAGAGAGAATTCCTAGCACAGAATTTCTGGAAGATTAAAACCTGATTCTGTCCAGGATAGCCCAGACCACAGCTGCAATGACCAAACTGAAAGTCCTCTGGAACGACAAGAACATCGCCATCAGCTTCAAGATCAGACTGATGCGTTCCCTGATCATGTCCATGTTTGTGTACGCATGTGAAATGTGGACCATAACAGCAGACATTGAAAGAAGGATACAGGCAATGGAGATGAGATGCTTAAGCAAACTCCTTGGTATCTCATACAGAGATCACATTACTAATGAGGAAGTGAAACCAGAATTAAAAAACGCCATGGGACCATATGAAGAGCTCCTGACTTCAATGAAAAAACGCAAACTTAAGTTCACAGAACATGTGGACTGGCCAAGACTGTCCTACAGGGAACAGTACAAGGAGGGAGACGAAGAGGCAGACAGAGAAAACGATGGGAAGACAACATCAGAGAGTGGACTGACTGGCCTTGAGTGGAACGATCTGCTACGGAAAGCAGAGGACCGCGAGAATGGAGGAAGCTGGTTGCAAAATCTTCAGTGGTGCCCCCACGGTCTACAAGACTATAGGATAGGTGACGGTGAAGATGAGGATGCCATTTATATTACTGACAGGATAGGGGTTGGGGGAGAAAGTATTCAAGCACAGGACATCACAGTCTCCTGGTTCCAGCTGTTTACATACAGATCTGGGTTGTTGAGGCGACGTGGAAAATCAAAGCAGGTTTCGTGTGCTCCAGATTTATTTGCAAATTTTGGTGTCGGCTGTTTTGCTTCCTTCCCACATTACCACATGTCAGTTAGCTGAGGTTTGTAGACCTCAACATTGAGGTCAGTCCTACATGGCGTACTCTACTCTACGCTATACTACACTGCACTACACTACACTACACTGCGCTAAAATACACTGCACTACACTGCACTACACTACACTACACTACACTACACTGCACTACACTACACTACTCTACTCTACACTACACTGCACTACACTACACTACACTACACTACACTGCACTACACTACACTACACTACTCTACTCTACACTACACTGCACTACACTACACTACACTACTCTGCACTAGACTACACTACACTACACATTTATTTCAGAGCTAAGATTCTCCCCTCTTGTTCCATTTCATGTTTGTCCCTGCCCTCAACAGCCAAAATCCCATCACCCTGCCGGAGAGTACAACCTTTATGTGTGTGTGGGTGTGCGTGTGTGTGCGTGCGTGTGTGCGAGCGTGTGTGTATACATTTTAACTTCTAAAAAAATCCTATTTATTGTAACTGGCTGCATGTGAAAGAGTAGGATGAATGAAAGCGTTTTGATTTGTTTTGTTGCAAGATATATCGCTATATAAATTCCATGTATTATTATTATTATCATTACACTACACTGTGCCACACTACAGTACACTACACTATGCTATGATAAGATGCAACACAGTACAATGCAATATAAGGCAATACAACACAATACAATACAATGGTGTTGATGTTTATGTTGTACGCGCACACACACACTGTGTACATAGTCGCAGTTGATATATATCAAGCAGATATCATCAGATATGTGTATGAGTGTTTTGAAAAAAGAGAAAAAGAGAAGTAGAATACAACATGTTTTTAGTGTACATCCCTTTTAGCCAAAATAGATAATAATTATAGTTGATGTTTTTGTGTGTGACAAATAAGTCTACTTTACTTAAATGGCAATAAAATATTCTGAATCTGAATCTGAATCTGAATCACACACACACACACCACACACACCACACACACATACCACACACACACACACGCACTCATACACACATACACACACACCACTCACACACACACACACAACACACACACACACACACACACACACACAACACAACGCAAACACACACTCGCACACAATATTTTGAAATAAAAGTTTGACTTTGAATTTGACACACCACACTCGCACAAAAACCCACACACACACACACACCACACACACAAAACACACACACACACACACACACACACATACACACACACATACACACACACGCAAAACACACACTCGCACACACACACACATACACACACACACATACACATACGATGGATCGGTGGTCTAGAGGTAACGCGCCTGTCTAGAATGCGAAAAGTCCGGGTCGGGTGTGTGCGTTGTTCGTACCCCGTTTGGGCCAAAATTTTTTTCCCCATCCATTAGACCATGAGTGGGGGTCTGGGCGCTAGTCTTTTGGATGAGACGATAAACGAGGTCCCGTGTGTTACACAAAATTTTCAGCGCACGAAAAAAGACCCACGGCAAAAAGGGGAGTTGTCCCTGGCAAAATTCTTAGAAAAAAGCCACTCTGATAGGGAAACAAACACAGTTGCAGACCAAAAGAAAAAAAAAAGAACAAAAAAGGGTGGCGCTGCTCTTGTGGCGACGCGCTCTCCCCGGGGAGAGCAGCCCGAATTTCACGCAGAGAAATCTCGTGACTTAAAGTGGTATAAAATAAAATAAATAAAAAAAAAACACACACACGAAACACACACACTCGCACACATACACACACACACACACACACACACACACACACACACACACATATATACACAACATCCCTGACAGTGCCCTATACCTACACGTGTCAGGTGTGTAAGATAGTGTGTCTGGCACCTCTCTTCACCCGCACTCCTCACCTGACCGTCCCAGAACTCAGAGAGTGCCAGAGAACTCTGACTGAAGTGTCAGCTTTCAGAGGGTGGCCTTGTTTCTGTCGCCTGCTAACACATTAATTAATCAAGGTGACAGTTGCCGCACTGCTGCGTAATATAAAGAACTAATAAATCATGATCTCTCTCTCCTCTCTCTCCTCTCTCTCTCCTTCCCCTCTCTCTCTCCTCTCTCTCTCTCTCTTTTTCTCTCTTCTCTCTCTCTCTCTCGCTCTGATTTATAGTTCTGATGAAACTAAACTTTAAATTCATTGTTGTCGTCATCTTCAATCCTTTCACACACAGAACATGGATAGACACAAAAACAGACAAACATAGTCATATACACGTGCTTTCACGCTGTACAAACCTCTATCTATCTATCTATCTATCTATCTCTCTCTCTCTCTCTCTCCCCTCTCTCCCCTCTCCCCTTTTATATATATATATATTATATATAATTTTATATTATATATATATATAATAATAATATATGTATCTATCTTTCTATCTTTCTATCTGCCAGTCTATCTATCTATCTATCTGCCCTGCCTGTCTGTCTCTCTATCTCTCTATCTCATATTATATATATCTATGTGTGTGTGTGTGCACGCGCGCGCGTGTTTGTCTGTTTGTCTGTCTCTCTGTCCTGTTTTTTTCTGTAATCCCCTATTTCTTTATTGGTAAGCATAATGTATATGAATACACGCGCACAAACACAGACACACACACACGTCTCTCTCTCTCTCTCTCTCTCTCTCTCTCTCTATATATATATATATATATATATATATAGAGAGAGAGAGAGAGAGAGAGAGAGAGAGAGAGAGAGAGAGAGAGATTGATTCAGCCTGATGAAGCTTCAGATGGAAGCGAAAGTTTGCTGATGACTGAAATAAAGGAGAAATGAACCCTGAACACAGTTGTGGTTTTTTTGCCGTTTACTGTTTTACCTCCACTGTGTGCTTGAAGGGAGTGGTGCCCAGCAGAATTGTAGGTTTTTATCAAGACAATTTTATATATGTGTGTATGTGTGTGTGTGAAGGGTGTCTTGCTGTTACGTACAACAGAGGATGAGTGAGGTTTCAAACACTGCCGGGACCTCTGAAGAGTGCTCAACCAGGAGCCGAAACTCGAGTCAGGTCAGGCCAAAGGCATGGTCCTTACTCAATAATTGTTCTCCAAATGCTGCCTTCAAAGTTGTATCTTTAAGTGAATTTTTTTTCTCGAATCTTGGACAAAAATCATTTTTATGATGGGAATGAAGTTGTAACTGGTTACCTGCACTTGTTTTTCCTCACTATATTTTGTCAATTATACATATATATGTATGTCTGTGTGTGTGTGTCGGTGTGTGTAACGGTTTAATATATATCATATATTACAGGAACAGGGTAATGTATGGGATCTACACACACACACACACACACACATACACACACACACTGTAGATTATATTTTGAAGTCTAGGTACATGGTTGGACATGACATCTGTTGAATTTGTCAACCGCTTAAGCTATTCACTAAGCAAGACACAAAGAGATAGAGATTGCAAAACATTTGTCACAACAACAACAACAACAACAACAACAAACCCCATGACTTTGAGATATTAAACAACATCATACAACTTTGTTTGCTAAAACCCGCGTTGCCATTAACTTATTGATTAGATAGAGAACAGAGAGGAAGGTGAATGATTATATTCCTCTGTTTCTTGTAAACTGCTTCCATTGTGGAATTTAATACAAACGTTGTGTTCCTACCTTAAGTACTCGTTTGCTTTTAATTCCACTTTTGGCAGTTTCTATGGGGACTATGGAATCTAGGAGACTTCCAAGTTTGTGCAACATTTTTTTTTCTTTCTTCGGTACACCTCAAAACAAACTACAATGACCATGACTGATACATTCTCTTCCCATTAATGAAGTCATGTGCGTTTTTATATACTAGTTATAGTACCTAATCATGTACAGCTTTCGTTCACTAAAAAATAATCCCAACTCATGCCAACATTCATAACATGCATTCATCAAAAAGTGGTTTGACTACATCATAGTGAGAATAATAAAGAAATAGTAACTCCTACTTTTGTTTTGCAGCAAAACTTAAATCCATCACCAAAACATCATCTTGACATTCATCTAAACCTATTTCGGTCAGAGGGAAGCAAGGCGTCAGAGACCTCAACTTCTCCAGGGGCCAGCATATTGAGGGCGGCGCCCATCTCCTCTCCCTCGCTGCTTTACCTTCCCTGACCCTAAAGAGGCAGGTACCCATTTACAGCTGGGTGAACTGGGGGATCGAACTAAAGCCAGGTCACCCATCCAATTGGTAACCACGCTCGATGCTGCTTAACCTTGGCTGGGGAAAGTGAGTGCTGTGATCACTGAGCTATCTATCCTGTCCCTAACGCCATCCAGACGAGTAATCAAAAGGCCAGGTTCCATTCACTCCTGGTCTACACGCTATGGGACAGGATATTTTCAGAGGAAGTTACTCTTAGCAGAGCTGCTAAGATTTTTCTAGGTGTCTTAGAGAGTGACGAGAAGCCAGTTTGCATACATATACTTAGGACCATTGTGAACAATATTCACTCTCTGTCCCCTGGGAGATATGGTAATCAATTATGTTATGCAACACTCCTGGAACTGGACAATTTTGACACTTTTTTGTTTTGCCATAGATAAGTCTAATCCCCCCCCCCCCCCCCCCCCCCCCCCCCCCCCCCCCCCCCCCCCCCCCCCCGCTCCCTGCCCAAAACCCCAAAAAAGGCCCCCTGGGGCCCCAAACCTCTGACCCACACCCCGGGGGCGGGGGTTTCATTTTTCCACTTTTTTCCCCCCCCCCCCCCTCCCCCCCCAGCCTAATTTTAAATAATTTTTTTACCATTTTTGATAATTTTGATTTTTCAAAATGGGACCCCTTTTTGGGTCATAAAATCTTAAAAATAAGGAGAAAAACCTTCAAATTAGTTTAAATTAAAAGACGCCTAACGGGGTAACCACTTTTTTTCTAAACCGTACAGACTTCATGCAAATGGCGATACTAGAGGTGCCAAGTGGTTTTAGATCTATTTTATGAATACTACAAATAAAAGTAAAGCATACTTTCCTTTATGCAAATTTTTGACCCTCCGATTTCTTTTTAAAAAATTTGTCTGAATACGTTTTGGGGATCAGAAACTGAAATTATACGCTTTTTTACTCTTCTTACACAATTTAGGGGGGCAAAGCGTGACCTCACCCTAACTGCTTACTTACTTATTAGGCCCATCCTCCCCCTGGAGCATAGGCCGCCAAACAACAGTCCGCCGGTCCTCTGCCCTGGGCTATTTCTCCGCCCGTCTAAAGTTTATCCCATTTTTTCTGGTTTTTTTTCCCCCAAAGGGTCGCGTCGCCAGGTGTTTCTTGGCCTTCCCCCCTTTTTTCTTTTTCCCGGGGGGTTTCCCATGATAGGGGCCTCCCTTGTGATTTTCCCTGGTTGGCTTTCTCGGGGTTTTGTCCCCAATCCATCCCATCCCCTGGCTGGTTTTTCATTCTCGGCTGGCAGCGGGTTTGGTACGTTCCACGGGCCCTGCTTTTTGCTGATGGTGTGGGGGCCATTTGGTCTGGGGATTCGTCTAAAGGCAGCTGTTGATTAAAGGGCCCTGCATTTTTCTTAAAGGGGGTTTTTTTGTTGTCCCCCCTTGTCTCCGCTCCATATGTGGGGATTTGACTTAAACTTTTTGGATTTTGAAAAACCCCTGATTTTTGGGCGGGTCGACCCCAACCCTTGGAGCTCCAGATGTTCTTCAGCGCAAGAAACGCTCCCCTCCCCTTCCCAAATTCTGCTCGACGTCTGCGTCGGGCCCCCCTGAAAGTTAATGATGCTACCCAGGTACGTAAAATGTCTCCACTTCTTCCAGCCCCTTCCCTTTTAGTGTGGGGGGGTTTCCCACTCACTGCTTTTGATCTTGAGAATCTTGGTTTTGCCTTCATGGGTCTTGAAAAACCAACTTTTAATGGGTTGGCTGCTGTTCTGTAGTCTTGTCCCCGCATCTGTTGGCGGCTGGGGAGGGAAAACAGGGCCGGTCGTCTGCAAAGTTTGAAAATCATCCGCTGCTCCCACAGTGCCCCCCTGGATTCCATTTCTTCTGTATGCCAAATTTAAAAATCTTCATGGTCCCCAAACGATCGCCAGGGGGAAGAGGGAAAAGGGGAAGGGAAAAGCCTTGTCTGACCCGGGGGTTCACCTCCCAAAACTGGGTTTTTGAGTTGTTCCCCCCCTGGGCCACCCGGGAAAGGTTTAAATTTTTTCATTTGGTTCTTGATCAAGTTTTACCATTTTTTGGCCAAATCCCCTGGTGGCGAAGAAAATTTTAAGGGGTTGCGGTCCACCTGTCAAAGGCTTTTTTCATAATCAACAAAGTTGAGTAAAAAGATGAGTTCCACTCAAAAAATTTCTCAACGATGATCGCAAAGGGGGGCAAACTTTAACTATGCATGACTGTTCTGGCGGAAAAACCCCGGCCCCGTTTTGGGGTTTGGGGGGGAGGGTTTGACTGCATTTTTTTATTCTCTCGGGGAGGATCCTGTTAAAGACTTTTTCCGGGACCGGGCAGAAGCATTATCCCTCATAGTTTTGGGAAAAGTTACTGAGGTCTCCTTTCTTGGGTACTTGATGAGGTAGCCCCCTTCCGTCTTGGGGTGGTACTTTTCCCCTCTTCCCAAATCTTCCCCAAAAGAGGGTTCAGCCTTACCCTGGTCTCCAGGTCCCTTGATTTTCCCTTTTGCTGGGATGTTGTCCTTCCCCTGGCCTTTCCATTTTCCCCAGCATTTTGATGGCTTCCTTTATTTTCCTCCCCGGTTGGGTGCCCCAAATTGATTCTAGGGCCTATCAGCAGGGTCGATGTCCGGGGGGTTTTTAAGGACGGGCTGTTCAGGAGTTTCCAAAGTGCTTTGCCCAAACTGTTCAGTTTTCCCCCCCTGTTCCCCCGGGTGGGTTTTCCTTTCTTGTCTTTTATGGTCGCTCAGGCCTGCTGTACTTAAACCCCAGAGGGTTTTTTTGTGGTTCATAAAAAGCAGCTTCATGTTGTTACCCGGGGTGCGCTTTTTCCCCGGGTTCCTCTGCCAGGCTTGTTTTTTGATGTTTTTTTTTTTTTTTTTTGGCGCTTGTCTGTTCTTGCACTCCTTTTTGAATTCCTGTTGGGTTCTTGAAGTCCCGCTTTGTGGGCCCTTTGGGCCCTTTTTGCTCTTGGCCGGCTGTTGTTTTCTGCTGTTTTTTTTCTGCTTTCTCTTTCAATCCCTTTCCCATTGTGACTGCCCCAAATTTCCTTCCCTTTGTTGGGGTCTCTTGGGGCCCACTACTTTTCCCGACAAGTTGAAAGTCAGTGGGCTTTTCCTTTCTTCCCCCCTGGCTCTCCCAAGTCAGTCTCTTCTTCCCAAACAGGTTTTTGTGTACTTGGTACTTGGGTTTGGGGAGGGACATTAAATTCTTTTATTTATCTTTTAGTCCCTTTTAGCAGGTGGTGTTGTACTTCGCCTCTTTGGGTTTTTATTTCATCCAGTTCTTCTTTAGTTTTAGCTTCACCCGGCTACCAAAAAAGGTGGTGGTCAGATGCAAAGTCTCTTTCCCCTTTTTTTACCCTTAAACCTGAGTGGGTCTCCTGAATTTTTTTCCCTGCAGATTTTGGTCGAAATTTGGTTTTCAGTACATGATTTTGGTTTATACCCCCGGTGGCCTTTTGTACTCTTCGTGGGGGGAAAAAGCTGCCCCGATTAAACCGAAAAGTTGATAGGACAGAAATCTGCAAAACTCTCCCCCATTCTCTTTTATCTCTCCTAAACCTGTCTTCCCATCCCCTTTCCCCGCATCCGGTTGCTTGTTTCCCCATCTTGGCATTTTAAAAACAAAACCCCAAAATGTTTTTAACTTTTTTTTGGGGATTTGGCAATGACGTTTTTGGCCCTTTCCTTCGGAGAAAATTTATCTTTGGGTTTTTTCACTCCGTCATTAGTTGGGGGCTAACACTGGGTGATGTTTTATTTTGATCCTTTTTTTTTCTTTGTCCCGAAGGATGCCCCCAATGGGTTCTTGATCCGTGTGCTTCCCATCCTATCAGGGCTTGTGCGCAGGTTTGACAACATAGCGCTCGCCTTCGGGGTGGGGGAGCGTTTTTCCCTTTTTCATGGCCAGAATAAAGCAAGGGATTCTCCCGTGGGGCAGTCTCCTTTGGGGCCCGACTGTGGGCCCAAAGGGTTTTTCCTGATGCCAAGCAATGTGAGGGGTTTTAGCTTTTCATCCTGCTGCTACTTGTGTTGTTTTTTTTCCCCTCTCATACATGGTCCTCACAAATTCCCTGTTCCGACGTTGATGGTTTCCCGGTTTTATAAAAGGGGGGGGCGGCCCTTTTGGCTTCCGTAGACCAGGCTTTCACCACATGGCGTCATACATCCTCTTGGTGAGGACCCTTCCTCTCCTAGGGCAGTAGTCTCTTGGTCTGTTGTTGGCGTTTCTGTAGCAAACTTTGTTTTCACGGGGTGGGGTTGCTAGCCCCACGCCCAACCCTCCTCCTTTCTCATCCGGGCTTGGGACCGGCAATGGCAGAGTTATCTAACTGACTGGTAGACTTAATTAGCCATCCCCTCTACCCTGCCCCCTACCAGCCTCCTTCTCCCCTTCCAGCCTGTTTCCTTGTTGTAATGTTCTTTTAATCAATGGCACCATTTCACCATTATTGAATTAGATTTTTGTGAACAGTATTTGTAACTCTAACAAACAACGTTGTACTAGTCACAGTGACTTTCAGTCATCTACTGTTGTCTTGTTTGTGTGACTGTGGGCACGGGCCACTTATGTGTTGAAAAACCCCAGTGTGTAAGTATGGTACACCATTGGGATCAAAATCTCTCTCTCTCTCTCTCTCTCTCCTCTCTCCTCTCTCTCTCCTCTCTATTTTTCATTTTTTGTTTCAGTTTTGGTTTTTTTTTTATATTTTTGGTATACCCAGCTTCCTCACTAAATTTGTTTTGTTGATGCCAGAGAGAGATTGACAAATCTCTCTCTCATATAAAAAAACAAACGTTGTTTATGTTTGCTTGAAATTATTAGTTGTGATTATTAAAGATAGTCCTCTCTCTTTCATATAAAAAAACCCGTTGTTTATGTTTGCTTGAAATTATTAGTTGTGATTATTAAAAATAGTCCTCTCTCTCTTTCATATAAAAAAAGTTTATGTTTGCTTGAAATTATTAGTTGTGATTATTAAAAATAGTCCTCTCTCTCTTTCATATAAAAAAAACGTTAATGTTTGCTTGAAATTATTAGTTGTGATTATTAAAAATAGTCCTTTCTCAGGGCAAGGGCTGGATGAAAAAAAGTATGTCAATATGTATCTGTTACCCTTGGGAATAAAGATTATCAATCAATCAATACGTGTTTGCCTGCCTGTCTGTCTACTTTGTCTGTCTGTCTGCCTGCCTGTCTATCTGTCTGTCTGTCTGTCTCTCTCTATCTATCAATCTATCTTTCTTTCTTTCTTTCTTTCTTCCTGTGTTTTTGTGTGCAAGCACTTGACTCATTAAATTTTTCGACAGATTACCGATGCTATCGCCATTAAAGTCAGTACAGAACATCTTGTTGATCTTAAATGTGTTAGTGTGCTCGGGAAAGTAATTATGTTAAGTTTATTTAACGTCTTAATGGCTACCAGTACATAGCCTTCACCTCTGTGTGTGTGTGCGTGCGTGGTTGGGTGGGGGTGGTGGTGTCTGCGTGCGGGTGCATGTGTGTTACTGCAGTGTTTCAAATTTTACCTATCTTGTCAATCTAAAAATAGGAACTCTATGTGCGTGCGTGCGTGCGTGCATGCGTGTGTGTGTTACTGCAGTGTTTCATATTGTACCTGTCTTGTCAATCTAACAATGGTGTCTTCATTTTCACCTATCTTGTCAGTCTAAAAATTGGAACTCTCTCTCTCTTTCTTTCTTTCTTCCTCTGTGTGTGCTTGTGTGTGTGCATGCGTGAGTGTGTTGGCGTATGTGCAGATGCATAAGAAAATGTATGTATGTCTAGTATTATGCAAGTGCCTGTGTAGTCTCATTAATCATAGTGGAGGCAGTGGAGTATGAGATAACGTAGACGTTTGTAATTTGTCACAAATTTTGCTGTTGTTTTTTTTAATCTGCTATTCCCCTATTGCAATAGATGTACTCTATCTTTGCAATTAAATCATTTGAGTTTTAGTTTGAGAGTTTCTCAGTGTGTGTATGTGTGCATGCGTGCGTGCATGGGTGTGTGTGTGTGTGTGTTTTTGTGGTATTTTTTGTTTTGAAGCTTGGAATGTTTATACAATATGAAATGTTGCCTTCTTGTGTCTTTCAAGATTATGATTCGTATCAATGTGCCTGTCAGTTTCGTAACTGTTCTCCATGGGCTGATTAAAGTGTTTTTGACTTTTTTTTTTTTTTGCTGCCTCATCTTCTGACGACCCCCGTCCTATTGTTCCCACGCCGCTCATTCCAATCTCCCCGCCACAACCACACCCTGATTTGTTATGTCTCAACCTCAGGGTCGGAAGTCCACAGGGAGCCCATCACTATCAGGCCGCCGTGGGGCCACCAGCCAGAGGGGCCCTGCACTGCTGCTGGGTCACTTTGGTGGTGTTCAGTGGTGCCTGTTCTGAGCTAACATACGCAGGACACCACCTACTAAGCCCCCTACTAACGACAGATTAGCTTTAGTCGCGGAGCCAGACTGAGTGAGTTGCCCACCCCAGGTGCAACCACCACAACGTCCCTCCAACGACCGTCCCCCGCGAACCTCCAACCCCAAAGGCTTTGACACAAACTCACCACAGGCACAGAAGTGTATGGGCAAACCGAATCTGAGGGCACCCTGAGACCAGACAAACCGACCACCGAATCAAGGGCATTTTTTTTTAAAAGCATGATGATCAATGACAATGAGGATGACGTAAAGATGCTGCTGTGGAAGTGCATATGCTTTGAGACTACTTGACAGGGTTGTACTCTACGCTTTCTATCATAATATATCCCGGCGTCAACCGGGCCCGAGAGATACAGACACCTGCAGTGTTGGTCAGGTAATTTGAGCAACACTCTCAAATTCGCAAACCGTTAAGTGATGAAGCTCGACTGTGTGGTCCCATCTTCCCACTGGCCCACAGCACACCACTCTGGGTAGGAGCCTGCCGGAGTCCGAAAAATCCCTATGACTCTTATGGGAATCGATACCCGCGACCTTCCAGTCCGTAACCCAAGGCGCTAACCACTGCGCCATGGCGGCTGGTAAGTGTTTTTGACTTGACTTAACATGACTGACCTGCACTTGGTCAGTTTAGATCAGGGTCCAAAGCTGATCTGACAGCTTTTCTTCAGCCCAGAAACATGGCATGGTAATAGTTTTTCAGCTTCATTGTCTGTGAATCCCTGCTGCGGTGTTGTCATCTACATCGTTCTTGAATCTGTACTGGATGATGTCACTAGAAAGCAGAAACTGTCCTAGTTAAAGACCTTCTGTATTTGCACAAAATATCCCTTCAAGAAATAGTACTTGTCCTTATTCCTGACAGGCACCACAAGTATATGCCAGGCTCTGTTGATGTGGAGCTCTCATCTTAATGTCATCACAAAGCTTATACAACTACCTTTCAGCATATGTTGATGCCATCCTGTCTTTCCATATTTTATGTGCCAGCTTTGATCAGTATCACGGGTTTTCATTGCTTTTGAATATCTAAAGCTGACGTCAGCTACATGAAACAAGCCAGTCTGGTTCACGAGGAAGGGTTGTGGCTTCAGCACATATCCAGAAACTGCAACATTTTCTGCCGGTAAATGAGAACAAAATTAGAACGATCAGGTCCTCACAGACTTGTTTGACAAAGCACAAGTCCATGCCAAGATCCTTATATTTAACAACTGCCAAGAAAACCCTGAGCTCATCCAGCCAAGACACCAGCAAGACTAGATACCTTGTAGCCATTAGGAAGCAGACACTCAACTAACGCTACATGTAGATGACTGTAATCACAGAGGCCCTGCAGAAGTCTTCATTAGGACAATGGTTTACTGACGTAGTTGCACATGCTGTTCCTGTGTCCATTTAACTAGTTTATGAACGCAGATGCACTTAGAGTGGGAAATACTTTAAATACCTAACAACCCACACAACAGCCACTCAGCTTGGTCCAAAGTCACTCCAAAGCCTTGCAGCCTTCCATGCATTGACAGGGAGTGACTGTTGTTCTTCTCTGAAAAGGAAAGACTAGTGCGTGGAATACATGGGTCTGCATAGCCACAAGTGACTGATGCTTCTCCTGCTCCTATGCACCAACCAGCTACCAGCCCATACCTGGCTCAATGATGGAGTTCTTCAACGTTTTGTTGTATGACAGGACAGTGATTGCAAAGTGTGGATAACACCAGGAAAAAGATGTGTAGACAACGGGAAGAACAACAGCTGGGGCACATTCCATTATTTTCAGTTTGCTCAGCACATACCTTATGAACTGTTTACCAAACTGGTCACATCAATTATGGGGACAGGTGTTTTGTGAAAGCACCAGACCTTCCTTGCCCTGGACTAGTGGTCAGCAGAAAGAAACGGATCATGGATGGAGGCAGACTAGTTGTGGTACACAGCCACAGGGAGAGGAATCCTATCAAGAACTGATCCACTGTGTCTGTAACTGCCTTGGAGATCTCATATGCTGACAATGCTTCAAAGCCAGTCCTGGCATGTATTGCCCGTTGTGTACATGGGTGTGGATGCGATGACTGCAGTAGGATTCAAAAGCACATGGACAGTACTAATCCCTTTTTTCCTGCAAGTCCTGTTGTGTGTGTGGTGTGTGTGTGTGGTGTGTGTGTGTGTGTGTGTGTGTGTGGTGAGTGTGTGTGTAAGTGTGTGTGTGTGTGTGTGGTGTGTGAGTGTGTGTGGAGTGTGTGTGTGTGTGTGTGTGTGTGTGTTGTGCCATCCTGTGAGATCACTTTCAAGTGATTGTGTGTGTGATTTATTTTATTAGATTCTTTAAATTCGACAATAATGAATAAGCATCTCATGAGCTTATCTCATCATCCCAGTGTTATGCATTTATTTTGACAAATTTTTGCCATCCTTTTCCCACCAGCACACATTGGCTTACTCTTCAGAAAAGTGGAATGTGTTTTTAAACATGTGCACAAGATGATCGTTGCATTCACACACTGGACCTCAGTTTATAGTCCTCATATGAATAGAACATTTTGGGGTAGAGGGAAGTCGGCACTGATGTAATTCCAGGAAAAAATCCTCTTGAACAAGAATCGAACCCGGGTGTAAGTCACGAATACATCACTCTAACCACCAGCTTTCCACAGTGTGTGTGTGTGTGTGTGTGTGTGTGTGTGTGTTGTGTGTTGTGTGTGTGTGTGTGTGTGTGTGTGGTTTGTGTGTGTGGGTGTGTGTGTGTGTGTGTGTGTGTGTGTGTGTGTGTTGTGTGTGTGTGTGAGTGTGTGTGTGTGAGAGTACGAGTGTGCACAAGTGTTTATTGTGTCAGTTGTTGTTTTTGTTTTTGTTGCTGCTTCTGCTGCTGTTTGCTACTGTATTGGTCAAGCGTTGTATTTCCTCTTTCTACAAATCCTGGTCAATCAAACAGTGGACGTCATCATCACCCTTCACACTGGCAGGGCTCATGTCATGCGTGTGTGTATGCGTGTGTGCATGTGTGTGTGTTGCTAGCTGCTCCTGCACGTGTGTGTGTGTCTGTGTGTAATTAAGATAAACATCATCTCTCATACAATTTCAAGCATAAAGTGAAATCCTGAGCCGTGCTTCTGTGTAGACAAACAAAGCGATATTCTTTTCTTTCAAATGTATATGTAAGAAAGATTATGCAAACAAATCTAGTATCACTCATTGCTGGTGTAGTCTTGCATCATTTATTGGATGCCACAAAGAAACTATGTACAGATTAGTAAGAAGCTGCTACAAAAATAAAAAGATGAACAAGTAAGATGCTTACAGTTTTGGCGGGCTTAGATAAGTGGTCCATATATCTTTGATTCATCAAAATAAGTGGTAAACAATTGGCCAATATGATGTTTCCCATGCCAAATAGTCGAGGAGAGGTCCCAAGTATGTGAATGCCAAAATTCAGCCCGTCACTCCATTTGCAGGGTTTGACCATATTCCTGCATTGGAGCTGACTCATCTGCTGAACTTCTATCTGTTCAGAAGTCGGTGTGGTGACACTTTGGAAATGAAGTGTGTTCGACCATTCCAACTCTAGAAGCATACTTATAGCACAGCTCCAACACTGCAGCCGATGCTGCCTGTACAGCAACGCTGCTGAAAGCACTCCGTTTGATTTATTTAGTTCTTTCTATCGAGGATAATGGATAAGCACTACGTGTGCTTTTTCAACCAATCAGTCCCCAGTGTGTATGCACATTTGTCAATGTTGACATCCAATCCCACTGGCACAATGAAACAATGTCTACTCCTTCGAAAAACGGAACGGGTTTTAACCCGTGTTTGCAAGAATTCTGCGTGCATTCTCATACTGACTTTAAATTTAAAGTTTCCCATCCGAAGAAGTTGCTTATTTTCGGAAGGGTGGTGGGGTGGATAGTCGGCACTGATGTTAACTCTGGAGGATAAACTCCTTCCTTGAACGAGATTCGAACCCAGTTCAGCAGATCAGAGCGCATCACTTAACCACCAGGCTGTCCTGTCCTTCCTGACCCAGAAATCTTTCTGGAATACACATCCTCTATATACCTTATAGCGTGGTTACCACGTGGATGAATGATCGTTCATGAGCGCATTGGCTACAGTACAGTACCCCCATTACACCCAGCTGTAAATGGGTGTACCTGCCCTCTTTAGGTCATGAAGGTAAAGCAGCGAGGGAGAGGAGATGGGCGCCTGCCCATCAACATGCTGGCCCACCTAGAGAAGTTGAGGTCTCTGACACCTCGCTCCCACCAATCGATCTGCATAGGTTTATGGGACACCTTCACCACATTGCTTTCCCAACACTTTGGAATGCACCAGGTCACATCTAATCTATATACTCTGGCTATTGTAAGACTGTGTATATCAAGATTGGCGGCCACATATATGGTGGGAAAAACTGATCGAACGCATCGTTCTGTCAACCCTCGAACAGTACTAGAACCATGAGTATCGGTGATGGCCTTTCCAATGACCATTTCCGCGACGTGAAGATGCGGCGGGTTGTGTGTCTGCTGCATGGTAACAGCTGCCCCCACACAAAACTGACTACCCAGGCTTTGCGCTCTGGGGTAGCATAAACAAACCTAGAGCGCAACTCAAAGTCTTATTCGAGACAGACAGATGCCAATCCTGCTACTACATAGTGCTAACTCCTTCTTCTGCTTCTCGAATGCTCAGACAGCAACTACAATTGTTGTCACTGTCACCATTACTAAAATGCGATGCGCTGCGTTTTACGTGCATCCGACTTCATTGGGTAGAAATATGTTACCTTCAAAGCCTTTCTGAAAAACAGGCAAGATACTGGACAAGAAGGAGATAGCAGATGAAATAGAACAAGGCAGATGGAAAGGAGGGAAAGAATAGAGGGAAGTCCTAGCACAGAAATTTCAGAATGTGGATGCATTTTATACTGCCAGCCCCCGGTATCCCCAGGGGCACAGGAGGAAATCATGAGGAGTCCGGTTGTTGGCCTGACTTTGTATACAACGTTATCCATGCCATGTTTACAAGAAGGGTCAATGTTGGCATTCAAAGGTCAGATGCAGTCACAGGAGTGTGTTATTTTTGTCATCGAAAGGTGTCATGATGTACACGGACTGGCTTACTTTTACACACCCACACGCACCACGAAACACGCACGTACGCAGGCACGCAACGCACAACATTTGTGGGTTTTTTCAGAAATGCAGTTTGGACAACTGAAGGAAGTTTTTTTAATGAGATAAACTGAAATATACTAACCAACACTAAACAAAAAAATGTAAATGTGAGACCTCACTTCTCTATGGCCAGCATATTGAGGCGGTCTCCCATCTCCCCTCCCTCGCTGCTTTACCTCCCCTTGACCTAAAGAGGGCAGGTTTCCCATTTACATCTGGGAGAACTTGAGGACTGTACAGAAGCCAAGCGTGCAAACGTCACCCATCCAAGTTGGTAACCACGCTCGAACCTGCTTTTACCTTGCTGGGAGAAAGCGAGTGCTGGACCACTGAGCTATCCCAGACCCTGGAGAGCTGTTACCATATGTGGGCATGTTATGACCGAACTGAAGAATTTACATGGAACTCAAGACGGTTATCAACAATGCATATTAGGGGAAAAACCCATGACAGGCCATACTCGTTATATGGTGGTGACATGCTGGAATACCAAGGCATGTGGTGTGTGTGTGTTTGTAGTGTGTGTGTGTGTGTAGTGTTGTGAAGTGTGTGTGTGTGTGTTGTGTTTGTGTGTTGTGTGTGTGTTTTGGTGTGTGTGTATTGTGTATTGGTGTGTGAGTATTGGTGTGTGTGTGTGTGTTGTGTATTGTGTGATTGTTGTGTTGTGTGGTGTTGGGTGTGTTGTGTGTGTGTGTTGTGTGTTGTGTTAAATTAGCACTAGATCCAATGTTTAAATACCTGCACTATGAAGATACAATTCATTATGATTACTTCTAGCCTGAAGAATAACAAGTAATATGCAAAATGTGATGCAGAGCAACGTGTAGGTAGCGTTGGTGGCAGTAATATCTCTGTAACAAGGAAAAGTGTCTCCAGAAAATCGACAATCATTAGCAAGGTCACAGCATTTTTTCTTTCCTCCCAAATAAAAAAATCATATTAACATTACCTTCTAGCTTAAGGGTAACTTAGATCTAAAATTGTCTCCTCACTAATTCTTGTACAGAAAAATTATGCAAGAAATTATTAAACCGGGTGAACATACATACACGTAAAAAAGATTATGGTGCCCAATAACCTATGTGGTCGTAGGGAAGCAAGGCGTCAGAGACCTCACTTCTCTAGGGGCTAGCATATTGAGGGCGGCGCCCATCTCCTCTCCCTCGCTGCTTTACCTTTCCTGTCCCTAAAGAGGGCAGGTACCCCATTTATAGCTGGGTGAACTGGGGGACTGTACTGAAACCAAGGCGTGCAAACGGTCACCCATCCTCTTGGTAATCACGCTGAGCTATCTCGTCCTTTGTACATACACATTCATGTACCTCTTACAAAAAGAAGCTACAACAACAAAGTGAAAATGCCAAGAGAGTAAAAAGAAAAACAGGCATACATTCACACATAATGAGAACTGGAACAGTCATCATTTTTCTCAGGTAAGCTTCCAAAACCGATTGTTCAAAGTTAGAAACGGCTGGTTTGTTGTATCGCTTCCAGAAAGTTCCCTGACTGTTTCAGCCTGCAGTCTTTCACCATGGATGCTAGAGAAGCAACATGGCGGTGTCTGCACTGGCACAGGAAGGAAATACATCATGGTGTCTGTTTTCTGCTGTGTCTGTTCCTCCTACCTCAAATACTGGTTTGACTCAACAAAAGAATGTTTCTTGGGAAACTGGATCCTATAACAGTAAAGATTATTAACAAATTTGGTCCCTTTCTAAAATAAAAACCCTCTGTGTTGGGTTTTAAACAAAATGTGAAAATGCTTCACCAAGTACAGTTTGTTATTTCCAGGAAATGACTGCAGACTGTTTCTTGAATAATGAATGCCAGACATTGGCATTCTTCAGTCTTGAAAGACTATGGAGTTGTGCTCTAGGTGGATAATGCTAGAGTACTTGTAAAACCATTTCTTGTTGCACTCATTCCATGATTGTATAGGTGCTATGTTCTTCTCAACGAATTCAATTTCTTTAAACCAAAAGACTGGATACCTGCTCGTTCTGTGTAACACTGGTGTCAGTATGTTTATGTTTACCAGTGCAAATAATACACACTTATGAGGGTAACCACATTACGAACCAAGAAGTCCAACAAACCATCACCCAACAAGTAAAGCACCATGAAGACCTGCTGACCACAATCAAGAAAAGGAAGCTCAGATGGTACAGACATGTGACTAGATCAGATGGGCTGTCCAAAACCATACTACAAGGAGCAGTGCAGGGGAAGAAGAAGAAGGCGAGGCAGGCCGATGAAGAAATGGGCAGACAACATCACTGAATGGACCAGGAAGAGCTTCTCCACAACCCAGGCACTTGCCCACAACTGTTGCAAATGGAGCCAACTGGTGCAACATTCATCACTGCAGTGTCCCCTACGACACCGAAGGGGGTTATGGGAGCAGATGAGATGAGATGAGACAGAGTAACATGCAACATCAGACATTTGGTGTTTGTAAAGCATGGCCTCTTTTCTCAGCTAAGAGAGACAACAACATTGCACCTTGCAAAGGGAACTGCTTGAGGTTTAACTCTGGCATGTCTGGCTGCTGGGGAAGGCAGTCCAAGATCATATCAACATCTCCTGTCTTGGTATCTCGGTACTGCTGGGTGATTGTCAAACATTCTTCAGGTAAGGTAAAGGTGTCCCATAACCTATGTACTTGTTGGGGAGCAAGGTATCAGAGATCTCAGCTTCTTCAGAGGCCAGCATATTGAGGGAGGCACCCATCTCCTCTCCCTCGCTGCTGTACCTTCCCTGACCCTAAAGATGGAAGGAAGCCATTTACAGCTGGATGAATGGGGAGACAGTACTGAAGTCAAGGTGTGCAAATAGTCACCCATCCATTTAGTAACCATGCGCGCTCAACGCTGCTTAACCTTAGCTTGGGAAAGCGAGTGCTCTGACCACTGAGCTATCCCGTCCTGTCCTCGTAGATTACTCTGCAATATATGACAGTGGATAGATCATTGGTCAGAGCACTCGCTTTCCCCCAAGATAAGGTTAAGCAGCATCGAGCGTGGTTACCACTTGGATAGGTGACCATTTGCGCACCTTGCCTTCAGTACAGTCCCCCAGTTCACCCAGCTGTCAATGGGTACCTTCCCTCTTTAGGGTCAGGGAAGGCAAAGCAGCCAGGGAGAGGAGATGGGCGTGGCCGACCTCAATATGCTGGAGAAGTGAGGTCTCTGACGCCTCGCTCCTCTACGACCTTGTCGGTTATGGGACACCTTTACCTTTTTGTATGGATGGGAGGCTGTGGAGAGTTTGCACGCATAATCAGGGAAAATGCATTTACACTGAGCACTTCTTTCCCTATTTCTGGGGCTGTAACTTACTCCTTCAGAGACCAGAAAAATGGCTGATTAATTATATGGGGCTAGGAGAAGAGTCACCATATCCAAAGATTTTTGTCACGTCCATGACTATCACCTTTTTTTCTAACTTAAGTTCTAGATATATAGTATTTAAATATATAATATTAATTAAATATATATAATATAAAAATAATATTTAAAATATTTATATAAAAATATATATATTTTATAATATCTGTCCCGTAGTCTGGGCGACCGTGGGGGCAAACCCCCAAAGACCAACAACCAGTTCCCTCCATTCTCTCTGTTTGCCTTTCTCAGGGTTTTGTTGAGTTCTAGGCCTGTCCATTCGCTGATGTTATCCTCCCAGCTTTCCTTGGTCTGCCTCTTCTCCTCCTTGGACGTGCCTTGAAAACTGTCTTTGCAAGTCCTTGGATCTTGTGACATGCTCATAACCATTTAAGTTTACGTTTTTTTCACGATTTGTTAGAAGGTTCTCATAGGGTCCAATGGTTTGCTGGATTCTGTTATGCACGCTTTCGTGCTTATGTGGTCTTTGTAGGAGATGCCAAGGAGTCTCCGAAAGCACCCTCATCTCCACCGCCTGTACCCCTTCTCTCCAAATCTGCAGTCGGGTCCATGATTCACGGGCATACAGAAATATGGATATGACAAGGGAGTGCATTATTCTGATCTTGGAGATAAGTGAAAATATTTTTATCTCCCCAGATGGTGTTTAGTTTTGACAAAGTTGTTATTGTCTGTGCAGTCCTGAAATACCATTCTGGCTTGGATCCCTGGTCTGATACAATGGCTCCCAGGTACTTGAAGCTTTGAACTGTTTCCAGCTTCTGGTCATTAACCCTGAATCAGTGCTAATGCCGTTGGTGTTTTTATCATCAGTTTGGTCTTCTCTGCACTGATTTCCATGCCGTATGTTTTGGAGGCCTTATTCAAGTGTTCTGTTAGGCTGGCAAGCTCTTTTTCTGACCCTTTGCTATTCCATCAATGTCATCTGCGAAGCGGAGGTTTGTGTTTCGTTCTGCCACCAATGCGGGACTGATCCTTCATGATGTTCCAGTGCATCAGCCATGATTCTCTCAAGGAAGATGTTGAAAAGAGTGGGTGAGAGTAGACAGCCCTGCCTTACTCCAACTGTTGTTCGAAACCATTCTCCAATGTTGTTGTTGTAGTACACTGCACTGGTGGCCCGCTGTACAGCTGTTTGATGACTCTGATCAGGTTTGCATTGATGCTGTACAAATTCATGGTTGCCCAAAAAAGCTGCATGCCACACCCTGTCAAATGCCTTCTTAAAATCGATAAATACGTGGTAAAGGTCTTGTTGATGTTGAAGGTACCGCTCACATAGTATTCTGAGGTTGAATATCTTTTTCTGTTGTGCTGCGCCCTGCTCGAAACCTGCTTGTTCCTCAGCAATGATGGTCTCTGCTTGTGGCTTCAGTCTATTCAATATTATCTGCAGCATGACCTTGCTTGGGTGGCATATGAGGCTGATTGTGCGGTAATTATGACATTGTTGTAGTTTTCCTTTTTTGGGGGAGGGTGATGATGAGTGACTGTGTCCAGGGTGTTGGCCATTTTTCCTGTCTGCCAGATCTTGTTGCAGATTCTTAGAAGGGCGCTATCTGGCTTCCCCTCCAGCTTGAACCAACTCAGCTGGAATGTTGTTCAGCCCTGCTGACTTCCCCTTTTTCAGCGATCTGACTGCTGTTTCCACTTTTTTCTCGGAGGATAGGGTGACTGTCTGTGTCTTTGCTTGCGGGTACATTAAGGACTTCTGGATCTCCTGCGGTTCTATAGTTATACAGGTCGGAGCAGTATTCTGTCCATCTTTTCGGGAATATCCTGGTCGTCAGTGAGACACTTCCCATTTTTGTCTTGGATTGTTAAACCTTTTCCCTGTTTTGTGCTAGTCAGGTTTTTCACCAGCTGAAAATGCTTTCTTGTTTATTGTTTTTCTTGATGTTCTCTTCAATGTCTTGGCATGTTCACTGATCCATTTCTCTTTTGCCTCCGTCAGGACTTCCTGAGTCTTTTGTTGACTGCCCTATATTGTTTGCTCTTTCTTTTGTTTCATTTTTCTTTTTCTTAAACTCTCTCGCTTGTCGCATAGTTGTAGGATTTTAAAGTGTGACCCATGGTTTTTTGACTGGTGGGTGTTTGCCAAGAAGCTCGCTTGCTGTTTCAGTCACTGCTGTATTGAAACTATTCGTCAGTGTATCTATGTCTGAGTCTATCACAGTGGGGTGCTGCAAACTTTCCACCTATCCTTGCTTGAAAAATTTCTAATACCTCTGGGTCCTTCAGCTTCTCGAGGTCAAATTTGATCCTGATGTTGTTCCGCTTGTGGATTTTCTTTAGACGTAGTGGGAAAGTCATCATAAACAAGATCATGATCACCTCCCTATGTCTGCTCCGGGAAAAAACTTCGTGTCTGTGCGATGTTAACGTAGACTGAAACCGTCTTTTTCACCATGATGTAAACTATTTGGTTGTGGTGTTCTCCATTTGGGCTATGCCATGTCCATTTTCTGGATTTCTTGTGTGAGCCAAAATGTATTCACTAGCTGGAGGTGGTTGTTACTGGCAAACTCCAGGAGTCTCAAGCCTCTTTCATTTGATTGGTTATTACAATGTGGCCCACAAACTCCCTCCCAATCTTTCCATGCATCTTCTCCTACCTTGGCGTTCCAGTCACCTTGCACAACGAGGATGTCTTTCTTGGGAGTTTGATTCAGAACTCTTGTAGCTGGTCATAAAAAATTCTTCTATGGCTCATCTGTGCAGTCTGAGTAGGGGCGTATTGCCTGTACTACAGTTATGTTAAAGGGGGTTGCTCTCAGGCGGGTGGTAATAAGTCTGCAGGACACAGGGTGGCGCTCAGACGGTGTTCACGGTGTCTTGGTGAACGAGAAACCCCACGCCGTGTTCATGTTTATTTCCCGTTTCCACTGTAGTATAATTTGTGGTCTTCCTGGGGCGTTGTTTCTCCCATGTTTTTTCCCCCTGACTTCGCAGAGCCCAAGGAGTGCCATTGATATCTGGGCATCTCATGTGTCAGTTCTTCCACTTTGCCTGCAGCTCTTAGTGTCCGTACATTCCATGTGCCAATGATGGTGTTGTTTCGGCACGGATTTTGTTGTGTTTTACATCAGTAGCATACTTTCGACCTCTGTCCTGATGACAACAGAAGGCGCGGTCCTTGGTAACCCGGGCGACGACCGATCCGGTATGGAGATTCTGGCTGTCTTTGTCATAGGTGTATCTTGGGCAAATCAAAAACCCGGCGGAGCCCATCCCTCTCCAGGTCGGATTTTTTTGATTGGGTTTACTCCCCACATGTGGCAGGTGGTACTGGGTTACATGGTTACCAGTAGCAGAGGGAGTCTTGACCTGACTACATATATATAAAATATATATATAAATATATATATATTATATTATATATATATCTCATCATCATCATCATCATCATCATCATCAGACCCTGACTTGGCGGTCGTGGGGAGACACGAAAGCGATGCGTGGTAAGCCTCCTCCATCCATCTCGGTCTCGGCTTTGGAGTAGTGCCGATCATTCATCTGGTCCATTCTTTATGTTTTCCATCCATGAATTGTTCTGTCTTCCCCTCTTTCTGCCACCTTCAATTTTTTCCTGCAGTACTGTTTTGGGCGAGTGTTGTGGCGGTGACCCTGGGCCGAACCATTCTCTTTTTCCCTTTTTGACGATGGTGAGAAGGGGTTCCTGTGGACCTGCCAGCCGTGTTATTTGACTCTTGACAAATTCATTGGTCTTTCATTCTCTCCAGGATATGCCCAGCAGTTTTCTATGGCATTTTGTTTCAAATGACTGGATTCGCTTTGCTGTTTCAGCAGTCAATGTCCAGGTTTCACTTTCACTTTTCACATATATATTCATTGCTGGCTAAAGCTCTGAGGTTCCCAATAGTGATATTTATGCACATGTGACCGTCTTTTTCTGCCATTTTAGGCAGCTGCATTCTGACCGGGAATGAAGTTCCTAGCATAAGTCACGTACAGCACAGGATAGTTCAGTGGTCACAGCACTTGCTTTCCCCCCAGCCAAGTTACCACTTGGGTGGGTGACTGTTTGCACACCTTGGCTTCAGTACAGTCCTCCAGTTCACCCAGCTATAAATGGGTACCTGCCCTCTTTAGGGTCAGGGAAGGTAAAGCAAGGGAGAGGAGATGGGCGCCGCCCTCAATATGCTGGCCCCTAGAGAAGTTAAGGTCTCTGACACCTAGCTCCTCTAGGACCACATGGGTTATGGGACACCTTTACCTTTATGCAGCACGAGTCACTGGTGGCCATGATTCCAGACCCAGAGCTGTGCTGAAGCTATAGCACTGGCACATCATCAGCTTGGCCTGTTGTGCTCAAGTTTCAGCGTCAGCAAACGGTTAAATCGTTTCTAAAGTTAGACACTCAGTGCATCTTTTCAATCCAAGGGAAACTACCTATAAAAATCATACATTTCAAGAGTTGTTTCTCTTCTCGACCATGAAGCTACAAAGACTGTTGAGGGTGTTGAGGATTTTGTTTCTGGCATGCAGAGTGTAGGTAAGACTCAAAGCTGATCCACATGACTCACGAACCATTCTTTATTGTATTCTGTATACTTTTTATATGACTATAATTATGTCATGGCAGATTTCTCTGTGAGAAATTCAGGCTGCATGCTCTCCCTTGGGAGAGCGCATTGCCACAAGAGTAGTGCCTCTATTTCTTTTATTTTTCCTGTCTGTATGTTTGTCTGTTTCCCTATCAAAGTGGGTTCAGAATGTTGTCAGGGGACAACTCTCTTGCTACTGTGGGTTCTTTTACGAGCACCAAATACCAAATGCATACTGCATAGGGGACCTCAGTTTATTATCGTCTCGTCCGAATGACTAGCACCCGGACCACCACTCAAGGTTAAGTGGATCAGGGGTAAAAATTGCAGGCACAAATATTTTGTGAGAAATCACCTTACTTTTGAGAATGGGTCAAGTTGATAATTCTACATGCTTTGGAAGATGAGTATAGGTGTGTTTGGGGGATGGGGGTGGAAGAAACCTGTCTTTTGTGGGACTGTTCTCGTCCTGTTCTCTGTGTTCTTTGTTGGGCAGGATGCACAGTGCCTAATCTTCTCCTCCGCTTGTAACTCTGATGGAAGTCTTCCTCCGGATTCAGCCATCACATTCCAACAGCTCATTTTTTCTTTGGTACAGATGCATACTGGTTATGCTTGTGTTTCAGTAACCCACCAGACATTGACATGAATAGTGGGATCTATAACACGCATATTTAATTTTCTGTGTGTGATTTAATTAATATGGACCTGATAAACTTGCTAAATCATTTATTATTTCTATGCTGCTGTTATGTTGTTTTTAAAATGCTGTATTTTGTAAAGTAATTTTATTTTCTTCTTCTTCGTCCTCCTCCTCTTCTTCTTCTGCGATCCCTGGTCATGCTTAAGTCTTAGTTCTGTCTGGATGGTGAAGTCTGCAATCTGTCGTAGTGACCCTGCCAGTTCCCAGTTTTTCTTGAAGTTCTACTGGGCTGGGCCACCACGTCTGGTGTCTCAGAGAATTGAAGGCAGGACAGGACTGCAGGATAGGGGAGGAGGGGGTTGTGGGTCTGTGCCACAGGGGCACTGGTCAGTGTGGGTATGTTCAGATGGTAGAGATGGGACAGGAGCTGGCAGTGTCCTGTTTGCAATCTAAAGAGGTGACTTGAGCAGCTCTATTTAGCTCAAGATGTCATCGTTTTCATCTTCTAGCCCGATGTCCAGGCACTGGCACCATGCTTTCCTGAAGAAGCTGTTTCTCAGGATTGTCCTTGCCTCGCTGTAGAACACTGGCTGCTCCAGGCTGATGCCTGCCTTTGACTGGCTGTCCACCTCTTCGTTGCCCCTATACCACAGTGGGAACGGATCCACTGCAGCACCACCACAGTTCTCTGGCTGAAGGGGCTTAGTTCCTGTCTGATGTCTCTCAGGATCTGCTCTCCTCCTCCTCCTGGTGCCTGGAGACTGTGCAGGACGGACTTGCAGTCAGTCAGGAACACTGTGTTGTGGTGGGCAGAGTGTCCTCCTCCTGGCTGACAGTCTGGCTGCAAGTAGCAGAGCCCAGGCCTCAGCACGGTCACTGGAGGACAGACAGGGGGCCTGTGGCCAGAGACTTGCTGGTGCTCCTGCCATCAGAGAATCTGATCTAGGCCCCACTTCCTCTGTTTTTGTCACCCTGAATTCATCAAACCCATCAGTGCACGCTCTTGCCAAGGTATTGGGAGGGTGTGTGGTGTTCATTGCTTCCAGCGTCAGTGACTTTAGGTCAGCTTCTATGTGGACCTCCTTGCTCCTGGCACCTGGGATGCTGAGCGTGATGTCTGTCTGCCTGTCCACACAGTCCTGGCAGGGTTCAGTTAGCTGGCTGCTTTGCTTAAAGAGGATGGACATGTTTCCTCTCAAGAGCCTTGATTAGATGGTCAGGGCTTTGTTGCTTCAGCTGGTTCTTTGCGGGAACATTCACTTTGAGGAGGAGGTGTGAGGGGAGTCACTTCAGCTTTTCCTGTTGCTTCAGGGGTTTTTCTGGTCACCTTTCTCTACGTCAATGGAGGTTTGCTGTTTTCCCCATAGCTGACACTGGGGTGGTTTTCATACTGCCTGTGATGAATCTGAGGCCGATGTTCTGCATCTTGGTCAGGTTGTGGAGTGGCTGTGGCTGACCAGGCATTGGAAGCATCTTCTGAATAGGATCTGACAGCTGCAGTGTACACTTGCCTCAGTGTCTTTGTGTTGTCGCCATGTTTGTTTCCTGCCTGCTTCTCCATCAGGGCCATCGTTTCTGAGGTTTCTGCAGTGCATGTTGCTAATGTGTGAGGTCCAGGTGAGTTTTCTGTCCACCTTCATTCCCAGGTAAGGTTAAGCGTCTCACCGAGGAATTCTTTAAATGGCCAATGACTAATGTGAACTCTTGTTTCTTGGGTGAGAGGCTGCTGGCTTCTGTCTCTGTCTTGTTGACAAGGATCACCCAATCCACTCTCTTGCCCAGTCCGAGGTGTGGTTCCTAGTGTCTTGATGGTGGCAGTGGAGACATCCTTTGGTTTGGTCCAGATGGACAGGTCGTCTGGGTGCGGTGCCCATTGGGCATGGATGGACAGCTGGTCAGCAATGTCATCAGTGACGATGGTGGATAGGGTAGGTAAGGTTACTCCACCATAAGGTATTTCTCTCTGACCTTTATAGCTGTTCTACTCCCTCTCTGACCTTTATAGCTGATCTACTCCCTCTCTGACCTTTATAGCTGGTCTACTCCTTCTCTGACCTTTATAGCTGGTCTACTCCCTCTCTGACCTTTATAGCTGTTCTACTCCCTCTCTGACCTTTATAGCTGGTCTACTCCCTCTGATCTTTATTCAATAGCTGGTCCCTCCCTCTCTGATCTTTATTCAATAGCTGGTTCCTCCCTCTCTGATCTTTATTCAATAGCTGGTCCCTCCCTCTCTGATCTTTATTCAATAGCTGGTCCCTCCCTCTCTGATCTTTATTCAATAGCTGGTCTACTCTCTTCCTGATCTTTATAGCTGGTATACTCTTGATGGTGGCAGTGGAGACATCCTTTGGTATTCCTCTCTGACCTTTATAGCTGGTCTACTCCCTCTCTGATCTTTACTGAACAGCTGGTCTACTCCCTCGCTGATCTTTATTGGATAACTGGTCCACTCTCTCTGATCTTTATTCAATAGCTGGTCTACTCCCTCTCTGATCTTTATTCAATAGCTGGTCTATTCCCTCTCTCATGATTATTCAATAGCTGGTCTACTCCCTCTGACCTTTATTCAATAGCTGGTCTCCTTCTTCTCTGATCTTTATTCAATAGCTGGTCTACTCCTCTCTGACCTATATTAAATAGCTGCTCTACTCCCTCTCTGATCTTTACTGAATAGCTGGTCTACTCCCTCTCTGACCTTTATTCAATAGCTGGACGACTCCATCTCATCTTTATTGAACAGCTGGTCTACTCCCTCTGATCTTTATTCAATAGCTGGTCTACTCTCTTTCTGATCTGTATAGCTGGTATACTCTCTCTGATCTTTATTCAATAGCTGGTCTACTCCCTCACTGATCTTTATTCAATAGCTGCTCTACTCCTCTCTAATCTTTATTTAATAGCTGGTCTACTCCCTCTGACCTTTATTCAATAGCTGGTCTACTCCCTCTATGACCTTTATGCAATAGCTGTTCTACTCCATCTCTGATCTTTATTCAATAGCTGGTCTACTCCTCTCTGACCTATATTCAATAGTTGGTCTACTCCCTCTCTGATCTTTACTGGATAGCTGGTCTACTCCCTCTCTGATCTTTATTCAATAGCCGGTCTACTCCCTCTCTCATGTTTATTCAATAGCTAGTCTATTCCCTCTCTCATGTTTATTCAATAGCTGGTCTACTCCCTCTGACCTTTATTCAATAGCTGGTCTCCTTCTTCTCTGATCATTATCCAATAGCTGGTCTACTCTCTCTGACCTTTATTCAATAGGTGGTTTACTCCGTCTCTGATCTTTACTGGATAGCTGGTCTACTCCCTCGCTGATCTTTATTCAATAGCTGGTCTACTCCCTCTCTGGTCTTTATTCAAATGATGGTCTACTCCCTCTCTGATCTTTATTCAAATGATGGTCTACTCCCTCTCTGATCTTTATTCAAATGATGGTCTACCCCTTCTCTGATCTTTATTCAATAGCTGGTCTACTCCCTCTTTGATCTTTATTCAATAGCTGGTCTACTCCTCTGATCTTTATTCAATAGGTAGTCTACTCCTCTCTCACCTATATTCAATAGCTGGTCTACTCGCTCTCTGACCTTTACTGAATAGCTGGTCTACTCCCGCTCTGGTGTTTATTGAATAGCTGGTCTACTCCCTCTCTGATCTTTATTCAATGGCTGGTCTACTCCCTATCTTTTCTTTATTCAATAGCTGGGCTACTTCCTCTCTGATCTTTATGTAATAGCTGGTCTACTCCTCTCTGGTCTTTACTAAATAGATGGTCTACTCCCTTTCTGATCTTTATAGCTGGTCTACCCCCTCTCTAATCTTTATTCAATAGCTTGTATACCCCCTCTCTGATCTTTTTTCTCAATAGCTAGTCTACTCCCTCTGACCTTTATTCAATAGCTGGTCTACTCCCTCTCTGATCTTTATTCAATAGCTGGTCTACTCCCTCTTTGATCTTTATTCAATAGCTGGTCTACTCCCTCTCTGGGTTTTTTTCAATAGCTGGTCTACTCCCTCTCTGATGTTTATTGAATAGCTGGTCTACTCTCTCTGAACTTTATTCAATAGATGGTCTACTCCCTCTCTCATCTTTACAGAATAGCTTCTCTACTCCTTCTCTGATCTTCATTCAATAGCTGGTCTACTCCCTCTCTGGTCTTTACCGAATAGCTGGCCTACTCCCTGTCTGATCTTTATTGATCTACTCCCTCTCTGCCCTTTACTGTACAGCTGGTCTACTCCTCTCTGATCTTTACTGAATAGCTGGTCTGGCCTTTCAGTTTGACTCAGTCTGTTCGGTTGAACAGGTAGCTCCGTATCGGGCAGAACATCCTGCTACACGCTTCTTCTTGAGTGGCTTGAAGAGAAGGCCTACTTCCAGACCTTGTCAAACGCTTTGCTGAAGTCAACAAAGACTGCGAGAGTCTTCATTTTTCTGTTGAAAGCCGTCTTCAACATCTTCTGTGATCAAGGTGACCTGGTCTTCAGTGCTACTGTTCTTTTTGAATCCCAGCTGAGTAGATGAAATAAGCCCCCGTTCTTTTCCAGGTGGTACTGCATGTGTGGGTTGATCAGTCAGTCCATGGTTTTGCCAAGGCAGCTCAGGAGACGTGTGGTTGTTGCTGTTCCGGCCTTTTCCCTTCTTTAGGGTGGGGACAAAGATGGCCTCTTTCCAGCTGCATGGAAAACCCCAGCATTCCAACACTGGTTGAAAATGTCCAGGGGCTTTTCGCTAGGCATGAACTCTTAGGTGACAGTTCATCTCGTTGGTGATTCCATCCTTGCTTGCAGTTTTTCTTTCACCCTTTGGGATGCACAGCTTAGCAGCTTGGAGTATACAGTGTCGCCATCAGTTCCAAAATCAGACTGATGTGCTCTCTGGTCATGTCAATCTTCTTATATGCATGTGAAACATGGACCCTTACAGCGGACTTCGAGAGAAGAATAAAAGCTGTAGAAATTAGGTGCTTCTGAAGACTCTTAGGCACCTCATACAAAGACCACATGATGAATAAAGAAGTCAAGAGACGCATCCGCAATGAAATCGGGCCCTATACTGACCTTCAAACACAACGAAAACTGAAGTGGTTTGGTCATGTCACACGCTCCTCTGGTCTTGCTAAAACAATCCTACAAGGCACAGTGAGGGGAGGAAGAAGAAGAGGCAGACAAAGGAAGAGATGGGAGGACAACATTCGAGAGTGGACAGACATGGAGCTGGGAGACACCCTGAGAGCGGCTGAGAGACGCGAGGACTGGAGAAAGGAGGTTGACAAAGCTTCGAAGGCGCCCCAAAGGATTCAGAATCTGAGGGATCGGTGACGGTGGATGTCGCCACCGTGGTCAATGTTGCTTTCTCTGCAGACATTGTCAGTCGGGTGTTGTAACTTGGACCTGTCTGCCATCTTGTAGAACTTCCCAGCTGGCTTCTTTCCCCGGGAAGGGGGCAGGGGCCTGCTCTGTCCGCGGCTTTTTCAGCAGAGGAGGGGCATGTGAACACCGCCACACAGCTGGGAGCACACCTCCATGCCACAGACTCTCTGAACGTCTCCTGTGCCCATGGTAAGACTGGGGCGTGCACACATTCACTGTCATGTTTACACACACACACACGTACGCACTCGCGCGCACACACACCGCCGCGCACACACATACACATTTTCAGTCATTGTTGTTCCAAAGACATTCCCTTTTTCATGGGTTGTTCTTTTTTTTTTATTCCTTTAACTATGATAGTTAGGTCATTATCAAAATGTTCTTTTCCTTTATGTACTTAGTTTGAATGTTATCTTTCTTCTTGCATAATGTAGTAGTGGTAGTCAAAGTAGTAGTAGTAGTAGTGGTTAGTGGTAGTAGTAGTAGTAGTAGTAGTAGTAGTAGTAGTAGTAGCAGTAGCAGTAGTAGTAGTATGTAGTGGTAGTGGTAGTAGCAGTAGTAGTAGTAGTAGTAGTTAGTAGTAGTAGTAGTAGTAGTAGTAGTAGTAGTAGTAGAAGTAGTAGTAGTAGTAGAAGTAGTAGCAGTAGCAGTAGTAGTAGTAGTAGTAGTAGTAGTAGTAGTAGTAGTAGTAGTAGTAGTAGAAGTAGTAGTAGTAGAAGTAGTAGTAGTAGTAGTAGTAGTAGTAGTCTTCATTGTTTATTGTCTTTCCACTTTAAGTGATACCAGACGATCTAAAATGGGAAAATGTAAGAGGAGAGTCATTAAGATAGAGAAAGAGAGAGAGAGAGACAGACAGACAGACAGACAGACAGACAGACAGACAGACAGACAGACAGAATGACAATGACAAATTCTTTTCTTTCGAGGATAATGAATAAGCACCCATGTGCTCTTTTACATCCAGTCCCCACCCTTAGGGATATATATGATAATAAAATTAAAATAAAGCCCACAGAGAGAGAGAGAGAAAGAGTGTGTGTGCGTGCGTGCGTGCGTGCGTGCGTGCGTGTGTGTGTGCGTGCGTGTGTATGTGTGTGCGTGCGCGCGAGCGTGTGTGTGTGTGCGTGTGTGTGTGTGTGTGTGTGGTGTGTGTGTGTGTGTGTGTGTATGTGTGTGCCTGCACTCACGTGTGCAAATGTTGTAGCCTATAACGCATGTAACCGTGTTACAATGACCAATCCCCCAGCTGAACCCTCTCTTCCCCCTCACTGATAATATCCAGTCTCCTCCTCCTTCTTCAAGGTTTTGGCGGGCAAGGTCTGGGCGACAAGGGAGTCCATGGTGGGTCTGTCCAGTTGGAAAACGGTGAGTCCTTCCAGCTGCGTCAGGTTCTGGGCTCCTTTCTTCTGGTAGAAGTGGATGGAAGGCTGGCTCCAGCTTAAGGCCATCCAGATCACATACTGACAGTCCCTGCATAAGGCCTTCTGCAGAAAAAAAAAACCCGGTGATTTTTTTTTCGTTGTATAGCTCGTGGGTGATGTCTGGCAGCGGGTTTTTTTTTTCATTTTG
>CM054168.1:29021376-29053876 GCA_028751875.1 Rapana venosa | reverse complement strand
TTTCGGGGATAATAAATAAGCACCACATGTGCTTTTTTACACCCAAGCCCCCGCCTTTTGGGTTTACAGTTAAATTAAAAATTTTTTAAAAAACCCAAAAAACTTATCCCCCCCCCCTGTTTTTTTTTTTTCCCCCCCCCATTTAAAAAAAAAAAAAAGGGGAAATTACCATTTTTTTTCATAACGTCCACCCCAACAAAACCCCCCCCAACCCCAAAAGGGGGGGGAATTTTAAATTTTAAAAGGGGGGGAAAATTTCCTTTAAAAAAATACCCAAAACCCTAAAAAATTTTAAAAAAAAAAGGGGGGGGGGGGGGGGAAAAACCAAACTAAAAAGCTTGTAAAAAGGGGGAAAAAACAGAAAACCCAAAAACAAAACCCGACAAAAACCAAAAGCCAAAAAAATCCTTTTTAACCAATTTTTAATTTTAGTTTTTTAAATTTTTTAATTAAATTTAAAATTAACCCCATATTGTTAAAAAAATTTTAAGATATTAAAAAATAGGGCACTCATTAAAATTTAAAGTAAGGGGCCCAAAGTCCAAAAAAGTTTTGGGAAAATATAAAAAAATATGAACCCTTTCATCGGGAAATTTTTACTATGACAAATAACCCGGACGATAAAAGGTGGGGAGAGAGAAGAGACGGGGACAGAGAAAAACCGAGAGGGTGTTGTGTGTGTGTATTTCAGAGAAAATACCCAATATAAAAACCCCAAAACAGTATGCAACCCCACCAACACTCATTTTTAGATTATACTCGTTTAAATTTTTTGTCATGTAAAGAAATAAAATTTTAAAACCCAACATCCCCACAAAAAAAACAAGAAAAAAACCAAGAAAAAATTTAAAATATACGTCGTTGAGGGAAAAGAATACAGTGGGGGGAGTGATGTGAAATGGTGAGTGGTGTGTGTGTGTTGTGTGTGTGGTTTGTGTTGTGTGTTTTGTGTTTTTTGTGTGTTATTTGGTTTTGTGTGTGTGTGTGTGTTTGTGTTTGTTTTAGCGGGGTGTGTGTTGGGGTTTGGGGGGGGGGGGTTTCAGGGGTAAAACCCAAATTGTAATACTCACATAGCACACGAAACAACACAAAACCCTTTTTAATTATGCTCATGAAAATTTTAAATTTATGGAAATAAAAAAAGTGCAAAAACCCCATACACTCAATAATAAAGAGGGGGAAAAAGCCAATAAAGTCCTAAAAAAAACATTACACATTGTAAGTAATAGAAAAAAAATTTTTTTTTCCCGGTAATTTTAATAAGTTTCATGTTTTTTTTTTACATCAGTCCCCGCCCCCTGGGGGCAAAATTTAAAAATGTACTCAGTACTCATACTTTTTGCAGAAAAAGCAAAGGAAAAAAAAAAAACTTTTTTTTTAAAAAAAAAAAGAGAGGGAAAAAAAAAAAACAAAACCCTTTCAAACAAAAAAAAAAAACAACGAAAAAAAAAAAAACAAAAAACAAATGAAAAAAACCCCTAAAAACCCCCAAAAAAAAACAAACAAACAAAAAATTTTAAAAAAAA
The DNA here is from genome assembly GCA_028751875.1 of Rapana venosa. Classification (NCBI taxonomy): domain Eukaryota; kingdom Metazoa; phylum Mollusca; class Gastropoda; order Neogastropoda; family Muricidae; genus Rapana; species Rapana venosa. Next base: position 29,052,350 of record CM054168.1, on the reverse strand, counting down.
AAATAAAAAAAAAAGCACCGTTCCCCCCTTTACACACACACCCATACACACCACACACACACACCCCACAACACCACACACAACACACACACCACACACACACACACACTTTCCTCCCTTTCCCCAAAAAAAAAAAAAACCCAAACGAAAAAAACCCCAAAAAAATTACCAACAAGAAAAGTAAAAACTACAGAAAAGAGAGAGAGAGAGAGAGAGATTTGAGGAGAGGGGAGAGAGAGAAGGAAAAGATGAGAGAAGAAGAGAAAAGGGGAATGGGAGAGAGGGAGGAGAAGGGGGAGGGAGGGGAGAGAGAGAGAGAGAGTAAGCCAATTATAGATCATAAAATTTAACCCTTCATATTGCAGAAAAGTACACTAGTTGTTACACCCTAATAAAAAGATAAAGGGAAAAAGGGGCACTTCTGGAGTCAAGTAAAGTCAACAAAACCCCAAAAAAAATTGAAAAATAGGAAAAGTATGAAAAGGGGCCCCCTTTTTAGAAGGGCACAAAACTATAGAAGGAAGAAGAGAGAGAGAGAGAGAGAGAAAAGAGAGAGGGGAGGGGAGAGAGAGAGAGGAGTGGGGAGGGAGATGGAGGAGAGAGAGGGGAGAAGAGAGGAGAGAGAGAATGATTTTAAAATTTATATTGGGCCCTTTGGGCCCCAATACCGAAAAAGAGGGGAGGGGAGAGGGGTGTGGTGTGTGGGGTGTGTGTGTGTTTGTGTTGTGTGTGTGTGTTTTGTGTGTGTGTGGTGTGTTTTGTGGGTGGTTTTTAGTTTTTTTGTGGGGTGTGTGTGTGTGTGTGGGGTTTTTTCAGAGATTTGGGACAAAAATTTTGATTCCCCAAAACAGTACACGATCACCCTTTAACAATTGTTTGATTACTCATACAAATTTTATGTCATGTTTTAAACAAATTTAAAATTTAATACCCCTACTCTCACACCCAAAAAAAACAAGGAGGGAAAGAAAGAAGGGAAAAAAAAAACCAGCCCCAAAACTTTAAGGTTTTTTTGGGGAGAGAAAGGGAGGAGAGGAGGGGAGAAAAGGATAAAAGAGAGAGGAGGAGAGAGAGGGTAGAGAGGGGGGAGAGAAAAGAAAAGTGTTGTGTGTGTGGGGGGGGTTTTGGGGTTTTTAGGGATAACACTAAAAATATATATAATTTAAAAAAAGTGCACGATTACGGTCAAAACCCTTTTTTTGATTATAATCATGCGGTTATATGTAATTTTAATGAAAAAAAAAACTCAATACCCCTTTTACTACACAATTAAAAAAAGGGAAAAAGGAAAGGGGGGAAAAAAAACCAAATCTATAAAGGAAGGGGGAAGAGAGGGGGAGAGAGAGAGAGAGGAGAGAAAAGAGAGGGGAATTTGGGGACGAGAGGAGGGGAAAAGAGAGAGAGAAGAAATGGTTTTGTGTGTGTTTGTGTTTTAAGGATAATTTCTAAATATTAATTCTCAAGACAGCACAGGATCCCATCAAAATTGTTTTCGGAAAATTTTTGTTTCCCAAAAAAAATGTCATTTAAAAAAAAAAAAGCCCCAATTTCCAATCACCTTACAATAAGGAAAAAAAAATCACTTAAGTCATAAAATAAAAATTATACTTTTTAAGTAAAAGAGAGAAAAGAGGGGATAGGGGGGGGGAAAGAAAAATGGAAAAGGGGGAGAGGGGAGGGGGGGGAGTTTTTTTGTGTGTGTGTGTTGGGGTGTGTGTGTGTGTGGGTGTGTTTTGTGTGTGTGTGAAAGATAAGGGTTTTTTTTTGTAAACAAAAAAAACGGGGAACGACATAGAAAAAATATGAATATGATTCTTTAACAGACCCTAAACACTGTCAAAACTCTTTTTCCTTTACTCGTACGATTAACAAATATTTTGTTTTGATAGGGTAAAAATTTTTATAGCTTAGTGTAAATAAAAAAAATTTTTAAAAGAAAAAAAGAAGAAGAAAAGGAAAAAGAAAGAAAAAAAAAAAAAGGGAAAAAAATTTTCGCTTTTTGGGAAAATCACTTTTTCAACAAACAATTTTAAAATTTGAAAAAGGGGGGGAGGGGAAAAGAGTGGAGAGAGAAAAGGAGAGAAGAGAGAGAGAGATAGAAAAGAGGGGAGGGGAGAGGGGTGGGGAAAAAGGTTGACAGAAAAACAGGTGAAGGGAAAGGGCAGGGCAGATGGTTTAAAAAGGAAAAGGGGAGATAGGGGAAAGGGGGGATATGAACTTTGGGTTTTTTAAAGGGTAATGGCTGTGGTTTTTTTATTTTTGATGTATCAAGTGGTTGATAATTGAGTTTTGAAAATTGTTATTGATTGATGTTGTTTAAAATGAATCAGGAGGGGAGTTCCCCAGATAGGGCCTGAGTAAAGTTGTTTGGGTTTTAAATTTAAATCTATTTCGGAATTGGGACATAGGCTTTATAGTATTTCTTTGGGTTGGTTTAGGGGGAATTTGTTTTTTTTAAATTTGATGGAAAAGTTCCCCGTCGATCTTGGAAAAATAAAGACTCTTTTTTTATATTTTAAACGTTGGTGTTAAGGGGAAATTTTTGAGTTAGTCAGCTTCTTGTAAGCTTTTTTCCTTTTTTAAAAAGGGCCGTTTGGGGAAACACGTTTTTTACAGATCCGGGAACGGTTTATAGTGTTTGCACTAGCTGAATCCCAAGGTGAAAAATAGTCTTTTTTGGGATTGTTATAAGATTGGGAAAGGGAAAAAGTTTCCTTTAATTTAAAGTAAAAAAAGGCTTGTTTTTTAAAAATTGGTTACTCTTTGGGACATGTATTTTTCATAGTTGAGATATTTTGTAGAACCCAAATGGATTTTTTTCAAATTGGGTTTCCCTTAAAAACCCTTTTGGGTTTTGGTTTTTTTCAGTTACTTTCCCTTTTTTAATTTTTTATGGGGGGTAAGTTTATGGGTTAAGTTTTGACGGGTTTTGGGCTGTGGTTTAAAAAGCATGCATTTTTTTTTTTTTGGGGGGGTATAGACAATTTTGGTTTAGTTCGGTCATTCAATAAGCTGATCAACAATTTTTTTTTAATGCCCTTTGCCCGAGAATAAGGTTTTCTGTGGGGGCGTTTTTGAATAGTTGTGTCATCAGCAAATAGTTCGCAAATAGTTCGCATTCTCGAGAGAGAGAGAGAGAGAGAGAGAGAGAGAGAGAGAGAGAGATACACAGTATGCATTCTTTTAGCACAACAACACTGCACATACATGCATACACATATACAAATGTATGTAGGCCTACATTGATATATCCACAGCATTACGTGGCATAATGTTATTATAAACCATAATAATAAAGTACTCTTTTTGTGTGAAAAAACCGACACGTACACACACGTATATCATTAAAACAATTATAATTATAAACCAAACCATAATAATAAGTACTTTTTTATTGGGAAAAACGGACACGTGCACACACTTGTATATCATTAAAACAATTATTTTTAAAATATCGATAAAATGATGTATATTTACATGCATCATTTGAACAAATTTCACACAAAGTGTATCCAATACATAATCATGTCAACATTTTAAGTGGTTACAGCAGAGCAGCTCCAAACCAATCCAATCCAATCCTGTTGTTTATAGCCCCGCCGACCACAGAGGCCATATCACACCTAGTAATATTTTAGATCTCAGATTAAAACTGTGATATCTATATACAGATTAAAACAGGGAATAAAACCAACTCTACTGTCGTTCCTTGTATCAACGCCCTGGCCAACCATAAGGGTCAACCCAGGACAGGCACCGGGTTGTGGGAGAAAGCACAGTCATCAACCACACAGAAAATGAACAGTTTTGGGGGTGAACTGAGAGACAGAAAGACAGAGACTGAGCATCAGACAGGAGCAGAGTGAAGCAGAGAGAAATATAGTGAGGATGACATATTATTATAATTATGCAGACTACTCTTGTTGATTAATCTTACCTGCCGCTACAGGAACAGGATCACGAAATTTAGCACACTCGGCAAATTCCTGGAACAAACAATTATGGACTGAAACGAAAATCTAAACGTGATTAGATATTGGAACATCAGTGCCGCCGACTCCTCTCTCCCAAAAGTCCTTCGGATGGACTATAAACCGAGGCCCTGTATGCGAACGCACGCAGAACATCTACGTGCACACGTTAAAACCCGTTCCGTTTTACGGAAGAGTAGGCATTTGTGTGCCGGTGGGAATGGATGACAAAATTTTCAAAACTGTGTACACACAGGGAGTGGATGTAAAAAATAAAAAAGCACGTAAGTGCTTATTCCATTATCCTCAAAACAAAAGAATAAATAAATAAAAGATAACGAGTTCTGTCCCTCTTTCTCAAGCCGCTGCTTTATAGCGATATTTAGTGTCTTTTTACATAGCTTTTACTCGGGACCTAAACGTTTTAATAATGATGATATGGAGTTTGAATAGTGTTGAATCTTGTAAAGCAAACAAATCAAAGTGCTTTACCATCAACACTAAAATGTGAGATAAAACCAACAGCTCTTTTGTGATCTGCGAAACACACACAACACACACACACACACACACCCAACACACACACACACACAGTCTCTCACACACACATCACACACCGAATCACTCACACACAGAGTCACTCTCACACACACATACACACACACACACACACATCACACACACACACACAAAACAAACAAACACACACACACACCAAAAACTTTTAAAAAGAAACCGATTGATATTAACAAGAATGCCAATGAACATGCAATCCTTGAATTAATTTTTATCTGAAAGAAATACCCTAAACCAAACGTCTCCAGAACTTACTCTGATCATCTCCATCATGTCATCGCAGTCGTCTTCTTTGGCATTTCGAATAGTGAAGGCAGCCATGTTGAATATCTAGGTGAAACTCTTCGAAGAAATCGATCAACGTTTCGATCATCCACAGCTCCAGAAAGCACTTCAGTCTTAATTCTAAATAAAAGAAATATTTTTTGTTAAAAATGCACGTACTGCGCAAAAGCCAAAGATTTCAAAGATTGCAATAAAACTCTAGCCTATAGAGCTTTTAAGCTGTAAGTATTAAATCACAAATAAAAAACAAACGGAAAGAAAAAAACTCTGCAGAATCAGATGAGTATTCAAGATTGACAACATCAACTTGACAGACACGATCTGTTCCTGTCACTGCAAGAGAAACTGAAAGATGAAATGAGACTATAAACCGAGGCCCTGTGTGCGAACGCACCAGAGCATCTACGTAATGATCTGCCAACCAGCTGTCATTTTATTATGCCCATCCAATATGTTGCCCTTGTGTTCTGGAAATGAATAAGACAGCCGACATTTAAACGAGATTAATAAGTAGGAGTTTTTTGTTTCAGTAATACCACATTGTTTTGTTATGCCTGTACACAGTGATAAATGTATAGATGGTAGTTTTGTTATTGAAATTTTACTGAACATTTCGTGTATGTGAATGGTATTAGGATGGTAACAAGGACAACTTTACATTAATGGGTTTGTGGTTTCCTATTTATATGAATCGTGAACAATGAAATATATAACCGAATTCTATGTGCAATTTTCCTTATTACATTATTTTTAGCTAGGGTTTTTTCCCCAGTTGGAATAAATGTAGCACACGATGGCTTCCTGTACAGCAAAAGTGGATCATTACAACTGAATAGGACAATGGCTAGGAATGGTTTTCACAACTTTACAACTTTTCTTTATTACTTTATAAAAAAGAAAGCTTAGGCTTCAAATTAAACCCCCCTTCTCTCTCTCTCTCTCTCTCTCTCTCTCTCACTCTCTCTGTTTTGTATTATTTTGTTTTGATAGTCCCTAATCAAAGGGGACGGGACAGCTCAGTGGTCAGAGCACTCGCTTTCCCCCAGTCAAGTTAAGCGGCATCGAGCGTGGTTACCACTTGGATGGGTGACCGTTTGCGCGCTTTGGTTTCAGTACAGTCCCCCAGTTCCCCCAGCTGTAAATCGGTACCTGCCTCTTTAGGGTCAGGGAAGATAAAGCAGCGAGGGAGAGGAGATGGGCGCCGCTCTCAATATGCTGGCCCCTAGAGAAGTGAGGTCTCTGACGCGTCGCTCCCCTATGACCTTATAGGTTATGGGACACCTTTACCTTTACCTTTCTTTTTTAATCAGAGCAAGGGCCGGATGAAAAAAAAAGTGTGTGAATGCTATTCTGTAACCCTAGAAAAGTACAGATTATTAATTCATTCTCTGTGAATGTTTTTGCTTATATCTTTTATATATCTCAGTTTACTCCCTGTCTGTCTCTCTGTCTCTGTCTCTCTGTCTGTCTGTGTGATTGTTTAGTTTTGCTTATAGTGTTTATTTTTGTGATTACTGATTGTCTCTGGATGAACGTTTTGTCCATACTTCATATTCTTATTTCTAATGTGTGTCGATTTTTTAAATAGAGATTTTTAGAATAAAATTAATGTTTTATTGCATTATCTTATTCATCATCATCATCATCAGACCCGTGACCTTGGCGGTCGTGGGGGAGACACGAAAGACGATGCCGTGGTAAGCCTCCTCCATCCATCTCGGTCCTCGGCTCTGCGCAGTAGTGCCGAGTCATTCATCCTGGTCCATTCTCTGATGTTGTCCATCCATGACTTGTTCTGTCTTCCCCTCCTTCTGCCACCTTCGAGTGTTCCCTGCAGTACTGTTTTGGGCAGAGTGTTGTGGCGGGTGACGTGGCCGAACCAATGTCAGCTTTTTCTTCTTGACGATGGTGAGAAGGGGTTCCTGTGGACTGCCAGCCGTGTTATTTGACTCTTGACAAATTCGTTGGTCTTTCGTTCTCTCCAGGATATGCCCAGTAGTTTTCTATGGCATTTTGTTTCGAATGACTGGATTCGCTTTGCTGTTTCAGCAGTCAATGTCCAGGTTTCACTTCCGTACAGCAGGATCGACTGAATTAGGGCTTTGTAGAGCTTTAGTTTGATTGGGAAACTGATCTCTTTACTTTTCCATATGGTGGTGGAGTTTTGTCATGGAAGATGTTGCCATGGCTATTCTGACTTTGATTCTGTCGTCGATCGCCCGTCCTTTGTGAGTGTAGCGCCGAGGTATTTAAAAGCGTCTACCTCCTCCAGTTGTTGGCCGTTCATGTAAATTTTTAGCGGTGGCATTGCTCGTGCTGTTCACAAGTACTTTACTTTTCTCCGAGCTCACCTCCATCCCATATGCTCCAGCTCTGTTCTCAAGTCTGGTCGTAAGATCTTGCAGCTCTCTGTGTTACTTCCGCCCATGAGGTCAATGTCATCGGCAAACGTAAGTTGTTGAGGGGTCTGCCGCCAATGGAGATGGTAGGGTGGAAGTCATGGGGGTCTCTCTCATGATGTTTTCCAAGAACAGATTGAACAGGACTGGAGATAACAGGCATCCTTGTCGGACCCCAACTGTGGTTTTGAAGTAGTCTCCGACCTGATTGTTCAGAAGGACTGCACTGCTTGCAGTGTTGTATAGTGCTTGAATGGTTTGCACTAGTCCTTCTTCAATGCCAAACATTCTGAGGACCTGCCACAGGCCTTCGTGCCATACTCTGTCAAAGCCTTCTTGAAGTCGATGAAGTTGTGGAACAGGTCTCTCTGATGTTGAAGATGTTTTTTCCATCATGATGTGGCAGTTAAAAATCTGTTCGATTGTGCTCCTGCCTGCCCTGAACCAGCTTGTTCCTCTGCAAGGTGTTCTTCTGCCTCCTTCTTGAGTCGATTCAAAATAACTTTGAGCATGATCTTGCTGGCGTGGCTGATGAGGCTGATTGTTCTATAGTTTTGCATTGGCGTAAATTCCCCTTCTTGGGCAGGGGTATGATGAGTGATTGTGTCCAGTCTGTTGGCCACTGTTTTGTCTCCCAAATCTTCTGACAGATAGCTGTAACATATGTGATGACTGTTTCGCCACCATGCTTGAGCAGCTCTGCTGGTATATTGTCTGCTCCTGGGGACTTTCCTACTGGTAAGCTGCGGATGGCTTCTTCCACTTCTTCCCTCAGTATAGGTAATGGCGAGGGTGCTCTTGATGTTGCTGCTTTCTCTTCTATTATGCTCTTGTCAGGTTGTATTGGGTAGTTGTACAGTTCTTGACAATATTCAGACCACCTGTTCAATGCAGCTGAGCTTTCTGTGAGGAGGTTTCCGGAGCTGTCTTCAATGACTGATGATTTGGTTTTGAAGTGGTTTTGTGAGTTTCTTCAGGGTGTCGTATGCCTTTTTACTGTTGCCCACTTTCATGTTTTTTTCGATCTCATCACATTGATCACTGATCCACTTCTCTCTGGCCTTTAACATTGACTTCTTCACGAGATTGTTGGCCTCCCGGTATTCTTTAGGGTTGGAAGACCTGGTTTGGTTTCAGTGCTCTTCTTGTATCGCAGAGGTCCAAGATGTCATTGGTAGTCCATGGCTGGTGTTTATTCCTCTGACGACCGAGTACCTCCTCTGCTGTTTCTCGGACTGCCTCATTGAAGTTGTTGGTGAGGTCATTGATGTCATTGTCCAGGAGGGTTAATGCCGAAAAACGTCCGCCAAGCTTAGCTTGGAAGATCTCCTCGACATCTGGATCTTTTAGTTTGTCCACGTCAAATTTGATACGTGGGTTTGCAGGCTGTTTGTTTTTCTTCAGCTTCATTTTGAATACCAGCAGCACAAGGTCGTGGTCACTGCCTATGTCAGCTCCAGGGTAGGTTCTTGTTCTGGCTCTGTTGATGCTGGATTTGAAGCGCCGTGGTGTTAAGATTAAAATCTATTTGGTTATGGATCTTGCCGTTTGGCGCATGCCAGGTTGTCCTCCTTGACTGCTTGTGGGGATAGAGGGTATTGGCAATGGTAAGTCTGTGGGTGCAGGCAACATCCAGCAGACGTGTCCCCTGTCGTTGGTCTCCCCAGTTCCAAACTGACCAACTGTTCCGGCCCATTGGTTGTAAGAGTCAGGACCTACTTTGGCGTTTAAATCCCTTGGATGATGATGATGTCCTCTTGGGTTATTTTCTTAATGGTCACTTCAAGATCTTCATAAAATTTTTCTACTTCTTCATTTGTATGGTCAGATGATGGTGCATAGATTTGTATGATGGTGATGTTCTTTGGGCTTGCCGACACCCGGATGCTGATAATCCTGCTGGAAGCCGGTGTACAGCTGATAATGCACCCCACTACTTCCTTTCTGACAATAAATGCCACTCCATGTTGGTGATGTTTCTCTTGGCCACTGTACCAGATCTTGTTGCCTTCTTCAGTCAATGTCTCACCAAATCCTGTCCATCTCACTTCTCCTAGTCCAATAATGTCCCATTTATATCGGCTAAGCTCATACTCTAGTTCTTTGATTTTTCTGCACTGGTAGATCTTATTACTTTGAGTTTAATGATCATAAAATCTTTAACATAATGGCCGTTATTTTTACGATTATTGTCATAAAGATTCATGATGACATTAGAGTGCAAGAATTGTATTTAACATTATCTCCTTTAGTATATACTACGTAGTGCTCTCTCTCTCTCTGTCTGTCTGTCTGTCTGACTCTGTCTCTCTGCGTCTCTGTCTCTGTCTGTCTGTCTCTGTTTCTCTCTCTCTCTCTCTCTCTCTCTCTCTTCTCTTTCTCTCTCTCTCTCTCTCTCTCTCTCTCTCTCTCTCTCTCTCCTCTCTTCTCTCACTCTCCTTCTCTCTCTGGTGTCAATTTTATTATTTCAGAGATGATGATGATGTCAATGAATAAAATAAATAAATGTAATATTATTTCTTTTGTTTTGTGAATACAGCACTAGATATTCCTCGTCTTAAGTATAATTATACTTGTGATCATGTATGATGACAACAGAATAATATTTTACTGAAAGAAGCCAGCATGAGTAGATCAAGCTTCATCAGAATCCATCTTCATATGAACTGTTGTACCACGAAATATCATTCTGATAGCAGTAACCATGATGATGATGGCGGGAATAGTTGCTGCAATGATGATGGCGATGTAGATGTTGAGGATGATGGTGGTGTTTTATATAGATGTTTCAGCCGCAGATACTTTGTGCTTTCGAACACCCAGATTCAAACAAACCACTGTTGGCCGTCGCTCTTTCTCTGTTTCTGGTCCATCCACCTGGAATGACCTCCCTCTTTCACTTCGCCAAAAGCCTTCACTTGATACCTTCAAATCCAGCCTCAAAACACACTTATTTCCTACCTGAGACTTTCCCCTCATATCTGTCCCTAATTTTCAACAGCATCTTTCACCTTCTAAGTGTTGTTCCTGTGTGTGTTGTTGTATGTGTGTGTATGTGTTGTGTGTGTGTGTGTGTGTGTGTGTGTGTGTGTGTGTGTGTGTGTGTGTGTGTGTTTTGGTGTATGTGTGTGTGTTGTGTGTGTGTGTGTTTGTGTGTTTGTGTGTGTGTATATGTGAGTGTATGTGTGTGTGTGTGTGCGTGCGTGCGTGCGTACGTGCGCGCGCATGGATTTGAAATCTGTTGTTCATTATGTTTTAATTAAGGAGAGTTGCATGCGTGTAAATGAGTGCAAGCGCTTAAATTTGTTTGGGTTTTTTTTTACAAGATTCAGCGCTATATAAATTCCATATATTATTATTATTATTATTATTATGTTGTTGTTGTTGAAGATGATGGTGGTGGTGACGTAGATGTTGAGGATGATGGTGGTGGTGACCTAGATGTTGAGGATGATGGTGGTGGTGATGTATATATTGAGGATGATGATGACGGATGATAATATAGAGGCTGAAACTGATGGAGGTGATGATGTGGATGTTGAAGGTGATGGTGGTGGTGACGTAGATGCTGAAAATGATGGTGATTGATGATGATGTGGAGAGTGAAAAAGACGATGGATGTGATGTGTATGGTGAAAATGATGGTGGTGCAGATGATGTGGATGCTGACATGGTGACGGCAATGGCGATGTAGATTTCGATGGTGATGACGATGTAGATGCTGAGCATGATGATAGCAAGGGTGATACAGATGGTACAAAGTGGAGTGACAATGATACAGATATTGATGATGATAACAATGATGTTGCTGATGATTGGGTAGATGCTGAAGATAGTGATGATGTTATGGATGTTGAGGATTGTGATGCAGAGGTTAAGGATTATGATGGTGACAATGATGCAGGTGTTGATGGTGATGTTGATGTAGTTGATGAAAATGGTGATGGTGATGCAGATGTGAAGATGAGGATGCATTTGTTGAGGATGACGATGATGATGTAGATGTTCAGGAAGATGATGGCGATAATGATGGAAATGCTGAAGGTGACGGTGGTGGTGATGGTGGATACTAAAGATGATGATGGTAACGATGGTGTAGATGTTGAAGGTGCTAGTGGTGACGATGACTATCATGGAGATGTTGAAGATGAAGATGGTGACAATGATGTATATGTTGAAGATGATGATGGAAACGATGATGATCATGACCATGATGTAGATATTGAAGATGATAATCGTGACAATGATAACTATACGGGTTAAAGAAGGTGGTGATACTGTAGATGATGAGGAAGATAATGACGTAGAGGATGAAAGCAATGATGGTGATGTTGATATACTTGCCGCTGCTGCTGTAGGTAATGAAGGTGCTGATGGCGATGATGTTGTAGATGCTGAAGATGATGATGGGGGTGATGGTAACTAGAAGACATTGAGTGTTGTTCTGTATGCTTGCAGAATTGGAAATGCGAAATGGATCAAAACGTCTTTTGCTGATATGTCTACCTACCCCCTGCCCCAAACATGTTTTGTATAGTAGCCCAAGGCCGAACTACAATAAACCTGTTCAGTGTTCAGTGTTCATGAACCGGGTTGTCTTTGCACTGATCTGCATGCCATATACCGGAGAGGCATCTTCAAGGTGATTGACCAGGTTGACCAGCTCTTGCTCTTTTCCAGCTAGGCCGTCGATGTCGTCGGCAAAACGTCAGTTTGTCATTGTCCTGCCTCCGATGCTGACTGTTCCCTCATGATTTTCAAGTGTGACAAGCAATATTCTCTCTAGGAGATGTGTGTGTGTGTGTGTGTGTGTGTGTGTGTGTGTGTGTGTGTGTGTGTGTGTGTGTGTGTGTGTGTGTGTGAGTTTGTGTGTATGTGTGTGTGTGAGAGAGAGAGAGAGAGAGAGAGAGAGAGAGAGAGAGAGCGAAGAGAGAGAGAGAGAGAGAGAAGGCAAGGCAAGGCAAGGCAAGACAAGACAAAACATTGAAGTCCGTAGGCCTCTAGCCCTTAGAAACTTAGAAACAGTACACTGCAGACATCACACAGGAGACAGGAATCAGGAATAAGCCAGGAAAGAAAGATATATTCAAAATAACATCTTTGTCCACCTGTTGCTTCATTCATCAGAAACCCTATTCTTTGCTGTCTATAAAGTCATAGCGTTTTTTCAAGGCATAGAACAGGTAGATCCCTCGTTTTCTTGAGAGAGAGAGAGAGAGAGAGAGAGAGAGAGAGAGAGAGAGAGAGAGAGAGAGAGAGAGAGAGAGAGACAGGCAGAGAGACAGACAGACAGAGACAGAGAGAGACAGACTGGGGGACAGAGGGGTAGGTTATATACTGAAGTCCCATGTAAAACTGCTGGCGTAACATTTTGCGCTGACGTTAAACACCCATCTCCTTTTCATAGAATGTTTGGCTGTTTAGCACTGTCTGGTGGTATGGATGATAGAAATATGCCCAGCATGCAATCTGTGACTAAGGAATGGACTCCACCAGGTTCAGCTTGCTCTGCAGTGCCCCCCAAATTAATAACAGCACCTCACAACTCATGGTGACAACTTTATGATGATGATTATTATTATTATCACTATTATTATATCATCATCATTATATTTATGATTATGATGATTATATTACCATTATCATTTTTTTATTTTTTCAACAGCTAGATTTCCGAGGCTCACTGATGGTGAGAGGTTGGTGGGGTTTTTTAATGTATAAGACGTGCTTTTTGTTATGTTTTTCTTTTTTAATGTAAAGTTTCTTGTGAACTTTGTATTGATTGTGCTGATGATGTGTTTCATGAGATGTGTTTGAATTAGTGTTGTGTTGTGGTTAAAATTGCTTTGCTACTCTTAACCTTTACTGGTGTGTGCGTGCGCACGCGCGCATATGTGCGGATGGGTGTGTGCGGGTGTGTGTGAGTGTGTGTGGATGGGTGGGTGCAGGTGTGTGTGTGTGGATGGGTGGGGGCGGGTGTGTGTGTGTGTGCGGGTGTGTGTGTGTGTGTGGATGGGTGGATGCGGGCGTGTGTTGTTGTTGTCTTTGATTTTACGTCTGTTCACTCGCAGTGACATTAGACAAGAAAGAAAAAAAATGTATACAAGGGGTGTATGATAACTGAGTTGGTTGTAGAGGCCCTACTGAAAAATGAGAGGGGGGAAAGGTAGTCTAATCATGAAAAGAAACCGCGCAAAGCAAAAGATACGGGTGTGTGTGTGGATGGGTGGGTGCGGGTGTGTGTGGATGCAGGTGTGTGTGTGGATGGGTGCGGGTGTGTGGATGAGTGGGTGCGGGTGTGTGTGTGTGTGTGTGGATGGGTGCGGGTGTGTGTGTGTGTGTGTGGTGTGTGGATGGGTGCGGGTGTGTGTATGTGACGTAGATTGTTGTCAGTTTTTAAAATACTGTGTTATTTCCTAATCTGTATTGTTTAATAATGCATGCTTTGTAGTCATAATTTTAAAATGCCACTCATAATGTCTGTAGTTGAAACATTAAAGTATTCTTGAGTCTTTTGCCCCACCATTCTGGTAGCCACATTCGGGGATGATGTCTACCACACCACATCAGTATAAGCATGCTTTTTAAAAAAAAAAAAAAGTAATTTTGTCATCTGTTCCTACTGCCACACAACGGTCTACTCTTTAAAAAAAATGGTTACAGGTTTTAACAAGCGCACAAGACAGTTCTGCGTGTGTTTGCACACAGGTTTTGATTTATACACTCATGTGAAGGACTTTCGGGGGGATGGGGGGGGGGATGGGGGAGGGAGTGGAGTCAGAGCTGATGTTAAGTCCAGGGGGGAACAAATCCCTTGAACAGACGCCTCTGGGGTGGCTGGATCCTGGGGCATCAGATCCCAAAGACAATGCTCTAACCGCTAGGCTACCCCTCCCCTCTCTCCACAGCTTAAAGGAAAGCTATGCAGAATGATACCCCATCAGCCTGCCTCTCCTCTTCCTCCACCCACCATAACCACGCACTTCTTTCTGTCGGTGACTTGACTTCCCTGAACTGCCCGAGGAGTCACTGCACAGATTGGCCCAGGCCAAAAGCTGTGTCAGGTTATTGATGTCAGCTAAATGCCAAGGCCTACAGTAAAATGTTGTTATGTTTAAATGTTGTGTTGAGATTGCCTTCAGCCATGACAAGCTCTTAACATAACAACCTGCACTCTCCTTTATAGGAGAAAAATCCTCTGAAGTCGGAGTATGGCTGCCTATGTGGCGAGGTACTTGAAAAGAGTCATACACGCAAACTTCTCACCCGGTGTACTTCCTATCTCACAGTGATTCCCAGGTGGGATGAGTGAGTCATAGTGCATGTTCTGGGTGACCCCCAGGGTGTAAAGCTGGGGAACGCACAACAACAACTGCACAGATGTGCACCAGAAGAACATCTTGTGCACACGTTAAAACCCATTCCACTTTTCGGAAGAGTAGGCAGGCCGTTGTGTGCTGGTGGGAACGGATGACAAAAAGTGACAGTACTGCATACACACGGGGACTGGATGTATAAAAAAGCGCATGAGTGCTTATTCTATTATCCTTGAAATAAATGGGGAAAAAATAAATAAAAGAATAAATAAAGAAAGAAAGAAATACTGGAACTCAGCAAGTGTTTCAGGCAAGCTGAGTTGATGGAGGTCATCCCTGTCAAGTTGAATTGAATTGAATTGAATTGAACTGAATACCACTTTCCACGCCAAAGTTGGATGCGCTGGGCCTGACTTGTCAGGCGCTTAATGGCAGTGCAACGCATTTTCGTTCATAAGGCAGACAATAGTTGCTGTATGAGCGTTCGATGAAGAATATTGCTATCAGTTCTGGCAGATTTCCCTGCTTGTGTGTGTGTTGTTGCTGTTGCTTCGATTTTACGTCTGTTCACTCAAAGTGATTTTAGACAAAATTGTGTGGTTTTACATCGAGGATAATGGAATAAGCACTTATGTGCTTTTTTACATCCAGTCCCCGTGTGTATGCGGTTTTGTAAATTCTGTCATCTGGTCCCACCAGCACACAATGGCCTAGTCTTATGAAAAGCGGAACAGGATTTAATGTGTACGCAAGATATCCTGTGTGCGTTCACACACAGGGCCTCAGTTCATAGTCTCATCCGAAGGACTTTTGGGGAGAGTGGAGTCGGCACTGATGTTAACTCCTGGGGAAAATATCCCCTTGAACGGGAATCGAACCCAGGTCGTCAGATTGCGAGTGCAATGTTCTAACCACTAGTGTGTGTGTGTGTGTGCGCGCGAGCGCGCAAGCACTTATGTAGTTCTACGTTTGTCATTTATGATCACAGCAGAACTTTATGAGGAAAACGATGTACACATCTGGTAAAACAATGATGTGCTTTTCTATTTGAAAACACACATGCATGAACACACTCATGCACACACATACACAGTCACTCTCTCTCTCTCACACACACACATTCTGTCACACACACCCACACACACAAACACACATATGCACTAAAATACACACACAGTTTCTTCTTCTCTTTTTTCTTTCTTTCTTTATTTTCTCAAATGGATGGTTTGATTAAAAAAAACCAAATACATCATGTTTTCTAAACACCATCTTGAAATAAAAGTTCAACACACACACACACAACGAAACATGTGCACACACACATACACACATCAAAACATGTGCACGCACACACACACACACACACACCCAAAACATATGCACACACACACACACCAAAACATGTGCACACACACACATACACACAACAAAACATGTGTACACACACACATACACACACGCTGAAATATGTTTACACACACATTACACACACTGAAATATGTGTACACACACACTACGAAATATGTGTATGCACACACACATCCATACACATCCACACACACACACACACACACACACGGCAGACGGCTGCAGCTCTCTCCCGCTCTCTGACCAGTCCAGTCCAGCCAGCCTGTCTGTCTTCAGGTAGAGTTCTATCCTAACAGTAAGAGGCTGTCCACTTCAAGTCAGCTCTGTAAAACAACAAACAAAAGACACAGCACCAGCATCAGACCAACCACGATGAACATTCAAATACATTACACACTGAGCCAGCAAATGATGATGCCCTTTGCCCAAAACTACTGATCTCCGCTTTTACAACTTCAAATCTGAGCTAAGTAATTTTCCCCATAAAACCCCCTACTAACCCTTCTCTCTCTCTGTCTCTCTCTCTCTCTCTCTCTGTCTGTCTGTCTGTCTCTCTCTCTGTCTCTCGCTCTGTCTGTCTGTCTGTTTGTCTGTCTTCTGTATGTGTACACATATTTCAGGGTGTGTATTCGTACACATGTTTTTGTATGTGCGTGTGTGTGCACATGTTTTATTGTTTTATTTATTTATTTATTTATTTATTTATTCTTTTATATCGAGGATAATGGAATAAGCACTCATTGCTTTTTTACATCCAGTCCCCGTGTGTATGTGGTTTTGTAAATTCTGTCATCTGTTTCCACCAGCACACAATGGCCTACTCTTCCAAAAAGCGGAACAGGATTTAACGTGTGCGCAAGATGTTCTGCATGCGTTCGAACACGGAACCTCGATTTATAGTCTCATGCGAAGGTGTGTGTGTGTGTACACATATTTCAGTGTGTGTGTGTATGTACACATATTTTGTTGTGTGTGACTGTATGTGTTGAACTTTCTCTCTCTCTCTCTACTTTTTTTTTTTTAAATCAAAAGACAAAAAAAGGCTTAATACAGAACTGGCATTGAGTTTGAGAGAGTGTACATGTAACGATTTTTTCTTTATTTGTTGAACAAAATCCTAACTGAAATGGTTTTGAGAATGACAGAGTATGCTAAACATCAATATTCCTTCTTTGCTTACTTTAAAACAGAATCCCAACTGAAATGATGTTGCCATATTTATTCCGACTTCAGAAATGGTGTCTGGACAAGACACTTATGTGTATGGTTTTTGTTGTGGTTTTTTGTCATCTGTTCCAACCAGCACACAATGGCCTACCCTTCAGAAAGGTGGAACGGGTTTTTAATGTGTGTGCAAGATGTTATGTGTGCATTCGCAGTTTATTGTCTCATCCAAAGGACATTCAGTTTGATTTTTCATCAAAATGGAAAGAAAGGGCAAGGCTGGGAATCAAACCCAGAACTTCACGGTTTACTTGTCGGCAGACAAACGTCTTAACCATGCTGCCACCTTCCTTCCAGTGATTTTTGAGTGATTAAAATTGGTTTCTTTCTTCCTCTTCTTCATCAAACACTCAGACAGCAACTGCTGTTGTCTGTCATATGGGCAAAAACACCTTGCGCTGCCATTAACCTCTTAACTGCCCAGTGCAATATGCCGGGGAATAAAATTCTTATGTACCACTTGCTATGTTCATATCCCTCTTAGTCTTACTCAGAAATTAGTAACTGAATAATCCTGATAGTTTACCCAATGACAGTATATATATTGTAGATTGCTTCGAAGCAAGCTCAAATTGATATTTCAGTGATTTCACTGCGAAAATATATTCAAAATGTAAAAAAATCCACAAAAAACCCACTTTCTTCATCACCACTGTCATTCTGAGTACCCCCATTTCAGTAACGTCAAACAAAAGTCCAGGCCAAGTCTCATTCATTTTTTTTAAATGCATGATCTCCTAAATCATACACGATTGTTTTTCATCACTGTCAGGTAAATCTTAAGTTCTATTTGCCACTTTTTCAGATGTGTAAAGGTATTGATGCCTTCAACAAGAAGTGTCAGCCATTTTGAACTGCCCAAGCAGTCATGCATAAAAACACAAAATACAAGCTAAAAAACGATCGTTTTTCCCTTTAACTGTAGTCAAGGTAGCTGGCTTGTTTACTTTGGTTCGATACCCCGGAAATTTTCTGGGTTGTAGGCGTATAGAGAGCACATTTAGCCCCGGAAAATTTCCAGGGTGGGGCAGTCTAGTGGTTAAGTGCCTGACAAATCAGGCCCAGCGCATCTGACTTCAGCGTGTAAAATTGGCATAATCAGATCACTTTACTCCAAAGATTTATTTTTTTAATTTGGTTTCTCCCTTCATTCCCTAAAGGATCACTGAATCACGGAACTGAAACTGTGACAACACAAACTGTCTTCTACAAGGCAAGCTGAACCTGGCAATGTTTATATAAATAGATCTCTAGATCACTCTCTGCTTCACAAAATGCATGCTGGGTTATGTTGGTGTCATCCATGCCACAGGCCATAGACTGTCTCTTCTTTTTACTAAGGGAGAGATGGATGATACTGTGATAAATCACAGCACACAAATCCAACATCACTCAGTCAAGAGAGCTAAATTTAGCGTGTCCCTTCCATTTACCTAGACCAAGTGTGGTCAGTTCCTGCTGGGCTGGGCTGGGATGGAATGGACAGCAGCTGAAAGAGAGGGGTACTGACAACTGTGAGGTGTGTCTCCCTGTGGGGATGTGGGGGGGGGAGGATCTTTCAGTATATAACAGCCTCCCCACTTTCTGGAAATCCTGTGCTAAAACTTTTTCCCCTTTTCTATTCTTCTTCTTTTTCGTCGTTGAACGCTCAGACAGCAACTATTGTTGTCTGTCACATGAGCGAAAATACATCACGCTGCCATTAAGCGCCTGACAAGTCAGGCCCAGCACATCCGACTTCGGCACCAGAGAGAATAGTTACCTTTTAAGTTCTTTCTGGGGAAAAAAGGCAGGAGAATGGACCAAGAAGGCAGAAAATAGACAAGAAGGAGGTGACAGGAAGAAAAGGAACACAGCAGAAACAAAGAGAGTGATAGAAAAGAGGGAATTTCTAGCACAGAATTTCCAGAATGTGGGGGTGCTGTTTATACTGATAGACCCCCGGCATCCCCTCGGGGGACCCCTTTTCTATTGATCACCATTCTCCTGCTTTTTCAAGCAAATCCATTTTAAATTTTTTTATAAGCTTCTTAATGAGCTGCTCTAATAATGTCGGAATGTGTCAGCTGAGGCCAGCGGGCAGACCTCCTGCAGAGTGACAAGGAAGTGGAGAAGACTGACCAGGCAGTACAGGGAACACAGAAGAAGTGAATACGTGTGTCACTTTGTCAGATGATATTGATAATAACATGGGGAATGGGGGCAGAACCAATGAGGGGAAAAAGTTCCTCAAACAGACCTGTAACTCAGTGCGAACTCAAATCATGCCCTCAGGCTGCCATCGGTTAACAACTCCCAACGTTTTAATTGTTTGGCTATCCGGGTATCCCCCCCCCCACCCCCAATCCCCCCCCCCACCCCCATCACACACACACCTTTTACTTTAGTTTTCTTATACTACTTGGAATTGTAGTCATAGAAGGATCTATCTCTATCTATCTGTCCCGTAGTCTGACGACCGTGGGGGCACCCTCAAAGACTCAGCAAGGATAGAAGGATGCCAGAGTAAAAAAGAAAATATATAAATATCCCCCAGAGCTAGCTCTACTAGTGAACTGTGAATACTGTATAGAATAGAAAGTGTACAAACATAAACCCTCTACTATAAAAAAACAACAACAAACCTTCCATGATTCTCTAAAAGTTACGTTCATACATGTATACTGTTTCAGTTTTCTGGGTTTTCTTTTTCAAAAAAAAAAGAAAAAAGGTCTCACACACACACTAATTTGAAGCAAGATCATGTTTACCACTTAAAACTTTCTGCTTGGTTTTTGTCGATTTTTTAAGATCATGGATTCATACATGTATACATACTGCTTGAAGTTTCTCGGTTTTCTATATACATCCCACAAACCAATCAAGTCAAAAACATAGATCTTGACCATCCCATGAAGGTCAATTACAATACTGACAGGCACATATACATACCAGAGCTATGATGCTGCAGCAGATGATGATGACGGTGACGCTGGCTGTCGACGAAGACCAATCAAAGTGGCGTCTGCTTCTAACAAAGTCACGTGTGTCACAGAGCCAAGAAAGCTGGAGGACATTTCCGGATCATTCAGTCGGAGCTTGACCTTGACCCCACGATGGTAACGTCTGAAAACACATCACTAGTGCATAAAAAAAGAACCACATTGGTAAAGGTAACATTAGCGGGTTTATCATCTTTCTCTTGGCCCACACATTGTAACTTGTGTAAGAAATTCATGCGGGAGAATAATCTCAATCTGCTTCTAAATTATGGAACCCTGGCTGAATCAGTGAATGTATTAATAAATTTTATGAGTGAATGACTTTATAATTCATAGAGTATATTAAAAGAAAATATATGAATATATATATATATATATATATATATATGTATATATATATATATATATATATATATATAGGTCTGCATGACAGCAGCAAAAGAAAGAAAGAATTGTTCTTAAAGGTGATGGGGGATAGGGAACGGGGATGAACTCATTCATGAACTTGATGAAGGAAGTGATCTAATCATCTACAGTTGTATAGATCTAGATCATACTAATTTTTTTTGGGTAATTTATGAGATACAAACATACACACACACACACTCACACAGAGTGACACACACATGCACACACACAGTAAAACTAACACACACACATGTATGTGCACACACAGAACACACACACACCACCACACACACACATACCAATACGGCAATACCTGTGCATGCATGCACGCACACACACACACAATGACACACACACATATGTACACACACACACATCAAGACCTGTGCATACATGTACGCATGCACACAGTCACACACACACACACATTCTGAGGAGTAGGCCATTGTGTGCAGTTTGGAACGGATGACAAAATTTAAAAACTGCACACACATGCCGTGACATGGGGGCTGGATGTAATTTGTAAAAAAGCACATGAATGCTTGCCTCGCTGTTATTCAATTATCCTTGAGATAAAACAATACAAATAAACTTAAAAATAAGACACACACACACACACAGAGTCTCACACATACAGACTCACACACAGTGTGTGCATGCACGCATGCACACGCACATGTATACACACAAGGAAGGAAGGTGGCAAGATGGTTAAGACGTTCGCCTGCCAACAAGTTAACCGTGAGGTTCTGGATTCGATTCCCAGCCTCGCCCTTTCTTCCCAGTTTGACAAAAAAATCGAACTGAATGTCAAAGTCCTTCAAATGAGACTATAAACCAAGGCCCCGTGTTCGAACGCATACAGAACATCTTGCGCACACGTTAAATCCTGTTCCGCTTTTCGGAAGAGTAGGCCATTGTGTGCCAGTGGAAACAGATGACAAAATTTACAAAACCGCATACACACAGGGACTGGATGTAAAAAAAAAGCCCATGAGTGCTTATTCCATTATCCTCAATATAAAAGAATAAATAAAATAAAATAAAACACAGAGTTACACACACACAGTGTACATGATACACACACAGTGTACACACAGTGTACACACACACACACACACAGTGACACACACACACACACAAACTCGTTCTACACTCATTAGTACATCCAAAACACACACACACACAAAAGAGCAAACACAAGGTAAAATATATATATATATAACGAAGAAAGTTAAAAACTGTTGAAGCACAAACTCACTCAGCGTTCAGTTTGGGACGAGGGCAAACACAGTGGAATTTACCACCAAAGTCGATGTATAGATCGTCTTCTACAACTTCAGTGATGGTTCCAACAACCATACGACCCGCGTAGTCTCCTAGTTGCATCAGTTTGCTATGGCGCAGCATCGCAGCAAAGGTCTTGTGTTCTGATTCCACCAAATCCGGATTTTCATCGTCTTCAGACACTTCAGTTACCATACGAGCTTTTTCCAACGCTTTCGCAAAGCCGGCAATAGCTCGCTCTCCGGAGCTCGACAGCTGGGGCGCTTCATGTTCTTTATGACCGTCAACATTCGCACTGCTTGCATTATTTCCATCTGTCGCCTTTGATGACAGCAGGGAAGTGCTGCTGCGGAAAATTTTGGAGAAAAAACATCGGGAACTCAAAGGAACACACCTTGTCATCAAGGACGCAGCCATGTTGTTGTTACTGGCCAATGAGAATCTTCGACACATTAGTAAATGGACTAAAGCTATCTCCAAAGAAAAAAGAGCTATCCTAGCACATGCACTGTGAAAGTAGCAGAATGTCATCACCAGCCAGTAAAATATTCGAGTATATGACACTCATCGGGAAGTTAAAGGTACAATGTCGGTGTCATATATGTTTTACAGTGTATAGCAGGGTATTGAGCTTTAGTGTTTAGTCAGTCAAAGATTGATAACATTGATTACATCATATGCCAGAGGTGTGTGTGTGTGTGTGTGTGTGTGTTATTTATTATTTATTTATTTTATTTTATTCTTTGATATCAAGGATAATGGAATAAGCACTTATGTACTTTTTTACATCCAGTCCCCGTGTGTATGCGGTTTTGTAAATTCTGTCATCTGTTCCCACCAGCACACAATGACCTACTCTTATGAAAAGCGGAACAGGATTTAATGTGTGCGCAAGATGTTCTGCATGCGTTCGCACACGGGGCCTCGGTTTATAGTCTCATCCAAGGACTTTGGGGGAGAATGGAGTCTGCACTGATGTTAACTCCAGGGGAAGATATCCCCCTTGAACGGGAATCGAACCCGGGTCGTCAGATTGCGAGCGCCCAGTACACAACACAACATACAAGCAACAGCCACTGGTACAATAGAATGTCTATAGATCATGTCACAAATTTATAACATCCATTCCTATTGGTTGTGTGTGTGTGTGTGTGTGTTTTCATTAATGACTTATTGAAGTTATTCCTGCATGTTAATTACCTGGATGCTCAGAATTAAAAAAACACAACCTGAGACAGTGAAAGAGAGCTGATATTGATCACACATTAAAAACAACAACAACTAAGTGACATGCAGTAAGTAAGCAATATCAAGTAACAACACAACATACAAGCCACAGCCACTCCTACAATAGAACGTCTATAGATCATGTCGCAAATGTATAACATCCATTCCTATTGGTTGTGCACAGCAAGTTCGCCGCACAGGATGGGTGCTGCGCGGAGTGACAGATCCGGAGAGTGTGTCTGACCACATGTACCGTGTCGCCATGACAGCCATTCTGGCACCGCCGCCCTTAAATGCTGACAAGTAAGGGGAGACGGGGGGGGGGGGGGGGGGGGGGGGGGGGGGGGGGGGGGGGGGCAGGACTGGGCCAAACATGTTACTTTTGGTCATAGAGGATAGTTTAACCTTTGCCCTACGGGTTATCTGCTAAAGGGTAACCAACCATCTTCTAACCCTTCCCTCCATATCACCCACTACTGGGTTACTGAGGCATACAAATGTGCACGTGTACTGGGAAAGAGAGGTTCTCTCCCTTAACGATAGTGTTAACTCTTTATCACACTATTGATCAGTTCTTACCTCTTGAGTTTTAATCGCTGGTGATCGATGGATAACTATTTTTTTCCCTCCAGGAAATATGTTTAACGAGTTGTGGTTTTTTTTGATATTTTGAAAATTACTAAATGATTTTTTTTTCTGAACAATTTGACTCATTGAAATGTTTATAATACAGGGACATGGGTCCGTAACTGCATATTTTATTTGCAATTTTATACTGCTGCATGGCTATTGTGGAATAACAAAAACAAAACAAAAAAATTCCAGAAAGTAAAAAACTCAAAAAGTGTTGGTAGTAACTAAGGTGCTGGTTTGTTGCAAGTTTTCAGTCCCATCTTTAGACCTTCATCAGGCTGGATGGTAGTTGTTGATCATATTGAGAGAGAGACACAGAGACACAGAGAGACAGACAGACAGACAGGCAGACAGACAGACAGACAGACAGAGAGAGATAAAGATAATGAAGTTTTATTTTCTGAGGGTAAGAGAAATAAGTACAAGACTTTTTATTTTACATCCAGCCCTCGGAGAGAGAGAGACAGACAGACAGACAGACAGACAGAGGCACACAGAGAGACAGAGAGATTAAACATAAAAACACCAAAACAGAGCCAAATTTTAAATAAGAAACTGGACTTTGAGAATAGAAATTTGTGCAGCTTGGAAGAGATGTGCGGACACACAAACCATATAATTATTATACTAAAGCGCAAACACCCTTCTTTGATAGATCTCCATTCTTCCTACAAACTATTAATGTATAATTATTATATAGATACACTACTCTGTCTCTCACACACTCTGTTTATTTATAATACACTCTGTCACACTAGTGTAACTGCCTGTGTGTCATGTCATGTCGTGTCGTGTTGTGTGTGATGTGAAGGTGTGTCATGTCGTGTCGTGTTGTGTGTGATGTGAAGGTGTGTCATGTCATGTCGTGTCGTGTCGTGTTGTGTGTGATGTGAAGGTGTGTCATGTCGTGTCGTGTCGTGTTGTGTGTGATGTGAAGGTGTGTCATGTCGTGTCGTGTTGTGTGTGATGTGAAGGTGTGTCATGTCGTGTCGTGTCGTGTTGTGTGTGATGTGAAGGTGTGTCATGTCGTGTCGTGTCGTGTCGTGTTGTGTGTGATGTGAAGGTGTGTCATGTCGTGTCGTGTCGTGTCGTGTGTGATGTGTGTGATGTGAAGGTGTGTCGTGTCGTGTCGTGTGTGATGTGAAGGTGTGTCATGTCGTGTCGTGTCGTGTTGTGTGTGATGTGAAGGTGTGTCGTGTCATGTCATGTCGTGTTGTGTGTGATGTGAAGGTGTGTCATGTCGTGTCATGTCGTGTTGTGTCGTGTGTGATGTGAAGGTGTGTCATGTCATGTCATGTCGTGTTGTGTGTGATGTGAAGGTGTGTCATGTCGTGTCGTGTCGTGTTGTGTGTGATGTGAAGGTGTGTCGTGTCGTGTCGTGTTGTGTGTGATGTGAAGGTGTGTCGTGTCATGTCGTGTCGTGTCGTGTCGTGTCGTGTCGTGTCGTGTTGTGTGTGATGTGAAGGTGTGTCATGTCGTGTCGTGTCGTGTCGTGTTGTGTGTGATGTGAAGGTGTGTCATGTCGTGTCGTGTTGTGTGTGATGTGAAGGTGTGTCGTGTCGTGTCGTGTCGGTGTCGTGTGTGATGTGAAGGTGTGTCGTGTCGTGTCGTGTTGTGTGTGATGTGAAGGTGTGTCATGTCATGTCGTGTCGTGTCGGTCTGTCGTGTTGTGTGTGATGTGAAGGTGTGTCGTGTCGTGTCGTGTTGTGTGTGATGTGAAGTGTGTCGTGTCGTGTCGTGTCGTGTGTGATGTGAAGGTGTGTCATGTCGTGTCGTGTCGTGTGTGATGTGAAGGTGTGTCGTGTCGTGTCGTGTCGTGTCGTGTGTGATGTGAAGGTGTGTCGTGTCGTGTCGTGTCGTGTTGTGTGTGATGTGAAGGTGTGTCATGTCGTGTCGTGTCGTGTCGTGTGTGATGTGATGTGAGGTGTGTCATGTCGTGTCGTGTGTGTGTGATGTGAAGGTGTGTCATGTCGTGTGTTCGTGTGTCGTGTGTGATGTGAAGGGTGTGTCATGTCGTGTCGTGTCGTGTCGTGTGTGATGTGAAGGTGTGTCATGTCGTGTCGTGTGTGATGTGAAGGTGTGTCATGTCGTGTCGTGTCGTGTTGTGTGTGATGTGAAGGTGTGTCATGTCGTGTCGTGTCGTGTGTGATGTGAAGGTGTGTCATGTCGTGTCGTGTCGTGTGTGATGTGAAGGTGTGTCATGTCGTGTCGTGTCGTGTCGTGTGTGATGTGAAGGTGTGTCATGTCGTGTCGTGTCGTGTCGTGTGTGATGTGAAGGTGTGTCATGTCGTGTCGTGT
Organism: Rapana venosa; assembly: GCA_028751875.1. NCBI lineage: Eukaryota > Metazoa > Mollusca > Gastropoda > Neogastropoda > Muricidae > Rapana > Rapana venosa. Next base: position 29,026,377 of record CM054168.1, on the reverse strand, counting down.
CGTGTGTGATGTGAAGGTGTGTCATGTCGTGTCGTGTGTGATGTGAAGGTGTGTCATGTCGTGTCGTGTCGTGTTGTGTGTGATGTGAAGGTGTGTCAGTGTCGTGTCGGTGTCGTGTGTGATGTGAAGGTGTGTCATGTCGTGTCGTGTCGTGTTGTGTGTGATGTGAAGGTGTGTCGTGTCGTGTCGTGTTGTGTGTGATGTGAAGGTGTGCATGTCGTGTCATGTCGTGTCGTGATGTGAAGGTGTTGTCATGTCGTGTCGTGTCGTGTTGTGTGTGATGTGAAGGTGTGTCGTGTCGTGTCGTGTCGTGTTGTGTGTGATGTGAAGGTGTGTCATGTCGTGTCGTGTCGTGTCGTGTGTGATGTGAAGGTGTGTGATGTGAAGGTGTGTCAAGATGGCGTTAGTCCACGACATGGCAGAGTGCATTGTGGGAGATCTGACGCCACACGACAACATTTCCAAAGAAGAGAAACATCGACGAGAAGAGGTGACGACAAAATAGTCCATTGGCGGGGTCAGGGGGGGGGGGGGGTAGGTTGTGGGGGTGGGGAGGTACCCAGTATTCCTGTTCAAAAGACTGTAAATAATCGACCAGCCACCATGGCGCTGTGGTTAGACCACTGGGTTACCGGCTTGAAGGTCACTGGTTTGAATCCCATAGGAATCGTAAAGGTTTTCGTCAAACACTCAGACAGCAACTATTGTTGTCTGTCATATGAGCGAAAATGTGTCACGCTGCTGTTAAGCCCCTGACAAGTCAGGCTCAGCGCATCTGACTTTGGCGTGGCAGAGAATTGGTATCTTTTAAATCTCTCCTGATAAAAAGGCAGGAGAAAGGACCAAGAAGGCAGAAAACAGAAAAGAAGGAGGTGACAGGAAGAAAAGAAACAAGGCAAACAAAGAGAGGGATAGAAAAGAGGGAATTCTTAGCACAGAATTTTCAGAAGGTGGGGGTGCTGTTTATACTGACAGGCCTCTGGCAGTACCATGGGGGCAATAGGGTTTTGGTTTTTTTAGAACTCTAGCCTGCTTGAACATAGAGAAGGTTTGCATTTGGCTCTTTCATTGAGAAGACTAGGACCACTCACTCAAGTTTCATCCACTTTACTGATGCAGTTTTTGAGAGTGTTACTCAAATTGCCTGACCAACACTGCAGGTGTCTGTATCTCTCAGGCCTGGTCAATGCCCACACATGTAATGATAGGAAGCATAGTTAAGATGGAAGGTGGCCGGATGGTTAAGACGTTTGCCTGCCAACAAGTAAACCGTGAGGTTCTGGGTTCGATTCCCAGCCTCGCCCTTTCTTCGCAGTTTGACAAAAAAATCGATCTGAATGTCAAAGTCCTTCAGATGAGACTATAAACCGAGGCCCCGTGTGCGAACGCATGCAGAACATCTTGCGCACACGTTAAATCCTGTTCCGCTGTTCGAAAGAGTAGGCCATTGTGTGCCGGTGGGAACAGATGACAATTTTTTTTTTTACGCATACACACGCATTAAAAAAAAAAGTCATCTGAGCGCTTTGATTTGTTGCTTTACAAGATTCAGCGTTATATAAATTCCATACATTATTATTATTATTATTATTATTGTGTACAGGCCTGTCAAGTAGACTCAAGGCACTTTCACTAGCTAGTCACTAAGAACAAGGCTGTTTTAAGGAATCTGGTTTGGGTTTTATTTCATATTGTACGTGTAGTGTATATAGTGTTTGTTGTTGTTTGTGTGTGTGTGTGTGTATGTGTGTATACAGTGCAATATGTCTGTTTTTGGGGATGAATTTAATTTTATCATGGAATATCCCCCACTTCAAACATTTACGACAAGATTGTATTCCTCAGTATTTTCTTCATCCTGTGTCTAGTTATAATTTTTATAGGCTGATGAAATGGAAATCTCAAAAAGTTCTCCTGTCTCTCTCAAAATTCATAAGATTTGCAGGTATTTCTTGAAATTTTGATTGTCTTTCACAAGTGTAGATTGTGTCTTTTAAAGAAATGTGTATACTTAAAAAAAAATAGGCTTAAACCTTTAATGCTGTTTGCTTATCATTTTGCGCAGAACTCTTGCTTTTCAGTTCGTGTTTGTGTTTATATTGTTTTGGGGTGTATTGGTATTAGGTTTATTTTCCTGTTGAATTCGTTTGTAATCCTCCATACCCCAAAAGGGGCGAAAGGAATTAAATCTTGAATCTTGTGTGTGTGTGTGTGTGTGTGTTGTTTGTGTGTGTGTGTGCGTGCGTGTGTGTGTGACAGGCAGCCACACAACATCTGTGTTCGCTGGTGGGGGAACGTGTGGGCAGTCAGCTGTTCTCCTTGTGGCAGGTGAGTGGTCAGTGGTCACTTTTGTGATGTTGTTGTTGCTGTAGGTGATGGTGGTTATTGTGGTGGTGGTTGAATGGAAATGTGTTCACTCATGGTAGCAGAATACAACTTACAAGTGTACAAAAAATGTAATAAAAGATACTTTCACATAAGCACCAGACAAAAAAAAAAATCATGAAGCTGGATGCACTGGGGCTTTATGACAGCAAAAATGCATTGCCCTGCAGTTAAGCACCTGGCAAGTCAGGCCAAGCACATCCTACCTCAGTGTGGGAGAGAATTGTTATGTTTTTAAGTCATTCTGGAGAAAAAAGGCAGGAGGATGGACCAAGAAGGTAGAAAATATAACAGAAGGAAGGTGACAGGAAGAAAAGGAACAAAGCAGAAACAAAGAGAGGGATAGAAAAGAGGGAATTCCTAGCACAGAATGTGGGGATGCTGTTCATACTACAGGCCCCTGGCATCCCCATGGGGGAAAGTGTTGTTCAACACTATCTCTACGTTAAGGGAGAGAACCCCTCTTTCCCAGTACACGTGCACTGTGCACATTAGTACGCTACGCTATGCTTTGATTTGTTGCTTTACAGGATTCAGCGCTATATAAATTCCATACATGATTATTATTATTATTATTAACCCCAGTAGTGGTTGATACGGAGGGAAGGGTTAGTAGACGGTTGGTTACCCTGTAGCGGGTTACCCGTAGGGAAAAAGGTGAAACGGAAAGACGACCATGCGACCATGAGGAGATGTGTGCTTGCAGGAATACGAGAGGCAGGAGTCGGAAGAGGCGAGGTTTGTGAAGGACCTGGATCGGCTGGACATGGTGGTGCAGGCCTTCGAGTACGAACAGCAGGAGCAGCGGCCCGGCTTCCTCCAGGAGTTTTTTGATTCCACGGAAGGTGTGTGTGTGTGTTGTTTAGTTATCATACATATTGCCCTTCAGTGCCTGGGCTTTATCACAGTTCTTGATTAAACCATTGACGCTGGGGGCAACAGCAAAGTGAGAGGCTGTGAGACCAGTGGCTTTCTTTCCCACTCATGGAATTCCACTTTACAGCTTAGTCTTTAGTGATCGACTATGACTCTCTGACTAGGAGGCTTGACTCGCACAGTCCTTATGTGCTGCAGCCCTGGGGGCTGGTTGGCCTTTGGAGAGCATCTCCAACGCTGACTGTCCTTATGCCCACTTGGCCGAGAGAGTGGGGATGTGCTGTGGGCAAGGCATCTCCACTATAATCAAATTTCTGCCCTATTTCCGAAACAGCAGCTGCCTCCTCTGCTGTTTTGGAGGTCATCGTCGAACACGACGGACAAACATACATACATATAGTGAGATGTTGTGTATGTGTTTGTTAGCCCACCATTAAGGTAGCCACATTCCGACTTTGGGGATAATGTGTAAACACGACGTCAGTGTGTTTTAAAATTTGTCATCCATTGCTACCAGCACACAATGGCCTACTCTTCCGAAAGGCGAAATGTGATTTAACATGTGGGCAAGATGTTCTGCGTGTGTTCATACATGGGCCCTCGGTTTACAGTTTCATCTGAAGGACTTTCGGGAGAGTGGAGTCAGAACTGATGGTAACTCCAGGGGAAAAAGTCCCATGAACGGGCGTCTCAGTTGGGGCTCGAACCCAGGCCATCAGATCGTGACCGCAATGTTCTAACCACAAGGCTATCCTGCCCCCAATGTGGTCTAAAATAGCAATGTAATGATGATGTAAATGTGATTTAAAACGGGACGCTCCACCACATGAGTTGCATTGTACCAGAGGTAAAGTTTTAGTTATTGACAGGTTGTTAATCTGCAATAAAATGGCTATTCAATACAGAAAATAGATTGAAAATCGGACAATTCTGTGAAAAGTTATCACAAATTAAAAATGATACACTGTGGGAAGTGACGAAATGAGAAACTGACAAGTTTTGCATCATAATAGGTGGTCAGAATGAGGGCTTGGGTGTTTTTAAAGCAAAAGGAAACAAAATTATGGCTTCATATTTCGGAGCAAAGTAGAATAGTGGCTATAGTTTTTTAAATAATCAATCCAAATCTCAAAATCAACAACCTGACCCCCACCTGCGTCGAAAGGCTTGTAGCAGAAAAGTGGGTCAGGTGCAAAGCGACTCATTTCGTGGCAAGGTGAAGGTGTCTCATAACCTATGTGGTCATAGGGGAGCGAGGCGTCAGAGACCTCACTTCTCTAGGGGCCAGCATATTGAGGGCTTTACCTTCCCTGACCCTAAAGAGAGCAGGTACCCATTTACAGCTGGGTGAACTGGGGGACTGTACTGAAGCCAAGGCGCGCAAACCATCACCCATCCAAGTGGTAACCATGCTCGACGCTGCTTAACCTTGGCTGGGGGAAAGCGAGTGCTCTGACCACTGAGCTGTCCCGTCCTCTTTCGTGGTGGAGCGTTCATTGCACATAACAGTGATGTGAATTGATTTCTGCAGAACTGAAATGCCGTTCTCTGTTCTCGCAGGCAAGTTCCAAACTCCGACAGTGCAGGAGTGGCAGCGTCATCTCAACTCTGTGAGGCAGTCGTCACTATCCCAGAACTCTTCGCAATCGACCAATCAGATTTCAGAAAGCTCCGCCCCCTCTGCTGTCAGTCAGACATCATCTTCCCTGAATCAATCATCAGTCAGTCATGTGACTGCCT
>CM054168.1:29010625-29020876 GCA_028751875.1 Rapana venosa | reverse complement strand
CATTTTTTTTGGGCTTCCCCACTTTAACCCTGGGGGTCCCCCCGAACATGACATTCACTCACCCACCTGGGAACACTTGAATGGGAATACCCGGGGTGAAATTTGGTTATGACTCTTTTCAAGTCCCTCCCAAAAGGGCACCATACCCCGACTTCAGGGGATTTTTTCCCTATAAAGGAAGTGCGGGTTGTTATTTTAAAGAGTTGTCAGGGCTAAAGGGCAATCTCAAAAACATTTAAACATAAACATTTTACTGGGGCCCTTGGCTTTTAGCTGACATAAATAACCTGACACAGTTTTTGGGCCGGGGCCAATCTGTCAGTGACCCCTGGGGAAAGTTCAGGGAATCAAGTCACCGACAGAAAAAAGTCGGGGTTTTATGGGGGGGGAAAAAAGGGGAGAGGGGCTGAGGGGTATCATTCTGCATAGCTTTCCTTTGCTGTGGAGAGAGGGGGGGGTAGCCTAGGTTTAGAGCTTGTCTTTGGGATCTGATCCCCGGGACCCACCCCCCAGAGGCGTTTTTTAAGGATTTTTTTCCCCCGGGACAAACCACCCTTGATCCCCCCTCCCCCCCATCCCCCCCCCCTCCCCCCGAAAGTCCTTCACATATGTATAAATAAAAACCTGTGGCAAACCCCCAAGCAAACTGTCTTGTGCGCTTGTTAAAACCTGTAACCATTTTTTTAAAGAGAAACCCGTTGTGGCAGTGGGAACAGAGAAAAAATTACTTTTTTTTTTTTTAAAAGCAGTTTTACTGATGTGTTGGTAGACATCACCCCAATGTGGTACCAAAAAGGTGGGCAAAAGACTCAAGAATACTTTAATGTTTTAACTAAGACATTATGATGCATTTTAAAATATGACTAAAAGCAGCATTATTTAAAAAATCAGATTAGGAAATAACACAGTATTTTAAAAACTGACAACAATCTCGTATACACACACCCACCCATCCACACACACAACCCCACACACACCACCCGCACCCATCCACACACCCAAAACACACACCCGCACCCCCTCTCCAACCCCGCACCCCCCACACACAACACCGCATCCCCCACACCCCCACCCACCCCTCCACACACACCCCGTATCTTTTGCTTTTTCGCGGTTTCTTTTCATGATTAGACTACCCTTCCCCCCTCTCATTTTCGTAGGGCCCCTACAACCAACTCATTTCATACACCCCTTGAACATTTTTTCTTTTTGTCAATGTACTGGAGTGAACAGACGTAAAATCAAAGACAACAACAACACCGCCCCCTCCCCCCATCCCCAAAAACCCACCCACCCCACACACACACACACCCCCCCCACCCTCCACACCAAAACAACTGCACCACCCCTCACAACACTCACACAACCCGCACACACCCTCCGCCATATCGCGCGTGCGCACGCACACCCCATAAAGGTTTTTAAAAGTACAAAGCAATTTTTTAAACCCCAAACAACACTAATTTAAAACATTCTGAAAACTCATCAGCACAATCAATACAAAATTCCAAGAAATTTACATTAAAAAAGAAAAACAAACAAAAAGACGTCTTAAAAATTAAAAAAACCCCACCAACCTCTCCCATCTAGCCTCGGAAATCTAGTGTTGAAAAAATAAAAAAATAAAAATGGAATATACTCATAATCAAAATATAAGATGATGAATAAAATAGTGAAATAAAATAATCATCATAAAAGTTGTCACCATGGTTGTGAGGTGCTGTTATTAAATTTTGGGGGGGCACTGCAAGAAAGCGAACCGGGTGGAGCCCTTTCCCTTTAGTCACAGATTGCATGCTGGGCATTTTCTATCATCCATCCCACCAGCAGTGCTAACGCCAAACATTCTTAAAAAGGAGATGGGTGTTTTAACGTCAGCGCAAAATGTTACGCCCGCATTTTTCTGGACTTCGTAATAACCACCCCCCTGTCCCCCCCGTTGTCTCTCTCTTTTCTGTCTTCTGTCCTCTGCCTTCTCTCTCTCTCTCTCTCTCTTTCCTCTCTCTCTCTCTTCTCTCCTCTCTCTCTCTCTCCCTTTCTCAAGAAAACGAGGGGTTACCTGTTTTTATGCCTGAAAAAACCTATGACTTTATAGACAGCAAAGAAAAGGGGGTTTTTGATGAATGAAGCAACAGGGGGACAAAGTGTTTTTTTGAATAACTTTCTTTCCTGGGTTATTCCTGATTCCTGTCTCCTGTGTGATGTCTGCAGTGTACGTTTCTAAAGTTTCTAAGGGCTAGAGGCCTCGGACTCATGTTTTGTCTTTTCTTGCCTTGCCTTGCCCCTTTCCCCCCTCTCCTCTCCTCTCTCTCGCTCTCCTCCTCCTCTTCCTCTTCTCTCCTCTCTCACACAAACCCTAACACAAACCACACACACAAACCCCACACACAAAACACACACACACACACACACAAACCACACACACAACCCCCACCAATCTCCCAAAAGAAATCTTTCAACTTGAAAATCATGAGGGAACAGTCAGCATCGGAGGCGGGCAATGACAAACTGACGTTTTGCCGCGACATCGACGGCCTAGCGGGAAAAAAGCAAGAGCTGGTCAACCTGGTCAATCACCTTGAAGATGCCTCTCCGTATATGGCATGAGATCAGTGCAAAGACAACCCGGTTCATGAACACTGAACACTGAACGGGTTTATTGTAGTTCGGCCTTGGCTACTATACAAAACATGTTTGGGCAGGGGTAGGTAGACATATCAGCAAAAGACTTTTGATCCATTTCGCATTTCCAATTCTGCAAGCATACAGAACAAAACTCAATGTCTTCTATTTACCATCACCCCCATCATAAATTTTCAGAAATCTACAAATCATCGCCATCACACCTTCATTACCTACAGCACAGCGGCAAGTATATCAACATCACCATCATTGCTTTCATCCTCTAAAGTCATATCTTCCTCATCATCTACAGTATCACCACCTTCTTTAACCGTATAGTTATCATTGTACGTTATCATCTTAATATCTACATCATGGTCATGATTTATCATCTTTCCATCTCATCTTCAACATATACATCATTGTCACCATCTTCATCTTCAAATCTCCATGATGTCACGCCACCACTAGCACCTTCAACATCTACACCATCGTTACCATCATCATCTTAGTATCCACCATCACCACCAAACCCTCACCTTCAGCATTTCCCTCATTATCGCCATCATCTTCCTGAACATCTACATCATCATCGTCATCCTCAACAAATGCATCCTCATCTTCACATCTGCATCACCATCACCATTTTCATCAACTACATCAACATCACCATCAACACCTGCATCATTGTCACCATCATAATCCTTAACCTCTGCATCACAATCCTCAACATCCATAACATCATCACTATCTTCGCATCTACCCAATCATCAGCAACATCATTGTTATATCATCAATATCTGTATCATTGTCACTCCACTTTGTACCATCTGTATCACCCTTGCTATCATCATGCTCAGCATCTACATCGTCATCACCATCGAAATCTACATCGCATTGCCGTCACCATGTGCAGCATCCACATCATCTGCCCACCATCATTTTCACCATACACATCACATCCATCGTCTTTTTCACTCTCCACATCATCATCAATCACCATCATTTTCAGCATCTACGTCACCACCACCATCACCTTCAACATCCACATCATCACCTCCATCATTTCACCTCTATATTATCATCCGTCACATCATCCTCAATATATACATCACCACCACCATCATCCTCAACATTAGGTCACCACCCCATCATCCTCAACATCTACGTCACCACCACCATCATCTTCAACAACAACAACTTAATAATATAAAATAATATATATGGAATTTATATAGCGCTGAATCTTGTAAAAAAAAACCCAAACAAATTTAAGCGCTTGCACTCATTTACACGCTGCAACTCTCCTTAATTAAAACATAATGAACAACAGATTTCAAATCCATGCGCGCGCACGTACGCACGCAAAGCACGCACACACACACACTCAACACACACATATACACACACACAACACACAAACACACACACACACACACACACACAAACACACACACACACACCACACACAACACACACAACACACACACACACACCACACACACACACACACAAACACACACACACACACGGAACAACACTTAGAAGGTGAAAGATGCTGTTGAAAAAATTTGGACAGATATGAGGGGAAAGTCTCAGGGAGGAAAAAAGTGGTTTTGAGGCTGGATTTTGAAGGTATCAAGTGAAGGCTTTGGCGAAGTGAAAGAGGGAGGTCATTCCAGGTGGATGGACCAAAACAGAGAAAGAGCGACGGCCAACAGTGGGTTTGTTTGAATCTGGGTGTTCGAAAGCACAAAGTGTCTGCGGCTGAAACATCTATATAAAACACCACCATCATCCTCAACATCTACATCACCATCATCATTGCAGCAACTATTCCCGCCATCATCATCATGGTTACTGCTATCAGAATGATATTTCGTGGTACAACAGTTCATATGAAGATGGATTCTGATGAAGCTTGATCTACTCATGCTGGCTTCTTTCAGCAAAATATTATTCTGTTTTCATCATACATGATCACAAGTATAATTATACTTAAGACGAGGAATATCTAGTGCTGTATTCACAAAACAAAAAGAAAATAATATTACATTTATTTATTTTATTCATTGACATCATCATCATCTCTGAAATAATAAAATTGACACCAGAGAGAGAAGGAGAGTGAGAGAGGAGAGGGAGAGAGAGAGAGAGGAGAGAGAGAGAGGAGAAAAGAAGAGAGAGAAAAGAGAGGAGAGAGAGAGAGAGAAACAGAGACAGACAGACAGAGACAGAGACGCAGAGAGACAGATCAGACAGACAGACAGACAGAGAGAGAGAGAGCACTACGTATTAATACTAAAGGAGATAATGTTTAAATACAATTCTTGCACTCTATGTCACCCATGAATCTTTATGACAATAATCGAAAAAAATAACGGCCATTATGTTAAAGATTTATGAAAATTTAAACTCAAAGTAATAAGATCTACCAGTGCAGAAAAATCAAAGAACTAGAGTATGAGTTTAAAGCCGATATAAATGGGACATTATTGGGACTAGGAGAAGTGAGATGGACAGGATTTGGTGAGACATTGACTGAAGAAGGCAACAAGATCTGGTACAGTGGCCAAGAGAAACATCACCAACATGGAGTGGCATTTATTGTCAGAAAGGAAGTAGTGGGGTGCATTATCAGCTGTACACCGGCTTCCAGCGGGATTAACGCATCCGGTGTCGGCCAAGCCCAAGAACATCACCATCATACAAATCTATGCACCATCATCTGACCATACAGATGAAGAAGTAGAAGAATTTTATGAAAATCTTGAAGTGACCATTAAGAAAATACCCAAGAAGGACATCATCATCATCCAAGGGGATTTTAACGCCAAAGTAGGTCCTGACTCTTACAACCAATGGGCCGGAACAGTTGGTCAGTTTGGAACTGGGGAGACCAACGACAGGGGACTACGTCTGCTGGAGTTTGCCTGCACCCACAGACTTACCATTGCCAATACCCTCTATCCCACAAGCAGTCAAGGAGGACAACCTGGCATGCGCCAAAACGGCAAGATCCAAAACCCAAATAATTTTATCTTAACACCACGGCGCTTCAAATCCAGCATCAACAGAGCCAGAACAAGAACCTACCCTGAGCGACATAGGCAGTGACCACGCCCTTTGTGCTGCTGGTATTCAAAATGAAGCTGAAGAAAAACAAACAGCCTTGCAAACCCACGTATCAAATTTGACGTGGACAAACTAAAAGATCCAGATGTCGAGGAAAATCTTCCAAGTTTAAGCTTGGCGGACGTTTTTCGGCATTAACCTCCTGGACAATGACATCAATGACCTCACCAACAACTTCAATGAGGCAGTCCCGAGAAACAGCAGGGGAGGACTGGGTCGCCCAGAGGAATAAACACCAGCCATGGACTACCAATGACATCTTGGACCTCTGCGATACAAGAAGAGCACTGAAACCAACCAGGTTTTCCCAACCCTAAAGAATACCGGGGCCAACAATCTCGTGAAGAAGTCAATGTTAAAGGCCAGAGAGAAGGGATCGTGATCAATGTGATGAGATCGAAAAAAACATGAAAGTGGGCAACAGTAAAAAGGCATACGACACCCTGAAGAAACTCACAAAACCACTTCAAACCAAATCATCAGTCATTGAAGACAGCTCCGGGAAACCTCCTCACAGAAAGCTCAGCTGCATTAAACAGGTGGTCTGAATATTGTCAAAAACTGTACAACTACCCAATACAACCTGACAAGAGCAAATAGAAGAGAAAGCACAACATCAAAGCACCCTCGCCATTACCTATACTGAGGGAAGAAGTGGAAGAAGCCATCCGCAGCTTACCAGTACGAAAGTCCTCAGGAGCAGACAACATACCAGCAGAGCTGCTCAAGCATGGTGGCGAAACAGTCATCACACATGTTACAGCTATCTGTCAGAAGATTTGAGGACAAAACAGTGGCCAACAGAATGGACACAATCACTCATCATACCCCTGCCCAAGAAGGGGAATTTACGCCAATGCCAAAACAATAGAACAATCAGCCTCATCAGCCACGCCAGAAAGATCATGCTCAAAGTTATTTTGAATCGACTAAAGAAGGAGGCAAGAGAACACCTTGCAGAGGAACAAGCTGGGTTCAGGGCAGGCAGGAGCACAATCGAACAGATTTTTAACTGCCACATCATGATGAAAAACATCTTCAACATCAGAGAGACCTGTTCCACAACTTCAACGACTTCAAGAAGGGTTTTGACAGAGTATGGCACGAAGGCCTGTGGCAGGTCCCCAGAATGTTTGGCATTGAAGAAGGACTATGCAAACCATTCAAGCACTATACAACACTGCAAGCAGTGCAGTCCTTTGAACAATCAAAGGTCGAGACTACTTCAAAACCACAGTTGGGGGCCGACAAGGATGCCTGTTATCTCCAGTCCTGTTCAATCTGTTTTTTGGAAAACATCATGAGAGAGACCCTCCATGACTTCACCTACATCTCCATTGGGGGGCAGACCCCTCAACAACTTACGGTTTTGCCGATGACATTGACCTCATGGGCGGAAGTAAAACAGAGCTGCAAGATCTTACGACCCAAATTGAGAACAGAGCTGGAGCATATGGGATGGGGGGTGAGCTCGGAGAAAAGTAAAGTACTTGTGAACAGCACGAGCAATGCCACCGCTAAAATTTTCATGAACGGCCAACAACTGGAGGAGGTAGACGCTTTTTAAAAACCTCGGCGCTACACTCACAAAGGACGGGCGATCGACGACAGAAATCAAAGTCAGAATAGCCATGGGAACATCTTCCCTGACAAAACTCACCACCATATGGAAAAGTAAAGAGATCATTTCCCAATCAAACTAAAGCTCTACAAAGCCCTAATTCAGTCGATCCTCTGTACGGAAGTGAAACCTGGACATTGACTGCTGAAACAGCAAAGCGAATCCAGTCATTCGAAACAAAATGCCATAGAAAACTAAATGGGCAATCCTGGAGAGAACGAAGACCAAAAGAATTTGTCAAGAGTCAAATAACACGGCTGGCAGGTCCACAGGAACCCCTTCTCACCAAACGTCAAGAAAAAAAGCTGACATGGGTTTGGCCACGTCACCCGCCACAACACTCTGCCCAAAACAGTACTGCAGGAACACTCGAAGGGGGCAGAAGGAGGGGAAGACAGAACAAGTCATGGATGGACAACATCAGAGAATGGACCAGATGAATGACTCGGCACTACTGCGCAGAGCCGAGGACCCAATGGTGGAGGAGGCTTACACGGCATCGTCTTTCGTGTCTCCCCCACGACCGCCAAGGTTTACGGGTCTGATGATGATGATGATGAATAAGATAATGCAATAAAACATTAAATTTTTTTTCTAAAAATCCCCTATTTAAAAAATCGACACACATTAGAAATAAGAAATGAAGTATGGACAAAAAAGTTCATCCAGAGACAATCAGTAATCACAAAAATAAACACTATAAGCAAAACAAACATTCACACAGACAGACAGAGAGACAGAGACAGAGAGACAGACAGGGGGTAAACTGAGATATATAAAAGATATAAGCAAAAACATTCACAGAGAATGAATTAATAATCTGTACTTTTCTAGGGTTACGAATAGCATTCACACACTTTTTTTTTCATCCGGCCCCTTTCTCTGATTAAAAAAGAAAGGTAAGGTAAAGGTGTCCCCTAACCTATAAAGGGCATAGGGGAGCGACGCGTCAGAGACCTCACTTCTCTAGGGGCCAGCATATTGAGAGCGGCGCCCATCTCCTCTCCCTCGCTGCTTTATCTTCCCTGACCCTAAAGAGGCAGGTACCGATTTACAGCTGGGGGAACGGGGGACTGTACTGAAACCAAAGCGCGCAAACGGCACCCATCCAAGTGGTAACCACGCTCGATGGGCCCCTTTAACCCTTTACTGGGGAAAGCGAGTGCTCTGACCACTGAGCTGTCCCGTCCCCTTTGATTAGGGACTATCAAAACAAAATAATACAAAAAAGAGAGAGTGAGAGAGAGAGAAGAGAGAGAGAGAGAGAAGGGGGGTTTAATTTGAAACCTGAGCTTTCTTTTTTATAAAGTAATAAAGAAAAGTTGTAAAGTTGTGAAAACCATTCCTAGCCATTGTCCTATTCAGTTGTAATGATCCACTTTTGCTGTACAGGAAGCCATCGTGTGCTACATTTATTCCAACTGGGGAAAAAACCCTAGCTAAAAATAATGTAATAAGGAAAATTGCACATAGAATTCGGTTATATATTTCATTGTTCACGATTCATATAAATAGGAAACCACAAACCCATTAATGTAAAGTTGTCCTTGTTATCATCCTAATACCATTCACATACACGAAATGGTCAGTAAAATTTCAATAACAAAAAATCCATCTGTACATTTATCCCTGTGTACAGGCATAACAAAACAATGTGGTTTTACTGAAACAAAAAACTCCTAGTTATTAATCTCGTTTAAATGTCGGCTGTCTTATTCATTTCCAGAACACAAGGGCAACATATTGGATGGGCATAATAAAATGACAGCTGGTTGGCAGATCATTACATAGATGCTCTGGTGCGTTCGCACACAGGGCCTCGGTTTATAGTCTCATTTCATCTTTCAGTTTCTCTTGCAGTGACAGGAACAGATCGTGTCTGTCAAGTTGATGTTGTCAATCTTGAATACTCATCTGATTCTGCAGAGTTTTTTTCTTTCCGTTTGTTTTTTATTTGTGATTTAATACTTACAGCTTAAAAGCTCTATAGGCTAGAGTTTTATTGCAATCTTTGAAATCTTTGGCTTTGCGCAGTACGTGCATTTTTAACAAAAAATATTTCTTTTATTTAGAATTAAGACTGAAGTGCTTTCTGGAGCTGTGGATGATCGAAACGTTGATCGATTTCTTCGAAGAGTTTCACCTAGATATTCAACATGGCTGCCTTCACTATTCGAAATGCCAAAGAAGACGACTGCGATGACATGATGGAGATGATCAGAGTAAGTTCTGGAGACGTTTGGTTAGGGTATTTTCTTTCAGAATAGAAATTAATTCAAGGATTGCATGTTCATTGGCATTCTTGTTAATATCAATCGGTTCTTTTTAAAAGTTTTTGGTGTGTGTGTGTGTTTGTTTGTTTGTGTGTGTGTGTGTGTGTGTGGTGTGTGTGTGTGTGTATGTGTGTGGAGAGTGACTCTGTGTGTGAGTGATTCGGTGTGTGAGTGTGTGTGAGAGACTGTGTGTGTGTGTGTGTGTGTGTGTGTGTGTGTGTGTGTGTGTGTGTGTTTCGCAGATCACAAAAGAGCTGTTGTTTTATCTCACATGTTAGTGTTGATGGTAAAAGCACTTTGATTTGTTTGCTTTACAAGATTCAACACTATTCAAACTCCATATCATCATTATTAAAACGTTTAGGTCCCGAGTAAAAGCTATGTAAAAAGACACTAAATATCGCTATAAAGCAGCGGCTTGAGAAAGAGGGACAGAACTCGTTATCTTTTATTTATTTATTCTTTTGTTTTGAGGATAATGGAATAAGCACTTACGTGCTTTTTTATTTTTTACATCCACTCCCTGTGTGTACACAGTTTTGAAAATTTTGTCATCCATTCCCACCGGCACACAAATGCCTACTCTTCCGTAAAACGGAA
>CM054168.1:28930625-28998125 GCA_028751875.1 Rapana venosa | reverse complement strand
AATGCCATAGAAAAAATGCTGGGCATATCCTGGAGAGAACGAAAGACCAATGAATTTGTCAAGAGTCAAATAACACGGCTGGCAGGTCCACAGGAACTCCTTCTCAAACCCTCGTCAAAAAGAAAAAGCTGACATGGTTCGGCCACGTCACCCGCCACAACACTCTGCCAAAAACAGTACTGCAGGGAACACTCGAAGGTGGGAGAAAGAGGGGAAGACAGAACAAGTCATGGATGGACAACATCAGAGAATGGACCAGGATGAATGACTCGGCACTACTGCGCAGAGCCGAGGACCGAGATGGATGGAGGAGGCTTACCACGGCATCGTCTTTCGTGTCCCCCCCACAGCCCCCAAAGGCCCAGGGGTCTGAGGGATGTGATGATGATGATGTATGTGTGAGTGTGTGTGTGTGTGTGAGAGAGAGTGATGGATGTGTGTTTTTATTTATTATTATTTTATTATTTAATTCTTTTATATCGAGGATAATGGATAAGCACTTATGTGCTTTTTACATCCAGTCCCGTGTGTATGCGGTTTTTGTAAATTTGTCACTTTTCCCACCGGCACACAATGGCCTACTCTTACGAAAAGCGAAACAGGATTTAACGTGTGCGCAAGATGGTCTGTGTGCATTCGCACACGGGGCCTCGGTTTATAGTCTCATCCGAAGGACTTTTGGGGAGAGTGGAGTCTGCACTGATGTTAACCCCAGGGGAAAATATCCCCCTTGAACGGGAATCGAAACCCGGGTCGTCAGATTGCGAGCGCAATGTTCAGACCACTAGGCTATCCCGTCCCGTGTGAGTGTGTGTGTATGTGTGTGTGTGCGTGTTGGTGTGTGTTTTTGTGTGTGTGTGTTGTGTTGTTTTGGTGTGTGTGTGTGTGGTGTGTGAGTGTGTGTGTGTGTGTTTTGTGTGTGAGAGAGAGTGTATGGGGTGTGTGTGAGTGTGTGTGTATGTGTGTGTGCGTGCGGGGTTTTGTGTGTGTGTGTGTGTGTGTGTGTGAGTATGTGTGAGTGTGTGGTGTGTGTGTGAGAGAGAGAGAGAGAGAGAGGAGAGAGAGAGATGTGGTGTGTGTGTGTGGTGTGTGTGTGTGTTTTGTGGGTGTGTGTGTGTGTGTTGTGTGTGTGTGTGTGTGTTTGTGTGCTTTTGAGTAACCGGTTTAGACTATTCTAATTTTACTTTCACAGATTACAATTTCGGTCCGCAGGGTATCATGTTTGTAATATCTCTTCGTTTAAACTATGAATTGTTTGTTATTGGTCTGCATGACTGTATAAGACTAGGTTGAATGCAAGCACTTTGATTTGTCTTTGCGGGATACAGCGCTATATAAATTCCATTTATTATTTTTTATTATTATGTTCAGAAACTCTGCTCAGAACCCTGACTTTCAGACAGTACGTCTAGGGACAAGTTAAATGTCGTGCACCCCATGTCTCTTCAAGATGCAGGTTACATGCTCGGAATGGTTATTTCATCCATACCATCAGCCATACCTGTCGCACTTTTCTGAAGCATGTTTGTCCGTCGTGTCCGACGATGACCTCCAAAACAGCAGAGGAGGCAGCTGCTGTTTTAGAAACTGGGCAGAAATTTGATTATAGTGGAGATGCCTTGCCCACAGCACATCCCCACTCTCTCGTCCAAGGGGGCATAAGGACAGTCAGCGTTGGAGATGTTCTCCAAAGGCCAACCAGCCCCAGGGCTGCAGCACATAAGGACTGTGCGAGTCAAGCCTCCTAGTCAGAGTCATAGTCGATCACTAAAGACAAAGCTGTAAAGTGGAATTCCATGAGTGGGAAGAAAGCCACTGGTCATACACCCTCTCACTTTTGCTGTTGCTGCCCCCAGCGTCAATGGTTTAATCAAGAACTGGATAAAGCCCGGGCGCTGACGGCATTTTTTCTGTAGTAGGATGAGGGTCTATCAGGTGTAGGCATTAAGGTGTGCACGAATTTCCACACCACACCTCGTAGGACTCTCACCCAGAGAATGGCAGAGGAAAGTTGTCAGAACCAGATTAACTGCGGGGGAGTGAAAATCCCATGAAACAGAAAACACTCTAGCAGGCTTGAACCTACACCTCAGAGTAATTTAAAAGGGGGGACGGGATAGCTCAGTGGTCGGAGCACTCACTTTCTCCCGCCAAGTTAAGCAGCATCGAGCGTGGTTACCACTTGGATGGGTGACCGTTTGCGCACCTTGGCTTCAGTACAGTTCCCAGTTCACCCCAGCGGGTAAATGGGAAACCTGCCCTCTTTAGGGTCAGCAAAACGTAAAGCAGCGAGGAAGAGGAGATGGGTGCCCCCCTCATTATGCGGGCCATGAGTGAATCTTGCAGCTCTTGCTGAGGAACGAAAGATGTCTGGATTAGATATGTTTATCAGACCTATTTTTGGCAGATACAGTATTTAGGGGCTAAAAACACGATTAGGCACATGTTATGCAAAGGTTTTATTATGGAACTACCTGTGCTTATTGTATATTTTGCAAAGGATAGCTCAGTGTCAAAAGCACTCGCTTTCCCCAAGCTAAGGTTAAGCAGCTTTGAGCATGGTTACCACTTGGATGGGTGACCGTTTGCGGGCCTTGGCTTCAGTACAGTTCCCCCAGCTGTAAATGGGTACCTGCCCTCTTTAGGGTCAGGGAAGGTAAAGCAGCAAGGGAGAGGAGATGGGCACCGCACTCAATATGCTGGCCCCTGGAGAAGCTGAGGTCTCTGATACCTTGCTCCCCAATGACCGCGTAATTTTGGGACACCTTTACCTTATGTAGGTGTTATATCACTATCACATCATTTTCTACAAAGACAAATGCAATTTTATTTCACGAGGGTAATAGATTAAATTACAAGACTTTTTTTTTCCACCACCCAGCCCTAAAAATGAAAAGAAAACGCTGCAAGACATTACCCACGAGCTCTACAAGGGAAAACATAAAAATCACCGGTGGTTTTTTATTTTACTGCAGAAGGCCTTATGCAGGGACTGTCAGTATGTGATCTGGATGGCCTTAAGCTGGAGCCAGCCTTCCATCCACTTCTACCAGAAGAAAGGAGCCCAGAACCTGACGCAGCTGGAAGGACTCACCGTTTTCCAACTGGACAGACCCACCATGGACTCCCTTGTCGCTCAGACCTTGCCGGCCAAAGCCTTGAAGAAGGAGGAGGAGACTGGATATTATCAGTGAGGGGGAAGAGAGGGTGCAGCTGGGGGATTGGTCATTGTGACACGGTTACACGCATTATAGGCTACAACATTTGTACACGTGAGTGCAGGCACACACACACACATACACACACACACCCACGCACGCGCGTACGCACGCACGCACACACACACGCACACACACACACGCACGCATGCACGCACGCTCGCACGCACGCACGCACGCACGCACGCACACACACTCTTTCTCTCTCTCTTCTGTGTGGGCTTTTTTTTAATTTTATTACTATATATATCCCTAAAGGGGGGGACTGGATGTAAAAGAGCACATGGGTGCTTATTTATTATCCCCGAAAGAAAAGAATTTGTCATTGTCCCTTGTCATTCTGTCTGTCTTCTGTCTGTCTGTCTGTCTGTCTGTCTGTCTGTCTGTCTGTCTGTCTGTCTGTCTGTCTTTCTGTCTGTCTGTCTGTCTGTCTCTCTCTCTCTCTCTCTTTTCTCTCTCTTTCTCTATCTTAATGACTACCTCTTTCATTTCCCATTTTAGATCGTCTGGTATCACTTTAAAATGGGAAAGACAAAAAAACAATGAAGATACTACTACTACTACAACCCACTACTACTACTACTACTACTACTAAAACCCCCTACACTACTACTACCACTACTACTATACTACTTTCTACTACTACTACTACTACTACTACTACTACTACACTACTAATGCTACTACTACAACTAACTACTACTACCTATACTACTGCTGCTAAATGCTACTAACTTCTACTTCTACTACTACTACTTCTACACTACTACTACTACTTTACTACTACTTCTACTACTACTACTAGACTACTACTACAACTACTACTACTACTACTACTACTAAATACTACCACCACTACTAGTACTACAACAACTACTACAACAAAAAACAACAAATATACTACTACTACTACTACTACTACTACTACTACTACTACAACTACCACTACCACCACTACTACTACTACTACTACTACTACTACTACTACTACTACTACCACTACTACATTATGCAAGAAGAAAGATAACATTCAAACTAAGTACATAAAGGAAAAGAACATTTTGATAATGATCTAACTATCATAGTTAAAGGAATAAAAAAAAAGAACAACCCATGAAAAAGGGAATGTCTATGGAACAACAATGACTGAAAATGTGTATGTGTGTGCGCGGCGGTGTGTGTGCGCGCGCGTTGCGTACGTGTGTGTGTGTGTAAACATGACAGTGAATGTGTGCACGCCCCAGTCTTACCATGGGCACAGGAGACGTTCAGAGAGTCTGTGGGATGGAGGTGTGCTCCCAGCTGTTGTTGGCGGTGTTCACATGCCCTCCTCTGCTGAAAAGCCGCGGACAGAGCAGGCCCCTGCCCCCTTCCCGGGGGAAAAAAGCCAGCTGGGAAGTTCTACAAGATGGCAGACAGGTCCAAGTTACAACACCTGACTGACAATGTCTGCAGAGAAAACAACATTGACCACGGTGGCGACATCCACCGTCACCGATCCCTCAGATTCCGAATCCTTTGGGGCGCCTTCGAAGCTTTGTCCACCCCCTTTCTCCAGTCCTCGCGTCTCTCGGCCGCTCTCAGGGTGTCTCTCAGCTCCATGTCTGTCCACTCTCGAATGTTGTCCTCCCATCTCTTCCTTTGTCTGCCTCTTCTTCTTCCTCCCCTCACTGTGCCTTGTAGGGTTGTTTTAGCAAGACCAGAGGAGCGTGTGACATGACCAAACCACTTCAGTTTTCGTTGTGTTTGAAGGTCAGTATAGGGCCCGATTTCATTGCGGATGCGTCTCTTGACTTCTTCATTCATCATGTGGTCTTTGTACGAGATGCCTAAGAGTCTTCAGAAGCACCTCATTTCTACAGCTCTTATTCTTCTCTCGAAGTCCGCTGTGAGGGTCCATGATTCTCATGCATATAAGAAGATTGACATGACCAGAGAGCGCATCAGTCTGATTTTGGAACTGATGGTGACACTGTATACTTCAGGCTGCTAAGCTGTGCATCCCCAGGGGGCGAAGGAAGAGCTACAAGCAAGGATGGAATCACCAACGAGATGAACTGTCACCTAAGAGATCATGCCTAGCGAAAAGCCCCATGACATTTTCAACCAGTGTTGGAATGCGAGGTTTTCCATGCAGCTGGAAAGAGGCCATCTTTGTCCCCACCCTAAAGAAGGGAAAAGGCCGGAACAGCAACAACAGCTACCGCCCCACACGTCTCTCCTGAGCTGCCTTGGCAAAACCATGGACTGACTGATCCACCCACATCTGTAGTACCACCTGGAAAAGAACGGAGGCTTATTTCATCTACTCAGCTGGGATTCAAAAAGAAACAGTAGCAATGAAGACCAGGTCACCTTGATCACAGAAGATGTTGAAGACGTCTTTCAACAGAAATTGAAGACTCTCGCAGTCTTTGTTGACTTCAGCAAAGCGTTTGACAAGGTCTGGAGGTAGGCCTTCTCTTCAAGCCACTCAAGAAGAAGCGTGTAGCAGGATGTTCTGCCCGATACGGAGCTACCTGTTCAACCGAACAGACTGAGTCAAACTGAAAGGCCAGACCAGCTATTCAGTAAAGATCAGAGAGGAGTAGATCAGCTATTCAGTAAAGGTCAGAGAAGGAGTACACCAGCTATTCAGTAAAGATCAGAGGGAGTAGACCAGCTATTCAGTAAAGGTCAGTAGACCAGCTATTCGGTAAAGGTCAGTAGACCAGCTATTCGGTAAAGACCAGAGAGGGAGTAGACCAGCTATTCAGTAAAGGTCAGAGAAGGAGTAGAGAAGCTATTCTGTAAAGATGAGAGAGGGAGTGGACCAGCTATTCAGTAAAGATCAGAGGGAGTAGACCAGCTATTGAATAAAGACCAGAGAGGGAGTAGACCATCTATTAAATAAAGATCAGAGAGGGGTAGACCAGCTATTAAATAAAGATCAGAGAGATAGTGGACTAGCTATTAGGTAAAAACAAGAGAGGGAGTAGACCAGCTATTGAATAAAGACGAGAGATGGAGTAAACCACCTATTGAATAAAGATCAGAGAGAGTAGACCAGCTATTAGATAATGATCAGAGAAGAAAGAGACCAGCTATTGAATAAAGGTCAGAGGGAGTAGACCAACTATTGAATAAAGTCAGAGGGACCCCCCCCAAAAAAAACCCCCCCCCCCCCCCAAAAAACCCCAAAACCCCCGGGGGCCCCCCAAAAACCCCCCCCCCCCCCAAAACCCCCCAAAAACCCCCCCCCGGGGAAAAAAACCCTTTTTTTTTCTTTTTCCCCCCAAAAAAAAAAAACCCTTTTTAAAAGGGGGGGGGTTTTAAAAAAAAAGGGGCCCCCCTTTTTTTTTAAACAAAAGGTTTTTTTTGGGTTTTTTCTTTGGGGGTTTTTTTTTGGGGTTTTTTTTTCCCCCCCCCTTCCCCCCTTTTTTTCCAAAAAGGGGCCCCAAAAAAAACCCCCTTTTTTTTTCCGGGGTTTTAAAAAGAAAAAAAGGGGAAAAAAAATTTAAAAAAAATTTTTCCCCCTTTTAAATTTTTAAAATTTTTTAAAAAAAAATTTTTTTAAACCCCTTTCCCCCCCTTTTAAAAAAAAAAACCCCCCTTTTTAAAATTTAAAATTTTTTTAAAAAAAAAAAAAACCCCATTTAAAAAAAAACCCCCCAAAAAAAAACCCCAAAAAAAAAAAAAATAAAAAACCCCCAAAAAAAAAAAAAATTTTCCCCCCCCCCTTTTTTAAAAAACCTTTGAAAAAAAAGAAAATTAAATTTCCCCAAAAAAAAAAAAAGAAAAGGCCCCTTTTAAAAAAGGAAAGGGGAAAAAAAAAAAAAATAAAAGGGGGGGTTTTTAAAAAAAACGGAAAAGGGGGAAGGGTTTTTTTTGGGGGGGCCCGGGGGGGGGGGGAAAAAAAGGAATTTTTAAAAAAAACCCCCCCCCAAAAAATTTGGGGGGCCGGATTGGAAAAGGGGGGTGGGGGGAAAAAAAAAGGGGGGGGAAAAAAAAAAAGGGGGCCCCCCCCCGGGTAAAAGGGGGGGGGGAAAAAAACCCCCAAAAAAAAACCCCCCGAATAAAAAGGGGAAGAAAGCAAAAAAAGGGGAAAAGGGGGACCCCCAAAAACCCCCGGGGGGGGGGGTTTTTTTTTTCAAAAACCCCCCCGTTTTTTTTTGGGGGGGGGCCCCCGGAAAATTAAATTTTTAAAAAAAAATTTTTTTTCCCCCCTTTTTTTTGGGGGGGGTTTTTTTTTAAAAAAAAAAACCCGGGAAAAAAACCCCCTTTTTTTTTTAAAAAAACCCCCGGGGGGGGTTTATTTTCCCCGGGGGCCCTTTTTAAAAAAGGGGGTTTAAAGGGGACAACAATGACTGAAAATGTGATTTGTGCGCGGCGGTGTGTGTGCGCGCGAGTGCGTACGGGTGTGTTGTGTAAACATGACAGTGAATGTGTGCACGCCCCAGTCTTACCATGGGCACAGGAGACGTTCAGAGAGTCTGTGGCATGGAGGTGTGCTCCCAGCTGTGTGGCGGTGTTCACATGCCCCTCCTCTGCTGAAAAAGCCGCGGACAGAGCAGGCCCCTGCCCCCTTCCCGGGGAAGAAGCCAGCTGGGAAGTTCTACAAGATGGCAGACAGGTCCAAGTTACAACACCCCGACTGACAATGTCTGCAGAGAAAGCAACATTGACCACGGTGGCGACATCCACCGTCACCGATCCCTCAGATTCTGAATCCTTGGGGGCGCCTTCGAAGCTTTGTCAACCTCCTTTCTCCAGTCCTCGCGTCTCTCAAGCCGCTCTCAGGGTGTCTCCCAGCTCCATGTCTGTCCACTCTCGAATGTTGTCCTCCCATCTCTTCCTTTGTCTGCCTCTTCTTCTTCCTCCCCTCACTGTGCCTTGTAGGATTGTTTTAGCAAGACCAGAGGAGCGTGTGACACATGACCAAACCACTTCAGTTTTCGTTGTGTTTGAAGGTCAGTATAGGGCCCGATTTCATTGCGGATGGCGTCTCTTGACTCTTTATTCATCATGTGGTCTTTGTATGAGGTGCCTAAGAGTCTTCAGAGAGCACCTAATTTCTACAGCTTTTATTCTTCTCTCGAAGTCCGCTGTAAGGGTCCATGTTTCACATGCATATAAGAAGATTGACATGACCAGAGAGCACATCATCTGATTTTGGAACTGATGGCGACACTGTATACTCCAAGCTGCTAAGCTGTGCATCCCAAAGGGTGAAAGAAAAACTGCAAGCAAGGATGGAATCACCAACGAGATGAACTGTCACCTAAGAGTTCATGCCTAGCGAAAAGCCCCTGGACATTTTCAACCAGTGTTGGAATGCTGGGGTTTTCCATGCAGCTGGAAAGAGGCCATCTTTGTCCCCACCCTAAAGAAGGAAAAGGCCGGAACCCGCAACAACCACACGTCTCCTGAGCTGCCTTGGCAAAACCATGGACTGACTGATCAACCCACACATGCAGTACCACCTGGAAAAGACGGGGGCTTATTTCATCTACTCAGCTGGGATTCAAAAAGAACAGTAGCACTGAAGACCAGGTCACCTTGATCACAGAAGATGTTGAAGACGGCTTTCAACAGAAAAATGGGAAGATCTCGCCCGTCTTTGTTGACTTCAGCAAAGCGTTTGACAAGGTCTGGAAGTAGGCCTTCTCTTCAAAGCCACTCAAGAAGAAGCGTGTAGCAGGATGTTCTGCCCGATAACGGAGCTACCTGTTCAACCGAACAGACTGAGTCAAACTGAAAGGGCCAGACCAGCTATTCAGTAAAGATCAGAGAGGAGTAGACCAGCTGTACAGTAAAGGGCAGAGAGGGAGTAGATCAATAAAGATCAGACAGGAGTAGGCCAGCTATTCGGTAAAGACCAGAGAGGGAGTAGACCAGCTATTGAATGAAGATCAGAGAGGAGTAGAGAAGCTATTCTGTAAAGATGAGAGAGGAGTAGACCATCTATTGAATAAAGTTCAGAGAGAGTAGACCAGCTATTCAATAAACATCAGAGAGGGAGTAGACCAGCTATTGAATAAAGACCAGAGAGGGAGTAGACCAGCTATTGAATAAAGATAGAGATGGAGTAGACCAGCTATTGAATAAAGATCAGAGAGGGAGTAGACCAGCTATTGAATAAAGGTCAGAGGGAGTAGACTAGCTATTGAAAAAAAGATCAGAGAGGGGGTATACAAGCTATTGAATAAAGATTAGAGAGGGGGTAGACCAGCTATAAAGATCAGAAAGGGAGTAGACCATCTATTTAGTAAAGACCAGAGAGGAGTAGACAGCTATTACATAAAGATCAGAGAGGAAGTAGCCCAGCTATTGAATAAAGAAAAGATAGGGAGTAGACCAGCCATTGAATAAAGATCAGAGAGGGAGTAGACCAGCTATTCAATAAACACCAGAGCGGGAGTAGACCAGCTATTCAGTAAAGGTCAGAGAGCGAGTAGACCAGCTATTGAATATAGGTGAGAGAGGAGTAGACTACCTATTGAATAAAGATCAGAGGAGTAGACCAGCTATTTGAATAAAGATCAAAGAGGGAGTAACCAGCTATTGAATAAAGATCAGAGAAGGGGTAGACCATCATTTGAATAAAGATCAGAGAGGAGTAGACCATCATTTGAATAAAGATCAGAGGGAGTAGACCATCATTTGAATAAAGACCAGAGAGGGAGTAGACCAGCTATTGAATAAAGATCAGCGAGGGAGTAGACCAGCTATCCAGTAAAGATCAGAGACGGAGTAAACCACCTATTGAATAAAGGTCAGAGAGAGTAGACCAGCTATTGGATAATGATCAGAGAAGAAGGAGACCAGCTATTGAATAAAGGTCAGAGGGAGTAGACCAGCTATTGAATAAACATAGAGAGGGAATAGACTAGCTATTGAATAAACATGAGAGAGGGAGTAGACCGGCTATTGAATAAAGATCAGAGAGGAGTAGACCAGCTATCCAGTAAAGATCAGAGAGGGAGTAGACCAACTATTGAATATAGTCAGAGAGGAGTAGACCAGCTATTGAATAAAGATCAGAGATGGAGTAGAACAGCTATTGCATAAAGGTCATAGAGGGAGTAGACCAGCTATTGAATAAAGGTCAGAGGAGTAGACCAGCTATTAAATAAAGATTAGAGAGAGTAGAGCAGCTATTGAATAAAGATCAGTGAGGGAGTAGACCAGCTATTGAATAAAGATCAGAGAGAGTATACCAGCTATAACAGATCAGAAAGAGAGTAGACCAGCTATTGAATAAAGATCAGAGGGAGTGACCAGCTGTTCAATAAAGATGAGATGGAGTCGTACCAGCTATTGAATAAAGGTCAGAGAGGGAGTAGACCAGCTATTCAGTAAAGAATCAAGAGGGAGTAGAGCACTATTTAATATAGGTCAGAGAGGAGTAGACCAGCTATTGAATAAAGATCAGAGAAGAAGGAGACCAGCTATTGAATAAAGGTCAGAGGGAGTAGACCAGCTATTGAATAATCATGAGAGAGGGAATAGACCAGCTATTGAATAAAATCAGAGAGGGAGTAGACCAGCTATTGAATAAAGATCAGAGAGAGTGGACCAGTTATCCAATAAAGATCAGCGAGGGAGTAGACCAGCTGTTCAGTAAAGATCAGAGAGGGGTAGACCAGCTATAAAGGTCAGAGAGGAATACCAAAGGATGTCTCCACTGCCACCATCAAGAGTATACCAGCTATAAAGATCAGGAAGAGAGTAGACCAGCTATTGAATAAAGATCAGAGAGGGAGGGACCAGCTATTCAATAAAGATCAGAGAGGGAGTAGACCAGCTATTGAATAAAGATCAGAGAGGGAGGGACCAGCTATTGAATAAAGATCAGAGGGAGTTGACCAGCTGTTCAGTAAAGATCAGAGAGGGAGTATACCAGCTATAAAGGTCAGAGAGGGATACCTCATGGTAGTAACAGCTATAAAGGTCAGAGAGGAGTAGACCAGCTATAAAGTCAGAGAAGGAGTAGACCAGCTATAAAGGTCAGAGAGGGAGTTGACCAGCTGTTCAATAAAGATCAGAGAGGGAGTATACCAGCTATAAAGGTCAGAGAGGAATACCTCATGGTGGAGTAACCTTACCTACCCTATCCACCATCGTCACTGATGACATTGCTGACCAGCTGTCCATCCATGCCCTATGGGCACTGCACCCACACGACCTGTCCATCTGGACCAAACCAAAGGATGTCTCCACTGCCACCATCAAGACACTAGGAACCACACCTCGGACTGGGCAAGAGAGTGGATGGGTGATCCTTGTCAACAAGACAGAGACAGAAGCCAGCAGCCTCTCACCCAAGAAACAAGAGTTCACATTAGTCATTGGCCATTTAAAGAATTCCTCGGTGAGACGCTTAACCTTACCTGGAATGAAGGTGGACAGAAAACTCACCTGGACCTCACACATTAGCAACATGCACTGCAGAAACCTCAGAAACGATGGCCCTGATGGAGAAGCAGGCAGGAAACAAACAGGCGACAACACAAAGACACTGAGGCAAGTGTACACTGCAGCTGTCAGATCCTATTCAGAAGATGCTTCCAATGCCTGGTCAGCCACAGCCACTCCACAACCTGACCAAGATGCAGAACATCGGCCTCAGATTCATCACAGGCAGTATGAAAACCACCCCAGTGTCAGCTATGGGGAAAACAGCAAACCTCCATTGACGTAGAGAAAGGTGACCAGAAAAACCCCTGAAGCAACAGGAAAAGCTGAAGTGACTCCCCTCACACCTCCTCCTCAAAGTGAATGTTCCCTGCAAAGAACCAGCTGAAGCAACAAAGCCCTGACCATCTAATCAAGGCTCTTGAGAGGAAACATGTCCATCCTCTTTAAGCAAAGCAGCCAGCTAACTGAACCCGCCAGGACTGTGTGGACAGGCAGACAGACATCACGCTCAGCATCCCAGGTGCCAGGAGCAAGGAGGTCCACATAGAAGCTGACCTAAAGTCACTGACGCTGGAAGCAATGAACACCACACACCCTCCCCAATACCTTGGCAAGAGCGTGCACTGAGGGGTTTGATGAATTCAGGGTGACAAAAACAGAGGAAGTGGGGCCTAGATCAGATTCTCTGATGGCAGGAGCACCAGCAAGTCTCTGGCCACAGGCCCCCTGTCTGTCCTCCAGTGACCGTGCTGAGGGCCCGGGCTCTGCTACTTGCAGCCAGACTGTCAGCCAGGAGGAGGACACTCTGCCCACCACAACACAGTGTTCCTGACTGACTGCAAGTCCGTCCTGCACAGTCTCCAGGCACCAGAGGAGGAGGAGAGCAGATCCTGAGAGACATCAGACAGGAACTAAGCCCCTTCAGTCAGAGAACTGTGGTGGTGCTGCAGTGGATCCTTCCCACTGTGGTATAGGGGGCAACGAAGAGGCGAACAGCCAGTCCAAGGCAGGCAGCAGCCTGGAGCAGCCAGCCCATCCAGTGTCCTACAGCGAGGCAAGGACAATGCTGAGAAACAGCTTCTTCAGGAAAGCATGGCGCCAGCAGCTTGACATCGGGCTGGAAGATGAAAAAAGATCACATTCTTGAGGTAGACAGAGCTGCTCAAGTCACCTCTTCAGATTGCGAACAGGACACTGCCAGCTCCTGTCCCATCTCTACCATCTGAACATATCCCACACTGACCAGTGCCCCTGTGGCACAGACCCACAACCCCCTCCTCCCCTATCCTGCAGTCCTGTCCTGCCTTCAATTCTCTGAGACACCAGACGTGGTGGCCCAGCCCAGTAGAACTTCAAGAAAAACTGGGAACTGGCAGGGTCACTACGACAGATTGCAGACTCCACCATCCAGACAGAACTAAGACTTAAGCATGACCAGGATCGCAGAAGAAGAAGAGGAGGAGGACGAAGAAGAAAAATAAAATTACTTTACAAAATACAGCATTTTAAAAACAACATAACAGCAGCATAGAAATAATAAAAAGATTTAGCAAGTTTATCAGGTCCATATTAATTAAATCACACACAGAAAATTAAAATATGCGGTTTGATCCACTATTTATGTCAATGTCTGGTGGGTTACTGAAAACAAAACATAACCATCATCTTACCAAAAAAAAACTTTAATTATTTAAATCCAAAAAACCCCTTTTAAAAAAAACCGGGAGAAATTCATTTCCCCCCCAAAAAACACAAAACAACCCCCACAAAAACATTTTTCCCCCCCCCACCCCAAAAACCCCTATTCTCATTTTCCCAAAAATTTAAAACTTCCCCCAAAAAAATTTTTTTCCAAAAATTTTGCCTCTTTTTACCCCTGTTTCCAAAACTTTTTTTTCCCTCCCAAAACAAATAAAGATCCCCTACAAAATTATTTTATTTTTCCAAAAAAAACCCCCCAAACAAAATTTTCCCCAAAAACATTCTAACCCATTTTATAGGGAAAAAAAACACGACAAAAATAAAAAAAAACCCATCCTTTCAACCCCCCCCAAAATTTACCTAATTTTTACAAAAATTCTCCAAAAAATTTTAAAATAAAATATAAAATAAAATAAAAATTTCTAATCAACATTTAAACACCTCCTCCCCAAAAAAAATTTCCCAAACCCCTAAATTTTTTAACCTTTTTTCAAAAAAACAACTCTTAAAATAAATTTTTTTAAAACCCCTTAATTAAAAATGACTATTCAAACTTTAAAAATTTAACCCCTTTACCTAAATTTACAACCCCAACTAATTCCCAAAATTTACAACTCCGAACTCCCCTACTCTTCAAAATTTAAAACCCAAAACCTTTTTAAGGAGCTTTCAAACCCTTAACTTCTCTAACATTTTACGGGCGCCCACTCCTTTTTCTTTCCCTTCCCTGACCCTAAAAAATTTACCCATTTAACAACTGGGGTTTTTTTAAAGCAATTAAACATCCCCCACCCAATTAATTCTAAAAAAACAAGTTTCCCAACTACACCCTTTTTTACTACAAAACTAAACTTCTTGTAAAAGATCCCAAAAAAAAAAACCCCCAAGGGGAAAATATTACTTTTTAACCCTCAACTTTACCACCCATAAAAAATTTAAAAGGGGAAATAAACCCCTTTACCAAAAAAAAACCAATATCTTTAAAAAAAAACCCATAAAAACTGGGGGTTTTCCTAAAATGGGCCAATATTGTAAAATAAAAAACACGGCCACCCAAAAACCCCCTTCTACCTCCAAAAGAAAAACTACATTTCCCCCCCCCCCCAAAACCTTTCCCAAACTACTAAAACCCACTTAATAAAAAAAAAAAAAAAACATAGGAAACTCAAAAAACCAAAATTCCCAAACTAACCAACCGAATATAAAAAAAACCCCCCACTCTTCTTTCCCCCCACACCCCAAACCCCTTAATTAGAAAATAAATAAATAATTAAAATTTTTTATAAAAAATTTTATTTTTACCCCAAAACCCCCTTTCACAACCAAAACCATAACCCCCCATTTAAACCCAACAAAAAAATCCCCTAAATTTTCCCTTTTTCCCAAAAAAAAAACCTTAAAAAACCCAGAATCTCCAAAACACTCTCCCCTTACCAAACCCCCTTTTTTTCCCTGGGGAAATCGAAATTCCAAAAAACACAACAAAACCGTAAAAACCCCCCCTTTTGGGAAAAAAAACTAAAAAGCTCAAAAAATAAATTTACACAAAAATTCAAATCCTAAAAACTTCTAATTTTAAAAAGGGAAACACCCCCCAAAAACCAAAAATTTAACACAAAAAAAACTAAACACCTTTTTTCCCAAACCAAAAAACCCTAACACCTCAACTCCACCCTTTCCCCCTGCAATTTAAATTTCCCCCCCTTTTAAAAAACCCCTTTAACTAAAAAAGGGCACCCCCCTTTTAAAAAAATGGACCCATAGAAGTTTTTTTATGAATAAAGGGGGTTTTAAAATTTTAAAAACTTTTTGGGGAAGGGCGGAACCCGGGGAAAAAACAAAAGTGGGGGGGGTTTTTGGGGCCAAAAAACCAAAAAAAAGGGGGGGCACCCCCTTGGGGGCCAAAAACCATCCACTGTGAAAAACGGTAAACCCAAGAAATCCAAAAAAGGAAAATCAACCCCAAAGGGAGAAAACCCCCAAAACCGATTACTCAGGGAAAACCGTCTATTGGGGTTTTTTGGGGGGAAGTGGGGGGGGGGGGGGGGGGGGTTTGGAAAAAAAAAAAGGGTGGTTTTGGGCCCGGAACAAGGCCCCAAGGATTAAAAATTTTAAAGCAAGGTAGGGGGAAATTTTTGCCACTCCGGGAAGACTCAGCATAGTCCGGGAAATAGTTTCAATACAGCAGTGACGAAACAGCAAGCGGGGGAAAAACCCCCAAAAAACCTGGGTAAAAAAATTTTTAAAACCAATTAAAAGGAAAGGGAAAAAAAAAAAAAAAAAAAAAAAAAAGGGGAAACAAAAGGGGGCCAAAAAAAAGGAAAGAAAGGAAAGAAAAGGAAAGGCAAACTGAAAAAATTAAGAAAAAAAAAAAAAAAAAAAGCTTGGGGAAAAACTAGCACAAAACGGGGAAAAGGTTTAACAACCCAAGACAAAAAGGGGAAGTGTCTCACTGAGACCAGGATATTCTAAACAATGACAAATAGCTCGACCTTATAAAAAGAACCGCAGGAGATCCGAAGTCCTTAATGTACCCGCAACAAAACACGACAGTCACCCTATCCTCCGAGAAGAAGTGGAACGCAGTCAGATCGCGAAAAAAGGGGGAAATCGCGGGGGTGACAACATTCCGCTGAGTTGGTTTAAGCTGGGGGGAAGCATGACAGCGCCCTACTAAAAATCTTCAACAAATCTGCAGAAGGAAAATGGCCAACCCATGGGCACAGTCCACCATCACCCCTCCCCAAGAAAGGAAATCTCAACAAAGTCATAAAATTTCCGCACAAATCCCTCATATGCCACCCAAGCAAGGGCATGCTGCAATAATATGAATAGACTAAGCCACAAGCAAGACCACATTGCGAGGAACAACGGTTTCGAGCAGGGGCGCAGCACAACGAACAAAATTTAACCTAGAATACTATGTGAGCGGGACCTTTAACATCAAAAAGACCTTTACCACGTATTTTCGATTTTAAGAAAGGATTTGACAGGGGTGGGCATGCAGCTTTGTGGGGAACCATGAATTTTTTCAGCATCAATGCAAACCTATCAGAGTCCCTCAAACAGCTGTACAGCGAGGGGGCCCCTGCATGTACTACAACAACAACAAATTGGGAATGGTTTCGAAAAACATTGGAGAAGGGAGGGGTTCTACTCTCACCCCCTTTTCAACATCTTCCTTGAGGAATCAGGCGATGCACTGGGAAAATCATGAAGGATCCCCATTGGTGGCAAACGATCACAAAAAAACCCCCCCGCTCGCAGATGACATTGAGGAAAAGCGGATCAGAAAAAGTTGCCAGTAACGAACACTTGAATAAGGCCCCAAAAAAACGCAGGAAATCATGCAGAGAAAAACCCAAAATGATGACTAATAACACCCAAAGGCATTAGCACTGAATCAGGTAATACCAAAGCTGGGAAACAGTTCAAAGCTTCAAGTCCGGGAGCCTGTATCGACCCGGGACCCAAACCAAAATGGGATGCAGGACTGCACGACATAAAAAACTTTGTCAAAAAACTAAAAACCCCCGGAGAGATAAAAATACTCACTTATCCCAAGATCAGAATAATGCACTCCCTTGTCTACCAATTTTTGTATCCCTTTAATCATGGGCCCTGACGCAGATTTTGGGGGAAAGACAGGGGTGGAGATAATGCTTTCGGAGACTCCTTGGGGATCCCCTACAAAGACCACTAACAACGAAAGCGTGCAAACAGAATCCAGCAAACCCTTGGGCCCTATAAACCTTCTAAATCGTGAAAAAAACGTTTAAAATTAAATGGTAAGAGCATGTCACAAGATCCAAAAGACTTGCAAAGACGTTTTCAAGGCACTGTCCAAAGGGAAGAAGAGGCAGACCAAGAAGGCTGGGAGGGTAACTCAGCGAATGGCAGGCCTAGAACTCAACAAAAACCTGAAAAGGCAGAACAGAGAAGGAATGGGGGGAAATGGTTTTTGACTTGGGGTGCCCCCACGGTCGTCAACACGGGGCAATATTATAATAATATAATATATTAATAATAATATATATAAATATATATAAAAAATATTAATATATATATATATATATTTTATACATACATCAAATACTTAGAAACTTAGAATTAGAAAAAAAGGTATAGTCTGGACGTGACAAAAAACTTTGGATATGAGACTCTTTCCTACCCCATATAATAATCCCATTTTTTGGCCCCCTGAAGGAGTAAGTTAAGCCCCAAAAAAAGGGAAAAAAGTGCTCATGTAAAAGCATTTTCCCTGATTTCGGCAAACTCTCCACAGCCTCCCATCCATACAAAAAGGTAAAGGGTCCCCCTAACCGCAAATCGTAAGGAGCGAGGCGTCAAGACCTCACTTCTCCGCATATTTAGGCGGGGCCCCGCCCCTCTCCTCTCCCTTGCTGCTTTTGCCTCCCGACCCAAAAAAGGGAAGGTACCCATTGACAGCTGGGTGAAATGGGGACTGTACGAGGCAAGGTGCGCAAATGGTCACCTACCAAGGGTAACCCCGCCCGATGTGCTTAAACCTTTTCTTGGGGGAAGCAGTGCCGACCAATGATCATCCACTGCATATTTGCAAGTAATCTACGAGGGGGCAGGACGGATACTCAGTGGTCAGCCTGCTTTTTCCCCAAACAAGGTTTAAAGCGTTGAGCGGCATGGTTAAAATGGATGGGTACTATTTGCACCCTTTACTTCAGAGGGGCCCCCATTTATCCCCTGTAAAGGCTTCCTTCCATCTTTAGGGTCAGGGGAAATCAGCAGCGAGGGAGAGGAATGGTGCCTCCTCAATATGTGGGCCCCTGAAGAAGCTGAGATCTCTATACCTTTTCCCCAACAAGTACTAGGTTTTGGGACCCTTTACCTTTCCGAAGAATGTTTGACAATCCCCAGCAGTACCGAATACCAACAGGAAGGGGAAAATGATCTTGGGACTCCCTTCCCCCCCACCAGACTGCCAAGTTTAAACCTCAACAGTTCCCTTTGCAAAGGGGCAATGTTGTTGTCTCCTTAGCTGAGAAAAAAGGGGCCCTGCTTTTCAACCCAAATGCTATTTTGCATGTTTTCCCCTGTTCACCCCTTCATTTTCTTCCCCTAACCCCCTTCGGTGTCTAGGGGGCACTGAGTGATGAATGTTGCACCATTGGCTCCATTTTCAACAGTTTTGGGGAATGCCTGGGTTTTGGGGAAAACTCTTCCTGGTCCTTGGTGTTGCTGCCCATTTCTTCACGCCTGCCGCCTTTTTCTTCTTTCCCCCGCACTGCTCCTTGTATATGGTTTTGGGCACCCATCTGATCTATCACAGTCTGTACCCTCGAGCTTCCTTTCTTGATTTGGGGCAGCAGGGCTTCATGGGGCTTTTCTTGTTGGGGGATGGGTTTTTTGGAAATTCTTGGTTCGTATGGGTTACCCCCATAGTGTGATTATTTGCACTGTAAAAAAAACTACTGACACCAGTGTTTACACAGAACGACAGTATCCAGTCTTTTGGGTTTTAAAAAAATTTAATTCTTGAAAGAACATAGCACCCATACAATCATGGAATAGTGAACAAGAAAAGGTTTTACAAGTCCTAGCATTATCCCCAGAGCCCAAAATCCATATCTTTTTAAACTAAAGAATGACTATTTTGGGTTCTTATTCAAGAAACATCGCAGTCATTTCCTGGAAAAAACAAATGTATTGGTGAAGCATTTTTACTTTTTTTAAAACCCAACACAGGGTTTTTATTTTAAAAGGGACCAAATTTTTAATAAACTTTCTGTTTAGGACCAGTTTCCAAGAAACATTTTTTTTGTTGAGTCAAACCCGTTTGGGTAGGGAACAGACACAGAAAAACAGACACCATGATGTATTTTCCTTCCTTTCCCTCAGACACCGCCATGTTTCTTCCACTCCCCGGAAGAACTGCAGGCTGAAACAGTCAGGGAAAATTTTGGGAAAGGGTCAAAAAACCACCCTTTCTAACTTTGAAAAATCGGGTTTTTTGGGAAACTTTAAATGGAAAAGAGACTTTCAGTTCTCATTTTTTGTGAATGATGCCTGTTTTTTTTTACCTCTGGCATTTTCACTTTGCTGTTGTAGCTTTTTTTGTAAGGGGTCATGATGGTATACAAAGGCGAGATAGCTCAGCGTGATTACCAGAGGGGGTGACCGTTTTTAGCCTTGGTTTCAGTCAGTCCCCCTTCACCCAGCTATAAAAGGGACCTGCCCTCTTTAGGGACAGGAAAGGTAAAGCAGCAAGGGAGAGGAGATGGGTGCCGCCCTCAATATGCTAGCCCCTAGAGAAGTTGAGGTCTCTGACGCCTCGCTTCCCTAAGACCACATAGGTTATTGGGCACCATAACCTTTTTTACGTGTATGTATGTTCACCCTGTTTGTTAAAATCTTGCATAATTTTTCTGTACAAGAATTAGTGAGGAGACAATTTTAGATCTAAGTTACCCTTAAGCTAGGAAGGTAATGTTAATATGATTATTTTAATCTATGGGAGGAAAGAAAAAATGCTGTGCCCTTGCTAATGATTGTCGATTTTCTGGATAAACTTTTCCTTGTTACAGAGATCTCAGTGGCCACACAACGCTACCTACACGTGCTCTGCATCACATTTTGCATATTACTTTTCTATCAATCAGGCTAGAAGTAATCATAATTGAATTGTATCTTCATAGTGCAGGTATTTAAACCATTGGAATCAGTGCTATTTACACACAACACACACACACACACAACCACACAACACACAAACACACAATACACAACACAAACCACACACACACACACACAAAACACACACACAATACACAACAACACACACACAAAACACACACACAACCACACACACACACACACACACACACACACACACACACACACACACACACACACACACACACACACACACCACGCACACACACACCCCACACACACAACCACATGCCTTGGTATTCCAGCAGTCACCACCAACAACGAGTATGCCTGTCATGTCAAGCATTGTTGATAACCGTCTGAAGTTCCATGTACATCTCTTCAGTTCGGTCATCAACATAGCCACATATGGTAACAGCTCTCCAGGGACAGGATAGCTCAGTGGTCACAGCACTCGCTTTCTCCCAGCCAAGGTTAAGCAGCGTCGAGCGTGGTTACCACTTGGATGGGTGACGGACCGTTTGCGCGCCTTGGCTTCAGTACAGTTACTACAGTTCACCCAGCTGTAAGTGGGTACCTGCCTCTTTAGGGTCAGGGAAGGTAAAGCAGCGAGGGAGAGGAGATGGGAGCCACCCTCAATATGCTGGCCCCTAGAGAAGTGAGGTCTCACCTTTACATTTTTTGTTTAGTTTTGTTAGTGATATTTTCAGTTTATCATTTAAAAAATGGCTTCAGTTGTCATATGGCATTTCTGAACACCCCCCCCCCCCCAAATCTGTTTTTGTTTTTTGTCATTTTGCTGTTCTAAACACTTGTGTGCGTGTGTGTGTGTGCGCGCGTGTGTGCGTGTATGTGTGTAAAAGTAAGCCAGTCCTTGGTTAACATCAGACACCTTTCGATGACAAAGTAACCGACTCCTGTGACCTTGCCCTGACCTTTGAATGCCAACATTGACCCAACTTGTAAACAAGCCATGGATAACGTTGTATACAAACGTCAGGCCAACACCGGACACCTCATGATTTCCTCCTGTGCCCCTGGGGATACCCGGGGCCTGGCAGTATAAATAGCATCCCCACCTTCTGGAAATTCTGTGCTAGGACTTCCATCTATTCTTTCCCTCTCTTTCCATCTGCCTTGTTCTATTTCATCCTGTTATCTCCTTCTTGTCCATTCTCTTGCCTATTTTTCAGAAAGGCTTTGAAGGTAACATATTTCTCCCACACTGAAGTCGGATGCACTTAACGGCAGCGCATCGCATTTTCGTTCATGTGACAGGACAACAAGAGTTGCTGTCTGAGCATTCGAAGAAGCAGAAGAAGGAGTAGCCTTGTAGTAGCAGGCTAGGCATCTGTCAGTCTCGTAAGACTGTGGAGTTGCGCTCTAGGTGTTTATGATACCTCCAGAGCGCAAAGCCTGGGTAAGTCAGTGTGGGGGGCAAGCTGTTACCCATGCAGCAGACACACAACCCCACCCCATCTCTCCACGTCGCTAGAATGGTCCATTGGAAAGGCCATCACCGATACTCATGGTTCTAGTACTGTCGCAGGAGTTGCCAGAACGATGCTGTATCGATCAGTTTTTCCCCACCATATATGTGGCCGCAATCTGATAATACACAGTCTTACAAAAGCCCAGAGTATAAGATTAGATGCTGACCTGGTGCATTCCAAAGTGTTGGGAAAGGCAAAGGTGGTGAAGGTGTCCCATAACCTCTGCAGTCGTTGGGGGAGCGAGGTGTCAGAGACCTCAACTTCTCTAGGGGCCAGCATGTTGAGGGCGGCGCCCATCTCCTCTCCCTCGCTGCTTTCCCTTCCCTGACCCTGAATAGGGCAGGTACCCATTTACAGCTGGGTGAACTGGGGGACTGTACTGAAGCCAAGGCGCATGAACGATCATTCATCCACGTGGTAACCACGCTATAGGTATAAAAGAGGATGTGTATTCCAGACAAGATTTCTGGGATCAGGAAGGACAGGACAGCCTGGTGGTTAAAGTGATGCGCTCCTGATCTGCTGACCTGGGTTCGAATCTCGTTCAAGAGGAGTTTTTCCTCCAGAGTTAACATCAGTGCCGACTACTCCCCCCCCCTCCCCCTTCCCGGAAAAAAAGCAACTTCTTCGGATGAAACTATAAATTAAAGTCCCGTATGCGAATGCACGCAGAATATCTTGCAAACACGTTAAAACCCGTTCCGTTTTTCAAATGAGTAGACCATTGTGTGCCAGTGGGAATGGATGACAACATTGACAAAAGTGCATACACACTGGGACCAGATGTGAAAAAGCACACGAGTGCTTATTCCATTATCCTCGATATAAAGAACAAAATAAAACAAAAGGAGGTTCTTTCAGCAGCGTTGCTGTGGCAGCATCGGCAGCAGTGTGGAGCAGTGCTATAATTATGCTTTCTAGGATGAATGGTCGAACACTACTTCATTTCCAAAGTGTCCACACCGACTTCTGAAACAGATAGAAGTTCAGCAGATAGTCCAGCTGCCAATGCAGGAATACTGGTCAAACCCTGCAAATGAGAGTGACGGGCTGAATTTTGGCATACACATACTTGGGACCCTCCTCTACAATATTGGCATGGGAAACATCATATTGGCCAATTGTTTCCCACTTATTTTGATGATCAAAGATATATGGCCCACTTATCAAAGCCCGCCAAAACTGTAACGCATCTTTACTTGTTCATCTTTTTATTTTTGAAGCAGCTCTTAATTAATTGTACATAGTTTCTTTGTGGCATCAAAAATGATTGCAAGACTACACACAGCAATGAGTGATACTAGATTTGTTTGCATAATCTTTCATACATAAACATTTGAAAGAAAAGAATATCGCTTTGTTTGTCTAACACAGAAGCACGGCTCCAGGATTTCACTTTATGCTTGAAAATGTATGGAGCTGATGTTTATCTTCATCTACACACAGACACACACACGTGCATGCGCATGCATGCACACACACATGCACACACGCATACACACACGCATGCACATGTATGCTGTGACAGTGTAATGATGACGTTCACTGATTTGATTGACCAGGATTTGTAGAAAGAGGAAAACAACACTTGACCAATACCAGTAGCAACAGCAGCAGAAGCAGCAACAAAAACAACAACAACAACAGACACACATGAACAATTGTGCACACACGTACTCACACACACACACACACACACACACAGGCACGCACACGCAACACACACACACACACACACACACACACAACACACACACACACACACACACACACACACACACAAAAACAAAACACACAAAAGGATAGCCTGGTGGTTAGAGTGATGTATTCGTGACTTACTAACCCGGGTTCGATTCTTGTTCAAGAGGATTTTTCCTCTGGAATTAACATCAGTGCTGACTCCACTCTCCCCAAATGTCTTTCATATGAGACTATAAGCTGAGGTCCAGTGTGTAAATGCACACAAAACATCTTGTGCACATGTTAAAACCCATTCCACTTTTCAGAAGAGTAAGCCATTGTGTGCTGGTGGGAACGGATGGCAAAATTTGCAAAAACATGCATCCACACAGGGACTGGATGAAGAAAAGCACATGAGTACTTATTCCATTATTGTCGAAATAAAAAGAATAAAATAACATAAAACACACACACAATCACTTGAAAGTGTCACAGATGGCACGCGCACGCACGACACACACACAACAACACACACACACACACACACACACACACACACACAACACACAACACACACACACACACACACACACACACACACTACACCACACAACACACACACA
Source organism: Rapana venosa (assembly GCA_028751875.1). NCBI lineage: Eukaryota > Metazoa > Mollusca > Gastropoda > Neogastropoda > Muricidae > Rapana > Rapana venosa. The sequence continues at coordinate 28,974,359 of CM054168.1, read as the reverse complement.
CACACACACACACACACACAACACACACACAAAACACACACACACACACACACATACCCCTGGACTTGCAGGAAAAGGGAAAGTACTGTCATGTGCTCTGATCCCTACTGCAGTCATCACATCCACCCCATGTACACAAGGCCATACACTGCAAACTGGCTTTGAAGCATTGTCAGCATACATTCTCCACAGGCAGCTTACAGCCACAGTGGATCAGTTCTTGATGGCTTCCTCTCCCTGTGGCAGTGTAGTCCACACAGGTCTGCCTCCATCCATGATCCTGTTCTTTCTGCTGACACATAGTCCAGGGCAAGGAAGGTCTGGTGCTTTCACCAAACTCTGTCCCCATAATGATGTGACCACTTTGGTAAACAGATCATAAGGTGTGCTGCTGAAGCACACTGAAAATAAATGGAATGGGCCCCAGCTGTTGTCTTCCCGTTGTACACATCTTTTTCCTGGTGTTATCCACACTTTGCAATACTTTGGTCCTGTCATACAACAAAACGTTGAAGAACCTACATCATTGAGCCAGGTATGGGCAGGGTAGCTGGTTGTTGCATCATGAGCAGGGGGGCATCAGTCACTTGTGGCTATGCAGCCCATGTATTCCACGCCCTAGTCTTTCCTTTTCCCAGAGAAGAACACACAGTCACTCCCTGTCAATGCATAGAAGGCTGGCAAGGCTTTGGAGTACTTTGGACCAAGCTGAGTGGCTGTTGTGTGGGATGTTAGGTAGTTAAAGTATGTCCCAACTCTAAGAGCAATCTGCAGTTCATAAACTGCAGTTAACTGGACACAGGCAACAGCAAGTGCCACTACATCAGTATCCGTTGTCCTAATGAAGACTTTCTGCAGGGCCTCTGTGATACAGTCATCCACATGTAGCGTTAGAGGAGTGTCTGCTTCCTCAGGGCCACAAGGTTCTAGTCTGCTGGTGTCTTTGCTGGATGAGCACAGGGTTTTCTTGGCAGTTGTACATATAAGGATCTTGTCATGGACTTGTGCTTTGTCCAAATAAGTCTGTGAGGAACCTGAACAGTTCAATTTTGTTCTCATTTACCTGCAGAAAATGTTGCCAGTTTCCTGGAATCTGTGCTGAAGCCATAACCCTTCTTCGAGCACCAGAACCTGGCTTTTTTCATGTAGCAGACGTCAAGCTATAGATATCAAAAGCAATGAAAACCCGTGATACTGAATCAAGCTGGCACATAATATATGGGGAAAGACAGATGGCATCCACATATGCCTGAAAGGTAGTTGTCAGCTTTGTGATGACATTTAGATGAGAGCACCACCATCAACAAGCCTGGGCATCTACTTGTGGAGCACTGTCAGGAATAAGGACAAGTACTATTTCATGAAGGATATTTTGTGCAAATACAGAAGTCTTTAACTAGACAGTTCTGCTTTCAGTGACATCATCCAGTACATCATCAAGAATGGATGTAAAGATGACAACAACCGCAGCAGGGATCTCATCAGACAATGAAGCTGAACAACTATTACCAAGCCATGTTTCTGGGCCTGAAGACAAGCTGTCAGATCAGCTTTGGACCCTGATCTAAACTGACCAAGTGCAGGTCAAGTCAAGTTAAGTCAAGTCAAAAACACTTACCAGCCGCCATGGCGCAGTGGTTAGCGCCTTGGGTTACGGACTGGAAGGTCGCGGGTTCGATTCCCATAAGAGTCATAGGGATTTTTCGGACTCCGGCCGGCTCCTACCCAGAGTGAGTGTGCTGTGGGCTCAGTGGGAAGACTGGGACCACACAGTCGAGCTTCATCCACTTAACGGATGCGAATTTGAGAGTGTTGCTCAAATTACCTGACCAACACTGCAGGTGTCTGTATCTCTCGGGCCCGGTTGACGCCGGGATATATTATGATAGTAAGCGTAGAGTACAACCCTGTCAAGTAGTCTCAAAGCATATGCACTTCCACAGCAGCATCTTTACGTCATCCTCATTGTCATTGATCATCATCATCATCATCAGACCCGTGACCTTGGCGGTCGTGGGGGAAACATGAAAGACGATGCCGTGGTAAGCCTCCTCCATCCATCTCGGTCCTCGGCTCTGCGCAGTAGTGCCGAGTCATCATCCTGGTCCATTCTCTGATGTTGTCCATCCATGACTTGTTCTGTCTTCCCCTCCTTTTGCCACTTCGAGTGTTTCCCTGCAGTACTGTTTTGGGCAGAGTGTTGTGGCGGGTGACGTGGCCGAACCATGTCAGTTTTTCTTCTGACCGATGGTGAGAGGGGTTCCTGTGGACCTGCCAGCCGTGTTATTTGACTCTTGACAAATTCGTTGGTCTTGCGTTCTCTCCAGGATATGCCCAGTAGTTTTCTATGGCATTTTGTATTTCGAATGACTGGATTCGCTTTGCTGTTTCAGCAGTCAATGTCCAGGTTTCACTTCCGTACAGCAGGATCGACTGAATTAGGGCTTTGGTAGAGCTTAGTTTGATTGGGAACTGATCTCTTTACTTTTCCATATGGTGTGAGTTTTGTCATGGAAGATGTTGCCAAGGCTATTCTGACTTTGATTTCTGTGTCGATCGCCCGTCCTTTGTGAGGTAGCGCGAGGTATTAAAAGCGTCTACCTCCTCCATTTGTTGGCCGTTCATGTAAATTTTAGCGGTGGCATTGCTCGTGCTGTTCACAAAACTTTTACTTTTCTCCGAGCTCACCTCCACCCATATGCCCCCAGCTCTGTTCTCAAGTCTGGTCGTAAGATCTTGCAGCTCTGTGTTACTTCCGCCCATGAGGTAATGTCACGGCAAACCGTAAGTTGTTGAGGGGTCTGCCGCCAAGGAGTGGAGGGTGGAAAGTCATGGGGGGTTCTCTCTCATGATGTTTTCCAAGAACAGATTGAAACGGGACGGGAGTTTAACAGGCATCCTTGTCGGACCCCAACTGTGGTTTTGAAGTAGTCTCCGACCGATTGTTCAGAAGGACTGCACTGCTTGCAGTGTTGTATAGTGCTTGAATGGTTTGCACTAGTCCTTCTTCAATGCCAAACTTCTGAGGACCTGCTCAGGCCTTCGTGCATACTCTGTCGAAAGCCTTCTTGAAATCGATGAAGTTGTGGAACAGGTCTCTCTGATGTTGAAGATGTTTTTCCATCATGATGTGGCAGTTAAAAATCTGTTCGATTGTGCTCCTCCCTGCCCTGAACCCAGCTTGTTCCTCTGCAAGGTGTTCTTCTGCCTCCTTCTTGAGTCGATTCAAAATAACTTTGAGCATGATCTTGCTGGCGTGGCTGATGAGGCTGATTGTTCTATGGTTTTGGCATTGGCGTAAATTCCCCTTCTTGGGCAGGGGTAGGGATGAGTAAATTGTGTCCAGTCTGTTGGCCACTGTTTTGTCCCCCAAAAATCTTCTGACAGATAGCTGTAACATATGTGATGACTGTTTCGCCACCATGCTTGAGCAGCTCTGCTGGTATATTGTCTGCTCCTGGGGATTTTTCCTACGGGGAAGCTGCGGATGGCTTCTTCCACTTCTTCCTCAGTATAGGAAATGGCGAGGGTGCTCTTGATGTTGCTGTTTTCCCTCTTCTATTATGCTCTTGTCAGGTTGTATTGGGTAGTTTTACAGTTCTTGACAATATTCAGACCACCTGTTCAATGCAGCTGAGCTTTCTGTAGGGAGGTTTCCGGAGCTGTCTTCAATGATTTGATGTTTTTGGTTTGAAGTTTTTTTGGGTGAGTTTCTTCAGGGTGTCGTATGCCTTTTTACTGTTGCCCACTTTCATGTTTTTTTTCGATCTCATCACATTGATCACTGATCCATTCTCTCTGGCCTTTTAAAATTGACTTCTTCACGAGATTGTTTGGCCTCCCGGTATTCTTTAGGGTTGGAAGACCTGGTTTGGTTTCAGTGCTCTTCTTGTATCGCAGAGGTCCAAAAATGTCATTGGTAGCCATGCTGGTGTTTTTCCTCTGACGACCGAGTACCTCCTCTGCTTTTCTCGGACTGCCTCATTGAAGTTGTTGGGGAGGTCATTGATTCATTGTCCAGAGGGTTAATGCCGCAAAACGTCCGCCAAGCTTAGCTTGGAAGATTTTCCTCGACATCTGGATCTTTTAGTTTGTCCACGTCAAATTTGATACGTGGTTTGCAGGCTGTTTGTTTTCTTCAGCTTTATTTTGAATACCAGCAGCACAAGGTCGTGGTCACTGCCTATTCGCTCCAGGTAGGTTCTTGTTCTGGCTCGTTGATGGGGGATTTGAAGCGCCCGTGTGTTAAGATAAAATCTATTTGGTTTGGATCTTGCCGTTTGGCGCATGCCAGGTTGTCCTCCTTGACTGCTTGGGGGATAGAGGGTATTGGCAATGGTAAGTCTGTGGGTGCAGGCAAACTCCAGCAGACGTAGTCCCCTGTCGTTGGTCTCCCCAGTTCCAAACTGACCAACGTTCCGGCCCATTGGTTGTAAGAGTCAGGACCTACTTTGGGGTTAAAATCCCCTTGGGTGATGATGATGTCCTTCTTGGGTATTTTTTTTAATGGTCACTTCAAGATTTTTTCATAAAATTCTTCTACTTCTTCATCTGTATGGTCAGATGGGTGGTGCATAGATTTGTAAGATGGTTGTTCTTTGGGTTGGCCGACACCCGATGCTGATAATCCTGCGGAAGCCGGTGTACAGCTGAATAAAGCCCCCACTACTTCCTTTCTGACAATTTTAAAAGCCCCCTCCATGTTGGTATGTTTCTCTTGGCCACGACCAGATCTTGGTTTCCATGATCATCATGCAAATTAAAAAAAAAATTGCCCCTGATTCGGTGGGCCTGGTTTGTCCTGGTCTCATGGTGACCTCAATTCGGTTGCCCATACACTTCTGTGCCTGTGGTGAGTTTGTGTCAAGCCCTTTTGGGTTGAAAAGGTTCGCGGGACGTCGTTGGAGGGACTTTGTGTTCCACCTGGTGGGCAACTCACTCAGTCCCGGCTCCGCGACTGACTAATACTGTCGTTAGTAGGGGGCTTATTAGGTGGTGTCCTGCGTATTTTAGCTCAGAACAGGCACCACTGAACACCACCAAAGTGACCCAGCAGCAGTGCAGGGCCCCTTGGCTGGTGGCCCCACGGGGGCCCTGATAGTTGATGGGCCCCTGTGGACTTCCGACCCTGAGGTTGAGACATAACAAAAAAGGGGTGTGGTTGGGGGCGGGAGATTGGAATGAGCAGCGTGGGAAAAATGGGACGGGGTCGTCAGAAGATGAGGCAGCAAAAAAAAAAAAAGTCAAAAACACTTTAATCAGCCCATTGGAGAACAGTTACGAAACGACAGCACATTGATACGAATCATAATCTTGAAAGACACAAGAAGGCAACATTTCATATGTTTAAAACATTCCAAGCTTCAAAACAAAAAATATCACACACAACACACACAACACACACCCATGGCACGCACGCATGCACACATACACACAACTGAGAAACTCTCAAACTAAAACCAAATGATTTAATTTGCAAAGATAGAGTAACATCTATTGCAATAGGGGAATAGCAGATTAAAAAAAAACAACAGCAAAATTTGCGACAAATTACAAACGTCTGTGTTATCTCATACTCCACTGCCTCCACTATGATTAATGAGACTACACAGGCACTTGCATAATACTAGACATAAATACATTTTCTTATGCACCCTGCAAAATACGCCAACACACTCACGCATGCACACACACAAGCACACACGGGAGGAAGAAAGAAAGAAAGAGAGATAGATTTTCCAATTTTTAGACTGACAGGATAGGTGAAAATGAAGACACCATTGTTAGATTGACAAACAGGTACAATATGAAAAAACTGCAGTAACACACACACCATGCACGCACGCACGCACGCCACATAGAGTTCCTATTTTTAGATTGACAAGAAGGTAAAATTTAAAACACTGCAGTAACACACATGCACCCACGCAGAACCAAACCCCCACCCCACCCAACCACGCACGCACACACACACAGAGGTGAAAGGGTATGTACTGGTAGCCATTAAGACGTTAAATAAACTTAACATAATTACTTTCCGAGCACACTAACACATTTAAGATCAAAAAAGTGTCGTCTGACTTTAATGGCGATAGCATCGGTAATCTGTTCGAAAAAATTTAATGAGTCAAGTGGCTTGCCACCAAAAACACAGGAAGAAAGAAAGAAAGAAAGAAAGAAAGATAGATAGATAGATAGATAGATAGATAGAGACAGACAGACAGACAGACAGGCAGGCAGGCAGACAGACAGACAAAGTAGACAGACAGGCAGGCAAACACGTATTGATTGATTGATAATCTTTATTCCCAAGGGTAACAGATACATATTGACATACTTTTTTTCATCCAGCCCTTGCCCTGAGAAAGGACTATTTTTAATAATCACAACTAATAATTTCAAGCAAACATAAACGTTTTTTTTATATGAAAGAGAGAGAGGACTATTTTTAATAATCACAACTAATAATTTCAAGCAAACATAAACTTTTTTTATATGAAAGAGAGAGAGGACTATTTTTAATAATCACATCTAATAATTTCAAGCAAACATAAACAACGGGTTTTTTTATATGAAAGAGAGAGGACTATCTTTAATAATCACAACTAATAATTTCAAGCAAACATAAACAACGTTTGTTTTTTTATATGAGAGAGAGATTTGTCAATCTCTCTCTGGCATCAACAAAATCAAATCAGTGAGGAAGCTGGTATACCAAAAATATAAAAAGAGACCAAAACTGAAACCACAATGAAAAACAAGAGAGAGAGAGAGAGAGAGAGAGAGAGAGAGAGAGATTTTGATCCTAATGGTGTACCATACTTACACACTGGGTTATTCAACACATAAGTGGCTGTGCCCACAGTCACACAAACAAGACAACAGTAGATGACTGAAAGTCACTGTGACAAGTAAAACGTCCTCTGCTAGAGTTACAAATACTGTTTACAAAAGTCTAATTCAATAATGGTGAAATGGTGCGATTGATTAAAAGAACATTACAACAAGGAAACAGGCTGGAAGGGGAGAAGGAGGCTGGTAGGGGCAGGGTAGAGGGGATGGCTGATTAAGTTTACCAGTCAGTTAGATCTAGGTCACGCTTTGCCGCCCTAGAATTGTGTAAGAAGAGTAAATCAGCGTATATCTACAGTTTCTGATCCCAAAACCTAGTCAGACATTATTTAAATGAAATCTGATGGTCAAAATTATGCATAAAGGAATGTATGCTTACTTTCATTTGTAGTATTCATACTAGATCTATCCGGCTGTCTCTGTCACCTTTCTCTTCCTCCTGGCGATCGAATGGAACCATGAGATTTCAATGGATACAGAAGAAATGGAATCCGTGGACACAGTGGGAGCAGCTGGATGATCTCGACTTTGCAGACGGACTGGCCTGCTTTCTCACAGCGCCAACCAGATGCGGACAAGATCAGAAACTAGCAGCACCTCATTACAAGTTTGTCTCATATCTATGAAGGCAAACCAAGATTCTCAGATCAACGCATTGAGTGAGGCCCCAGTAGTCACACCTAAAGGGGAGGATTGGCAGAAGTGGAGAATTAGTACTGAGTAGCATCATTACATGCATGTGGGCCAGACGCGGAGTCAGAGCAAGAATTGGCAGGGATGTGAGGGCAGCGTATCCCGTGCAGCTGAAGAACATCTGGAGGCTCAAGGTTGTGTCGACCGCACAAAAGATCAGGCTGTTCAACTCAAACGTCAAGTCAGTCATACTATATGGGCGGAGACAAGGAGGACAACAAAGCCACATCAAGAAGGTGCAGCCTTCATAACGCTGTGAGAGAATCCTCCCAGATCACAGGCCCGACACTTCAGCAAGTAGCCCTGTGGCAATGTACCAACAGCTGCCAGGAGAATGGAAACTCAGCGCAGGAGATGGGGATGAATGGACACCTGAGAAGGAAAGCAGCAGGCAACCTCCACGGCGGCAATAACATGGAACCCCAGGAAAACGAAAAAAGGGAAGGCCAAGAAACCTGGCGAGCGACCATGAGGCAGAATCCAGAAAGATGGGATATACCTGGAGGACAGTGGAGAGATGAGGGACAGAGGACTCTGGCGGACGGTTGTCGGCTGGCTATGCTCAGGGGGAGTGTTGGGTAAGTAAGTAAGTAAGTAGTTCGTTAGCTGTAGGTCGATTTGCGCCCTAGAATTGTGTTAGACGAGTAATCCAGCGTATATCTACTGTGTTCTGATCTAAACGTATTAAGTCTTATTTAAATGCAATCGGCGGGTCAAAATTAGCATAAATGAAATGTATGCTTTCTTTCATTTGTAGTATCATAACAGATCTAATCTACTGGCACCTTAGTTATCGCCATTTGCTGAAGTCTGCTACGGTGTCAGACAAAGTGGTTACCCATGTTGGCGTCTTCAATTTAACACTTAATTTGAAGTTTTACTCCTTATTTATATGATTTCTGAAACGGGCTCGATTTTGAATTCATATTATCAAGATGGTAAAAAATTAGTACAAAGTTAGGCTGGGGGGGGAGGGGGGGGGGGGAGGAGAAGTGGAAAAGTGAAACACCGCCAGGCTGTGTGGTCAGAGGTTAGGGCCTCAGTGGCTTCTGGTAGGTCAAGCAGCGGGGGGGGGGGGGGGGGGGGGGGTGGGGGGGGGGGTGGGGGGGGGGACGTAGTCTTATCTATGGCAAAACGAAAGTGTCAAAAATGTCAGTTAGGGTGTGCATAACATAATAGCATTACCATCTCTCCAGGGTACAGAGAGTTTACTTGAGCGTAATATTGTTCACAATGGTCATAAGTTATGTATGGCAAAACTGGTTTCTCGTCACTCTTAAGACACCTAGAAAAATCTTAGCAGCTCTGCTAGAGTAACTTCCTCTGAAAATATCCTGTCCATATCGTTGTAGACCAGGTTGTGAATGGAAACTCGGCCTTTTGATTACTCGTCTTATGGCTGGCGTTAGGGCACAAGGATTGATAAGCGCAGTGATCACGCACTCACTTTCCAGCCAAGGTGAAGCAGATCGAGCGTGGGTTACCAATTGGATGGGTGATGCTTAGTTCGATTCCCAGTTCACCAGATGTAATGGGTTCCTGCCTCTTTAGGGTCAGGGCAGGTAAAGCAGGTGGGAGAGGAGATGGCCGCGCTCAATATGCTGGGCCCCTGGAGAAGTTGAGGTCTTGACGCCTTGATTCCTTGACGACATAGGTTTAGATGAATGTCATGATCTGTTTTGGTGATGGATTTAAGTTTGCTGCAAACCAAAAAGTGGAGTTACATTTCTTTATTATTCTCACTATGATTATGTCACCTTTTTGATGGAATTGATGTTATGAATGTTGGATGGAGTTGGGATTATTTTTTAGTGAACGACCGCTGTAATGATAAGGTACTGATAACTAGTAAATAAAAACGCACATTGGACTTATTAATGGGAAGAGGAATGTATCAGTCCTGGTATGTAGTTTGTTTTGAGGGTACCGTAAGAAAGAAAAAATCAATGTTGTTCATACTTGGAAGTTCTCTTAGGATTCATAGTCCCCATAGAAACTGCCAAAGTGGAATTATAAGCACGGTAATTAAGGTAGGAACACAACGTTTGTATTAAATTCAAAATGGAAGCAGTTTTACAAGAAACAGAGGCATTAATCATTACCTTCCTCTCTGTTCTCTATCTAATCATAAGTTATGGCAACGCGGGATTTTAGCAAACAAAGTTGTATGGATGTTGATTAATATCTCAAGTCATGGGGTTTGTTGTTGTTGTTGTTGTTGTGTTGTGCAAATGTTTGCAAATCTCTATCTCTTTGTGACTTGCTTAGTGCGAGCTTAAGCGGTTGACAAATTCAAACAGATGTTCATGTCAACCAATGAGTCCTGACTTCAAAAATAATTACAGTGCGTAATATGTTGTATGTGTGTGTGTGTTGTGTGTGTGTAGATCCCCATACATTACCCTGTTCCTGTTAATATATTAGTATTATAAAGTTACAAACACCGACACACACCACAGGGAATACATATATATGTATAATTGACAAATAGGTGAGGAAGAAAAAAAGTGCAGGTAAAGTTACAACGTATTCCCATCATAAAAATGAGTTTTGTCCAAGATCGGACGAAAAAAAAATTCACTTTAAGAATACACTTTAGAAGGCAGCATTGGGAGAACCAAATTATTGAGTAAGGGGACATGCTTTGGCACTGACCTGACTCGAGTTTCGGCTCCTGGTTGAGCATGTCAGAGGTCCCGGCAGTGTTGGAAACCTCACTCATCTTGTTGTAGTAACAGCAGACACCCTTCGACACACAACATACACACATATATAAATAGTCTTGATAAAACCTACAATTTCTGCTGTGGGCCCATCCCTTCAAGCACACAGTGGAGGTAAAACAGTAAAACGGCAATCAACCACAACTGTATGTTTCAGCTTCATTTTCTTTTATTTCAGTCTTCAGCATAATTTCGCTTCCATTGAAGCTTCATCAGGCTGAATCAATTCTCTCTCTTCTCTCTCCTTCTCTCTCTCTCTTCTTCTCTATTATTTATATATTATAAATATATAGAGAGAGAGAGAGAGAGTGAGAGAGAGGAGAGAGACGTGTGTGTTGTGTATGTGTTTGTGCGCGTGTATTATATACATTATGTTACCATAAGAAATAGGGGATTACAGAAAAAAACCGGATAGAGAGGCCAGCCAAACAGTCAAACACGGCGCGCGAGCAACACACACAATAGATATAGTAATGATGTGATAGAGAGATAGAGAGGACGAAGGCAGACAGATAGATAGATAGATAGACTGGCACGATAGAAAGCTAGAAAGATAGATACATATATTTTATATATATATATTTATATATATATATATATATATATATATATATATAAAAATAGAGAGAGAGAGAGAGGTGGATGGAGAGCGAGAGAGAGAGAGAGAGATAGATAGATAGATAGATTAGATCGAGGTTTGTCCAGGCGTGAAAGCAGATGTTATTTGGACTATGTTTGTTGTTTTTTGTGTCTATCCATGTCTCTGTGTGTGAAAGGTTTGAAGTGACGACACAATGTATTTAAAGTTTAGTTTATCAGAACTATAAATCAGAGCGAGAGAGAGAGAGAGAGAGAGAGAGGAGAGATGAGTGAGCCGAGAGAAGAGAGAGAGAGAGTTTGACGAGAGAGAGAGAGGAGAGAGAGAGATCTGATTTATTAGTTCTTTATATTACGCAGCAGTGCGGCAACTGTCACCTTGGATTAATTAATGTGTTACTTGTTTTCTCTTTTAGTGTTAGAGGGACAGAACAAGCCACCTCTGAAAGCTGACATTCGTCAGGTTCTCTGGCATCTTGAGTTTTGGGACGGTCAGTGAGGAGTGCGGGTGAAGTGAGGTGCCAGAACACTATTTACACCTGACAGTGTGGGTTATAGGGCAATGTTAGGGATGTGTAGTGTATATATGTGAGTGTGTGTGTGTGTGTGTTGTGTGTGTGTTTGTGAGTGATATATAGTGTGCGAGTGTGTGTTTGTGCGTGTGTGTGTTTATTTTATTTATTTTATTTTTACACTTTAATCACGAGATTCGCTGCGTGAAAATCGGCTGCTCTCCCGGGAGAGCGCGTCGCCACAAGAGCAAGCGCACCCTTTTTTTTTTTCTTTTCTTTTGGTCAGCAACTGTTTGTTTGTTTCCTATCAGAGTGGCTATTTTCTAAGAATTTTGCCAGGGGGTCAACTCCCTTGTTGCCGTGGGTTTCTTTTACGTGCCGACTGAAATTTTTGTGTAACCACACGGACCTCGGTTTATCGTCTCATCCAAAAGACTAGCGCCCAGTCACCATCATGGTCTAATGGATGGGGGGAAAAATTTCTGGCCAACTGGGTACGAACAAAGCGCACACACCGACCCGGATTTCGCATTCTAGACAGGCGCGTTACCGCTAGACCACCGATCCATCGTATTGGATGTGTGTGTGTGTATGTGTTCGTGTGTGTGCGGGTGTGTGTGTGCGTGTGTGTGTATGTGTGTGGTGTATGTGTTGTGTGTTTCTGTGATTGTGTGTGTGTGTGTGTGTGTGTGTGTGTTACTTGTGTGTGGAGTGTGTGCGAGTGTGTTGTGTAAATTCAAAGTCAAACTTTTATTTACAAAATATTGTATGTGCGAGTGTTGTGTTAGCGTGTGTTTGTGTGAGTGTGTGTGTTTGTGTGTGTGTGTGTTGTGTGTGTGAGTTGCAGATTTGTGTGTGTATGTGTGTATGAGTGGTGTGTGTGTGTGAGTTGTGTGTGTGAGTGTGTGTGTTGTGTGTGTGTGATTCAGATTCAGAATCAGATAGAATATTTTATTGCCATTTAAGTATGTAGACTTATTTGACCACAAAAACATAACTATAAATCTTATCTATTTTGGCAAAGGGATGTTATCCCTAACAATGTGGTATTCTATTCTCATTTTTCTTTTTTCATAAACACTCATACACATATTCTGATGATATCTGCTTGTTAATTTTATCAACTTCGGACTATGTACACAGTGTGTGTGTGCGGTAATACAACATAAACATTCAACACCATTGATATTGTATTGTGTTGTATTGCTTATATTGCATTGTACTGTGTTGCATCTTAATCAATAGCTTAGTGTCGTTTTATCTGGAGTGTGGCACAGTGTAGAGTAATGATAATAATATAATACATGGAATTTATATAGCGAGATTTTGCAAACAAAACAAATTCAAAACGCTTTTCATTCATCTACTCTTTCACATGAGCCAGATACAATTAATAGGATTTTTTTAGAAGTTTAAAGGTATACACACACGTCCGCACCACGCCCAGACACACACGCCCACCACAACCATAAAGGTTTGTACTCTCCGGCAGGGTGATGGATTTAGGCTGTTGTGGGAGGGACAAAAATTGAAATGGGAACAGAGGGGGAGAATCTTAGCTCTGAAATAAATGTGTAGTGTATTGTATAGTTAGTGCAGGCTAGTGTAGTGTTAGTGATAGTGCAGTGTAGTGTAGAGTAGATTAGATAGGTGTAGTGTGTGTAGTGCAGTGTAGGTATTGTAGTGTTAGTGTAGTTGCAGTTAGTTGTCAGAGTAGAGTAGAGTGTGTAGTGCAGTTGTAGGGTAGTGTAGTTGTGTGTAGTGCGTGTAGTGCAGTGAATTTTAGCGCAGTGTAGTGTGTGTAGTGCAGTGTAGTATAGCGGTAGTGTAGAGACGCATGTAGGTTGACCTCAATGTTGAGGTTAAACCTCAGCAACTGACTGTGGTAATGTGGGAAGGAAGCAAAACAGCTGACACCAAAATTTGCAACATAAATCTGGTGCAACAAACATGCTTTGATTTTCACGTCGCCTCAACAACCCCAGTTGTATGTAAACAGCTGTAACAGGAGGACTGTGTGTCCTGTGCTTGAATTCTTTCTCCCCCAACCCCTATCTGTCAGTTACTATAAATGGCATCTCATATTCACCGTCAACTATCCTATTGTCTTGTAGACCGTGGGGGCACCCGGAAGATTTTGCAACCTGCTTCTCCATTCTCGCGGTCTCTGCTTTCGTAGCGATCGATTCATCAAGCCAGTCAGTCCACTCTCTGATGTTGTTTCATCGTTTTCTCTGTCTGCCTCTTGTTGTCTCTCCTTGTACGTTCCCTGTAGGACAGTCTTGGCAGTCCACATTTCTGTTAACTTAAGTTTGCGTTTTTTTTTGAAGTCAGGAGCTCTTCATATGGTCCCCATGGCGTTTTTTAATTTGGTTTCACTTCCTCATTAGTAATGGATCTAGTATGAGATACCAAGGAGTTTGCTTAAGCATCTCATCTCCATTGCCTGTATCCTTCTTTCAATGTCTGCTGTTATGGTCCACATTTCACATGCGTACACAAACATGGACATGATCAGGGAACGCATCAGTCTGATCTTGAAGCTGATGGCGATGTTCTTGTCGTTCCAGAGGACTTTCAGTTTGGTCATTGCAGCTGTGGTCTGGGCTATCCTGGACAGAATCAGGTTTTAATCTTCCAGAAATTCTGTGCTAGGAATTCTCTCTCTCTCTCTCTCTCTCTCTCTCCTCTCTCTCTCTCTCTCTCTCTCTTCTGTCCCTGTGCTTGTTTCTGCCTTGTTTCTTTTCTTCCTGTCACTTCTTTCTTGTCTATGTTCTGCCTTCTTTTGTTCCATTCTCCTGCCTTTATTCCCTCCAGAAAAGACTCAAAAGATTAAAAAAATTTCCCATGCCCCAGTCCCAGGCATGGGTCTGACATGTGGGGCACTTAACCCATTGACTGCTCCACGACAGGTTTGCCTGTGTAGGGGTGGGACCGCTTACACATGACATTGTACTGGTCAGCATACTTCACTGAACTGTTCAGAAATTCTACATAAAGACTGACACACAAATACTAGCCAATGGCCTTGAGGATACCTTTTACTCATGAATAAACATGAACAATGACCCAGTTTTGTGTTGGAGGTTGAAATTAGGCCATGACATAGGGGTAGAGGGGGGGGGGGGTTCTGGACAGGTGGCTGGCAGCAGGGACAGGACCTGGTAGGGAAGACAAGGGTGGATGGAGGGAGAGGGGGGGGGGGCGCCACCACAGGTCAGTTTTACACAGTGAGGGGGAGTGTGCACCATCTGAGACTGACAACAATGACAGTCTTCTTCTTCTTCTTTTTCTTCTTCTTCTCTCGTTCTCTTTGTCATATGTGTTTGGGAAAACTAGTGAGTGTCCTTTCCAGCTCCTCTTGTACAGCTTGGTTTGCAGGGTTATCTCAGTCTGTCGGCCTCACAGTCTTCCTCAGGTCGCTGAAAAGCGTGCACCTCTGAAGGATGTGCTCGCCAGTCTGGTTTTCTTTACCACAGGCACACAGGGGAGAAGGAAGGAGTTTCAGCTTTGTGGAACATGTGGTGCTTTAGCAGATGACAGTCACCCTGACTAACAGACATTAGTTTTACATTTATGCATGCTTTGTATGCTTTTTTTTTACATATAAATTCCATATATTATTATTATTATTTTATCAGTCACTTGATGAGATTCTTGCTTATTGCCATCACTGTCACCAATAAACAATCACACCTAAAAATGTAATTAAAAAATCAAACCTTTTTTTAATTTGACCCTGAGATGGATCATAGCATGTGACACTAACAAGCATACAAGTATTGTGGTGCTATACAGTAGTCATTTCCATCTGTGGAAAAAAATATAGGTTTTATGCAATGTTAGGAAGAAACATGACCTCCAGAAATTTTTGTTAATTTTTACACCCAATCTTTGACCCTCAGAGGGACTACCAGACTGTGCTACTAGTATGTGTTTCAGCGAAAGGGTTAATGGCAGTGCCACGCATTTTCACTCATATCACAGACGAGACAATAGTAGTTGCTTTCTGAGCCTTCCACAAATAAAGAAGACACTTTCTTGGACAGTTTCCAAACAAGGCAGTACAGGAGTTTCAGGTAGTTTTTGTTATGGATGCTTTGACCAAAACAGACAGGAAACCACAGCTCTTTGTCTTTAAATGTCTGACACATTTGGACTGGGTTTTTTGTTGTTTTGGGGGATTAAATTCATCTTGATTTGCTACCTTTGGTTTATTCAGAGTGTGCTAGTTTTCGTTTATTTTTCAGGGTGTGCTCGGTTTTAGTTTATTCAGAGTGTGCTAGCTTTTTGGTTTATTCAGAGTGTGCTTGTTTTGATCTTGGTTTATTCAGAGGCTGCTTGTTTTGTTCTTGGTTTATTCAGAGTGTGCTTGTTTTGTTCTTGGTTTATTCAGAGGCTGCTTGTTTTGTTCTTGGTTTATTCAGAGTGTGCTCGCTTTTGGTTTATTCAGTATGCTCGTTTGGGTTCATTTTCAGAGTGTGCTAGTTTATTTTGGTTTTGTTTACTCAGAGTATGCTTGTGTTTGGGGTTTATTTAGAGTGAGCTCATTTTGTGTTTTTTGTTTATTGAGAGTGTGCTCGAGTTTAGGGGTGGGTGGGTTATTGAGTGGTGTGCTCACTTTTGGTTTATTCAGAGTGTGCTCGTTTTGGTTTTGGTTTATTCATAGTGTGCTAGGTGTTTTTTGGTTTATTCAGAGTGTGCTTGTTTTGGTTTTGGTTTATTCAGAGTGTGCTCGGGGTTTGGTAAAGCATTTCCCTGGCAAGAGCAGTGAGGTACATCAGCAGACCAGCGAGTTTACAGTATCTTTATGTCTCTGTGAGATGCTGGTCATTGCTGTTGCAACTGGAGTTCAGGACAAATCACGATACCTGACAAGGAAGGATTTGTTATTGTTGTTGTTGTCGTTGTTGTTGTTGGTGTTGTTGTTGTTGTTGTTGGTGGTGGTGGTGGTGGTGGTGGTGGTGCTGCTGCTGCTATTGTTGTGTGGTTGCAAAAAAACCCTATTTTTCTTTCAAAGTCATGCTAACTTACAAAGGGCACCACTGAACACAACCAGAGTGACCCAGCAGCAGTGCAGGGCCCCTCTGGCTGGTAGCCCCATGGGTGGCCTGACATTGACAGGCTCCCTGTGGACTTCCGACCCTGAGGATGTGACATAACAAATCTGGGTAGGGCTGTGGCAGACAGAGTGGAATGAGGCACGTGGGGACAGCGAGACAGGAGTGTCATAGAACAGGCAGCAAAAAACAACAACAAACAAATAAGTTGTGACCAACTCTTTGCTGATCTCCTAGTGGCTGTAATGCAGGTGTGCCATCTATTTGGAACGCCTCACGGTGTGTTCTAAACTGTCAATTGGAACCCTGCAGCCTATGCCACTTGATGCCTATGTGTATTTCTGGCAGATGATTTATTTGGGATCTCTTTCATCCCAGTCTACCCAGTTATAGATTTGCAACAGCCCGTGTGTCAGCGCCTCAAAAAAGAAGAGATAAATTAGTCCTGGGTTTTCCGGTAAAGAGAGGATCAGAACCAGAGAGTAAAATTCTGTGCAATTAAAAGCAGGTCGTGTGTGTGTGTGTGTGTGTGTGTGTGTGTACGTGTGTGTGTGTTCGTGCACACAATCGCATGTGTATCTATGCGTGCAACCAATTTTTATCTCTTAAGTCTGTTCCATGTACAGTCATTCCACCAAGGACAGCCGCTGTCTGTTTCTGCAGAGAACCATGCTGGTGACTACACGTCCCCTGCTACCGCTGCTGCTGTTGCTGCTGTTGCTGCTGACACGTTTCTGCATCCCTGAGCAGACGACACCGCCTGACAACACGCCACCACACACAGCACCCCCACCTTCCACCACCTCCTCCTCTTCCTCCTCCTCCCTGCCTCCACAAGCAGAAAACGCAGACTCCACCAACACCACCACCACCAGAACCATCAGCACAGAGGAGGCTTCTACTACTGGAACTGGCCTCAAGGAGTGGGATGTTTCCACGTCACACAGGCAGCAGACAAACCGTGGCCAGGAAGACGAGGGAGAAACCTGGACAGCGTCCACGGGGAACCCCCAGTGGCCTGTCACCACCACCACCACGCCTTGCCCCGTCCAGCCCGCCATCCCACAGGTCTTGTCGTCAGCACCGCCATCAGAGAACAGCTCTGGGAACGTGACATCGGAAGAGGGTGGCAGCTCAGAAGAGGGTGGCAGTTCAGACAAGGGTGGCAGTTCAGACAAGGGTGGCAGCTTGCAAGCGTGGAGCTACAGGGTGGATGGCAAAGACGTGGAGGAGTGTGAACTCCAACTGCGAGTTCCCGAAGGGAGGATAATGAAACTGGTCTGGTATGACTGTGATGACATCATCTTCACGGTTCAGCAGTACGACAAGGGAGAGCACCTTCCTCAGTACCGTCTCTCTTACGGGTGCTACACTTCCATGGAAGACATGTATACCATGACTCACCTCGTGATGCTGCATGCTTTACTAGTGAAGCAACCTTTCCAAAGTTCGCAAATGTCCTTCAGACTCAACATCACTATTGCCAGCAAATCAGATGCCCCGAGCTTAAAAGTCGTCTATCTATCTCCGTTGTGGGGTGAGTGTTTAGGTTTTTTACGTGTGGGTGTCAGAGAGAGGACTGACGAGACACAGACACAGGAGCAGACGTTTGTTGATGTAGGTCATAGTTTGTTAGAAGGGGGTTAACATGATAATATTGCCATGCCACTGAATGCAGCGACAAAAGATTAGCTGCTCAAAGAAAAAATAATCTACTTATTACAAATGCTTTTTAGAAATGCAAGGCTAAGGGATTGCAGTTGCTTTGTCATGGTCAGTAGCGATGTTAGAATGCTCATGTGATGCACTCTCCCAGGGGAGAGCAGCCTAGCCTGATTTTCATGCAGACAAATCTGCCCTTACAAAACGAGATTTTTTTTAATGCAGTAAGGGTGGGCAGGACAGCTCAGTGGTCAGAGCACTCGCTTTCTCCCAGCTAGGGTTAAGCAGCATCGACCTAGCTACCAAGTGAATGGGTATTTGCACAACTTGGCTTCAGTACAGTTCCCTATTTCACCCAGCTGTCAATGGGTACCTGCCCTCTTTAGGGTCAGGGGAGGTAAAGCAGTGAGGGAGAGGAGATGGGCGCCGCCCTCAATATGCTGGCCCCCTAGAGAAGTTGAGGTCTCTGACGCCTCGTTCCCCAACAGCTGCACAGGTTATGGGACAGCTTTACCTTTTACCTTTTAAGACCTCTTCATTGAAACAAATCAATCAAAAGAATCATTTACTGTCATTACTATCATCACTGAACCATTTTCTGCCCGGTTTAGGTAGGCCTTTCATGTTTGGATACTGTGGCAAAACGTTTTGCTGATTAGTATGCAGTTGCTATGGTTTCCTTGTTGACCTTGACCTCTGATGAGCTGGTGAAGAAAGGGGAGAACAGTTGCCATGCACAAGCTAGTCTGATATCTCTTTGATTCCTCATACAAGTCAAGTCAAGTCAAGTCACAGTCAAGTCAAAAACAGGTTAAAAAAAGGTGTAAGATATGCCACAAACTCGACAAATGAATAAAACAGTGTCATAGACATAATGTGTCTCAACAAATCCACCATTATGAAACAATGTACCTCGTGGGAATACTGGGGGCCTGTCAGTATAAATAGCACCCACACCTTCTGGAAATCCTGTGCTAGGAATCCCCTCTTTTCTATCCCTCTTTCTATTTCTGCCTTGTTCCTTTTCTTCCTGTTACCTCCCTCTTGACTATTTTCTGCCGTCTTGGTCCATCCTCCTGCCCTCTTTTCACCAGAAAGACTTAAAAGATAACAATTCTCTCCCACGCCGAAGTAATAATAATAATAATAATAATAATAATAATAATGTATGGAATGTCGGATGCGCTGGGTCTGACTTGTCAGGCGCTTCACGGCAGCGCAACGCATTTTCGCTCCTATGACAGACAACAGTAGTTACTGACGACAAAGAAGAAGAAGCACTGCTTTGAACACACTTTCTGAACACATGACTCCTCTTCTGCGATCTCTTCACTGGCTGCCTGTCTCACAAAGACTGGAGTATAAAATCAATACCCTCTGTTTCAAATGTCTCCACAAATCTGCACCCCCTTATCTCTGTAACTGTCTTCACCTGTACACTCCATCCCGTTCCCTTCGTTCAGCCGCAGATACTTTGTGCTTTCGAACACCCCGATTCAAACAAACCACTGTTGGCCGTCGCTCCTTCTCTGTTTCTGGTCCATCCACCTAGAATGACCTCCCTCTTTCACTTCGCCCAAAGCCTTCACTTGATACCTTCAAATCCAGCCTCAAAACACACTTATTTCCTACCTGAGACTTTCCCCCCAAATATCTGTCCCTAATTTTCAACAGCATTTTTCACCTTCTAAGTGTTGTTCCGAGTGTATGTGTGTGTGTGTGTGTGTGTGTGTGTGTGTGTGTGTGTGTGTGTGTGTGTGTGTGTGTGTGTGTGTGTTGTGTGTGCGTGTGTGTGTGCGTGCATGCGTGCATACGTGCGCGCGCATGGTTTTGAAATCTGTTGTTCATTATGTTTAAGGAGAGTTGCATGCCTGTAAATGATTGAGTGCAAGCGCTTCAATTTGGTTTTTTTATTTTACAAGATTCAGCGCTATATAAATTCCATATATTATTATTATTATTATTGCATGACCCTCCCCTTATTCCGCATCTTTTCAGGGACGATTTCTTCGTGGAACAGGAAAGCACGATTCTTCATGGACTGCGTGACCATCACACTGCCCAGCGGTCATGTAGCCTTTCTCAGCCTGAAACAGGCCAAAAAAGCGGTTCGCCAACATTCCTACTGGTTTGTTGGCCAGTGTGGACGGAAAGCACGCAAACCACGGAGACTGTCAGACATCTCTGGCATATTCCCAGACACTGGCAACCCAGCTAGTCAAGGCCAACACGATCCTCCGCACGATCACCAGAGAGACAGGCCCGCTACACGGTTGTCGTTGTTCTACAGAGCTGAATACTATTACCCGCGCACAGCAGCACTCACCTTCACATTCTCCTTCTACCCGGTCACCTCCACACCTTACCAGGCGGGTCGTCAGTGGAACTGTTCCAAAGCGCTGTGGCCTCATCTCCACCAACACTTCTCCTGCAACATTCTGGTCCAGTGTGTAGATGAGGAGGATGAGGAGGGATGCCCCCACACCTCCAGACTCTATGGGCCTGGATATGTGAGGACTTGCTGCTGCTGTTTGTTTGTTTGTTTGCTTGTTTGTTTTGATTATTTGTTTGTTTGCTTGTTTGTTTGTTTTGTCTTTGGTTTGTAGCGTTGTGGCTTCTTGTCTAGAGAGCGAGGACCTGATGAAAACAATAGTATGTACACCTTCGTCATCGTCGATTTCATCATCATTATCGTCGTCGTCATCACCATCATCGACATCATTATTATCACCACCAAAGCTATCATCATCATCGTCGTCGTCGTCGTCATCATACTCATTTGTTGTTTGAACTTAATTGCTTGAAAATGGGGGCATACTCTTTCATAACGCAAACACAAGCATTTGGCTTATTTGACATAATTGAGAGAAAGACATTAGTAGAGTTAGGAGTGGGAATATGGTGAGGAGGAGGAGGAGTAGGAGGAGAGGAGGACGAGGAGCAGCAGCAGCAGCAGCAGCAGTAGTAGTAGTAGCAGCAGCAGCAGTAGTAGTAGTAGTAGTAGTAGTAGTAGTAGTAGTAGTAGTAGTAGTAGTAGCAGTAGTAGCAGCAGCAGCAGCAGTAGTAGTAGTAGTAGTAGTACTAGCAGCAGCAGCAGTAGTAGTAGTAGTAGTGGTAGTAGAAGTAGTAGCAGTAGAAGTAGTAGCAGCAGCAGCAGCAGCAATAGTAGTAGTAGCAGCAGCAGCAGCAGCAGCAGCAGCAGCAATAGTAGTAGTAGTAGTAGTAGTAGCAGCAGCAGCAGCAATAGTAGTAGTAGTAGTAGTAGCAGCAGCAACAGCAGCAGCAGTAGTAGTAGTAGTCAGCAGCAGCAGCAGCAGCAGCAGCAGCAGCAGCAGCAGCAGCAGCAACAGCAATAGTAGTAGTAGTAGTAGTAGTAGTAGTAGCAGCAGTAGCAGCAGCAGCAGCAGCAGCAATAGTAGTAGTAATAGTAGTAGTAGCAGCAGAAGCAGCAGCAATAGTAGTAGTAGTAGCAGCAGCGCAGCAGCAGTAGCTTTCCCCCCTTTGGAAAACTTTTTTTTTTTGTATGAAGATAAACATTTATGGTGAAAAAGATTGCTGGGGGGAAGTTGTCAAATTCAACTTAATATTGTAAAATATATTAATTAAGTTTGATTAAAGGCAAGTTACGAATTCAAATCCCAAAAAAGGAGATTGTGCTTGGTATCTAATCATAGTTTTCCAGATGTAAAAAGGGAAAAGGTTAATAAAACCTAAAACTTAAAGCCGAATTGGGAAATTCATGAGATCGAGGGTCCCTTAAAAGAAGAAAAAGGACATAACAATTAGGTTTAAAGGGGGAAATTTATAGGCAGCAGGGGTTTAAAAAGGGGTTTAATGGCCCAGGGTGCAGTGATAGCGAGTGAACAGGTTGGGTACTGAGTCATTACCCTGGGTACTGCTAGGCTGCTGGCTGAAGGAAGCACTCAGTTAACCTGGAGTGTGATGGGTTGCAAGACATCAAGAGATGCACCATTGGGTTGGTGTAGGTGGTATCTAGCGAACAGAAGTCTGCAATACTATACGCAGTCAGCTGTTTAAGACACAAATCCACTACTGAGCTTCGCAAGCTTGTCACATATCACGCACATCTCCCTCGTCATTGACACCAGTGGACCCCCTCGGTGCGGCCTAGTGGTCCCGATGTGGCTGACCTGCGGGGCCCGCATAGCGATCGTCGGGTGCCGTGTACACCTGTCAGCACCACTCCGGTAAGCGCGTTGTCCTGAAACCCGACTCTGACTGCGCAATTCCTGTACGAGTTCTCAGTTACCCACTGGTTGCTCCTACCAACGGCCGGCATGCGGCTGGTTCCAGGACGTGGCCACCACAGTTCCCTACTTCCATGTGTGACTGCGGTGCCTCTTCCCGGCGGACTCAGTATCTGCTCTGTATTCCTACTGGCCCGTACTAACGCACACTTGTCGTCTTTATTCTGTCTTAGCCCTGGCTAAGACCTTCACCCCTTTCCGCCTTCCTAGTTTTCCAGTTTGCCCGTGACCTCACAAACCTTTTTCAAATCAGTTTTGTTCCCACATTCTTTACTTCACAGTTTCACCGCCCTCGAGTGCACATCAGAGCTTCTCGGAACGTCTCCTCTGAGTCCGTCCTAAGCATTCATCCGCGTTTCTCTAATGTATCGGACTTGGGTAACTCAGACTCGGCTAGCTTGTGTAATTCATTGTGGTTTCCTACGTTGGGGAAGCAGGTTGTTCTATCTTTCTCGTATGATCTTTCTTTGATTCTGTGAGTCGGGTAACTCGCTGATTCTGCTATTGAAGGGCCGGGCCCCATGACCTGCGGGTGTCTTCGTAGCCTCATCGTTCCGGGTGCATCCTTGGGTTTCGTAGTGTAAACTGGTTGGCAGTGCATCCTCTCTCTGCCTACCCCATGTCCAGTATTGGTCTTATGATCGCCCTCCAAGCCTCTGGTCCTGGCCAATCTCTTCATCGTGTCTCATGCTGCTTCCTTCTTCACTGCGTCGCCAATTCCATTCCTCACGGCTGTGTGACCAGGCTGTCCATGCTCTCCCTCCACTGTTCACTGCTCTACCAGCGTCTTGGCTCCTCTCCGTCCCGACTACTTCTCCTCCTCCTATGTCTGCCTAAGCCAGTCCTGACCTCTGGATCCATGCCCTTGCCGGCAGTCATCCCCGCCCTTGCATTTCGGGTCCCGCGAGCGCTTCTTCACTTACGTCTACCATCAAACAAAGACGTCTTCAAGCAATCCGCGTCTGCTGTCGTCTGTATCGGTTATGGCGTCTTTCTGGCAATTCCCCTTTGGTGTACTTTGTGTTTCGTGTGTCTCGTGTGCTCTTGTTTGTGTGTGTTGTTTGGTTGGTATGTGTGTGTTGTTTTGTTGTTTAGTGTGTTTGGTGTTTGTGTGTGGTTTGGGTTTGTGTGTGTGTGTGGTGTGTGTGTGTGTGTGTGTGTGTCTGTGTGTGGTTGCTTGTACAAGAATGGGTGTAAGAATTTAAATGAAAAAGAAGGTCTAGTGCAGCAATACTACACAATTATCAGATATGGTTGGGGTTGTTGTTTTTTCAAAAGGACAATTATTGTCAAAGACAGTGATCATGCCTATGTGTGGCCACATAGTACTTTCTGTAAACATGCCATTCATGAAGATGGGCGAGGTAGGGCGCATCAGTTTCTGACTTTAATAATTTCTAACATCATGCAGTTTGTTGTTAAGCATTTCGCTACATAAAAGCCAGACCAGATTATCTCCAACTTTTGGGTTTTGGGGGAGGTTTCTTGTGTGTGCATCTTGTGTCTTGCCATGGTCTGAACAATAGCTGTGAACCTGGTGGTGTGATGTTACGTCATTGTAGAGATAAAGGGAAGGAACTGGTTTGGCACAGAGCCAGACTCCCTCTAAGGTTTGGAGCCACAGCTGACTACGTTGCGTTGACCCTCTCTGCCTCTTAGAGTGCAGAAGTAGGAGAGAGAGAGAAAGAAAGGGGCAAGCTATTGTGGTGCACTGAGGTGATTCTCTGCTATGCAGTCCTAAGATGACAAGTGTTACATTCGTACCAGAGCAGGTTAGGAGAGTGGTAGTCCGCTGTACCTCAAACTAGCAGGGCAAGGTATGACCTGCAATGTAAGCTAGACCAAAGCTGTTCAAAAGAAAGGTGCTCATCTCTAGCCTGAGCCGTCTTTTAGGGGAAGGTTAGAAAAGAAACTGTACGTCTTAGCAGACTTACTGTAGGTATACTGGTTTGCCTCAAATTTTGAACCACCATAGCAAGGCAGTTTTCAGGCAAGAAATGACTATTTTGGGGGTAAATGTGTGTTTTTGAATTTTCTGCTGAATAAGATGTGATGCTGTTTATATTACTGGTATATGACTACCAGAGCTTAAACCAGTGTGGGTTTCGTTATCATGGAAGCACTTGTGTGCTTTTTGCTGTCATTGGAAAACTTCACGTGGGATTTTCTCAAAATCGACATTTTGGAGATGGTTTGGTTTGGCTCTAGTTTATGCTTTGATTAAGCCAGAGAGTGTGCATATTTTAAGAGAGAGAGAGAGAGAGAGAGAGAGAGGAGAGAGAGAGGAGAGAGAGAGAGGATGAGAGATCGAGAGAGAGCGAGAGAGAGAGAGAGAGGAGAGAGAACACTGAACTGAACACTGAAAGTAATTTATTATCATTAACAATACAGTCTTTTTGGCAAGAAGCACAGTATGAACCAATGTTTTTTCCCACTGACACATCTGCACAGTCCCCATGCCCCATATGTGGCTCGCAGACTGAAGATGAAATGCATGTTTTGTTTGATTGTAATTCGTACGATGACATCCGTCAGAAATGCCTCATATTTAATGAAGACATCTCAAGAATTAGAGATATAATTAGCATTCTCTTGATCGAAGAGGAAGAATTTCTAAAATTCACTAGCAAAATTTATCTCCCTTGCTTGGGACAGCAGACAGAAAGAAAACCGCTGTTAACTGATATACTTTTTCTATGTAACACTATTTTGTTTTCCATATTTGTATAAATTGCCTTATTTGAATGTGAGGGTCGGGTGGTCGATTTGTCCCACACTGCTGCTGATTTGCGGGGAACATGACACTGGTGTGTGTGTGTGTGTGTGTGTGTGTGTGTGTGTGTGTGGTGTGTGGGGGTGTGTGTGTGTGTGTGTGAGGGCGTGCGTGAGAGAGAGAGAATTATGCTTTGTGTCTCATTTGTCAAGCTGCACAAATGAGAATAAATGTTTGAATAGACACTATGCTTGTCTGGATCATTTTCCTTTGAAACCAATTCTGGACTCTCTTACATATCATGCAATTCCAGACCTCGACCGTCAGCGCCGTCAGCGCCTGGGCTTTATCACAGTTCTTGATTAAACCATTGACGCTGGGGGCAACAGCAAAGTGAGAGGCTGTATGACCAGTGGCTTTCCCACTCATGGAATTCCACTTTACAGCTTAGTATTTAGTGATCGACTAGGACTCTCTGACTAGGAGGCTTGACTCGCACAGTCCTTATGTGCTGCAGCCCTGGGGGCTAGTTGGCCTTTGGAGAACATCTCCAACGCTGACTGTCCTTATGCCCACTTGGCCGAGAAAGTGGGGATGTACTGAGGGCAAGGCATCTCCACTATAATCAAATTTCTGCCCAGTTTTCGAAACAGCAGCTGCCTCCTCTGCTGTTTTGGAGGTCATCGTCGAACACGACGGACACACATACATACGGACCTGGACGGTGGGCGGGCTGTACACAACGACACTGGCTAGGACTGGGCGTTGTTTCGGGAAGTTGCTACCCTGAATGGAATCACAAACTTAAACGAGAACTTACCTTGGCAAGTCCAAGTTTAAGTTGAAATCCATAATGGTAGTTGACAAAGACGGGGGATGGGGGGTGGGGGTGGGGGTGTGTGTGGATATTTTCTCACTCTTTTACTTTTTTAATTCTTCCATCCCGTATGTGAATATCTATGCGGAGCAATAAATATTTTGAGTTTAATTCAAGAAGAGTACAGAAGGCAATTATTTATATTTGATATTAATGATAATAATAATAATGATGATACTACTACTACTACTACTACTACTACTACTGCTACTACTACATCGAATTTATATACCACAATATCTTGCAAAAACAAATCAAAGCGCTTTCATTCGTCCTACTCATTCACATGCACCCAGTTACAATTAACAGGTGTTTTTTTTTTTGCAAATTCAAATGTATACACACACGCTCGCACGCACGAACATACACACGCACACCCACACATACACAAAGGTTTACTCTCCAGCAGGGTGATGGGGTTTTCGCTGTTGAGGGCAAGGACAAAAAATGAAATGGAACAAGGGGGAAGAATCTTAGCTTTAAAATAAATGTCTTGAGGCCGGATTTAAAAGTGTCATAAGAAGGCTTTTGCCGAAGGGAGAGAGGGAGGTCATTCCAGATCGATGGACCAGAAACAGAGAAAGAGCGACCGGCCAACGGTGGACTGGTTGAATCTAGGTATTGGTAAGCACAAGGTATCTGCAGCAGTGCGGAGGGAACGAGAAGGAGTGTACAGATGAAGACATTCACGGAGGTAGGAAGATGCTGTTTTGTGGAGGCATTTATAACAGAGGATACTGATCTTATAGCTTACTCTCTGTGGCACAGACAACCAGTGGAGAGATTGCAAGAGAGGAGTAATGTGCTCAGATTTTTTTCATTCTGAGGACAAGGCGAGCTGCAAAGTTTTGTGTACGTTGCAGGGAGTGGATAGATGATGCTGGCAGACCAGCCAGAAGAGAACTGCAATAGTCAAGAGATGAGAGAATGAGAGACCTGACTAGTTTGGATGTTGCATCAGTGGACAGGTGTTGTTGTTGGTTGTTGTTGAAGATTATGTCATCTAAGTCTTGTTTAATAAAGAAGGACAAGAATACAAATGTAAGTAGATCATTTGTTGAGTATTTTTCATTTTTGGTGAGTATGTGGTTTAAAAAAAATTAAAACATGGCCTTCTTTCTTGAAATCTGTATCCATAACGAATCATTCAACTTTTGTGATAATTATAGCACAAACAACGATCTCGCTTCTTCGTTGCAATTTTTCAGTTCACACAAAAACCGCACCAGAGCAGTGTTGTGATGGTATTGATGATGATGTTGATGTTGATGTTGGTGTTGATGTTGATGTTGATGTTGGTGTTGGTGCTGATGTTGATGTTGATGTTGGTGTTGATGTTGGTGTTGATGTTGGTGTTGGTGTTGATGTTGATGTTGATGTTGGTGTTGGTGCTGATGTTGATGTTGGTGTTGATGTTGGTGTTGATGTTGGTGCTGATGTTGGTGTTGGTGTTGATGTTGGTGTTGATGTTGACGTTGATGTTGGTGTTGATGTTGATGTTGATGTGGGCAGGTACGCCAACACGTGGAGGTGGGGTAGCGGTACCATAGCTTACTTCTTCCACCCCTCATTCCGACAGATTACACGCACAGCGCCAGTTCTGGACTACACCTTCTCTGACATGTTCATCCAAGCGGCCACTGAGATCAGCAATGACTGGAGCAAGCTTCATAAAATAGAACAGGTCAAGACTTCCGTCATACCTGGGCTTCTTCTTCTTCGTCGTCGTCATCGCAATTCTTTGCAATTCTTCTTCGCAGTTCTTCTTCTTCTTTTTCTCCTTGTTGTTGTTGTTCTTCTTCTTCTTCTTCTTCTTCTTCTTCTACTTGTTCTTTCTTGTTCTTGTTCTTGTTGCTGTTGTTGTTGTTCTTCTTCTTCGTCGCAATTCTTCTTCTTCTTCTTCTTCTTCTTCTTCTTCTTCTTCGCAATTCTTCGCAATCTTCGCAATCTTCGCAATTCTTCGCAATTCTTCTTCTTAGCAATTCTTCTTCTTCTTCTTTTTTTTCTTCTTCTTCTTAGCAATCTTCTTTTTCTTCTTCTTCTTCTTCTTCTTCTTCTTCTTCGCAATTCTTTTCGCAATTCTTCTTCGCAATTCTTCTTTGCAATTCTTCTTCGCAATCCTCTTCCAATTCCTCTTCAACTTTGGTGTCCTCTGTCTTAACATTTGATGTTAAGGTGGTTATTTTTCTCTGTCCCGTGTAACACATGTCTTTGCTTGCTGACCATAGTCGAGCAAATTGTGGTTGTTGTTTTTTCAGTTTGTCCAAATTTGTTGTTGTTTTTTTGCTTTTGTTTTGGTTTTGTTGTAATTTGATGGTGGGTGTGTATGAGTGTATAGTACAATTGAGTATGTGGGTGTTAAGGTATGAATGTCTAGTATTTTATGTGGTTAGTATTGGTGAACACAAAAGGGTGTTTTGCCTTTTTGTAAAAAACGGTGCACGACTGAAAAACTGTGACAGGCACAGAATTGCTATATATAACTTAAACCAATATGAATAGAATAACAGTAGCATCATTGAATTGTCAAGGCTTGGGTAATTATAAAAAGAGAAAGGATGTCTTCCAGTTTCTGAGACAGAAACAATATTCCATCTATTTGTTACAAGATACTCATTTCACAAACAAATTAGACAAATTAATTAGATCAGAATGGGGATATGAATGTGTTTTTGCAGCCAATAATTTTAAGTCCAAGGTGTGGCAATTCTTTTTAACAACAACTTTTAATTTCGGGGTAAAATACCCATTAAAGACAGCCAAGGTAACTATATTATTTTAAACATAGATATATTGGGAAAATTTTTTGTATTAGTGAATACTTATGGACCTAATAAGGATGAACCATATTTTTTGAGAGTATTCAATCAAAAATTGAAGAACTGAATGTTCCTAATATACTGATAGCAGGTGACTGGAACTTAGTTCGTAACCCAAATCTTGATTACCATAACTATAAACGTGTAAATAATGTTAAAGCACAGGAGGCAGTTAGTGAAATGATGACTAAACTAGAGCTAGTAGATATATGGCGAGAATTAAACCAAGAAGTAACCCGCTACACCTGGAGAAGAACTACACCATTCCAGCAAAGTAGATTAGATTTCTTCTTAGTGTCAGATACTTTGATAACAGATGTAAAAGACACAGACATTCTTTATGGATATAGAAGTGACCACTCTTTGATTTTGATAGATTTTGATTTCAAAACGCAAGAAAAAAACAAAGGGTTTTGGAAATTTAACTCTGCATTACTTAAAGATAAAAACTATGTACAGTTAGTTAATGATACAATCAAAAGAGTAAAAAGACAGTATGCATTATTGCCATACAACAGTGAATTGATTGATGAGATACCAAATGATCAAATTCAGTTTTCAATATCGAACCAATTATTTCTAGATACGTTGATAATGGAGGTAAGAAGGGAAACAATTACTCATAGTATTAGAAAAAACAAAGAGAGAAATATACACGAAAAAGAACTTGAAAAAGACATACACATTTTAGAGCAAACCTCTTTTTTATTTGAAGCTGAAGCTAAACTTTTGAACGACAAAAAGGAGGAACTGATCAAAATCAGACAAACAAAAATGGAAGGGATTATTCTGAGATCGAGAGCAAAATGGGCTTTACAAGGGGAGAAAATAAATAGTTAGCTCTTTAGAGAAACGGAATTTTGTTAGTAAGCAAATGTTAAAACTGACCACAGACAAGGGAGCTCCTTCAACAAAAACAGAAGATGCGTTAAGAGAAACAAAAGAATTCTAAAAAACAAACAAACCTATATACTAGAAAAAACACGATAAATTTTGAATCAGACCACTTCTTAGATGCCCTTCCAAAATTAACTAAAACAGAATCAGACCAGCTGAAAGGATTAATCCACCCTAGAAGAAGCCTCAAAAGTACTAAAAAATATGAATAAAGACAAAAGCCCTGGAACAGACGGACTCACTGTAAATTTCTTTAAATTCTTTCAGAGGCATATAGGAATTTTTGTGATTCGCTCACTAAATGAAGGCTTTGTAAATTGGGAAATGTCTATCTCACAAAAAGAAGGACTAATAATTTGTCTACCAAAAGAGGAGAAACCCAGAGAGTATTTAAAGAATTGGAGGCCGATTTCACTCCTAAATGTGACATATAAAATAGGCTCTGCATGTATTGCAAACAGAATTTAAAAAGTTTTACCAGGGCTAATTAATGAAGCCCAAAACTGGATTTGTACCAGGAAGATATATAGGAGACACTATACGAACACTATATGACTTAATACACTATTTAGAGGAAAAAACAATTGCTTGGCTTACTGGTTTCAATAGACTTCGAGAAGGCATTTGATTCTGTAGACTGGGGATTTATGGAAAATGTTTTAAAACACTTTGGTTTTGGGAAGGGGTTGCAAAAATAGGTGTCTGCTTTTTATAAAAACATAAATTCGTTTGTAACTGTGAATAGAAAGGTATCTTCAGGATTCTATATTGAAAGGGGATGCCATCAAGGTGACCCAATCTCACCACTTTATTTAATGCACAAAAATACTTGCCTGCATTATAAAGAAACATATATTAAATTTATATTAAGGGAATAAAAATAGCAAATACTGAACTAAAGATATGTCAGTTTGCTGATATACATCATTCACTCAAGAGGGAGACCAACATTCATATGAAGTGCTTTTTCAAAGCCTTGAAACCTTTGAGGATATGTCAGGGTTAAAGTTAAACTTTGATAAAACCAAAAATGTTTGGCTAGGCAGCAAAAAGAATTTGCTAACAACCTACTTACCACACAAAAAATGGAGTGGAATCCAAAAGAATATAAAATCCTTGGAATCTGGTTCACGAACAGTTCCCGTAGTATGACGGAAGTAAATATAACTGATAAACTATATGAAGCTAAAAATCTATTTAAGGTATGGTCAAAAAGATTAATAACACCTTTGGGTAGAGTAGTAGTGCTTAAATCACTAGTACTCTCAAAGTTAGAATACTTATGGATTTTATTGCCAAATCCCCGGATGCTCAAGTTGCCCAGTTGCAGAAAGTATGTTATAAATTTGTGTGGGACAAAAAACACAGATAAGATAAAAAGGGCATATTCGGTGCAAAGCATCAAAAAAGGAGGTATAGGTATACCAAATATCAGAGTGTATATGCAATCACTGAAACTTGCATGGATTAAAAAGTTTATACACAGAAACAAAAGTACAGATCAATATTGCATTCATTGTGCCCTGATATAGATGATTCAGATTGGATGGGCCCCAAACTGTTTTCAAAATTTAAAGCCAATGCATTTTGAAAAGACGTGTTTCACTCATATGAAAAATTTTGCAGACAAGTGGATCCAGAGGATAAGCAACAGCTATTAGCAGAACCAATTTTTCACAATGAAAAATTCAAAGTGGGAGACCAATGCATATTATCATGAAAAGTGGGCACAAAACAAATTACTTTTGGTTAAACACTTGCTGCAAGATAATGGTGATTTTATAACTCATAAGAATTTATCAAACAAATTAGGTACTAACATTCACTTTTGCATTATATTAGCTGTGTGCGATCGATCCAACAATATGTGAGAATGAAAAATATATAACTGGATGACAACTTTAGTAAGGAAAGGACCAATGCTCTAGAGATTATATCAAAAGCTGGTAAAGGATCCCGTATTTATTATGATGAAATGATTAGCAAAATAGAAATTCTGGACATTAAATCTTTCGTGAATTGGGAAAGACAGCTTGACATTCCAATAGACTGGCACGAGTATTAAAACTGACAAATAAAATTAAAGAAATTAAATTGAAATTTTTTTATTAATGGTTTCAAATAAAGATTTGTTATAGAATATTAGTCACGAACAAAATATTAAAGAAAATGAAAGTTACAGAAAATGACAACTGCAATTTTTGTGGCAAGGAAAAGGACAGGATAAACAATTATTTATGGGAGTGTCAGTATGTACAGAATTTCTGGAAAGAACTTGAAGTGACTATAAAACACAACTGCTATCATTGGAGAGACTGGACCTTAATGTGGAAATACTGCTTTTTGGCACTGATGCAATTACAACAACTGATGAAGTGTTCGACTAAATAATAATGTTAGCAAAGTTCTATGTTTATAAATGTCGGATTGGTAAAACAAAACCTAATATTGTTAATTTTCTGAATGAACTAAAATATAAATATGGAATGGAAAAGCTGGAGCATAGCAAACAAATGCAGTTTACTAATTTTCAGAATAAAATGGTTCCAGTACAAAAACTTAGTAGAAAGTTGAGTACCATTTCAAAATATTAGTAAAATTCTGTATGTAATCTATAAATCTTGTCTTGACAACGAAAATGATGATTCTTTTTGTACTTTGTGTAGCTAGTAGCCTAGTGCGCCTGTAAAATGGAAATGATGCAATGTTGTCTGGATGAAAAGTTAATTTGTTTGTTTTGAACTGTATATGTGTGCCAAAAAAAAATTTTAAACAAAAAAAAAAACCCTTTGGTGTGGTCGAAAGCTCAGACAACAACTATTGTTGTCTTTCATATGAGCACAAATGCATTGCACTACCGTTAAGCGCCTGACAAGTCAGGCCCAGCAAATCCAACCTCAGCGTAGGAGAGGATTGTTATCCCTTAAGTCTTTCTGAAGAAAAACAATATAAGAGAATGGACCAACAAGGCAGAACATAGGCAAGAAGGAGGTGGCAGGAAGAAAAGGAACAAAGCAGAACTAAGCAGAGGGATAGAAAAGAGGGAATTCCTAGCACATAATTTTCAGAAGGTGGGGATGCTGTTTGTACGATTAGGCCCCTGGCATCGCCACTGGGGAGCTCAGGTGAACATTGCCAGAAGCTTCAGCACTGTCACCAGGAGAGACAGTGCACAGCTGTGACCTCAGTGGACAAGGGATGCCTTTGACCAGTAATGACACCAATAAACGATAGTAACAGAAAACACAACACACTATCACAACTTTCCCTCCTTCTTTCCAAAATAGAAATTGATATAATCATGCTGGCAGACAACCTCACTGAATGGACCAGGAAGAGCTTCTCCACAACCCAGGCTCTTGCCCACAACCGCCCCAAATGGAGCCAACTGGTGCAATGTTCGTCACTACTGCACTGAGGGGAGCAGATGATTATGAGATGAGCTGGCCCCTCGAGAAGCTGAGACCTCTGACACTTCACTCCTCAGCTACTGCCTAGATTATGAGAACACCTTTACCATTACATATCTGTGTGTTTCTTTGTTTGCTATCAATCAGTATAGAACATTTCAGGTTCCTATCCTGTTGAAAGCGTTTGCATTTTACAGTTGTTTCTGTTTTCACCTCTTTCACGCTTTACTGTTGCAGACCGATCAAGAAGAAAATGTGACCAGAAGATACGAGTTGTGCGAAATACCCAGCCATTCAAAGACCGGGGACAACATTGTGATGGAGGTGATCCAAAACATCACCGCGTCGCCTGTTCCGCTGTTGACCTGTCCACTGCAGCACGTGACACTGACCATCCTGGCCTGTGACCAGCGCAGTGTGTGTGGGGGGAGGGTGGAGGGGAGGGGCCTGTCCTCCTCAGCGCTGTGCTCCAGCTCCCTGACCCAGACGACCCCCTCTCCTTACTTCGCCTGCAGGACGGGGGGTGGGGGGGAGCACGTGCCCTACAGCCTGACCTGTGACTGGAGGCAGGACTGTGGGGACGACAGTGACGAGGCCTTCTGTCAGTTCCCGCCCTGTCCACATGGAAGCTTTGACTGTGCCAATGGACAGGTTGTGCTCTCTCTGTCTCTCTGTCTCTCTGATATCCTACTCACTATCAGAAAGCAAAATATTTCAACCTTATAGCCACCCAGAACCTGTCAATGATCAGACAGCATGGTTTTTGTACAAAGCTCTCAAACTAAGAGAGAACAAGCTGAGTCTCCTGTCCACCTAGAATTTTGCAACTCTTGATGTTAATCATTTATGCTTGTGTATTCTTTGCACTTTTTTTTTCTCCTGATATGCACATCCTTGTGTTTATAGAGATTTTAGTAACCCATGAAAATGGGCAGAGGCCTAAAATTCATTAACATGTGTCATTGTCATTGTAGTTATCTCTCTCTCTCTTGATGTATGGAGAAGCAAAGCCACAGGGTGCACTTTGAATCAGCTGTGAAGGAAGATCATGTTTATTCATCCCCGCCAGTAGGACTGCAGCTGCTGTGGATCTGCTGACTCCCTTCAACCTGCAGCTCTGTTTGGAGTTGGAAAATAGCTGGTGAGGGCCAAAACATGTCATACTGTGCCTACAGGAAATGGACACTACAATGTTGACAAACATGGTAGAATGTGTTGAACAGAAATAGGCAGGTTTCTTAAAAAATATAAAGGTGTCCCATAACCTATAAGGTTATAGGGGAGCAAGGCATCAGGGACCTCACTTCTCTAGGTACCCATCTCCTCTCCCTTGCTGCTTTACCTACCCTGACCCTAAAGAGGCAGGTACCCATTTACAGCTGGGTGAACTGGGGAACTGTACTGAAGCCAATACGCGCAAACGGTCACCCATCCAAGTGGTAACCCTGCTCAACACTGCTTAACTTTGCTGGGGGACAGAGAGTGCTCCAATCACTGAGCTATCCAGTCACCCAGGTTCAGTACTTCAGGTAAAAAGCCCCAAGCCAGTTGCAATGTGACCAGGAGAGAACGAGACAAAAGAGACTGGAAAAGGAAAGAACAGATGACAGCGCGTGTGTAAATGATATTATCAAAGCACCACACTTAGCTGATAGTGTTAGAGAGAAACAATACTCTGCAGGCAGAGGTACACAGTACACCATGACACTCAACACAGAGCAGAATGAAGACATGTCAGGTGTGTCATGTTTGGACCTAACCCTTGACAGCAACACCAATGTGTCTCCTCAGCCATCAGACATTAACAGCACTGTCACAGATTTTGGTGTAGATGTAGCACAAAATGAAGTCAACCAACTGAATGACAGATCAATTCACAGTGGAGGGAAGAATAGAAATCGAAACAAAAGTGCTTATTCCATTATCCTTGATATAAAAGAATTAAAAAAAAAAAGTCCATAAACTTACTGTCTTTCACTCAGACAGTGAAGATGTTGTGCTGTGGGATTCTGATATCGTGGTGGTAGAGTACCCCTGTGATCAGAACAGCTCTGATTGAACATATTGCCTGATCAAACAACAACACAACAACATGCTGTTGGAAGAACATGTGAAGTTGTCCAGCCTTCAAAAGTGGAAACACATTCCAACATCTCTACTGCACAGGAAGACCAAGGTCCCTGCCCAGATGATCTACAAGCTCTTTGTGACATCATTCACCACTGCTTGACCTAATTAATGCCTGGCCTTGCCTCAGGCATAAACTCTCTCTCTCTCTCTCTCTCTCTCTGAGCTTCCAGCTGTCTCCTTTTTTTCTGTCCAGTTTGTGTACCCCCATACTCAATATATCTGCGATAATGTTAATGTTTTGAGTCAGCTAAAGAGTATATTTTTGTTGAATAAG
This sequence comes from Rapana venosa, assembly GCA_028751875.1. NCBI lineage: Eukaryota > Metazoa > Mollusca > Gastropoda > Neogastropoda > Muricidae > Rapana > Rapana venosa. The sequence goes on along the minus strand of CM054168.1, from coordinate 28,938,872 downwards.
TATACTAATGTATATTAATGATCTGATTTTATTTGGCATGATGTTGAAAGATAGTTTGAAAAGAGGACTCTCTCTCTCTCTCTCACCCCCCCCCCCCTCTCTCTCTTTCTCTCTGGTACAGGAAGACCCAAGAACAACCATTATGGCATTCACACACCTTACACAGTTGTTAACATGTGACCAGTGCCTTTGCCTCTCCCCTATCTTGGCAAGTTATTTTTAAACACGGAATTGTGCTGACCTTGTTTGCATGTCAAATTTTCTATCACAATTGGTCTCTAAACTTTCAGAACAAAAGGCGTGTGTCAATGAATCAAAAGACCGGGTGCTGAATGGCCAGCACAGCTTTTAGCAGCCATGGATTTTGGTCATTGTTCTCTCTGCTGCTAAAGAATCACAGTAATCAAGCATACTTTACACTGCCTCTAGGTGTTGCCCCTGTTAAGCCATAATGTGGAATCCATGTCATGATGATTGTCTGGGCTGTTGTGAATTGTTTTTGTTCATCTTAGTTAAATATGTGCGTGTGTTTGTGCCCAGTCCCCTTCCCTCTGTCCCCTTGTGAATGGGCTGGAAAGCCTACCACAATAAGCCACTGCCATTGCCATTCTCTCTCTCTCCTCTCTCTCTCTCTCTCTCTATATATATATATATATATATATATATATATATTATAATCTAAACACACACACGCACTAGCAGATTTAGAGTGTTCTGATGTGACTAACACTTTAACCAATAAGCTACCCCACCTCCCACCCCGCCCAAGTAGAAGGGTGTGAACAACACATAGGTTATAGACTAGAATTTCTCAGCCTCCCACTGCCTTCTACCCACAGCAAGCTTATTGCCATGGGCTTACTGGAGAACAACAACAAAGCTGACCAAATAAGACCCCAACAATATGATGGTCAATAGTGATGATGAGGAATATTTAATGATGATACTGTGTAAATGCATGATGATATTTTTTACCTGTGCTCTACGTCCCTTACCTGATAATTATATCCATTCATTATCGGGGCCCAAGAGATACAGACACCTGCAGTGTTGATCAAGGATGGGATAGCCCAGTGGTTAGAACATTGCACTTAACAATCTGGAGACTCGGGTTCCATTCCCGATCAAGGGGATATTTTCCCCTGGAGTTAACATCAGTGCAGACTCCACTCTCCCCAAAAGTCCTTCAGATGAGACTATAAACCGAGACCCCGTGCGTTGCAGAACATCTTGCGCACACGTTAAATCTGATTCCGCTTTCGAAAGAGTAGGCGATTGTGTGCCGGTGGGAATAGATGACAAAATTTACAAAACCGCTTACACATGAGGACTGGATGTAAAAAAAGCATATGAGTGCTTATTCCATTATCCATGATATAAAAGAAGAAATAATTAAATAAATAAATAGTATGAGTAACGATTGTCTTGCTCGGGTGTCATGGTGGCCATAGGTTTGGCTTACCACAGAGTGTAAGGCATGTGATAGGTTGGTGTTGAGGCCTTATACATTAGCCAGATTCCAGAGTTTATTTCAAGAACCCCGCCAAGGGTTACGTGAAATCTAACAAAACCACAACTGGCAGATGTGGGCCTGTGAAAATACTCACAACACGAATTCATTCCACAATGAAGAGCACAAATTATGGATATGAAAAAAGAAAGAACATTCACAATTATAGGTTTAAAAAAGAAAGTCAACAAGTGATTCATGGATAGGGGGTGGTTGGTGGGGGAGGGGAGGAGTTGTCAAGGGATCAGGGTGGTCACCATCACAAGTGGCCATCTCTCATAACGTTGCTGTGTGACTTAGCCTTTACTGTCGCCAGCAGGAGGCTTAGTAGATAGTATCCTGCAACTGTTGGCTCAGAACAGGCGCAAGTGAGCACCAGTGAAGCAACCCAGCAACAGTGCAGGGCTTTTCTAGTTAGTGGCCCTATGGCAGTCTAGCTTTTATAAGGTCCCCTGGGATGCTGAAGCGAAGATGCACAGACATATATAATTTATATTAGTGTGTGTGTGTGTGTGTTTAGTGCATAGACGACAGCAACGCTGCGATCAACAAAACGATTGTGCTTCATACGCAGATGAAGCTTTTGTTCCTTCAAAGGGAAACATGTAATCTACAACATGACAAAGCCTCCAGCCCTGGTCAACTTCGACAGACCAGAAGGTTCACGGTGACCCCTCTCCCTGCCAACACCACCAGTGTCCAGCTACACACTACCGGTGTCCTGGCGATGGCTACTGTCTGCCTGTCTTCACCAGTGTAACGGCATGCTGGACGCCCGGCCCCATGAGGATGAAGCGGGTGTGACGTGTACACCTGTGCAGGGCGGTACCCGGTGCCGGGGACTGGACAGAAGCGTCTGTCTACACTGGAAACACCTGTGTGATGGTTTCGTGCAATGTCCACTCCAAGATGATGAATGGTGTGTGGGGTGAAGGAGCTCTGCCCTGACCGGTGTGTCTGCTACGGCATGACCATGTACCGCTCTGAGACTGCCCTCCCTGCGTACCTGAAGTAGAGGGACTGGGCTGACCACAGACGTCATAGCCGATCACGTCATGCTGATCCATCTGGGTGTGGAGCTTGCGGGTGGAGAAACGTCAGTGCATGGAACTGGTCAACCTGCACGTGTTGGACCTCAGTGACAATCTGCTTCACACTGTCCACTTCCAGCATTTAGCGAAGCTGAAGAACCTCAGAGAGCTGGTTCTGGCTGGCAATCCTCTGTCCACGAGGTTTTCCAGTTTGGTTGGCCATGACAAACTGGCCAGGCTGCTGGTGCTAAATCTGTCCAGAGTCCCTGACCAGTTCTTTAACTTGCACATGTTTTCATACCTCGTGCCTCGCGTGCAGATTTTAGATTTGTCTCACAGTGGTCTGGGGTCGGTCAATGAACGCGACTTGTTCCGTCCTTAACCATTCTGGATTTGCGCAGTTGTCCTATCTCAGAGTTCAGCCCCGACTTTATGAAAAGAATGCACGACCTCAGAGATGTCTCTGGTGATAACTTCAAGTTGTGTTGTTCTGCTATGTTGCCTGAATCTTTTACCGGCAGATGCGTAGCTCCTGTTGATGAAATCTCTTCGTGTGAACATTTGTTGAAGTCAGGATTTTTCCGGGTAACTCTGGCTGTCTTCGCTGTCTTTGCTTTATTTGGAAACCTGGGCAGTTGTGTGTATCGTGTGACTCTACTCTTTGCCGGGAGAAGCAAGGTTGGTTTTCTAGTGTTTGTCCTCCATTTGTGCATGTCTGACCTTCTGATGGGGGTTTACTTGTTGATACTGGGAGTGAAAGACCGCGTGTATGCCGGCAGCTACCTGTGGAAGGAGATGGCGTGGAAGAGAAGCACAGTGTGCCACGTTGCAGGATTTCTGTCCTTTCTGTCCTGTGAGGTGTCCTCCTTCCTCATCTGCCTCATCACCCTGGACCGTTTTCTGGTCATCCGCTTTCCTTTCAGCCGTCTTCGTTTCGGAATCACGTCAGCTCAGGTGGCCTGTGGTGTCGTCTGGGGGCTAGGGGTGATCCTGGCCTCCATCCCTTTACTGCCTGTGACGTCTCACTGGGCTTTCTACAGCCAGACAGGCATCTGCATTCCTCTGCCCGTCACCAGAGCTAACTTCCCTGGTCGCCATTACTCCTTTGCCGTCATGATTGTGGTCAATTTTGTCCTGTTCCTGTTGATCGCTGTAGGCCAGGCTTTTATCTACTGGTCAGTCAAAGCCAACACTTTGTCAAAGGACGTGTCAAAGAGCAAAGATGACGTCATTGTCAAGGACAAAACCAGATCCAAAGAGTTCACCATCGCTCGTCGTCTTCTGGTCATCGCCATGTCCGACTTTCTGTGCTGGTTCCCCATCGGTGTCTGTGGACTTCTGGCCAAACTGGACGTCCCTGTACCAGGGGAGGTCAATGCAGCCATGGCTACCCTCGTTCTTCCGGTCAACGCTGCTCTGAATCCTCTCCTGTACACATACACCCTTGTCCGACAGAAAGGTGAGAAAGAAAAGGAAAGACAACTGCAGAAGTTTATCATCGCCCAAGTTAAAAGTCAACTGGCTGGACTACATCTTTAAGAGAAGGGGAAAGACACGGTTGTACGTAAATATCTTATATGTCTGCCTGCTCTAGAATTTGAATTCTTAGTAAAAAAAAAAAAAAAAAAAAGGCTGCTGTAGAAGTGCAACATATTCTTAAAGTTATCAATCTCTCTCTCTTGCTCTTCTCTCTCTCTCTCTCTCTCTCTCTCTCTCTCTCTCTCTCTCTCTCTCTCTCTCTCTTCACACCACACACACACTCTCTCTCTCACCACACACACACTCTCTCTCTCACACACACTCTTTCTCTCCCTCTCCCCCTTCTGTCTGTCTCTCTGTCTCTATGTCTCTGTGTCTCTGTCTCTCTCTCTCTCTCTGTCTGTCTGTCTGTCAGTCTCACTGTGTCTCTCTGTCTCTGTGTATCTTTGTTTCTATCTGTCTGTCTGTCTACACCTCTCTGTGTCTATGTCTGTCTGTCTGTCTGTCTGTCTGTCGTTCTGTCTTTCTGTCTGTCTGTCTGTCTGTCTCTCGTAGTTGTAACTACTAAAGATAGTCCCTTCTCAGGGCAAGGGCCGGATGGAAAAAATGCCAATACTTCTCTGTCACCCTTGGCAATAAAGATTATCAATCAATCAATCAATCAATCAATCAATCAATCAATCAATCAATCACTCAGTCAATCTCTCTCTCTATCTGCGTCTCTCTGTCTCTCTCTGTCTCTCTGTCTGTCTCTCTATCTCTGTCTCACACTGTACACTTCCAGCGTTTAGCGAAGCTGAAGAATCTCAGAGAGCTCGTTCTGTTCATTTGTCAGATAACAGTAGTAGCTGTCTGAGCATGCAATGAAGGAGTAGGAGTAGTAGTAGTAGTAGTAGTAGTAGTAGTAGTAGTAGTAGTAGTAGTAGTAGTAGTAGTAGTAGAAGTAGTAGTAGAAGTAGTAGTAGTAGTAGTAGTAGTAGTAGTAGTGGTGGTGGTGGTAGTAGTGTAGAAGTAATAGTGGTGGTAGTGGTAGTAGTAGTAGTAGTAGTAGTAGTAGTAGTAGGAGGAGGAGGAGGAGGAGGAGGAGGAAGAGTGGTGGTAGTAGTAGTGGTAGTAGTAGTAGTAGTTGGGGGTAGTAGTAGTAGTTGCATAGTTGCAGTAGTAGTAGGAGGGGTAGTTGTAGTAGTAGGAGGAGGAAGGAGGAGTGGTAGTAGTAGTTTCTAGTAGTACTAGTAGTACTAGTAGTAGTAATAGTAGTAGTAGGAGGAGGAAAGGAGTAGTAGTTGTAGTAGTAGTAGTAGTAGGAGGAGGAGGAGGAGGAGAAGTGATAGTAGTAGTAGTAGTAGTAGTATGTAGTAGTTTGTAGTAGTAGTTGTAGTAATAGTAGTAATAGTAGTAGTAGTAGTAGTAGTAGTAGTAGTAGTAGTAATAGTAGTAGTAGTCGTAGGAGTTTGTTTGTAGTAGTAGTAGTGGTAGTAGTAGTAGGAGGAGGAGGATGTGGTATAGTAGTATAGTATATAGTAGTAGTAGTAGTAGTAGTAGTAGTAGTAGTAGTAGGAGGAGAGGAGGAGGAGGAGGAGGAGTGGTAGTAGTAGTAGTAAAAGTAGTAGTAGTAGTTGAAGTAGTAGTAGTAGTAGTAGAAGTAGTTGTGGTAGTAGTAGTAGTTGCAGTAGTAGTAGGAGTAGGATAGGTAGTAGTTGTAGTAGTATAGTAGTAGTGGTAGTGATAGTAGTATAGTAGTATAGTAGAGTAGTAGTAGTCGTATAGTAGTATGTAGATAGGATAGTATGTAGTAGTTAGTAGTAGAAGTAGTAGAGAAGAAGAAGAAGAGCAAGAAGAAGAGAACAAGAAACAAGAACAAGAAGAACAAGAACCACCCACCACCACACCCCCACCACCCACCACCACCACAACAACAACAACAACAACAACAACAACAACAACAACAACAACAAGGAAAACTCCAACCACCGCACCCACCAGACAACTGCAACAGCACAGGCGCACAGTTTCTGCAGGTGCTTCCAGCAGGTTACACTAAGGAACGTCATGGTCTCCTCAGGCATAGACCCTGGAAACAGCATCCAGTCAAAGGAACAGTGGCCATACTGGCTAGAATCAGTGTCTGGTTTTCTCCTGTGCAGGAGATCTGACCGCTGGCCTCAGGCCACACCTTTTGACCTTAGGGCAGCTCATCAGAGATTTGATAAGAAAACAGATTTCAGATTTTGACCAAAAAGAAAATGCCGGAGAAGGGTCTGGGTAGGTAGGCAGAAAAGAGGCACGTGAAGAGAGAGGATGGAGGATTGAGGAGGAGGAGAAAGACAGAAACGAAGGGAGTGATAGATAGAAAAGAGGAATTTCTAGCACAGAATTTGCAGAATGTGGGCGATGCTGTTTAAACTGAAAGCGGGGGTTCCAGTGTTCCCATGGGAAAAAATCGAAGAAGCGTTACTAAAAGAAGCTATCAGATCACACTTTTTTTTCTTCTTGAAATGAATGCTTTCCCTTTAACTGTGGGTTGATCAGCAATGAAGATTCGGAGAGGGGAGGGAGATAGGGGGTGGTGGTGGGGGTGGGTGGGTAATATGCAAGCAGCGGTGACAGGATATTCTTCATTCCTGTAAACTGCATGGTGAGATTCTATACAAACTTTTGTCTTTCTACCTTAAGCACTCGTTTGTTTTTAATTCCACTTCTGGCAGTTTTTTCTTGGGAACTGTGGAACCAACTTCAAAATTAACGGTACACCCTTCCGCCACACAGATTTCTTCCCCTTTCTGCAATTTCTCCTGAAAACAAACTGAGTGACTATTAATACTTTGTTAGAGAGAGTCTCTTTGGGTCGTTTTGGTCCACCGATGCAACATCCAAACTTGTCACTTATCTCATAATTTCACGTCTGGACTATTGCAATTCTCTTTTGTCTGGTCTGCCAGCATCATCTATTCCACTCCCTTCAAGTTATACAAACTCTGGCGTCGACTAGGTTCTCAGAAGAAAAAATCTGAGCACATACCCTCTCTTGCGATCTCTCCACTGGTGCTGTGCACAGAGAGGAAATTATATGATCGTACCTCTTTTAAAAAATTCTCCACAAAACTGCACCTCCTACCTCTGTGAATGTCTTAACCTGTACACTCCTTCACGTTCCCTCCGCTCTGGGTGCAGATACCTTGTGCCTTCGAATACCTAGATTCAAGCAATGCACCGTTGGCCGCCGCTCTTTTTCTATTTCGGGTCCATCGACCTGGAATGAGCTCCCTCTCTCTCTTCGCCAGAAGCCTAGTTATGACACTTTTAAATCCAACCTCAAGACATATTTATTTCAAACCTAAGATTCCCCCCCACCCCCTGTTTCATATCAGAACTGTCCCACCTTCACTAACCCATGTCCCATCACCTTGCTAAAGTATAATTATGACCTGTGCCTGCGTGCGTGCGTGCGTGCGTGCGTGCGTGCGTGCGTGCGTGCGTGCGTGTGTGTGTGTGTGTGTGTGTGTGTGTGTGGTGTGTGTGTGTGTGTGTGTGTGTGTGCATTTGAAAAACATTTGACTATTGAAAATTTATTTCATAGATTTGGTCTGCAGTGTACCATGTTTGTAATATATGTTTGTTTAAACTATTGATTATTTTTTATTGGTTGCATGACTGTGTAAGATTAGATTGAATGCATGCGCTTTGATTTGTCTTTACAAGATATAGCGCTAAGTTCCATTTTTATATATTATTATTATTATTATTATTAATTATTATTATTGCAGTTTTGGAGTTTTGCAAAAACCCGGAAATGAGTGTATGTTTTGAAAACAAAACATGAGAAACATTTTTTAAATTCTGTTATTTCGAGGATAATGGAATAAGCACTCATGTGCTTTTTTCATCCAGTCTCCGTGTGTACGCAGTTTTGTCAATTTTTTGTCACCCATTCCCACCGGCACACAATGACCTACTCTTCCGAAGAGCGGAACGGGTTTTAACACGCGCGCAAGATGTTCTGCGTGTGTTCGCATACACGGGACCTCGGTTTATAGTCTCATCCGAAGGACTTTTGGGGAGAGGGGAGTCCGCACTGATGTTAACTCCAGAGGAAAAGTCCTCTTGAATGAGAATCGAACCCGGGTCAGCAGATCACGAATACATCACTCTAACCACCAGGCTATCCCGTGTCCACACCCCCCCCCCCCCCCTCCCTAAATTGTCCATGCATTCTTCTTGTCAGCTGGC
>CM054168.1:28913125-28925625 GCA_028751875.1 Rapana venosa | reverse complement strand
GCCTGCCCTGCCCTGCCTTGCCTTGCCTTGCCTGCCTTGCCCTGCCTGCCTGCCCTGCCTGCCTGCCCTGCCCTGCCCTGCCTTGCCTTGCCTTGCCTTGCCTTGCCTTGCCTTGCCTTACCTTGCCTTGCCCTGCCCTGCCCTGCCTTGCCTTGCCTTGTCCTACCTTGCCTTGTCCTGCCTTGTCCTACCTTGCCTTACCTTGCCATGCCTTGCCTCAGACCTCAGTTTTATGCATCCTCAGTTTTCTGGCTTCAACCTCAGCTTAGCTCATCACTTCGGCTACACATCGATATTAATTTGGGGGTTATGTAGTATCTTCTATAGAGTGCGAGTCGAAAAAAATGTTAGTGATTTTCACAGATTTTTAAAGTATGAAAAAATGCACTGTGTACTTGTTTTGGGGATTGAGGACATAGAGCAATACCAGGTAGTCACGAGAAAGTTGGAAATTATCATCAAATGAGGATTTCCTGGATTTCTACAGTGTTGACCCCGCGCATGCATATTGCGGTAAGTAAGCTAGCAGAGGACAAAGGACTGAGGGGGTACAGTGTTTGCTGAAAAGTTAAAAAAAATTCAAACCTACCAAATTTGTTCAAAATCAAAGGACTTTTGAGTCAGAGGCTAGTCTATCACAAACATGTGGTTTTTATTTCTGTGGATGCCTTAGTACGTGCGGTATGAAAATAAGTCACATAGAAAAACAGAAGGAAAAGAGTGATTTTTTTAATACCGGAGTGCGGCCTTCTAATCGCAGAGTTGCACCCAGCAGCTGGTAGAGAAGATGCAGAGCCTGCAGCAGTGGCCTAAGTCACTTCAACCAGGTCTTCAACCCCGCTACCAACCTCAGCCAAGAATGAACGGATGACAACATTGACACAACTGCATACACACGGGGAATGATCTTATAAAGAGAAAGTTGAAGAACAATTTCAGAGGGGTCATTTGGCTAATGCGTGGAAGGGTTTAAAGATACTTTCAGGGCAAGCAAACTCAAAAATGTCAACACAGTCAATGCCACTAGAGGAACAAAAAGCTTTTGCTGATGAACTGAATGATTTCTATTGCCGCTTTGAGCGTGAAGATCATAAACATGAGCTTCAATCTGTTCTGTTCAACCGCAAACAACAATGTCTGTGATATTGATTCGAATGATGAAGATTTACGTTCATGCTACAGATGTAAATCAGTGTTAAAGCATTGCATGTGAGGAAGGTGTGGGTGTGGATGGTATTTGTGGTCGGCTTTTAAAATCTTGTGCAGAGCAGCTGTGTCATGTTTTTAGTGATTTGTTTCTCTGTCTTTGAAAGCATGCCATGTTCCAAGTCCTGAAAAAATCAAATTTGTTCCAGTTCCAAAAAATAACACCCCAAATCTTTAAAGACTATGACCATAGCTCTCACTCCAATAGTAATGAAATGTTTTGAACGAATCGTTCTCAAACGGCTTTTTTCTCTACTTCTTCATATCTAGATCTCTTCAGTTTGCATACAAAGCCAACAGAAGCACAAATGATGCTACAATTACCTTGCTGCTAATGTTTATTCCACCTAGAAAAAGAACTCTTTGCTATATTTTCATTGACTTCTCTTCTGCCTTAATTACCATTCAGCCCATCTATAGCTCTCAAAACTGGGTCTCAATAGAGTCTGTCCTCGCAATTCCTGGATAATGAGCTTTTTGACATCACCGGAACAGTTTGTTCGATTTCAAAAAAGCATATCCACTCAAAAGATCAACTTCCAATGGTTTTCCCCAAGCACTGTTCTGTCCCCATCCTTTTCACCCTTTACACAAGATGACTGCACTGGCTCTGATCTTTTACGTTAATCAAATATTCGATGACTCTCTCTGGAAGATCTGTCTAATTCCCATCCAAAGTATTTTAAACAAAGTTGAGGAGTTCTCCTCCTGGTGCAAACAGAACTGTCTGACCTTAATTTAAAAAGACTAAGGGAAATGTTTATGATTCGCAGGGACCCCAGCCCATAAAACAAATCTTTACATTGATGGTGTAAAGGGAGAGCGTGCACCAATACAAATATCTAGGTACTATATTGAAGATAAACTAACTTTATGCTAATACAGATCTTGTAAATAGAAAATGTCACTCACGCATCTTTTTCCTTCAAAAACTCGGAGTCTTAAAGTAAATGTAAAGTTTTACAAAATTTCTACCGATGCTTATTGAGCTGTCTTTCTATTTTCCTTGGTTTGTTGTTGGGGGCCGACTGTAAAAACAATAAACATAGTAAACAAGATTGTAACCGATGTGGCAAAATTGTGGGCTGTGAGCAAATGAAACTGAATGATTGTATGAATGCCATGTGAGAGACAGAGCTAGACAGATTGTTATGATACCACTGTGCTTGCAAAATATTTTGAACTTCCTGCTTCTCAAAAGCGCTACAGGTACCCAGTCTAAACCCTGCGATTTAAAATAGTTTTATTCCAACCTCAATTCTGCTAATTATAATGTATGACAATAAATCTGAAATTTAACTAAATCCCACGACAGAGAGTAGTAGAGAGAGAGAGAGAGATGAGAGAGAGAGGATGAGGAGAGAGATGAGAAGAGAGAGAGAGAGAGAGACTAAGGCTACCTTTATTAGTGTAAACTGTGTTCAGTTTCTATAGAATAGGAGTATTAACTTCACTGATATTTGTCTTATCATACATGTTATACAAAATGTTTTTTCGCTTTTTTTCTTTAAATACGTCGCGTGCTATTAATTTTAGATGTTCAATATTTAAAAGAACATAGTATTAATTTAATTAATATTTGTCTATACAACATGTTATAACAATTTGACTTATACTATAAAATGCGTGAGCATGGGTACGAATGTTTACAATGTGCGAGGTGCGTGCGCGTGCGCGAGTGCTTGATGTGCGGAGTACGGGTTTACTTGTGCGCACATGAGTAAAGTGATTTTTGTTGGGGTTGGTTTGTGGCTGGCTGAGATATTGCTGATTTGTGGATGCATTTTATCTCATGATGGTTGCGTGCTGATGTTGGACAGTGTGTGTGTGTTTTAAATATTATGTTTAAATGTTTAGTGGTTTTATGTATGGCGAGTAACCCGCCGGAATTTCTCTGTCTTTGAGATAATAAAGCTTTTGAATTTGAATTTTTGAATTTGAATTTGACTGGATGAAAAAAGCACATACGTGCCCATTATTCTCGAAATAAAAGTATAAAAGTAGAATTTAAAAGATTTAAAATAAATATATAAATAAATAAATAAATAAATAAATAAAAACCACCAGTCTATTACTGGTACTCGCTTTGTGCAGTTAGCTCAGCATCCGTCATCTTCATGTTCAATATCTAAGACCGATGAATGGATCGGTGGTCTAGAGGTAACACACCTGCCTAGAAATTTACAAAGCCGCATACACACGGGGATTGGATGTAAAATTGCACATAAGTCTTATTCCATTATCTCGATATAAAGATTAAAATTATATAAATAAAATAAATAAAGAAAGAGCAAAGTCCGGGTTGTATTCCAAACTTTCCTTCAGTCGTTAGATCATGAATGGCGGGTTGGTTTTCTAGTCTTTCGGACGAGGCGTATAAACGAAAAAATTAATAAAAATTATTTTAGGCACGTAAAAGAACCCACGGCAACAAGAGAGTTCCTGGCAAATTCTGTAGTAAAAAGCCACTCTGATAGGGAACCGAAAAAAGGGTGGCGTGCTCTTGTGCGACGCGCGCTCTCCTGGGAGAGCTGCCTGAATTTTACACATGAACAAATATGGGCCCTGACTGAAATGGTTTTACAATACATATTACAAATCAAGTTATGACAATATCACATCTACATCACAAACAATGTATGACCGATACCCAACACAAACAATGTATGACCAATATCACATACCTACAACAACAACCAATGTATGACCAATATCACATACCTACAACAACAGCCAATGTATGACCAATATCACATACCTACAACAACAGCCAATGTATGACCAATATCACATACCTACAACAACAGCCAATGTATGACCAATATCACATACTTACAATAAACAATGTATGACCAATATCACATACCTACAACAACTAATGTATGACCAATATCACATACCTACAACAACAACAAACAATGCATGACCAATATCACATACCTACAACAACAGCCAATGTATGACCAATATCACATACTTACAATAAACAATGTATGACCAATATCACATACCTACAACAACATCCAATGTATGACCAATATCACATACCTACAACAACCAATGCATGACCAATATCACATACCTACAACAAAACCAAGTATGACCAATATCACATACTTACAACAATGTATGACCAATATCACATACCTATAACAACCAATGTATGACGAATATCACATACCTATAACAACCAATGCAGATTCAATATCACATATCTACAACAAACAATGTATGACCAATATCACATACTTACAACAACAATGTCTGACCAATATCACATACCTACAACAATCAAGATATGGCCAATATAACATATGTACAATCAAGATATGGCTATAATATAACGGATATACAACAACCAAGATATGACCAATATAACAGACGTAAAACAATCAGGATATGACTAATATAACAGATATACAACAATCAAGGAATAACCAATATAAAACACCACATCAGATAGTTCTCATTTCAGGGCACACTGTCAGCCCCCTGCTTTCTACTGCTCACCATCAATGTGCATGTTTCTTTCTTTTCGAATAACCGTTATTCAAATCGGATAATTCTGATATCTACTTATTTATTTCCTGACCTGAAACTCGAGGAATGCCGGGAGCCCTTTCGGTATCAAAAGCATCCCCACCTTCTGGAAATTCTGTGCTAGAAATGTCCCCTTTTCTATCTCTCCCTTTCTTTCCGTCTTTCTCCTCACCTCTCTATCCTCTCCCTCTGTTGTCAAGTTTCTGCCTACCTAGTCTATTCTCCTTTCTTTTTTAACGAAAATCAGAAAATAATAATATTTCAAACTTTCTAATGAGCTGCCCTGAAGTCGGAACGTGTGGGCTGAGGCCAGCGGGCAGACCTCCTGCATACAGAGTGACAAGCACAGGAGAAGACCAGGCACTACTGTATTGTGTATGTGTGTGTATGTTTGTCTGTCGTGTCCGACGATGACCTCCAGAGGAGGCAGCTGCTGTTTTGGAAACTGGGCAGAAATTTGATTAAAGTGGAGATGCCTTGCCCACAGTACATCCCCACTCTCTCAGCCAAGTGGGCATAAGGACAGTCAGTGTTGGAGATGTTCTCCAAAGGCCAACCAGCCCAGGCACTACACATTCTATCAATATGGCCATGCAAAACTGACCTGAAATAAATCAATATTGTGTAAAGTAGATCACGAGCAAATGACATACACAATGATATATAATCACGGACAGGGCAAAAAAAAAGGTTTTAGTGGTAATAGTAAGACAGGGGACGGGATAGCTCAGTGGTCGGAGCACTCGCTTTCCCCCAACCAAGTTAAGCAGCGTCGAGCGTGGTTACCAGTTGGATGGGTGACCGTTTGCGCGCCTTGGCTTCAGTAAGTTCCCACTGTAAAGGGTACCTGCCCTTTAGGTAGGAGTAACAAGCAGCAGGCAGAGGAGATGGGCGGCCCTCACTAGTTTTGTCCTAGAGAATAGGCTTGACGCTCGCTCCCTAGAAACTTATAGTTATAGTATTAGACATTATAACTAGTAAACTTGGTAAGTGAAGTTAAATATAAAGATTTTTGTTGTGCTTTTTTTTTGGTGGGTGGGGGGGGGAATCATGAAATCTTACACTCATACACGTACGCCTCAGCGGACTACACCACGACCTACGCACATATGTGTCATCAAGTGCTTATTTTGCGTTGCTTTAGGATCAGTATGCGTTTCCTCAAGACAAGGATATCTAAGGCTGAACGATTGCATGGTGACGAACGCTATAGCCGAGTGGTTAAACGCGTTCACTCTGTTCAATCCTCTGGATGTCCATGAATGTCCGGGGTTCAATCTAGCAGTGACGTCTGATTGATAAGGGTGGGGATTTTTTACGATCTCCCAGGTCAAGTTCAATGCACCTGCAGTTCCTTAATTATATTTTAAATATATATCATATATATTATATAATATTTATAAATCTCTAGTCCCTGTGTATGCAGTTTTAATCAATTTTGTCATCTGCTCCCACCGGCACACATTGCTACTCTTACCGAAAAGCGAGACGGTTTACTGTGTGTGCAAGATGTCTGCATGCTTCTCAACGTGGACTCGACGTTTATAGTTCTCACAAGACTTTTTGGGAGAGTGGATGTCAGCAATGATGTTAATCTAGAGGAAAATCTCTTGAACGAGACTTCGAACCCGGGTCAACAGATCACAGAATGCATCTCTAACCACAGGCTATCCTCTCTCTTGCTCTCATCTCTCTCTTCTCGTCTCTTATCTCTACTCTCATTCTTCTCTCTTTGCTCTATTCTCTTTTCCCCAATCTTCTTTCCTCTCTCTTCTTTCTCTCTCTTAGTCTACTATTTTTGGTCTCCTATCTTATTTACAATTACTTCCATGTGCAGGACATCTCCTTTTCTCTACCAAGTTTATCTTCTCTTTATGGTACTCTTTTCCTTTTCTTTCTTCGCCTCTCGTTTTATCTTTTCCCTTATTATCTCTTCTTTGTTGTTCTAAGGGAGTAAGAGCGCAGTAAGTAGGCTGCGGCCTCGATCTGATCTTCGGTTGAGAGCTAGACCATGTCCTGGTATATTGTAAGGTAATATGGATATCTTATAGTCATAGTAAATTTATGTCTACTGCTGGTCTAATTTAGAATTTTGTTGTATATTTTCGGTGTTGTCGTGCAGCATACAAATATTCATCAAAAATGCACTGAGACGTCTTCCAAAATCGTTACATTTCTCTTGTCTTCTCTCTTCTCTATCTTCGTCTCTCATCTCTCTTCCTCTGTCTGTCTTCTTTCATGTTCCACTGCATATCTCTGTCTTTTCAGCTCTTTTTTTTACACATATTTCTGTCTCCCTTCTGTTCATGTCATTCTGTCTTATGTCTGTGTTCTCTTCTTTCTCTTCTGGGTCTTTGTTGTCACTCCACCAATGCCCTCCGAGTACCTGGA
Source organism: Rapana venosa (assembly GCA_028751875.1). Classification (NCBI taxonomy): domain Eukaryota; kingdom Metazoa; phylum Mollusca; class Gastropoda; order Neogastropoda; family Muricidae; genus Rapana; species Rapana venosa. The sequence goes on along the minus strand of CM054168.1, from coordinate 28,918,488 downwards.
CGCCATCCTGTACCTCTTAACTATAATCTCCTTATATAATCATCATTCTAAATCTAATCACTCATCCACTTCTTCAGTCTCTCTCTTCTTCTTCTGTTGTTCCTAGTCCATTCTCTGCAACATCGGTTTAAAAGCGAAATCTCGGACTCGAAGTAATCAAAATCCTTACTTTCTCAACAAGACGTAGTATAAGTCTCATCAGTGCTTTAAGAGTATTGTCTGCATAGTATTACATCTGTTAGAGTAATAGTGTATGAGAGTAGAGTAGAGAAGTGTAGTATGTAGTAAGTAGCTGGTTAGAGTGTAAGTATAGATTGTGTGGAGTAGTAAAGAGTAGAGAGTGTGAGTAGAAGTAGAGTAGAGAACGATGAGAGTATATAGCAGGAGTGTTTGTTAGTAGTATATGGTAGAGTAGGATGGTAGTTGTATAGTAGTAGAGGAGAGAGAGTGTAGAGTAAGGTTAGAGGGGAGGTAGTATGTAGTGAGGTGGGAGTATATGGTGGAGGAGAGTGTGGGAGTGATGTAGATAGAGTAGTAGTGACTAGTGTGTTGAGTAGTTGTGTATGTTCTAGTATTTGGGTTCTTTTATTTTTTTGAGGGGAGTAGGGAGTTTTTACGTAAGTGTAGTTAAAATGTTTGTATTTTAATGTTGTTGTTTTTTAGTTTTAGTGATTGTATTATATTAGTTTGGGGGAAGTTTGTTATTGTTTGTGATGTTTTTAAGTTTTAGTTGGGTTTTGGTTTTTGTGAGGGTTTTTTGGGGGTTTTTTTTTTTTTTTTTGTTTTGAGTAATTTTTTAAAAAAAAAGGGAGGAAAAAAAAAAATTTTTTATTTTGGAAAAAAATTTTTTTAAAAAAAAATAATAAAAAAATTTTTAAATTTGGGTTTTTTTTTTGGGGGTTTTGTTTCCCTTTGGGGGTTTTTGGGTTTTTAAGAAATCCTGCTGGCTGTCAGACATACTGCGGGCCCACTGTCTTCAGTTACACGGTTGCTGTCATTCTGTTTTTCCCTTCTGCTGGTTGTCTCTGTGTCTGCAGCTCAAGGCCCGCCAATTGCAGCATGGTTTACATACACGTGCATGTCTGACCCTCCATGCCGAAATGAGTCACGTTGCACCTGACCCACTTTTCCACTCCGAGCCATGGGGGTCAGGTACTGGGTGTTGAGATTTAGATGGATTATTAAACTATAAGTTTTTTTCTGCCTTGTACTGAAGTATCAAGGCGTAATTGTGCTTTCTTTAGCTTCAACAGAACGTTAAAAGAAACAACACCGAAACCCTCATACTGATCACCTTAGTACGGCTTTCGAAAATCCTGTACTAGAAAAATTGTTTCTCTAATCTACAGATTGAAATTAAATGCCTTTCGAGCAAAATTTACCATAAAATATACAATGTATATGCAGTGAAAATTTTTCCAATGTTTATGTTCTGTATCAATGTCAAGGTTTAAAAACGTTTTTACCATCATTTCAAGATAAGTCTCTGCAGGAAGTTTTAACCAATCCAGAGTTATTATGTGAGATAGCCTTGTCTATGTTGCAATCACCAGTATTCTCTTTTTTGTAAAGTATGATCGTTGGGATCTACATTTTGCTTGTTTCACAGCTGCCGTTACAAGTAGTTTACAATTGTTTGTTTTCCAACTTCAGGGTATTTTTCAATTGTTCTGTGTTTTTGTTAATTTTTGTATTTCTTGCCATGTTTTTTGCGACATACTGTTCAGATAGTTTGGAATAGTATTTAAATGTGAATTTATACCAACACGCATCTCTTTTACTTAAAGCCCTCATCTCATTATGCTGCGCCCACCCCCCACTCCCCTCCAACCTCTAATATCACTTTAAGTGAACAGACGTAAAATTGAAGACACACTGATCACCTATTAGCGATGCGAAACTGGTCTATTTCTCATTGTTGTTACTTCCTGGAGTCTAGCACTTCAATACTGGTAATGACTTCACAGAACTGTCCCTTCAGGCCCATAGATCATGGGAACACCTGTACCTGTTCACATTTTACAAGGTAAGGTGGGAGGGGTGTAAACAGCTAGCAGTTTTAACTTTAAGGACGCCCGTGTACTGCTTAGGGTAAGAAGGATAAATTATAGCCTGTCACCAAGGCACTGCTTAGGGTAAGAAGGATAAATTATAGCCTGTCACCAAGGCACTGCTTAGGGTAAGAAGGATAAATTATAGCCTGTCACCAAGGCACTGCTTAGGGTAAGAAGGATAAATTATAGCCTGTCACCAAGGCACTGCTTAGGGTAAGAAGGATAAATTATAGCCTGTCACCAAGGCACTGCATAGGGTAAGAACTATAAATTATAGCCTGTCACCAAGGCACTAAGCCCTGGAGCAGAAACTGGTAACTGTGAGATGAAGTGCTTGAGGAAGCCATCAACAAGACCAGGAGAGACAAGATAAGAAACGAGGGGATCAGAGACATGGTAGGAGCCACACCCGTCCTACACCAAATTGAACAACAACGAACCAAGTGGTTCGGGCACCTCACATGCATGCCGCCAAACGGCCAGCCCTGCGTGCTTACAACTTGAGGTACTCTGGCACGAGGGCCAGAGGTGACCCAGGCGACGCTGGAGTGATTCCGTGGCAGAAACACTGAAGTCCATGGATTATCCCTCCTCCAAGCTACCCGCCTTGCAGCAGACAGACAGTTATATCTCCCCTGCGACGCCTCAGAGTAGAAGCGGAAGGAAAAAGTAAAAGTAAAGTAAAACCAAGGCACTGCTTAGGGTAAGAAGGGTAAATTATAGTACTTCTGTCACCAAGGCACTGCTTAGGTAAGAAGATAAATTATAGCCTGTCACCAAGGCACTGCTTAGGGTAGAAAGGATAAGTTATAGTACTTCTGTCACCAAGGCACTGCTTAGGGTAAGAAGGATAAGTTATAGTACTTCTGTCACCAAGGCACTGTGCACTGCTTACTGTAAGGCCGGAGTAGCGCCTAGACTTACCGTAACCATTACACAGAGCAAAGTTTGTTTTTAATGTCTGTTCTATCCTTTATGGTCTAGGGGATGCAACCACAGTAAATACTTAGCTTAAGGTCTAGCCAATAGAAATGGGACAGGACAGCTCAGTGGTCAGAGCACTCGCTTTCCCCTTGCTAAGGTTAAGCAGCATTGAGCGTGGTTACCAAGTGGACGGGTGACTATTTGCACACCCTGACTTCAGTACAGTTCCCCCAGTTCACCCAGCTGCCAATGGGTACCTGCCCTCTTTAGGGTCAGGGAAGGTAAAGCAGCGAGGGAGAGGAGATGGGCGCCGCCCTCAATATGCTGGCCCCTAGAGAAGCTGAGGTCTCTGACACCTTGCTCACCAATGACCGCATTGGTTATGGGAGCACTTTAACCTTTACCTACACTAAAAGTTTTGAAAATACAAAATGGAAGTGTTGGTGGGGGGTGGGGGATGCAATAGTCTGAACAGCACTTAGCATCAGGGTAAAGTGACCTTGCTTTGTCAGGCTAGTGGGGAAAGGGTTAAGGAATAATATCTTCAGAAACGTGGTAAGACATCCATCCCCAATGGCGAAGTGGTTAGCGCCTCGAGTTACCGACTGGAAGGTTGCAGGTTCGAATCCCATGAGAGTCATAGGAATTTATTCAGACTGCCTCTGGCTTCTACTCAGAGTTGAGTGTGCTGTGGGCTCAGTGGGAAGACTGGGACCACACAGTCCAGCTTGATCCACTTTACCATGCGAGTTTGAGAGTGTTGCTTCATTTACCTAACCAACACTGCAGGTGTCAGTATCTCTCGGGCCCCGCTTGACGCTGGGATATATATTTATGATAGGAAGAGTTCAGTACAGCCCTGTCACGCAGTCTCAAAGCAGTTGCACTTCCACAACAGCATTGTTACATCATCCTCATTGTCATGATCATGATGGTTACAGTAATGCATTCGTGATCTGCTGATCCGGGTTCGAATCTCGTTTAAGAGGACTTTTCCTCTGGAGTTAACATCAGTGCCGACTCCTCTCTCCCCAAAAGTCTTTCGGATGAGACTATAAACCGAGGTCCCGTGTGCGAACGCACGCAGAACGTCTTGCGCACACGTTAAATCCTGTTCCGCTTTTTTGGATGAGTAGGCCATTGGGTGCAGGTGGGAACGGATGACAAAATTGACAAAACTGCATACACACGGGACTTGATTTTTTAAAAAAAGCAATGAAAGCTTATTCCATTATCCTCGAAATAAAAGAATTTTTTTAAATCCTCATGCAGTTAAAGAGAATTGTCTGTGGTTCTGTGGTTTATGTGAAGGTGAGGCAACACGATCACAATAAAGCTGAGACACAAAGAGAAGATGATGGTGGAAAAGATGGATATGCGCTAAGCCAACCCGAGTGAGCACACAGTGATTATCCGCATCCACCTCTGCCTCAGCAAGCACTGAACAAAGCACCTGAAACAGACGTTTTAAGCTTCCTCGGTTTTCTCACTGACTACAGTATCCACCTGTATTTATTTTATTTTTATTTTTGTCTTATTCTCTTATATCGAGGATAATGGAATAAGCACTTATGTGCTTTTTTTTTTACATCTAGTCCCCGAGTGTATGCCGTTTTGTAAATTGTCATCTGTTCCCACCGGATTTCAACAGAAATTGATTTACTTTCTGCCGTCAGCGCAGCAACACACCAAGCCGAATAATGACTAACAGGCGGCGAAACTGTTGATGGAAGGACACAGAAGATTTGTTCATGAAATGAGGCAACGTGAACATGCCTCCGTCCCCCACGGGTAAGTATGTGGACAATACACATGCAACACTGCAGGTGTCTGTATCTCTCAGGCCCAGTTGACACTGGGATATATTACGATAGGGGGCATACAGTACAACCCTGTCAAGCAGGCTTAAAGCATAATTATACACCCAGAGCATAAACACTTGCATAGCAGCATAATTACATCACCCTCATTGTGAGTGATCACCGCGCAATTAAAAACATTGCCTCTGATTTGGCGACCCCAGTTGCTGTGATCTCATGGCGACCTCAGATTCGGTTTGTCCATACACTTCTGTGCCTGTGGTGAGTTTGTGTCAAAGCCTTTGGGGTTGGAGGTTTACAGGGGACGGTCATTGGAGGGACGTTGTGGTGGTTGCCACCTTGGGTCGGCAACTCACTCAGTCTGGCTCCGCGACTGAGCTAATACTGTCGTTCGTAGGGGGCTTAGTGGGTGGTATCCTGCGTATGTTAGCTCAGAACAGGCACCACTGAACACCGCCAAAGTGACCCGGCAGCACTGCAAGGCCCCTCTGGCTGGTGACCCCACGGCGGCCTGATAGTGATTGGCTCACTGTGGACCTCCGACGCTGAGGATGAGACAAAACAA
>CM054168.1:28878125-28908125 GCA_028751875.1 Rapana venosa | reverse complement strand
TGGATGGCTGATCAGGCTGATGGTACGGTAGTTTTGGTATAGCTGTAAGCTTGCTTTTCTTCGGGAGAGTGATAATCATGGACTGTGTTCAAGGTGTTGGCCACTCGCCTGTCTGCCAGATCTTACTGCAGATGGAGAGTAACATCTCTGTCATGGCCTCTCCTCCTGTCTGGACCTGTTCTGGTGAAATGTTGTCCACCCCTGCTTACTTCCCTTTCTACAGTGATGTTACTGCAGTTTCAACTTCTTCCTGTAGGTGGAGGTAACTGTCGTTGTTGGTTTGTGGAGGAACATCTAGCACCAAGGAATTTCCTCTGTTTGTGTGTGTTTTGTTTGTTTGTTTTGTTTTGTTTTGTTTAATGTCTATTCACTACATGGTGATTTAGACACACCCGCATTCATACCAAAGTACCTATTATTACACACCGCATCTCTCTCTCTCTCTCTCTCTCTCTCTCTCTCTCTCTCTTTCTCTCCCCTACACGCACCCACATTCACATAAGTACATATATATATATATATGTGTGTGTGTGTGTGTGTGTGTGTGTGTAATTACAGTAAAGGTTTTACAGGTGAAGAATATATGACTTCAGCAACTGACACTATGAATTGCTGAGAGTCATATAAAACTTCTTGACTAGTGGCATATTTCTTATGAATATCTAAACCTCTCCTTTTATACATGTCAAGAAGAATTGGGCAATCAAACAACAAATGGTGGACTGAAAGTGGAATAGAACAACAACATGTTTGTGTGTGTGTGCATGCGTGCGTGGGTGCGCGCGCGCGTGTGCGTGTGTGTGTTTGTGTGTACAAATCAGAGCAGTACTCTGTCCACCTCTTTAAAATATCTGGATCTCCTGTGAGACATGTCCCTGCTGTGTCTTGGAGGGCAGTGGTTGTCTGCCCCTTGTTTGGAGCTGGTCAGGTCTGTCAGCAGCTTGCAGGGTTTCTAGCTGTGTTGCTCTGCAGACTGTCTGTCTTCCACAGCTTGACATCCTCCTTCTTCACTCCATGTCTTTCTGGCTGTGTTGCTCCGCAGACTGTCTGTCTTCCACATCTGACATCCTCCTCCTTCACTCCATGTCTTTCTGGCTGTGTTGCTCTGCAGACTGTCTGTCTTCCACAGCTTGGCATCCTCCTTCTTCACTCCATGTCTTTCTGGCTGTTCTCCCTCTGCAGACTGTCTGTCTTCCACAGCTTGCCATCCTCCTCCTTCACTCCATGTCTTTCTGGCTGTGTTGCTCTGCAGACTGTCTGTCTTCCACAGCTTGGCATCCTCCTCCTTCACTCCATGTCTTTGTGGCTGTTCTTGCTCTGCACACTGTCTGTCTTCCATACTTTTGCATCGTTCTTCAGTCCATGTCTCCTTGGCTTTTCTCATCCTTTTTTTAAAATTCTCTGACCCAGGGCTTCTTTGTTGGTCGGTGTTTGTGAAGAATGCCGTTGGCTGTTTCAGTTACCGCAGTGTTAAAGCTGTTGATCAAGGTATCTGCTTCAGTGTCCTGGTTGTCGAGAACGAGGAGTGTGGCCTGTTTTCCTCCTGTTCTTGCTTGGAAGTTTTCTGCTATGGTAGGATCTTCGAGTTTCTCAGGTCTGAACTTGATCCTTACATTGCCCTGCTTCTTCATCCTCTTGAGGCGGAGTCTGAAAGTCATCATTACAAGTTCATGGTCACTTGTGGTGTCTGCTGCTGAAAAGCTTCAAGTCTTCGCAATATTGGTACTTGATGGAAAGCGAGGTTTGCCTATGATGCAGAATATTTATTGGAGTGTGGTGATCTCTTCCCTGGTTGTGCCATGTCCAGTGTCTAGATGGTTTCTGTTTACCAATGTCTTCACCACCTTCAGGTTGTACATGACAGATTCTAGGAGGAGCCTCAAACCTCTGTTGTTGGTCTCAGGGTGACAGTGTTGCTCACATATCCCTTTCCAGTTACTGTTTGCCTCTGCTCCTATTTTTGCATTCCAGTCACCTTGTGCTATAGTGATGGTTTTCTTTGCCCTAGCTATTGACAGTCAAGAAATCCACCGGCAAGAATTAGCGTGCTACCTTAAAGCAGGGCTGGACAAAAAGCAATAACTGCATGAACAGCAGAAGCCTCAGAAAAACGGCCCTGATGAAGAAGCTTGCAGGAATGAAATAGAGAAGGGAGGGGGGGGGGCAGCGGCAAGACACACATACTGAAGCAAGTATACAGCCTAACTGTCAGACACTGTTTAAAATAGTATGCCTCCAACGCCTGGTCACCTGATGCTGAGACCAGCTTCCACACCATGACCACGATGCAGGTGTGTGGACACTCTGCAGGGTGGCCTTGCAGTCAGACAGGAGCACTGTGCTGGTGGGTAGAATGTCCTCCTGCTTGAAAGTCTCGCACTTCAGACTCATCACAGGCAGCATGAACACCTCTCGGTGTCAGGTATAAAAAGAAACACCCAGTGGGCCTCCTTTCACTTGAAGAGAAATAGACCTCCAAGAAAACTCCTCAGGCAAAGTGGAGACACGAAGAACAACGTCCTGAGGCACAACAAGGACACAGTGCACACCCCTCCCCCCTCCACTTCTCCCCATACCCAAAGCCCCCACAAAGAAGGAAACGCAGCAACGGAGCCCAAACAACCTTGTCAAGGCTCCGCCCCCTGTCAGCAACCAGCCAACCAGCCCGCTGAATCCTCCCAGACAACCTCGTCAAGGCTCCGCCCTCTGTCAGCAACCAGCCAACCAGCCCGCTGAATCCTCCCAGACAAAGAGCACTGGCAGACAGCCACCTGACCCTCACGCTCAACTTCTCACTATCATGAGCAGGATGGAGCGCAGCATTAGCAGCTGCACTAAAGTCACCAACCTTGAGGTACTGAACACTAAATACTCTCTCACTACACCAGCCAGAGCAAAGATCTGCTGAAGATGTTGTAAAAAATGGAGGAAGCGGGGCGTACATCAGATTCCTTAACTAGCGGCAGGAGCACCAGCAAGTCTCTGGCCACAGGCCCCCTGTCTGTCCTCCAGTGACCGTGCTGAGGCCTGGGCTCTGCTACTTGCAGCCAGACTGTCAACCAGGAGGAGGGCACTCTGTCAACCACCACACACAGTGGTCCTGACTGACTGCAAGTCCGTCCTGCAGAGTCTCCAGGAGGAGAGCAGATCCTGAGAGACATCAGACAAGAACTAAGCCTCCTCAGCCAGAGAACTGTGGTGGTGCTGCAGTGGATCCCTTCCCACTGTGGTATAGGGGGCAACGAAGAGGTGTATCTCCTGTTCAAGGCAGGCAGCATTATGGAGCAGCCAGTGTCCTACAGCGAGGCAAGGACAATGCTGAGAAACAGATTCTTCAGGAAAAGCATGGCGCCAGTACCTGGGCATCAGGCCAGAAGATGAAAACGACGACATTCTTGAGCTAGAAAGAGCCGCTCAAGTCACCATCTTTAAACTGCGACCAGGACACTGCAAGTTCCTATCCCACCTCCACCGCCTGGAAATATCTCACTCTGGTCAGTGCCCCTGTGACACAGGCCTCCCACAACCCCCTCCTCTCCCATATCCTGCAGCCCTGTCAGACTACCTTCAGCACTCTGAAGTCTACACCAGACGTGGTGGCCCAGCCCAGCAGAGCTCTGTCAGGGAAAACTGTGGGGACAGGCTAGGTTAATGTGCCTGACTGCAGACTTCGCCATTTTGGACCACACTAAACGGTAAGCACGGCCAGGGGCTGTGGAAGAAGAAGAAGAAGAAGAAGGAGAAGAAGAAGAAGAAGAAGAAGAAGAAGAAGAAGAAGAAGAAAGAAGAAGAAAAAGAAGAAGAAGAAGAAGAAGAAGAAAAGAGAAGAAGAAGAAGAAGAAGAAGAAGAAGAAGAAGAAGAAGAAGAAGAAGAAGAAGAAGAAGAAGAAGAAAAAGAAGAAGAAGAAGAAAAAGAAGAAGAAGAAGAAGAAGAACAAGAGAGTCGAGGAAGAAAAAGAAGAAGAAGAAGAAGAAGAAGAAGAAGAAGAAGAAGAACCTATTGCCTATTTACCACTGACTGATATAAAGGCATTATATTTCATCTCACCTGTCAGCATCACTGTGTTAACAGCCGCTTCCAATGACAACGACATGATCCTCCTTCCTTCCTTCCTTCCTTCCTTCTCCATGTGCTCCTCCGGTCTTCGCTGTACTGCCCTGCTGACTTCATGGATTCTCAGGCCTCAGGGAGAAGCTGGTGGTTTGTCTTATTTTCTTTTTCCGTCGGTCTTACCTTGAATATTTTATCTCAGCTTTTTAAGAGTGTTTTAATTGATCAAATGACTGACTGTTTGATTGAGTGAATTGATTTGTGTCGATTATTCACCTGTCTGTCGATGATTATGCATAAGGAAAAATGAACTGGGTTGTGTGCCATCTTCTCATGTCTTTCAATCTGTGTTTACATCCCTTTGCTATTGCGATTGGCCGACAACCTTTGTCCATGAATGTATCAGCAAAGTGCCTAGGTCTGTGTCAGAATGGTGTTAGTGATGAACTATAATGTGGGCATCGTCTTTCACTACCACATGATCCTGGTACATCCTCCATTACAGGAGTAAAAAAAATCCTCTGAAATCCAAGTACGGCTGCCTGTATGGCGAGGTGTTTGAAAGCACCCATACATGCAAACTTCTCCCGTGTTTAATCTCCCTGTGATTTCCAGGTGTGATAAATGAGAGAGAGTTTATATTCTGGGTGACTGACTCCCCTAGTGTTAAAGATGAGGAACGTTTACCAACAAAAACAACAACACAACAACAACACAACAACAATAACAATACTGTCAACGTATTTCGTGTTTCTTTCTTTTTCTTACTCTTTCCCCCTCCTTCTCTTTAGCGTTGTTTTGTTCTGATTGAATGACCCCAGTCACACATTCAAGAATTTCCTCCTATCCTACTCCTTCTGCCTGTACCTTACAGAGGAATCAATGGCATGTCACCATGAGGCTACCAACCAGAGGGGCTCTGCACTGCTGCTGGGTCACTTTGGTTGTGTGTACTAGTGCATGTACTGAGTCAACATGCAATATGTAGAACAGCTCCAAGATCAGATTGATGCGTTCCCTGGTCATGTCCATAGTTTTGTACGCATGTGAAACGTGGACCAAACAGCAGACACTGAAAGAAGAATACAGGCAATGGAGACGAGATGCTTTCGCAAACACCTAGGTATCTCAGACAGAGATCACATTTCTGATGAGGAAATGAAAACCAGAATTAAAAACGCCGTCGGACTATATGAAGAGCTCCTGATTTCAGGTTTAAAAAAGAACAACCGCAAACTGAAGTGATACGGGCACATCACACGAACATCTGGACTGGCCAAGACTGTCCTACAGGGAACAGTACAAGGAGGGAGACAAAGAGGCAGACAGAGAAAACGATGGGAAGACAACATCAGAGAGTGGACTGGTAACCTTGAGTGGAACGACTTGTTACGGAAAGCAGAGGACCGCAGGGAGTGGAGGAAGCTGGTTGCAGAATCTTCAGTGGTGCCCCCACGGTCTACAAGACTGTGGGATAGGTGAAGGTAGTGACGGCGAGGGTAAACGAGCATCAGGTATAATTCACTACTGGTGGCGATAATTGCATAGGTGATAGAATTAGACAGAATGAGGAGGACGCCAGGGCCGAGTGGTTAAGACTGTTCAACTTCAATACTATGGGTCCATGAGGTCCTGGGTTCGAATCTCAGCGACATCTGGTAAATTAAGGGTGAAGGGGAATTTTTACGATCTGCCAGGCCAACTTCCAGTGCAGACAAAGAGACGTAATTAGGATACCATTTCAAAGAGAGGTAATTACGATACGATTTCAAAGAGAGGTAACTACGATACGATTTCAAAGAGAGGTAATTACGATACGATTTCAAAGAGAGGTAATTACGATACCATGTCAAAGAGAAATAATTGTGATACGATTTCAAAGAGAGGTAATTACGATACCATTTCAAAAAGAGGTAATTACGATACCATTTCAAAAAGAGGTAATTACGATACCATTTCAAAGAGAGGTAATTACCATACCATTTCAAAGAGAGGTAATTACGATACCATTTCAAAGAGAGATACTTACGATACGAGTTCAAAGAGAGATAATTACGATACGATTTTAAAGAGAGATAATTACGATACGATTTCAAAGAGAGGTAATTACGATACCATTTCAAAGAGAGGTAAGTACCATACCATTTCAAAGAGAGGTAATTACGATACCATTTCAAAGAGAGATACTTACGATACGAGTTCAAAGAGAGATAATTACGATACGATTTTAAAGAGAGATAATTACGATACGATTTCAAAGAGAGGTAATTACGATACCATTTCAAAGAGAGGTAATTACGATACCATTTCAAAGAGAGGTAATTACGATACCATTTCAAAGAGAGATAATTAGGATACCATTTCAAAGAGAGGTAATTACGAGACCCTTTCAAAGAGAGGTAATTACGATACCATTTCAAAGAGAGGTAATTACGATACCATTTCAAAGAGAGGTAATTACCATACCATTTCAAAGAGAGGTAATTACGATACCATTTCAAAGAGAGGTAATTACGATACCATTTCAATGAGAGATAATTAGGATACCATTTCAAAGAGAGGTAATTACGAGACCCTATCAAAGAGAAGTAATTACGATACCATTTCAAAGAGAGGTCATTATGATACCATTTCAAAGAGAGATAATTACGATACGATTTCAAAGAGAGGTAAGTACGATACCATTTCAAAGAGAGGTAATTACCATACCATTTCAAAGAGAGGTAATTACGATACGATTTCAAAGAGAGGTAATTACCATACCATTTCAAAGAGAGATAATTAGGATACCATTTCAAAGAGAGGTAATTACGATACCCTTTCAAAGAGAGGTAATTACGATAGATTTAAAGAGAGATAATTACGATACCATTTCAAAGAGAGATAATTACGATACCATTTCAAAGAGAGGTAAGTACCATACCATTTCAAAGAGAGGTAATTACGATACCATTTCAAAGAGAGGTAATTGCGATACCATTTCAAAGTGAGGTAATTAGAATACGATTTCAAAGAGAGGTAATTAGGATACGATTTCAAAGAGAGGTAATTACGACACAATTTCATAGAGAGATAATTACAATATCATTTGAAAGAGAGATAATAATAATAATAAATAATAATAATAATAATAATAATAATAATAATAATAATAATAATAATAATAAATTGAATTTATATAGCGCTATATCTTGCAGAGACAAATCAAAGCGCTTGCGCTCAACTCATTCTTACACAGTCATACAACCAGTAACAACTAATAGTTCCATCAAGTGCAAATGTGCATGCATGCACACGCACACACACACACACACACACACACATTGGCACGGCAGATAATTACGAGACCATTTCAAAGAGAGGTAATTAGGATACCATTTCAAAGCATCATTTTAACACTCGTGGATGTGATCTTATTGTGACTGCAGAGAATCATGCGGCCGGCCTCATGTCAGCCGCTGATGTTGCTGCTGCTGCTGCTGCTGGGGTTGCTGCCATATTTCTGCATCTGCGAGCAGACAACCCAGCCTGAACCCACGCCACCACACACATCACCCCCACCTTCCACCCCCACCTCCTCCTCCTCCCTGTCCCTGCATGCAGACGACACAGGTACCACCACCACCACCACCACCACCACAGAGGAGGAGGAGGAGTCTTCTGCTGGAAGTGGTGACAAGGGCAGGGGTGGACCCTCAGAGCACAGGCAAAGGGGAAGAGGAGCTGGACGAGATGGAGCAGAAAAGAGCGCACACGATAACGCGGAAAGGAAAACTGTGTCTACCGTGAAGCCTGAATCCCTTCGCACCCCCGTGCAGTGTTCTGTGCATCCACCTATTCCTCCAGTGATTGAGGCCCAAGACAAGACCGTCAGAAACCAGACAACAGACAGCAGCACGGAGAGTTTGGACTATGAGGTGGATAGCGATGACTTGGTAGGTTGTCAACTCCAGCTGAAAGTAGCAGAGGGGAGGATAATGAGGCTGGATTTGCACGACTGCAGAAATGTCAGATTCACCGTCCTGCAATACGAGAAAGGAGAACGCTTTTATCCCGATCTGTCCAGTTATGGATGTCGCATGTACAGTTATTCCATCAGCCTGTACTCTATGACGAATCATGTTGTCTTGCACCTGAAAGTGAATAGTAAAGCCTTTGAAGCGTCGCTGAAATTTAGAGTCTGGGTTGAAAGGAAATCGGATGTTTCCAAGTTTAAAGTGATCTATCAGTCTCCGTTCCTGGGTGGGTATGGTTTACAGGGTTTTTGTTGTTGTTGAATGTGTGTGGTGTGTGGGTAAGTGACCTGAAGAAAAGCAATGAATATTGATACAGATGATAATGATAATAATAATAATAATAATAATAATATAATAAGCATGATGATTGCTGTTTTTTCTACATACAGCCTACTTGAAAAAAGAGCAAAGAAAGAGGAAATGTGTAAGTGTAAGAAATTGGCGAACAGGGCATGAAGAACACACACACACACACACACACACACACCACACACACACACACACACACACACACACACACACCACACATACACACACACACACACACACACACACACACACGCCACGCACGCACGCACGCACACATACAGAGAAAGAGAGAGAGAGAGAGAGAGAGAGAGAGAGAGAGAGAGAGAGAGAGAGAGAGAGAGAGAGAGAGAGAGAGAGAGAGAGAGAGAGAGAAACAATTAGACAGATAGATACAGACACACAGACACACAGACAGACAGATAGATAGATAGATAGGTAGATAGATAGATAGATAGATAGATATCGGCATTGAGCTTGGTTACCAAGTGGATGGGTGACCGTTCGTACATTTAGCTTCAGTACAGTTCCCCGGTTCACCCAGCTGTTAACGGGTACCTGCCTCTTTAGGGTCAGGGAAGGTAAAACAGCGAGGGAGAGGAGATGGGCGCCACCCTCAATATGCTGATCCTTGGAGAAGTTGGGGTCTCTGACGCCTCGTTCTCCAAAGATTACATAGTATATGGGATTATGTATGTAGCGCCAATAAACTCCTTTTGATTGCTGATTTAGCATACGAGATTCGGAAATAGGGTTGTGTTTGTTTCTTTCTAATCAAAGTGTTTCTGTACTGTCGTTTAGTTTTAGCCTACAAGCCTTTGAGAGTGTTGTCTTCATTTCTGCAAAACGTTCTTAATAATCTATGTACATTCATCTTCTGAAGTGTAGGCTCTTTATCAAAGCAATTCTGCTGCCACTAATACTAATGAATATCATTTTTCTTCATACACACTGCAATTTCTCGAGCACAACTGATGGATGTGTCCAAAGCATTATCAATATTCAAGTCCATACTTTCCTTGACATATTTTAGCCTATTAGTGAAATCTGATTTCACGCAATCTACAACAAACGTCTGGACTATCCTTATTCCAAACCATTTCTCTTCGACTTAAACATTGTTAATCTGTCTCATACATTCATCTTTTTTTAAGAAGAAGGAAGACAAATTCAAAATTCTACAGCAAAATATCCGATACCAAGCAATCAACAACATGTGATTCACACAAATCACAAATAGCTTCATACAAATCATCAGACAAAATGAAATAATTATTCACACTGCATCCACAATCCCTGGTGTGTGTGTGTGTAGGGATCTTCATTGTCACCATTACACAATCCATTTATAGCAATCATAATTAGCACAGTGTATATACCCAGACGATAATTACTGTAGGAATGCCTGTGAACAACGCCTGGAGTTAACACTACTATTTTTGGATTGAAGATCAATGTCATTTGATAGGTGAAATGTGTGTGTGTGTGTGTGTGTGTGTGTGTGTGTGTGTGTGTGTGGTGTGTGTGTGTGTGTGTGTGCATAAATTTGAAATATCTTATGTCATTTGAGGGCAGTTGCATGCCTGTATATGATTTGAGTGCAAGTGCTTCCATTTGTTTGTTTTACAAGATTCAGCGCTATATAAATTCCATATATTATTATTATTATTAAATATAGATTTTTCAAGTTCATGGTATTTCAGCTCAAGATCATGGATTTTGCCTTGTCACATACTTTACAATTCTGCATTTTATTTTTGAAGAAACAGTAATTCTGTGAATTTATCCTAGGTACTTGTAAACACTAAGACATCACACCTGTTCCGTTTTTCCAAAGAGTATGTGATAGTGTGCCGGCGGGAACGGATGATAAAACAAAATTGACAAAACCCATACACAGGGATCATCATCATCATCAGACCCGTGACCTTGGCGGTCGTGGGGGAGACATGAAAGACGATGCCGTGGTAAGCCTCCTCCATCCATCTCGGTCCTCGGCTCTGCGCAGTAGTGCCGAGTCATTCATCCTGGTCCATTCTCTGATGTTGTCCATCCATGACTTGTTCTGTCTTCCCCTCCTTCTGCCACCTTCGAGTGTTCCCTGCAGTACTGTTTTTGGGCAGAGTGTTGTGGCGGGTGACGTGGCCGAACCATGTCAGCTTTTTCTTCTTGACGATGGTGAGAAGGGGTTCCTGTGGACCTGCCAGCTGTGTTATTTGACTCTTGACAAATTCATTGGTCTTTCGTTCTCTCCAAGATATGCCCAGTAGTTTTCTATGGCATTTTGTTTCGAATGACTGGATTCGCTTTGCTGTTTCAGCAGTCAATGTCCAGGTTTCACTTCCGTACAGCAGGGTTGACTGAATTAGGGCTTTGTAGAGCTTTAGTTTGATTGGGAAACTGATCTCTTTACTTTTCCATATGGTAGTGAGTTTTGTCATGAAGATGTTGCCATGGCTATTCTGACTTTGATTTCTGTCGTCGATCGCCCGTCCTTTGTGAGTGTAGCGCCGAGGTATTTAAAAGCATCTACCTCCTCCAGTGTTGGCCGTTCATGTAAATTTAGCGGTGGCATTGCTCGTGCGGTTCACAAGTACTTTACTTTCTCCGAGCTCACCTCCATCCATATGCTCCAGCTCTGTTCTCAAGTCTGGTCGTAAGATCTTGCAGCTCTGTGTTACTTCCGCCCATGAGGTCAATGTCATCGGCAAACCGTAAGTTGTTGAGGGGTCTGCCGCCAATGGGGATGGTAGAGTGGAAGTCATGGAGGGTCTCTCTCATGATGTTTTCCAAGAACAGATTGAACAGGACTGGAGATAACAGGCATCCTTGTCGGACCCCAACTGTGGTTTTGAAGTAGTCTCCGACCTGATTGTTCAGAAGGACTGCACTGCTTGCAGTGTTGTATAGTGCTTGGATGGATTGCACTAGTCCTTCTTCAATGCCAAACATTCTGAGGACCTGCCACAGGCCTTCGTGCCATACTCTGTCAAAAGCCTTCTTGAAGTCGATGAGTTGTGGAACAGGTCTCTCTGATGTTGGAGATGTTTTTCCATCATGATGTGGCAGTTAAAAATCTGTTCGATTGTGCTCCTGCCTGCCCTGAACCCAGCTTGTTCCTCTGCAAGGTGTTCTTCTGCCTCCTTCTTGAGTCGATTCAAAATAACTTTGAGCATGATCTTGCTGGCGTGGCTGATGAGGCTGATTGTTCTATAGTTTTGGCATTGGCGTAAATTCCCCTTCTTGGGCAGGGGTTATGATGAGTGATTGTGTCCATTCTGTTGGCCACTGTTTTGTCTCCCAAATCTTCTGACAGATAGCTGTAACATATGTGATGACTGTTTCACCACCATGCTTGAGCAGCTCTGCCGGTATATTGTCTGCTCCCGGGGACTTTCCTACTGGTAAGCTGCGGATGGCTTCTTCCACTTCTTCCCTCATATAGGTAATGGCGAGGGTGCTCTTGATGTTGCTGCTTTCTCTTCTATTATGCTCTTGTCAGGTTGTATTGGGTAGTTGTACAGTTCTTGACAATATTCAGACCACCTTTCAAAAGCAGCTGAGCTTTCTGTGAGGAGGTTTCCGGAGCTGTCTTCAATGACTGATGATTTGGTTTGAAGTGGTTTTGTGAGTTTCTTCAGGGTGTCGTATGCCTTTTTACTGTTGCCCACTTTCATGTTTTTTTCGATCTCATCACATTGATCACTGATCCACTTCTCTCTGGCCTTTAACATTGACTTCTTCACGAGATTGTTGGCCTCCCGGTATTCTTTAGGGTTGGAAGACCTGGTTGGTTTCAGTGCTCTTCAGGTCCAAGATGTCATTGGTAGTCCATGGCTGGTGTTTATTCCTCTGACGACCGAGTACCTCCTCTGCTGTTTCTCGGACTGCCTCATTGAAGTTGTTGGTGAGGTCATTGATGTCATTGTCCAGGAGGGTTAATGCCGCAAAACGTCCGCCAAGCTTAGCTTGGAAGACCTCCTCGACATCTGGATCTTTCAGTTTGTCCACGTCAAATTTGATACGTGGGTTTGCAGGCTGTTTGTTTTTCTTCAGCTTCATTTTGAATACCAGCAGCACAAGGTCGTGGTCGCTGCCTATGTCAGCTCCAGGGTATGTTCTTGTTCTGGCTCTGTTGATGCTGGATTTGAAGCGCCGTGGTGTTAAGATAAAATCTATTTGGTTATGGATCTTGCCGTTTGGCGCATGCCAGGTTGTCCTCAGGGATAGTGGATGATAAAAAAACACACACGAGTGCTTATTCCATTATTTAAAAAAACCTGTAAAGGTGTCCCATAAGGTCGTAGGGGAGCCAGGCGTCAGAAACCTCACTTCTCCAGGGGCCAGCATATTGAGGGCGGCCACGCCCATCTCTTCCCTCTGCCTGGCTGCTTTACCTTCCCTGACCCTGAATAGGCAGGTAGCCATGTGCCCCCAGGCTAGAGTACACCTATGGCCCAATATAGTAGCGCTGACCTCATTCAGCCCTCTAGGCTTGTGTCAGGGCTACGCCCCCCTCCCACCTTTATCTATCCCAGTTTTCTCTAGGTTTGTGTCAGGGTTACCCCCCCTATCTATCCCAGTTTTCTCTAGGTTTGTGTCAGGGTTACCCCCCCTATCTATCCCAGTTTTCTCTAGGTTTGTGTCAGGGTTACCCCCCCTATCTATCCTACTTTTCTCTAGGTTTGTACAGGGTTACCCCCCCTATCTATCCTAGTTTTCTCTAGGTTTGTGTCAGGGTTACCCCCCCTATCTACCTAGTTTTCTCTAGGTTTGTGTCAGGGTTACCCCCCCTATCTTCCTAGTTTTCTCTAGGTTTGTGTCAGGTTCCCCCCCTATCTATCCTTTTTTCTCTAGGTTTGTGTCAGGGTTACCCCCCTATCTATCCTAGTTTTCTCTAGGTTTGTGTCAGGGTTACCCCCCTAAACTATCCCAGTTTTCTAGGTTTGTGTCAGGGTTGCCCCCCCTATCTATCCCCGTTTTCTCTAGGTTTGTGTCGGGTTGCCCCCCTTTATCCCGTTTTCTCTAGGTTTTGTCAGGGTTGCCCCCCTTACTATCCCGTTTTTCTGGTTTTTGTCAGGGTAGAGAGAGAGAGAGGAGAGAGAAGGAGAGAGAGGAGAGGAGAGAGAGAGAAACAATTAAAACAGATAGATGACAGACACACAGACAGACACACAGCCCAGACAGATAGATAGATAGATAGGTAGATAGATAGATAGATATCGGCATTGAGCTTGGTTACCAAGTGGATGGGTGACCGTTCGTACATTTAGCTTCAGTACAGTTCCCCGGTTCACCCAGCTGTTAACGAGTACCTGCCTCTTTAGGGTCAGGGAAGGTAAAGCAGCGAGGAAGAGGAGATGGGCGCCGCCCTCAATATGCTGATCCTTGGAGAAGTTGGGGTCTCTGACGCCTCGTTCTCCAAAGATTACATAGTATATGGGGTTATGTATGTAGCGCTGATTTAGCATACGAGATTCGGAAATAGGGTTGTGTTTGTTTCTTTCTAATCAAAGTGTTTCTGTACTGTCGTTTAGTTTTAGCCTACAAGCCTTTGAGAGTGTTGCCTTCATTTCTGCAAAACGTTCTTAATAATCTACGTACATTCATCTTCTGAAGTGTACGCTCTTTATCAAAGCATTCTGCTCCCAAATATACTAATGAATATCATTTTTCTTCATACACACTGCAATTTCTCGAGCACAACTGATGGATGTGTCCAAAGCATTATCAATATTCAAGTCCATACTTTCCTTGACATATTGTAGCCTATTAGTGAAATCTGATTCACGCAATCTACAATAAACGTCTGGACTATCCTTATTCCAAACCATTTCTCTTCGACTTAAACATTGTTAATCTGTCTCATACATTCATCTTTTTTTAAGAAGGAAGACAAATTCAAAATTCTACAGCAAAATATCTGATACCAAGCAATCAACAACATGTACTTCACACAAATCACAAATAGCTTCATACAAATCATCAGACAAAATGAAATAATTATTCACACTGCATCCACTATCCCTGGTGTGTGTGTAGTGAACTTCCTTGTCACCATTATACAATCCATTTATAGCAATCATAATTAGCACAGTGTATATACCCAGACGATAATTACTGTAGGAATGCCTGTGAACAACGCCTGGAGTTAACACTACTATTTTTGGATTGAAGTTTAATGTCATTTGATAGGTGAAATGTGTGTGTGTGTGTGGGTTTGTGTGTGTGTTTTGTGTTTTGTGTGTGTGGGATAAATTTGAAATATCTTATGTCATTTGAGGGCGTTGCATGCCTGTATATGATTTGAGTGCAAGTGCTTCCATTTGTTTGTTTTACAAGATTCGCGCTATATAAATTCCTATATTTATTATTATTATTAAATATAGATTTTTCAAGTTCATGGTATTTAGTCAGATATGGATTTTTTCCTTGTCAAATACTTTACAATTCTGCATTTTTTTTTGAAGAAACAGTAATTCTGTGAATTTATCCTAGGTACTTGTAAACACTAGACATCAACATGTTCCGTTTTTCCCAAAAAGTATGTGTGTGTGCCGGCGGGAACGGATGATAAAAAAAAAAAATTGAAAAAAACCCTACACGGGGATAGTGGATGATAAAAAAAACACACGAGTGCTTTTCCCATTTTTAAAAAACCGGGAAAAGGGTTTGTCCCAAAGTCTTTGGGGGAGCCAGGGTCAGAAACCATTTTCCCCAGGGGCCGAATTGAGGGGGGCCCCGCCCATCTTTTCCCCTCTGCCTGGCTGCTTCCCTTTTCCCTGCCCCTAAAATAGGCAGGTACCCATGTGCCCCCGGGCAGAGTACCCTATCCCCCAATATAGTAGCGCTGACCTCATTCCCCCCTTAGGTTGTTCAGGGTACGCCCCCCCCCATTTATTTTCCCCGTTTTCTCTAGGTTTGTGTAGGGTTACCCCCTATCTTCCCGTTTTCTCTGGTTTTGTGTCAGGGTTCCCCCCCTATTTTCCCCGTTTTTTGGGGTTTTGTCAGGTTCCCCCCCCTATCTTCCTACTTTTTTAGGTTTGTGTCAGGGTTCCCCCCCCCCTATCATCCTAGTTTTTCTCTGGTTTGTGTCAGGGTTACCCCCCCTATCTACCCTATTTTTCTCAGGTTTTGCGGGTTCCCCCCCCTATCTACCTATTTTTTCTCTAGGTTTGTGTCAGGGTTACCCCCCAAATTATCCTGTTTTCTCTGGGTTTGTGTCGGGTTCCCCCCCCTTCTACCCCGTTTTCTCCGGTTTTGGTCAGGGTTGCCCCCTTATTTTTTCTCCGGGTTCCCTTTGGGAGGCCAGGGGACGGCTATTACCACGGCTCTTGATCAGTGGTGACTACCCGCCCTAGGCCCTATCACAGGGGTGTTCATGGAGGCAGCCCACAGCTCTAGCCGCTGTTTTTCCGCCTGCCCCTGACAGGAGGAGCGTGGTGTGGTCCCGGGGTGCTTTAAAAGCGGGCCCCTTACCCCCCACCCGGGGACCTGCCCCGTTTGGGGAGGATGGTGTTTTTTTTTTTTATTTTTATTTTATTTTTTCTTTTTATGGTGGCCCCGCCAGGAAACGGGACAGCCTGGGGGTCGAGTGTTTCGCTCGGATCTGTTTTTACCCCGGGGTTGAATCTCGTTCAGAGGGGTTTTCCCCTTTGGGTTAAAAATCAGTAGACCCAAATCTCCCGCAAAAAATTTTTCGGATGAGACTTAAACCCAAGTCCCCTGTGGAACGCCGCAAACTCTTGCGCACACGTTAAAAAACCCTTGAACCCCTTTTCGGAAGAGTAGGCCATTGTGTGCCGGGGGGGACGGATGACAAAATTGACAAAAATGCGTACATACGGGGACAGGATGAAAAAAAAGCAAATGAATGCTTATTGCATTATCCTCGAAATAAAAAATAAGAAAAAAAGAAGGCAATTTTGTACGGGCCCCATGGGAGAAAGGATATGCCTGGTTTTTCCAAAACATGTGTAAACGTGTTTAATACAAAGCTAAGGAGAGAAGAATATAAGAACACCGAGTTTTTAGAAAGTATAAGTACTAAACTACGCAATTTAGAAGTGAACAGGTATGTCATCAAAGTAGGTGGTGTTGTTTGTTTGTTTTTTTCAAACATTTCGATCGTCCCAAAAATCACGTTCCTGTCCCTGCCCCTGCTGTTGGACGACATGCAGGAGTGATGTTTTTCTCCCAACCAAACCATCCACCCAAATTTTATGGACTGCAACACCATCCGAGTACCGGTGAAAAAACCTGGTCTTTTTCAGTATGAAGCCTCTGAAATCCAGGCCCTTTCAGAACTATTCGCAGAAAATTCTACTGGTTCCTTGGGGAGTGGGACAGAAAGCGGCCAACCACAGACATTAGATGACGAGGATTTCCCTCTCGTCGTCAGTGGTATCGACGGTAAAGGCAGCGTGATTTCTCCACAAAACAGGATCAAAACCAGACAACCCTCTGTCAGTTTTTTACTGCGAAATTTCTCGCAGGTTTCATCGAAAGAGCGCGTTTTGGTGATGTTCTCCATCATCCCCACTTCTCTCAGACCCTTATCAGACCGGTCAGAGTGGAACTGCTCTTAGCGCTGTGGCCTGACCTTCAGAGGCACTTTGTCTGTGACCTGGTTACACAGTGTGGGGGACGCTGAGGATGAAGCCACCTGTCCTTACACCTCCAATATCTTTGGGCCTGGATTCGTAAGAACGGATTTGTCTTTCTTTTTCTTTCTTTTTCTTTATCGTTCTTTCTTTCTTTATTTCTTTCTGTTTTTTTCTTTCTTTCTTTTTTTTTTTTGCTTTCTTTTTTTGTTTTCTTTTTTGTTCTTTCTAATTCTTTCTTTCTTTCTGTCTTATTTTTCCTTTTTCTTTTTCTTTCTTCTTTCTTTCTTTCTTTTTTCTTTCTTTCTTTCTTCTTTCTTTTTTCCTCAAGAAGTAGTAGTAGTAGCAGTTTGTAGTAGTGTTGATAGTATAGTGTAGTATAGTAGTAGTAGGAAAAAAATTTTTTTAATTTTTAAAAGGTTTTAAACCCGGTTTTTTTTTTTTTGGGTTTTTTTTTTTTTTAAAATTTTTAACCCCACAGGCCTTTTCCCCCCCCGGGGGGGGGGTTTTTTATGTTTTCCCCCCCCCTTTTTTTTTTTTTGGGGGGAAAAAAAATTTTTTTTTGGGGCCCCCCCTTTTTCCCCAAAATTTTTTTTTTCCCCTTTTTTTGGGGGTTTAAAAATTTGGGAAAAAGGGGCCCTGGTGAGAGGTTTTTTTGTTTTTTCGGGTTTTTTGGGAAAAAAGGTTTTTTTTCCCCCCCCCCTTTTTTTTTTTCCCCCTTTTTTGGGGGGGGTTTTTTTTTTTAAAAAAAATTCTTAATTTTTTTTTGGGGGGCCCCCCCTTTTGGGGGGGCCCCCCCCCCCCCCCTTTTTTTTTGGGGGGGTGGTTTTAGGTTTTTTTCCCCCCTTTTTCCTTTTCGGGTTGGGTTTTTTTTTTTTTTTTCCCCCCTTTTTTTTAAAAAACTTTTTTTTTTTCCCTTTTTTTTTTCTTTTTTTTTTTTTGGGTTTTTTTGTTTTTTTTTGGTTTTTTTCCCTTTTTTTTTTTTTTCCCCCCCCTTTTTTTTTTTTTTTCCCTTTTTTTTTTTTTCCCTTTTTTTTTTTCCTTTTCCTTTTTCCCCAAAAGGGGGCCCCCCTTTTTTTGGGGTTTAAAATTGGGGGAAATTTTTTTAAAAAAAACCCCCAAAAATTTTTTTTTTTTTTTTTTTTTTTTTTTTTTTTTTTTTTTTGGGGAAATAAATTTTTTTTTTTTTTTTTAATTTTAAAAAAGGGGTTTTTTGGGGGGAAAAAAAAAAGGTTTGGGGGGCCCCAAATTGGTTTTTCTTTTTTTTTTTTGGGGGGGGGTTTTTGGGGGGGGTTTTTTTTTTTTAAATTTTTAAAAAAGGGGCCCTTTTTTTTTTTTTTTTTCCCCGGGGGTTTTTTTCCCCGGGGGGGAAAAAAAAAGGGGGAAAAAAAATTTTGGGGGGGGGGGGGGCCGGGGGGTTTTTTTGGGGGTTTGGGTTTGTTTAAAAAAACCCCCCGGGCCCTTTTTTTTTTTTTCCCAAAGGGCCCCAAATTTGGGGGGGGGCCAAAAAATTTGGGGGAAAAAAAAAGGGGGGGGGCCCCCCCCCCCCCAAAAAAAAAAAAACCCAATAGGAAAACCCCCGGGGCCCCCTTTTTTTTCCCCCTAAAAAAAATTGGGAAACCCCAGGGGGTTTTTTTTGGGGCCCGGGGGGGCCCCCCCCCTCTTTTTCCCCGGGAAAAAAAACCCCCCCCCTTGGCCCCGGGTTTTTTTGGTTCCCCCCCCCCCCCTTTTCCCCTTTTTTTTGGGGGGCCCCCCCCTTTTTTTTTTTTTAAAAAAAAAAAAATTTTTTTTCCCCCCTTTTTTTTTTTTTTAAAAACCCCCTTTTTTTTTTCCACGTCAAATTTGATACGGGTTTGCGGCTTTTTGTTTTCTTCAGTCATTTGAATACCAGCAGCACAAGGTCGTGGCGCTGCCTATGCAGCCCAGGGTATGTTCTTTTTCTGGCTCTTTTTGATGCTGGATTTGAAGCGCCGTGGTGTTAAATAAAATCTATTTGGTTATGGATCTTGCCGTTTGGCGCATGCCAGGTTGTCCTCAGGATAGTGGATGATAAAAAAACACACACGAGTGCTTATTCCATTATTTAAAAAAACCTGTAAAGGTGTCCCATAAGGTCGTAGGGGAGCCAGGCGTCAGAACCTCACTTCTCCAGGGCCAGCATATTGAGGGCGGCCACGCCCATCTCTTCCCTCTGCCTGGCTGCTTTACCTTCCCTGACCCTGAATAGGCAGGTAGCCATGTGCCCCCAGGCTAGAGTACACCTATGGCCCAATATAGTAGCGCTGACCTCATTCAGCCCTCTAGGCTTGTGTCAGGGCTACGCCCCCCTCCCACCTTTATCTATCCCAGTTTTCTCTAGGTTTGTGTCAGGGTTACCCCCCCTATCTATCCCAGTTTTCTCTAGGTTTGTGTCAGGGTTACCCCCCCTATCTATCCCAGTTTTCTCTAGGTTTGTGTCAGGGTTACCCCCCCTATCTATCCTACTTTTCTCTAGGTTTGTACAGGGTTACCCCCCCTATCTATCCTAGTTTTCTCTAGGTTTGTGTCAGGGTTACCCCCCCTATCTATCCTAGTTTTCTCTAGGTTTGTGTCAGGGTTACCCCCCCTATCTATCCTAGTTTTCTCTAGGTTTGTGTCAGGGTTACCCCCCCTATCTATCCTAGTTTTCTCTAGGTTTGTGTCAGGGTTACCCCCCCTATCTATCCTAGTTTTCTCTAGGTTTGTGTCAGGGTTACCCCCCCTATCTATCCCAGTTTTCTCTAGGTTTGTGTCAGGGTTGCCCCCCCTATCTATCCCAGTTTTCTCTAGGTTTGTGTCAGGGTTGCCCCCCCTATCTATCCCAGTTTTCTCTAGGTTTGTGTCAGGGTTGCCCCCCTTATCTATCCCAGTTTTCTCTAGGTTTGTGTCAGGGTTGCCCCCCTTATCTATCTCCTGTTACCTTGGGAGGCCAGGGGACAGAGCTATTACCACGGCTCTTGATCACGTGATGTGACGTACCCGTCCTAGGTCCTATCACAGGGTAGTTCATGGAGGCAGACCACAGCTCTAGCCACCTGCTGTTGTCCAGCCCTGTCCTGACAGGAGGAGCGTGGTCAGCTGGTCCGGGGATGCTTTCACAGCTGACCCCTTACCCGCCACCCGGGGACCTGCCCCGTTGATTGAGGATGGTGTTTTTTATATTATTATTATTTATATATTCTTTTTATGGTGGCCTCGCCAGGAAACGGGACAGCCTGGTGGTCAGAGTGATGCGCTCGCGATCTGTTGACCCGGGTTCGAATCTCGTTCAAGAGGAGTTTTCCTCTGGAATTAACATCAGTGCAGACCCAACTCTCCCGCAAAAGTCTTTCGGATGAGACTATAAACCGAAGTCCCGTGTGCTGAACGCACGCAGAACATCTTGCGCACACGTTAAAACCTGTTGAACCGCTTTTCGGAAGAGTAGGCCATTGTGTGCCGGTGGGGACGGATGACAAAATTGACAAAAATGCGTACATACGGGGACAGGATGTAAAAAAAGCAAATGAATGCTTATTGCATTATCCTCGAAATAAAAGAATACGAAAAAAAGAAGGCAAGTTGTACAGGCCCATGGGAGAAAGGATATGCCATGGTTTTTCCAAAACATGTGTGACCGTGTTTAAAACAAAGCTAAGGAGAGAAGAATATAAGAACACCAGAGTTTTTAGAAAGTATAAGTACTAAGCTACTGCAATTTAGAAGTGAACATGTATTGTCATCAAAGTAGGTGGTGTTGTTTGTTTGTTTTTTTCAAACATTTCGATCGTCCAACAATCACGTTCCTTTCCATGCCCCTGCTGTTGGACGACATGCAGGAGTGATGTATTCTCCCAACCAAACCACCCGCAATTTCATGGACTGCAACACCATCCGAGTACCCGGTGAACACCTGGTCTTTTTCAGTATGAAGCCTCTGAAATCCAGGCCTTACAGAACTATTCGCAGAACATTCTACTGGTTCCTTGGGGAGTGTGGACAGAAAGCGGCCAACCCACAGACATTAGATGACGAGGATTTCCCTCTCATCGTCAGTGGTATCGACGGTAAAGGCAGCAGTGATACTCCACACGAGGATCAAAACCAGACACACCCTCTGTCAGTTTTTTACTGCGATTACTCGCAGGTTTCATCGAAGAGCGCGTTTATGGTGATGTTCTCCATCATCCCCACTTCTCTCAGACCTTATCAGACCGGTCAGAAGTGGAACTGCTCCTTAGCGCTGTGGCCTGACCTTCAGAGGCACTTTGTCTGTGACCTGGTTACACAGTGTGTGGACGCTGAGGATGAAGCCACCTGTCCTTACACCTCCAATATCTTTGGGCCTGGATTCGTAAGAACGGATTTGTCTTTCTTTTTCTTTCTTTTTCTTTATCGTTCTTTCTTCATTTATTTATTTCTGTTTTTTCTTCTTTCTTTCTTTTTTTCTTGCTTTCTTTCTGTCTTTCTTTTTTGTTCTTTCTTATTCTTTCTTTCTTTCTGTCTTATTCTTTCCTTCTTCTTTCTTCTTTCTTTCTTTTCTTTCTTTCTTTCTTTCTTTCATTCCTTCAAGAAGTAGTAGTAGTAGCAGTTGTAGTAGTAGTAGTAGTAGTAGTAGTAGTAGTAGTAGTAGTAGTAGTAGTAGTAGTTGCAGCAGCAGCAGCAGGAGTAATAGTAGTAGTAGTAGTAGTAGTAGTAGTAGTAGTAGTAGTAGTAGTAGTAGTAGTAGTAGTAGTAGTAGTAGTAGTAGTTGTTGTTGTTGTTGTTGTTGTAGCAGTAGCAGTAGCAGTAGCAGTAGTAGTAGCATCAATAGTAATAGTAGTAGTAGTAGTACTAGTGTGTGAGTGTACATTTGATGTACGTTTATTCTAATATTTTGAGGACGGTTACATGCGTGTAAATGATTTGAATGCAAACCCTTCGATTTATTTGCTTTACAAGATTCAGTGCTGTATAAATATCATACATTATTATTTTTACCAGTAGTAGTAGTAGTAGCAGCAGCAGCAGCAGCAGCAGTAGTGGTATTAGCAGAAGCAGCAGCAGCAGCAGCAGTAGTGGTATTAGCAGAAGCAGCAGCAGCAGAAGCAGCAACAATAGTAGTAGAAGTAGCAGCAGCAGCAATAATAGCAGGAGCAGCAGCAGCGGCAGCAGTAACAGCAGCCGCAGTAATAGCAGCAGCAGTAGTAACAGCAGCAGCAGCAATACTTGTTGTTGCAATAACAGGTCGTGGGCAACAATTGTGAAGTAATGCTAACAGTGTGGATGTTTTCCCTGTCTACAGATTGAGGCAGGAGAGAGTCAGGTATTCCTGACAGACATCGCCATGCCGGAAAGCAAAACCCATGTGCCCACTGTCGGCAGTGTGGTGGGTAGAGCATGCCAAAAGCACGGAGCACGCCCAATCACCTTATCCTCGCCTCATAAATGGATGGCCGTTGCAGCTGCTATACAATATGCCAGAATAGACCCGAAGCGACATTTCTGGATAGACCTTCGTCCAGTTCGTTTCAATACTAAAAACGCACCAGCCATGTAAGCGATTCAATTGAGTTCAGTTCCAACACTTTATTATTATCTCAGAGACAGAGAAATTTGATGGGGAGTACAAGCCATATATAAAAACATTTAACCCATCTCAAAATATCACCCAGGGAAAAAGAATACCAAAAACAGTTTCCGAACATCAACACGAAACCCCTTTCACATATAAAAATCGTTCAAAAATTCAGTAATCCCCCACCCAAGAAAAAATTTTCCAAACACTCGTGGTGTGGCATACCAATTGCCCACACATCCACACACACACCAACCCCACCCCACACACACACACACCCCCACACACACACACCCCACAAAAAACCCCCCTTTAAAAGAGGAACTAGAAGAAAACATTCATTTCGGTATTCAGAGGGCACCTTGTTTGGTTTCCCTTATGAAAATTCATTTCTAAGTTAATAAAAATGCTTCCCTTAAAAGATTATTTTTAAAAAAACATTTTTTTAAACAGTTTTTTGCCCCCGTAAAAAAGAAATTTTTAAAACATAAACTGAATTAAAAATTTATGGAAATTTCTAATTTTTCAAAAAATAAAGTAACATGTCTTTGTTCTATTCCCTTTTCAATCCACCATTTATTGTTTGATTGCCCAATTCTTTTTGAGATGTATGAAAAAAGAGGCCTAGATATTCATAAGAAATAAGTAAGGCAGTCAGATAATATAAGATAAATAAGTTAGATCAGATTAGATCAGATAATATAAGCTAAGTAAGTTAGATCAGGTTAGATCAGATAATATAAGATAAGTAAATTAAAACAGATTAGATCAGATAATATAAGATAAGTAAGTAAGATCAGATTAAATCAGACAATATAAGATAAGTAAGTTAGAACAGATTAGATCAGATAATATAAGACAAGTAAGTAAGATCAGATAAGATCAGACAATATAAGATAAGTAAGTCAGATAAGATCAGATCGGATATTATAAGTAAGTAAGTCAGTCAAATCAGATCAGATCAGATAATATAAGATAGTAAGTAAGTCAGATAAGATCAGATCAGATAATATAAGATAAGTAAATACGATCAGATCAAATAATACAAGATAAGTAAGTAACTAAGGTTGGATAAGTAAGTAAGTAACCATGGAAGACGAAGTGAGACATGCACTCAGCAAGATGAAAAGTGGTAAGGCGCCAGGACCTGATGATATCCCATCTGAATTGATAACAGCCCTGGATGAAGTGGGAATTAAGGCAGTCACAAAACTACTAAACAATATATATATGACACAGGAGAGATTCCGACAGATATGAAGAAGTCCATCTACATTGCGATCCCTAAGAAAC
This sequence comes from Rapana venosa, assembly GCA_028751875.1. Classification (NCBI taxonomy): domain Eukaryota; kingdom Metazoa; phylum Mollusca; class Gastropoda; order Neogastropoda; family Muricidae; genus Rapana; species Rapana venosa. The sequence goes on along the minus strand of CM054168.1, from coordinate 28,884,302 downwards.
CGGGCACAGCTTAATGTGACCAACATCGTACAATCAGCCTGATGAGTCCCCTCACCAAAGTTCTTTACAAATTACACATGAAGGAGAATGAGAAATAAAATACTCCCAGAAATATCAGAAAGCAATTTGGATTCATGGCAGACAAAGGCACCAGAAATGCAATCTTTGCATTGAAAACTCTCATGGAAAGATCCATCGAGGTCCAGAAAGACCTGTACTCGCTTCATTGACTACTCAAAAGCCTTCGTAAAGTACGACACACCGACTTGTTTGATATTCTGGCAGGGCTATACATCGACGGGAAAGATCTTCGAGTCCTCAGAAACATATATTGGGAACAGGAGGCAGCCATTAAGAGTCGACAATGACATCAGTCAATATACACCAATCTGCAGGGGTGTGAGGCAGGGCTGCATGTTCTCACCTGATTTATTTAATGTATGTAGTGAAATAATTTTACGAAATATTGAGAATCATGAGGGATTAGTGTAGGTGGCCACAACATCAACAACCTGAGATATGCAGATGACACAGTCCTTATCCCGACTCTCAAAAAAAACTGCAAAAGATTTTTAACAACCAGAACAGACGAAAGCGAAAAGAAAGGATTACAGCTCAATGCAAGAAGACAGAATGCATGGTAATCTCGAAAAAAGCTGTTATACAACAATTTCAACATAGCCGTAAAGGAGAGGGGAATCAGACAAGTAAAACCTTTAAATACCTTGGCTGTTATATCACCCCAGACGGCAGTGTGACACAGAAATCAAGAAGAGAATCGGTCAATCTAAGGCAACTTTTAACAACATGAAATGCATTTTACCAACAGTAAGATAAGCCTCAAGACAAAGATCCATGTTGTGAGAGCCTACGTATGGTCCATTCTTCTGTAGGATGTGGGCTGGGGCCCTAGCCAAGGACACAGAACAGCGACTAGAAGCAGTGGAAATGTGGTTCATCCCGGGGAATCATGAAAGTCTCATGGACAAAAAGAAAAACAAATGAAGAAGTGATGGAAATGGTGGATACAAGAGATCCCTTTTAACACCATCAGAGAAAGACAGCTCAAATTTTCGGCCATTAATCAGGGCTGACGGACTAGAGAAACTGTTATGGAGTGGCAAAATCTGTGGAAACAAGAGCAGAGGAAGACAATGCACAAAATTCACAGACAGCTTAAACAAATTCGCAACGAATAAAGAGGGCACCAACAATGAGCTCATGAGAGGGACTGAGAACAGGGAAGAATGGAGAGCCATGATCGTCGATGTCTGCAGGACCAGACCGGACACTTGAAGAAGAGAAGTAAGTAAGATCAGACAATATAAGATAAGTAAGTAAATCAGATCAGATCAGATCAGATAATATAAGCAAGTAGGTCAGATCAGATAAGATACGATAATAAAATAGCTAAGATAAGATAAGTAGGAAGTAAGTTAGTAAGTAAGTAAGTTAGTAAGTAAATTAGTAGGTAAGAAGTAAGTTAGCTCGTAAGTAAGAAGTAGGTTAGTAAGTGATTAAGTAAGTAAGTGAATTAGTAAGTAAGAAGTTAGTTCATAAGTTAGTTAGTAAGTAAGTAAGAAGTAGGTTAGTAAGTAAGTAAGTAAGTAAATTACTAAGTAAGAAGGAAGGAATAAGACAAGATAAGGAAATAAAATAGCTAAGATAAAAATAAAATAAGTAAGTAAATAGGAACGTAAGATAAGTAAATAAAATTGCTAGGACAAGATCAGAACGTAAGTAAGTAAGTAAGTGAGCAGTCAATTGATAAATTAATCAATAAATACATAAATAGATCAACAAACAAAAACCAACCAACCAACCAATCAATAAGTTTACCTGTGGACAGGTATGTGGACACTTGGCAGTGGGCCACTGGGGCAGTGGCCTTCTATTTCCACCGGTCTTTCCTGCAGATCAACAACGACCTCACCTCGGCCTTCCAGGCCTCCCAGCCAAAGGGGAAATCCCTTGTGGAGGTGACAACATCAGAAAAATGGCCAGATCCTCCCCAGAAATTCTTCAGCCCGGTCAGTTTTGGTTTGGGGATTTCGTTAACGTCGGTTTTGCTTGTCAGTTATTGTCTTTTATTTGTAATGTTTTTTGGTTGGTTTGGTTTGGTTGTTTTGTTCGATCTTTCTTTCTTTCCTTCCTTCTTTGTTTATTTATTTACTTTTGGTTTGGTTGCTTGTTCGTTCTTTGTTTCTTTCCTTTTTTGTTTATTTAGTCCCCTTTTTAGTTGTTTATTTATGAAATCGCATTGAGTAAACTTTCCCTTTAGTGGTTTTTTTTTACCAGTCGTTGTTAGTTATTTATTTATTTGTTTCTTTCATTCTTCATTCATTCTTTTCTTTTATTTTTTTATCGGGATAATGGATAGCATCTTTGTGCTTTTTTCATCCATCCCGTGTGTATGCGGTTTTTTTAAATTCGGGTCATCTGTTCCCTCCGGACCCAATGGCCTATTTTTCGAAAGGGAACAGGTTTAACGTGTGCGCAAGATGTTCTGGTGCGTTCGACACGGGGCCTCGGTTATAGTCATCGAAGGATGTTCTTATGTTCTTTATGCATGTTCTTTATTGTATTTATCTATTTATTTATTTATGAAATGTACAGCCCACTCAGTATTTAACCCTCAGTTTCACATATCCATACCAGTCATTTTATTTATTTGTTTATTGTATTTAATTTCTCTATTTCTTTATAAAATCTACAACCCACTCAGTATTTAACCGTCAGTGTTGCATGTCATTGTCAGTCATTTTATTTATTCGTGAAATCTGCCTAATATGTATTTACTGTTAGTTGACATGTAATTGCAGTTAGTTGTTTGTTCTTTATGAAATTTATGATTTATTTGTTTATTTTGAAGATATTAGGGTAAACACTCATGTGCTTTCTTACATCCAGTCCCCGTGTGCATGTAGGTTTTTTGGACTATGTCATCAGTTCCCACCAACATACAATGTCTTATTCTGAAAAGCGGGAACGGGTTTTAATGTGTGAGCAAGGTGGTTTGGTGTGTTCGTTCACAAAGCCTCAGGAGATAGAGAGATAGATAGATAGAAAGATAGATAGACAGATAGATAGATAGATAGATAGAGAGATAGATAGATAGAGAGAGAGAGATTATATATATAGATAGAGGAAAGAGACAGAGATAGAGAGAGAGAGAGATAGAGAGCGATAGAGAGAGAGATAGAGATAGAGAGAGATAGGGAGAGAGATAATGAGAGAGAGGTAGAGAGATAGGTATGTAGGTAGATAGACAGATAAATAGATAGACAGACAGACAGACAGATAGATAGATAGACAATGACAATGCAATGACAAATTCTTTTATTTCGAGGATAATGAATAAGCAATCATGTGCTTTTTTACATCCGTCCCCGCCCGTAGGGATACATCTTAATAATAACCCAACACTTTTACACTCTCACATAGAAAAAAAGGGGAAATAACCCCATTCAAAACAGTGCCCCCCAAAAAAAAAACCCAAAAACAACAAACAAACAAACAATAAAACAAAAACAAAAAAACTCTAAAAACACCCTCCACCCACCCCCCAAAAACCCCCCAACCCAAAAAAAAAACAAAAAAGGGAGAAAAAAAAAATTAATAAAAAAAGGGAAAAAGAAAAAAAAAGGAAAAAACAAACAAAAACAACAAAAAAAAACCCAAAGAAAATAAAAACCCCAAAAACTTACAAGTCTAAAAAAAACACCCACATTGAAAAGGGAAAATCTTTTTAAATAAACAATAAATATTAAAATAGGATACTATTAAAACTAGTACAGCGGACAACCCAAAAAATATTGAAAAAAAAAAATATAAATCCTTCACGGGATACATATAACAAAACAAAACGAAAAAATGAGATAAACAAAACAGAAGACAAATTTGGGGGTTTTTATTTCAAGATAATACCCAAATATATAATTCCCCAACATACACATCACCATCAACACTCATTTTTTTTTAACCGTTCAAAATTTATGTCAGATATAAAAAAAAAACCCATACCCCTTAAATTTTTCATATAAAAAACAAAAACAAAACAAAAAAGAAATCAAACCTATCATCATTGAAGGAATTTTTAAATTGTGTGTGTGTTGTGTGTGTGTGTTTGTGTGTTGTTTGTGTGTTGTGGTTTGGGGCCTGGTTGATTTGTGGGTTGTGTTGGGGGTGTGTTTTTTGGGTTTTATTTTTTAAAAGGGAAAAAAAACCCCCTTTTTTTATAAATACAAAAAAATTTTATAAAAATAAAATCAAACCCATTTTTACCATACAATAAGAGGGGGAAAAACCCTAATCATAAAACAACTACACAATTTTAAAAAAAAAAAACCAAAAAATTAAAAAATTTAAAAACTTTTTTCACCATTGAGTAGGGACAAATTAATAATGAACCCCCAAAAAAATACTTCAAACGTAAACAAAAGGGGAAAAAACTTTTTTAAAAGAAAAAACAAACACCCACACAAAAAAACCCAACAGACAAAAAACCAAAAAAAAAAAAAAAACAAAAAAAAAAACCCAAACAAAAAACCCCACCCCCCAAAAAACAAAAAAAAAAAACCAGAAAAAAAAAACAACAAAAAACAAAAAAAAAAAGAAAAAGAAAAAAAAGAAAAAAAAAAACCCACACACAAAAAACCCCCACCCCCCCCCCCCCCCCCCCCCCCCCCCCATACCACACACAAACCAAAACAAAAAAAAAACAAAAAACCCCAAACAAATCAACTAAAAGAAGGCCAAATTATAGTTTAAAAAAATTTAAAAAGCCTTCAATTGTAGAATATTACATAGTTTTTAAAACAAATACTAAATTAAAAAAGAATTCACTGGAGCTCAAGTCAGTCAAAAAGCCCAAAATAAATTGAAAATAGAAAACGAAATGTCCTTTTTAGAATACACCACAACAAAAAGAGGGAGAAGAGAGAGGGGAGAAGGAAGAGAGGGGAGAAAGAGTGTGTGGTTGTGTGTGGTTGTGGTGTGTGGTGTGTGTTTTTAGGAGATACTAAATTATAATTCTCAAAAAACACGATCACCTTCAACACTATTTTGATTTCTCATAAAAAATTTTATTATGAAACAAAAACTCAAAACCCTACTCTCACACAATAAAAAAAAGGGAAGAAAAAAAGGGGGGGAAAAAAAGCCAGCCAATCTATAATCATAGTAGAAGACAGACAGACAGACAAAAGATAGTGAAAAATGACAGAAGAAGAAGAAGAAGAAGATGAAAAACAGACAAAAACAGACAACAACGACGGACGGACGACAATGACAATGACAAATTCTTTTATTGCGAGAAATAAAAACACCCAGTGCTTTTTTTAATCCATCCCCCTTTAAAGGATAGATTGATAAAAAAAATTAAAAAAAATAAAACCCATAGCAATACACTACACAGTAAACGGAAAAAAAAAATCTACCAAAAAACTCACAAAAATCACCGAAGAGAGAGAAGGAAAAAAAAAACCCAAAGACAACAAGTAAGAAAGAAACAGAGCAAAAACACAGAAACAACCCAAAAAAAAACAAAAAACCAAGATAAAACAAAAAACGGGGAAAAAAGGGGAGAAGGGGAAACCCAACACTCACTCTCCCATGTCTCAAAAGACGAGGGGGGACAGAAGAAAAAGCGCAGAGATTTTTTTATTCTTCACGATCCTGTTGGCTTTACGGTGGGGAAACAAGGTTTTTTGGGGGCCCACACGCTTTTATTTCTTTTTTACATTTTTTGGCTTGTTTTCTTTTTTTTTTGAGGGTTTTTCTGTGCACTTGTTCTCGAATGCTTGATTCCCTCTCCTGCGACAAGGGCCTATTAAACCATATAGAGGTAGAATACAGGGGTTTTAAAAGGGATATTTGTGCATAAAAATGATTTTTTTTCTTCTGAGTCCTCTCGAGCTGGAAGCAGATTTGCGTTTCAATGCAGCTTTCACTCATTTTTTTGTGTCCATCTTTTTTTAGGATGACCTAAGTATTTGAATTGGCTCAAACCCCTTTTATTTTTTCTCCATTATCTTATTTCCGTCTGTCATTCTTGCGCGTTTTACCATGATCTTTGATTTCTCTGTACTGACTCCCTGCCGTAAGGCTCGCTCGATCGATAGTTTTTCGGAGGTTTTTTCATTCTTGTTTTCTGCCGCCCATGAGGTAATGTCATCT
>CM054168.1:28873732-28877625 GCA_028751875.1 Rapana venosa | reverse complement strand
TCCTGGAGTCTAGCACTTCAATGCTGGTAATGACTTCACAGAACTGTCCCTTCAGGCCCCATAGATCATGGGAACACCTGTACCTGTTCACATTTTACAAGGTAAGGTGGGAGGGGTGTAAACAGCTAGCAGTTTTAACTTTAAGGACGCCCGTGTACTGCTTAGGGTAAGAAGGATAAATTATAGCCTGTCACCAAGGCACTGCTTAGGGTAAGAAGGATACATTATAGCCTGTCACCAAGGCACTGCTTAGGGTAAGAAGGGTAAATTATAGCCTGTCACCAAGGCACTGCTTAGGGTAAGAAGGATAAATTATAGCCTGTTACCATGGCACTGCTTAGGAAAAAGAAGGATACATTATAGCCTGTCACCAAGGCACTGCTTAGGGTAAGAAGGATAAATTATAGCCTGTCACCAAGGCCCTGGAGCAGAAACTGGTAACATGTGAGATGAAGTGCTTGAGGAAGCCATCAACAAGACCAGGAGAGACAAGATAAGAAACGAGGGGATCAGAGACATGGTAGGAGCCACACCCGTCCTACACCAAATTGAACAACAACGAACCAAGTGGTTCGGGCACCTCACATGCATGCCGCCAAACCGGCCAGCCCTGCGTGCTTACAACTTGAGGTACTCTGGCACGAGGGCCAGAGGTGACCCAGGCGACGCTGGAGTGATTCCGTGGCAGAAACACTGAAAGTCCATGGATTATCCCTCCTCCAAGCTACCCGCCTTGCAGCAGACAGACAGTTATATCTCCCCTGCGACGCCTCAGAGTAGAAGCGGAAGGAAAAAGTAAAAGTAAAGTAAAACCAAGGCACTGCTTAGGGTAAGAAGGGTAAATTATAGTACTTCTGTCACCAAGGCACTGCTTAGGGTAAGAAGATAAATTATAGCCTGTCACCAAGGCACTGCTTAGGGTAAGAAGGATAAGTTATAGTACTTCTGTCACCAAGGCACTGCTTAGGGTAAGAAGGATAAGTTATAGTACTTCTGTCACCAAGGCACTGTGCACTGCTTACTGTAAGGCCGGAGTAGCGCCTAGACTTACCGTAACCATTACACAGAGCAAAGTTTGTTTTTAATGTCTGTTCTATCCTTTATGGTCTAGGGGATGCAACCACAGTAAATACTTAGCTTAAGGTCTAGCCAATAGAAATGGGACAGGACAGCTCAGTGGTCAGAGCACTCGCTTTCCCCTTGCTAAGGTTAAGCAGCATTGAGCGTGGTTACCAAGTGGACGGGTGACTATTTGCACACCCTGACTTCAGTACAGTTCCCCCAGTTCACCCAGCTGCCAATGGGTACCTGCCCTCTTTAGGGTCAGGGAAGGTAAAGCAGCGAGGGAGAGGAGATGGGCGCCGCCCTCAATATGCTGGCCCCTAGAGAAGCTGAGGTCTCTGACACCTTGCTCACCAATGACCGCATTGGTTATGGGAGCACTTTAACCTTTACCTACACTAAAAGTTTTGAAAATACAAAATGGAAGTGTTGGTGGGGGGTGGGGGATGCAATAGTCTGAACAGCACTTAGCATCAGGGTAAAGTGACCTTGCTTTGTCAGGCTAGTGGGGAAAGGGTTAAGGAATAATATCTTCAGAAACGTGGTAAGACATCCATCCCCAATGGCGAAGTGGTTAGCGCCTCGAGTTACCGACTGGAAGGTTGCAGGTTCGAATCCCATGAGAGTCATAGGAATTTATTCAGACTGCCTCTGGCTTCTACTCAGAGTTGAGTGTGCTGTGGGCTCAGTGGGAAGACTGGGACCACACAGTCCAGCTTGATCCACTTTACCATGCGAGTTTGAGAGTGTTGCTTCATTTACCTAACCAACACTGCAGGTGTCAGTATCTCTCGGGCCCCGCTTGACGCTGGGATATATATTTATGATAGGAAGAGTTCAGTACAGCCCTGTCACGCAGTCTCAAAGCAGTTGCACTTCCACAACAGCATTGTTACATCATCCTCATTGTCATGATCATGATGGTTACAGTAATGCATTCGTGATCTGCTGATCCGGGTTCGAATCTCGTTTAAGAGGACTTTTCCTCTGGAGTTAACATCAGTGCCGACTCCTCTCTCCCCAAAAGTCTTTCGGATGAGACTATAAACCGAGGTCCCGTGTGCGAACGCACGCAGAACGTCTTGCGCACACGTTAAATCCTGTTCCGCTTTTTTGGATGAGTAGGCCATTGGGTGCAGGTGGGAACGGATGACAAAATTGACAAAACTGCATACACACGGGGACTTGATTTTTTAAAAAAAGCAATGAAAGCTTATTCCATTATCCTCGAAATAAAAGAATTTTTTTAAATCCTCATGCAGTTAAAGAGAATTGTCTGTGGTTCTGTGGTTTATGTGAAGGTGAGGCAACACGATCACAATAAAGCTGAGACACAAAGAGAAGATGATGGTGGAAAAGATGGATATGCGCTAAGCCAACCCGAGTGAGCACACAGTGATTATCCGCATCCACCTCTGCCTCAGCAAGCACTGAACAAAGCACCTGAAACAGACGTTTTAAGCTTCCTCGGTTTTCTCACTGACTACAGTATCCACCTGTATTTATTTTATTTTTATTTTTGTCTTATTCTCTTATATCGAGGATAATGGAATAAGCACTTATGTGCTTTTTTTTTACATCTAGTCCCCGAGTGTATGCCGTTTTGTAAATTGTCATCTGTTCCCACCGGATTTCAACAGAAATTGATTTACTTTCTGCCGTCAGCGCAGCAACACACCAAGCCGAATAATGACTAACAGGCGGCGAAACTGTTGATGGAAGGACACAGAAGATTTGTTCATGAAATGAGGCAACGTGAACATGCCTCCGTCCCCCACGGGTAAGTATGTGGACAATACACATGCAACACTGCAGGTGTCTGTATCTCTCAGGCCCAGTTGACACTGGGATATATTACGATAGGGGGCATACAGTACAACCCTGTCAAGCAGGCTTAAAGCATAATTATACACCCAGAGCATAAACACTTGCATAGCAGCATAATTACATCACCCTCATTGTGAGTGATCACCGCGCAATTAAAAACATTGCCTCTGATTTGGCGACCCCAGTTGCTTTGTCTCATGGCGACCTCAGATTCGGTTTGTCCATACACTTCTGTGCCTGTGGTGAGTTTGTGTCAAAGCCTTTGGGGTTGGAGGTTTACAGGGGACGGTCATTGGAGGGACGTTGTGGTGGTTGCCACCTTGGGTCGGCAACTCACTCAGTCTGGCTCCGCGACTGAGCTAATACTGTCGTTCGTAGGGGGCTTAGTGGGTGGTATCCTGCGTATGTTAGCTCAGAACAGGCACCACTGAACACCGCCAAAGTGACCCGGCAGCACTGCAAGGCCCCTCTGGCTGGTGACCCCACGGCGGCCTGATAGTGATTGGCTCACTGTGGACCTCCGACGCTGAGGATGAGACAAAACAAATCAGGGTATGGCCGTGGCGGAGAGATTGGAATGAGCGGCGTGAAAACAGCAGGACGGCGAACGTCCCAGAAGATGAGGCAGCAAAAGAAAGTGACCCAGCAGCAGTGCAGGGCCCCCCAGGCTGGTGGCCCCCCCGAAGGCCTGACATTGACGAGCCTGAGGTGGACTGCCGACCAGGAGGACGCCAGAAAGCCAATCCGGGATTGGTTGGGGTGGAGAGATAGGGAAGAGTGGCGTGGGAACAGCAGGACAGGGACGTCACAGAACATGGAACAGCGAAAAAGAAAATTACCCCCAAAAGAAGCTGGAGATACGTGAGCAACAGATACTAAGATGAGTCCCAAAGTGGCTTTATTTCAGAATTTCGCCTTCACCTATCCCCAGTCCTGTAGACCGTTGGAGCAGCACTGAAGATTTTTCAAGGCCAGTTCACTCTCTGATGTTGTCTTCCCATCGT
>CM054168.1:28843732-28868732 GCA_028751875.1 Rapana venosa | reverse complement strand
AACTATTGTCTATCTACAGGAGCTATTGGCATGCACCACGGCGAGGCCATACTACATCTTCTTATCATAACCTATAGGTCCGTAGAGGAGCAAGGAGTGAGAGACCTCAGCTTCTCTAGGGGCCTAGCCTATTGAGGGCGGCGCCCATCTTCCTCTCCCTCGCTGCTTTACTTCCCTGACCTGAAGAGGGCAGGTATAGGTACCCATTGACCGCTTGAGTGAACTGGGAAAACTGTATATGAAGCCAAGGCATCACATAAACGGTCACCATCCAAGTGGTTACAACGCTCGATGACTGCTTAACCTTGTGGGGGAAAGCGAGTGCACTGACACTGAGCTATCCGTCCCCGGTGGATGGATATTCATACATATATATTATATATATTCCTCAAAGGTATGATATGAGAATTGTGTCTTGCAAGCTGGCCCGTTACAGTTTTCTGGATGAATTCAAATACAGACAGACGACAGAAGTAACCTACAGGATCGGGATATTAAAAGGGGTAGATATTGCCACACACACACACGCGCGCGGCGCGCGCGCGGCGCGCGTGTGTGTGTGTTGTGCGTGCGTGCTTGCGTGCATGCGTTGCATGGTGTGTGTGTGTGTGTGTGTGTGTGTGCCCGCGCGTGGGTATGTTGTGTTTTTGTTGCTTGTTTGTTCGTTATGTGTGTATGTATGCGTTGTGGGCGCGCTCGCGACGTCTCGTGTGTCTGTGCGTTTGAGTGTTTTCTTGTGTGTATGGTGTGTGTTTGTGCGTACATAATACATGTGTTTGCATGTGTGTGTGTGTGTGGTGTTGTGTTTGTGTTAAGTGTGTGTGTGTGTGGTGTGGTTGTAGTGTCCACTTATGTTTTGTATCTATATTCGTATGTATATACACGCATCCTATCTATAAATCAATGATAGACATAGAGACAGACAGAGAGAAAAAGAAACAAATTTATGTAGAAAGATAGAGAGATAATCAGCAGACAGGACAGACAGACAGTAGATTAGATAGATAGATAGACAGATAGATAGATAGATCGTTGTAGATAGACAGATAGTAGATAGATAGATAGATAGATAGATAGATAGATAGATAGATAGATAGATAGATAGATAGATAGATAGATGATTAGTAGATAGATAGATAGATAGACAGATAAGATAGGATTACTGTGTTGTTCCAGGTTGAAAATATTGACATGGGCCTGAAACGTTTTAGACTTTTTCAGAGCCATTATTCACAGCGTTAGTAAAGAGCGAGAGTGAGAGAGAGAGAGAGGGGAGAGAGAGAGAGAAGTAAGAGAGAGAGAGGGAGAGAGAGAGAGATGCGAGTGAGTTGAGAGGGAGAGTGAGAGAGAGAGGGAGAGAGAGAGAGTGACGAGAGAGAGCGGTACATAATATATGTGTTTGCAGGTGTGTGTGTGTGTGTGTGTGTGTGTGTGTGTGTGAGTGTGTGTGTGTGTGTGTATGTGTGGTTGTGTGTGTGTGTGTGATGTAGTCTCCACTTATAGTTTTGTATCTATATTGTTGTATGTATAATACCGCATCCGATCTATAATTCAAATGGTTGACATAGAGACAGACCAGAGAGAAAAAGGACAAATTAGGTAGAAGATAGAGAGATAATCAGATAGACAGACAGACAGACAGTAGATAGGTAGATAGATAGGTAGATAGATAGAAAGAAAGATAGTAGAAGACAGATAGATAGATAAGACAGGATAGGATAGACAGGTAGATAGAAGTATATATAGATAGATAGATAGATAGACAGATAGATAGACAGATAGACAGATAGATATATAGTAGATAGCTAGATAGATAGATCGATAGAGAGATAGATAGATAGATAGATAGATAGATAGATAGATAGACAGTGATAGAATTCTGTGTTTTTTCAAGGTGTTTAAAAAATTATTGGACATGTGCCTGAAATACTTTTAGACCTTTTTACAAGAGCCATAATCACAGCGTAGGATTCTGAGAGCGAGAGAGAGAGAGAGAGAGAGGAGAGAGAGAGAGTGGAGAGGATGAGGAGGAGGAGTAAGGAGAAGTTGAGAGAGGGAGAGAGTGATGAGAGACGGAGATGAGATTGAGATTGAGAGATGGGAGAGAGAGAGTTGAGAGAGAGGAGAGAGCGGAGAGAGAGAGAGCGAGAGTGAGGAGAGAGAAGAGAGAGATGAGAGACGAGAGGAGAGAAGAGAGAGAGAGAGAGAGAGGGAGAAAAGAACGAGAGAGGAGGCGAGAGAGACAGAGCGAGGAGAGAGAGAGAGGGAGAGAGAAGAAACGAGAAGGAGACGATGAGCGAGAGAGAGAGCGAGCGAGAGGAGCAGAGAGAGAGGAGGAGGAGAGAGAGAGTGAGACGCGAGAGAGGAGAGAGGAGCGATGAGAGAGAGAGAGAGGTTGGGGGTAGAGTGATAGAAGCGGGGGGTAGTGCGTCAGACTAGACAGAGCAGAGAGTGAGACAGCACGGCACAACACACACACACACCACCTCACACACACACACACACACACACACACACACACACACACTACCACAGATTCGAACTCGAATCTTTCTCGATAAACTCGCAACATTTTGAATGTGGGTAACTGGCATAAGCAGAGGATTCTTTAACCAGGCCCTCATGGGAAAAAAATTGGAAAACTAAGCATGATTCATAAATCAATTTAGTTAAAGAAGAGAGAGAGAGAGAGAGAGAATGATGAGACTGATGAGACGAGATGAGGAGAGAGAGAAGAGAGGAGGAGACAGACAGACACGGAAAGGACAGACAGACAAGACTGACAGACAGACAGACACAGAGAGACATAGAGACAGATACAGAGAGACAGAGAGACAGAGAGACAGGACACAGAGAGACAGAGACAGACAAGTCGAGAGAGCGGTGATTGACTTCCTATTGCAGTCAGTGTTTTGCGGCATCTATCCGTCGCTTAGGCAAACATAAACAAGCCTCTGCAGACTGAGGCCGACACGCCAGTGACAAGGTCTGGGCATTGCCCCTTTCCACACAGCCAGTTGGTAAGGAACTGCAGGTTGTTAGAGGGTGAACATGAGCGAAAATTGCATTGCGCTGCCGTTTAAGCGCATGATCAAGTCAGGCCCAGCGCATCGATTCGGCGTTTCGTGGGAGGAGAAGTGTCTCTTTGTAGGTCTTTTTATGGGGAAAAAAGGGGGCAGAGAAGAATGGATATCAAGAAGGCCCCGTCCATGTCTTTTCTGGCTGTTTCTCTCTCTGCAGACTGTCTCTTCTTCCATACGGTTTGCATCGGTTCTTCAGTCCATGTTCCTGGTTTTCTCATCTCCTTTTTAAAAACTTCTCAGATCCCCAGGGATACTTTGTTGGTAGTGTTTGCAAGGATGTTATTGGTTGTTTCAGTCACTGCGTGTTGATAGTGCTGATCAAGGTTATCTATCTTCAGTGTCCGTGGTTGTCAATAACGGGAGTGTGGCCCGTTTCCCACCTGTCCTTGCTTGGAAGTGTTCTGCTATGTTGGGATCCTCGAGTTTCTCAGGTCTGAACTTGATCCTTACATTGCTCTGCTTCTTCATCATCTTGAGATGGAGTCTAAAAGTCATCATCACAAGTTCATGGTCACTCGTGGTGTCTGTTCCTGGGAAGCTTCCAGTCTTCGCAATATTGGCACTTGATGGAAAGCGGGGTTCGCCCATGATGCAGAATATTTATTGGAGTGTGGTGATCTCTTCCCTGGTTGTGCCATGTCCAGTGCCCAGATGGTTTCTGTTTACAAATGTCTTCACCACCTTCAGGTTGTACATGACAGATTCTAGGAGGAGCCTCAAACCTCTGTTGTTGGTTTCATGGTGACAGTATTGCTCACATATCCCTTTCCAGTTGCTGTTCGCCTCTGCTCCTATTTTTGCATTCCAGTCACCTTGTGCTATAGTGATGGTTTTCTTTGCTCTAGCTATTGACAGTCAAGAAATCCACCGGCAAGAATTAGCGTTGCTACCTTGAAGCAGGGCTGGAAAAAAGCAATAGCTGCCATGAACAGGCAGAAGCCACAGAAAAACGGCCCTGATGAAGAAGCTTGCAGGATGTATGAAATGGAGAAGGGAGGGGGATGGGGGCAGCGGCAAGACACAGCATACTGTGCAAGTATACAGCCTAACTGTCAGCACGTTTAAAATAGTAGCCTCCAACGCTGGTCACCTGATGCTGAGGTACCAGCTTCACACCATGACCACGATGCAGTGTGTGGACACTCTGCAGGATGGCCTTGCAGTCAGACAGGAGCACTTGGGCTGGTGGGTGGTAGAGTGTCCTCCAGCTTTGAAGTCTCGCACTACACACTCATCACAGGCAGATGATACACTCTCGGGTGTCAGGTATAATGAAACACCCAGCGGGCCTCATTTCCACTGGAAGAGAAATAGACCTCCAAGAAGTAAAATCTCAGGCAAAAGTGGAGGGACACGGAAGGAAACAAGTCCTGAGGCACAACAAGTACACAGTGCACCCCCCCCCCCCCTCCTCCACTTCTCCCCATACCCAAATCCCCAAAAGAGGAAAGGCAACGGAGCCCAAAAACCTCTTCAAGGCTCCGCCCCTAGTTCAGCAACCAGCCAACCAGCCCGCTGAATCCTCCCAGACAAACCTCGTAAAAAAAAAAATAAGGCTCCGCCCTCTGTCAGCAACCAGCAAACCAGCGCTGACTCCTCCCAGACAAAGTAGCACTGGCCTGACAGCCACCTGACCCTCACGCTCTCAACTTCTCGCTATCATGAGCAGGGATAAGAGCGCAGATTCGCAGCTGCACTAAAAGTCACCACTTGGGTACTGAACACTAAATCTCTCTCACTACACCAGCCAGAGCAAGATTGCTGAAGATGTTGTAAAAATGGAGGAAGCGGGGCGTACATCAGATTCCTTAACTAGCGGCAGGGAGCACCTGCAGTCCTCTGTCCGCCGTGACCGTGTGTGGCCTGTGCTCTGCTACTTGACAGCCTGACTTGTCAGCCAGGAGGAGGACACCTCTGCCCTCCACACACACTGTGGTCCTGACTGACTGCAAGTCCGTCCTGCACAGTCTCCAGGAGGAGAGCAGATCCTGAGAGACATCAAGCCAGAACTGAGCCACCTCAGTCAGAGCACTGTGGTGGTGCTGCAGTGGATCCCTTCCCACTGTGGTATAGGGGGCAACGAAGAGACAGACCACCTATCCAAGGCAGGCAGCAGCCTGGAGCAGCCAGTGTCCTACAGCAAGGCAAGGACAATGCTGAGAAACAGATTCTTCAGGAAAAGCATGGCGCCAGTACCTGGGCATCAGGCCAGAAGATGAAAACGATGACATTCTTGAGCTAGAGAGAGCTGCTCAAGTCACCATCATTTAACTGCGACCCAGGACCCACTGCGTTCCTATCCCCACCTCCACCGCCTGGAAATATCCCACTCTGGTCAGTGCCCCTGTGGACCATGGGCCTACACAACCCCCTCCTCTCCCACATCCTGCAGTTCCTGGTCAGACTTACCTTCGCCTCTGAGGTTACACCAGACGTGGTGGCCCAGCACAGGGGGGGCCCAGGAGGCTCTGTCTGGGAAAACTGTGGGGGACAGGCTAGGTTAATGTTGGCTGGCTGCTGACTTCGCCATATTTGGACACACTAAACGGTAAGCACGGCCAGGGGCCTTTGGTTTATGGGGGATAAGAAGAAGAAGAAGAAGAAGAAAGGAGAAGAAGAAGAAGAAGAAGAAGAAGGAAGAGAAAAAGAAGAAGAAGAAGAAGAAGAAGAAGAAGAAGATGAAGAAGAAGAAGAAAGAAGAAGAAGAGAAAAGGAGAAGAAGAAGAAGAAGAAGAAGAAGAAGAAGAAGATAGAAGAAGAAAGAAGAAGAAGAAGAAGAAAAGAAAATAGAAGAAGAAGGAAGAAAAAGAAGAAGAAGAAGAAGAAGAAGACAAGAGTGTCGAGGAAAGAAAAAGAAAGAAAGGAAGAAGAAGAAGAAGAAGAAGAAGAAGACGGAACCTATGCCTATTTACCTCTGACTGATATAAAGCATTATATTTCATCTCACCTGTCAGCATCACTGTGTTAACAGCCCCGCTTCCAATTGCAACACATTGATCCTCCTTCCTTCCTTTCCTTCCTTCCTTCTACATAGTGCTCCCCGGTCTTCGCTGTTCTGCTGCTGACTTCATGGATTCTCAGGCCTCAGGGAGGAAGATGGTGGTTTGTCTTATTTTCTTTTTCGTCGGTCTTACTTGAATATGTTATCTCAGCTTTTTAAGAGTGTTTTAATTGATCAAATGACTGACTGTTTGATTGAGTGCTTTTAAGTGAATTGATTTGTGTCGATTATTTTCACCTGTCTGTCGAAGTTAGGCATAAGGAAAATGAACTGGGTTGTGTGCATCAATTCTCATGTCTTTCAATCTGTGTTTACATCCCTTTGCTATTGAGATTGGCCCCGACAACCTGGTGTCCATGAATGTATCAGCATACAGTGCTTGGTCTGTGTCAGAATGGTGTTTAGTGATGAATTTAATGTGGGCTCGTCTTTCACTACCACCTTGGATCCTGGTAATCTCCATTAAGGAGTAAAATAATCCTCTGAAATCCAAGTACGGCTGCCTGTATGGCGGTGTGGTGTTTGAAAGCACCCATACATGCAAACTTCTCCAGTGTTTAATCTCCCTCGTGATTTCCAGGTGTGAGAAATGAGAGAAGAGTTTATTATTTGGGTGACTGACTCCCTAGTGATAAAGAT
Source organism: Rapana venosa (assembly GCA_028751875.1). Taxonomy (NCBI): domain Eukaryota; kingdom Metazoa; phylum Mollusca; class Gastropoda; order Neogastropoda; family Muricidae; genus Rapana; species Rapana venosa. The sequence continues at coordinate 28,862,009 of CM054168.1, read as the reverse complement.
GAGGAACGTTTACCAACATAAACAACACCAACAAACAACACAACAACAAAACAATACTGTCAACGTATTTCGTGTTTCTATCTTTATCTTACTCTTTCCCCCTCCTTCTCTTTAGCGTTGTTTTGTTTGATTGAATGGACCCCCCAGTCACCACATTCAAGAATTTCCTCTTTCCTACTCCTTCTGCCTGTACGCTTACAGATGGAATCAATGGATGTCACCATGAGGTTACCAACCAGAGGGGCCTCTGCACTGCGGCTGAGGTCACTTTGGTTGTTGTGTACTAGTGCATGTACTGAGTCAACATGCAATATGTAGAACAGCTCCAAGATCAGATTGAAGCGTTTTCCCTGGTCATGTCCATAGTTTTGTTAGCATGTGAAACGGGAACCAAACGCAGGGGACATGAAAGACGGATACAGGCAATGGAGACGGAGATGCGTTCGCAAACATCTAGGTATCTCAGACAGTAGATCACATTTCTGATGAGGAAATGGAAAACCAGAATTAAAAAACGCCGTCGGACCTATATGAAGAGCTCCTGATTCAGGTTTAAAAAAGAACAACCGCAACTGAAGTGATACGGCCACATCCACACGAACATCCTGGATCTGGCCAAGACTGTCCTACCAGGGAACAGTACAAGGAGGGAGACAAAGAGGCAGACAGAGAAAACGAAGGGAAGACACTCAGAGAGTTGGACTTGGTAACTTGGGTGGAAACGACTTGTTACGGAAAAGCAGAGGACCGCAGGGAGTGGAGGAAGCTGGTTGCAGAATCTTCAGTGGTGCCCCCACGGTCTACAAGACTGTGGGATAGGTGAAGGTAGTGACGGCTGAGGGTAAAACGAGCATCAGGTATTAATTCACTATCTTGGTGGCGATAATTGCATAGGTGATAATTTAGACAGAATGAGGAGGACGCCAGGGCCGATGGTTAAGACTGTTCCACTCAATACTATGGTCATGAGGTCCTGGGTTCGAATTCAGCGACATCTTGGTAATTAAGGGTGAAGGGGAATTTTTTACGATCGTGCCAGGCCATACTTCCAGTGCAGACAAAGTGTCGTAATAGGATACCATTTCAATGAGAGGTACTTACGATACGATTTCAAAGAGAGGTAAATACGATTACGTAATTCAAAGAGAGGTAATACGATACGATTTAAAAGAGAGGTAATTACGATTACCAAGTCAAAGAGATATAATTGTGATACGATTTCAAAGAGAGGTTAATTACGGATACCATTTCAAAAGAGGTATTACGATACATTTCAAAAAGAATGGTAATTACGATACCATTTCAAAGACGAGGTTAATTACCATACCCATTTCAAGAGAGGTAATTACGATACCATTTCAAAGAGAGATACTTACGATACAGTTCATAGAGAGATAATTACGATACGATTTTAAGAGAGATAATTACGATACGATTTCAAAGAAGGTAATTACGATACATTTCATAGAGAGGTAAGTACCATACCATTTCAAAGAGAGGTTATTACGATACATTTCATAAGAGAGATACTACGATACGAGTTCAGAGAGATAAAATTACGAGACGCTTTTAAAAAGAGAGGAGATAATTTACGATACGATTTCAAAGGAGGTTAATTTCGATACCATTTCAAAGAATGAGGTAATTCGATACCATTTTCAAAGAGCGGTAATTTACGATACATTTTCAAGAGGCTAATTAGGTACCATTTCAAAGAGAGGTATTACGAGACCCTTTTCAAAGAGAGGTTATTACGATACCATTTCAAAGATAGGTAATTACGATACCCATGTCAATGAGAGGTCAATTACGATACCATTTCATTGGAGATATTAGGATACAATTTCAAGAGAGGTAATTACGAGACCCTATCAAAGAGAAGTAATTACGCGATACCATTAAAGTGAGGTCATTACGATACCATTTCAAAGAGAGGATATTACGATACGATGTCAAAGAGAGGTAAGTACGATTACCACTTCAAAGAGAGGTAATTACCATACCATTTCAAAGAGATGTTAATTACGGATACGATTTCAAAGAGAGGTAATTACCATACCATTTTCAAAGAGAGATAATTAGGATACCATTTCAAAGTAGGTAATTACGTTACCCTGTCAAAGAGGACGGTATTTACGATAGATTTAAAGAGAGATAATTACGTTACCATTTCAACGAGAGATAATTCGTACCTTTTCATAGAGAGGTAAGTTCCATTACCATTTCAAAGAGAGGTAATTACGATACCCATTTCAAGAGAGGGTAATTGCGATACCATTTTTCAAAGTGAGGTATTTAGATTAGATTTCAAAGAGAGGTAATTTAGGTACGATTTCAAAGAGAGGTAATTACGACACAATTCAGAGAGAGATATTACAATATCATTTGAAAGAGAGATATAATTTATATAATAATATAATGATCAATAATTAATAAATTGAATTTATATAGCGCTATATCTTGCAGAGACAAATCAAAGCGCTGCGCTCAATCATTCTTACACAGTCATAAACCAGTAACAAACTAATAGTTCCATCAAGTGCAAAATGTGCATGCATGCACTCGCACACACACACACACACACACAACATTGGCCACGCAGATAATTACGAGACCATTACAAAGAGAGGTAATTAGGATACCCATTTCAAATAGCATCATTTTAACACTCGTGGATATGATCTTATTGTGACGGCAGAGAATCATGCGGACGGCCTCATATCTGACGCTGATGTTGCTGCTGCTGCTTCTGGGGGTTGCGCCAAATTTCTGCATCTGCGAGCAGACAACCCAGCCTGCTCTGAACCCACGCCACCACACACATCACCACCACCTTCCCACCCACCTCTCTCTCCTGTCCCTGCATGCAGACGACACAGGTACCCACCACCACCACACCACAGAGGAGGAGGGAGGATGGTCTACTGCTGGAAGTGGTGACAAGCGGAGGGGCCGTACCCTCAGAGCACAGGCAAAGGGGAAGAGGTGATGGACGAGATGGAGCAGAAAGAGCGCCACGACTAACGCGAAAAGGAATACTGTGTCTACCGGTAAAGCCTGACTCTCTCCACCCCTGTGCAGTGTTCTGTCGCATCCACCTATTCCTCCAGTGATTGAGGCACAAGACAAGACCGTCCAGAAACCAGGACCAACAGGTCAGCAGACGGAGGAGTTTGGACTATGAGGTTGGGATAGCGATGACTGCTAGGTGTAATCCACAGCTGAAAGTGCAGAGGGGAGGATAATGGGCTGGATTTGCCACGACTCTGCAAAAATGTCAGATTTCATCCGTCCTGCATACGAGCAAAGGGGAGAACGCTTTAATCCGATCTTTCCAGCTTATGGATGGTCGCATGTACAGTTATTTCCTCAGCCTGTACTTCTATTCGAATCAGGTTCGTCTTGCACCTGAAGTGAAATAGTAAGGCCTTTGAAGCGTCGCTGAAAATTTAGAGTCTGGTTGAAGGAAATCGGAGGTTTCCAAGTTTAAAGTGATCTATCAGTCTCCGTTCTGGGTGAGTATTAGTTTACAGGGTTTTTGTTGTTGTTGAATGTGTGTGTGTGTGGGGGTAAGTGGACTGAGAAAAGCAATGAATATTGATACATATAATAATAATAATAATAATAATTTATAATAATATAATAATGCATGTATGATGCTGTTTTTTCTACTTTCAGCCCACTTAAAAAAGAGCAAAGAAAGAGGAAATGTGTAAGTGTAAGAAATTGGGCGAACGAACAGGGCATGAAGAACACACACATAAACCACAACACACACACACACACACACACACACACACACACACACACACACGCACGCACGCACGCACGCAAGCACCGCACGCACAACATACAGAGAAAGGGAGAGAGAGAGAGCGAGAGAGACGATTAGTTGGAGAGCTAGGTTGAAAGAGTTGAGAGACGGAGAGAGAGATGAGTAGAGATGATGGAAGGGAGATCGAGAAGAGAGTGAGAGATGAGGAGGAGAGGAGAGGAGAAACAATTAGACAGATAGATAGACAGGACACACAGACGACACACAGAAGGACTGATAGATAGATAGATAGGTAGATAGATAGGATAGATATCGGGCATTGAGCATTGGTTACCAAGTGGATGGGTGTGACCGTTCTAGTACATTTGAGCTTCAGTTACAGTTCCCCGGATTCACCCAGCTGTTAACGAGGACTGCCTTCTTTAGGAAGTCAGGGAAGGTTAAAGCAGCGAGGAAGAGAGATGGGGCGCGCCTCATTATGCTGTCCTTGGAGAAGTTGGGGTCTCTGAACGCCTCGTGCTCCAAAGATTACATGTATATGGGGTTATGTTTGTAAGCGATGATTTTGCAACGAGATTCGGTAATAGGGTTGTGTTTGTTTCTTTCTATCAAAGTGTTTCTGTACTGTCGTTTAGTTTTAGCCTACAAGCCTTTTGAGAGTGTTTCCGTCATTTCTGCAAAACGTATTATATAATATATCGTACTTATCTTCTGAAGTGTACGCTCTTTTATCAAAGCAATTCTGCTTGCCACTTAATACTAATGAATATCATTTTTCTTATACCCTCTGCAATTTCTCGTGCACAACGATGGATGTGTCCAAAGCATTATCAATTATTCAAGTCCATATTTCTTGACATATTGTAGCAATTAGGTGAAATCTGATTCACGCAAAATCTACAATAAAACGTCCTGGACTATCCTTATTCAAACCATTTCCTTCGACTTAAACATTGTTAATCTGTCTCATACATTCATAGTTTTTTAAGGAAGGAAGCCAAATTCAAAATTCTAAAGCAAAATCTCTTGATACCAAGCAATCAACAAATGTACGTCACACAAATCACAAATAGCTTCATACAAATCCTCAGACAAAAATGAAATAATTATTACACTGCATCCACTTCCCTGGTGTGTGTGTAGTGAATTCCTTGTCACCATTATCAATCCATTCATAAGCATCATAATTAGCACAGTGTATATCCCAGACGATCAATACGGTTAGGAATGCCTGTGCACAACGCCCTGGAGTTAACACTACTATTTTTGGATTGAAGATCATGTCATTTGATAGGTGAAATGTGTGTGTGTGTGTGTTGTGTGTGTTTATCTTGTGTGTGTGTTGTGTGTGCATAATTGATTATCTTTTGTCATTTGAGGGCAGTTGCAGGCCTGTATATGATTTGAGTGCAAGTGCTTCCATTTGTTTTGTTTACAAGATTCAGCGCTATATAAATTCCATATATTTTATTATTATTAAATATAGTTTTTTCAAGTATCATGGTATTATCAGCTCAAGATCATGGATTTTGCCGTGTACATACTTTACAATTCTGCATTTTATTTTTGAAGAAACAGTAATTCTGTGAATTTATCCTAGGTACTTGTAAACACTAAGACATCACACCTGTTCCGTTTTTCCAAAGAGTATGTGATAGTGTGCCGGCGGGAACGGATGATAAAACAAAATTGACAAAACCCATACACAGGGATAGTGGATGATAAAAAAAAACACACGAGTGCTTATTCCATTATTTAAAAAAACCTGTAAAGGTGTCCCATAAGGTCGTAGGGGAGCCAGGCGTCAGAAACCTCACTTCTCCAGGGGCCAGCATATTGAGGGCGGCCACGCCCATCTCTTCCCTCTGCCTGGCTGCTTTACCTTCCCTGACCCTGAATAGGCAGGTAGCCATGTGCCCCCAGGCTAGAGTACACCTTATGGCCCAATATAGTGCCTGACCTCATTAAGCCTCTAGGCTTGTGTCAGGGCTACGCCCCCCTCCCCCCTTATATATCCCAGTTTCGTCTAGGTTCGTGTCAGGGGTTACCCCCCCTATCTATCCAGTTTTCTCTAGGTTTGTGTCAGGTTACCCCCCTATCTATCCCAGTTTTTCTCATTAGTTTGTGTCAGGGTTTCCCCCTATTTTCCTACTTTTTCTATGTTTGTGTCGGGTTACCCCCCCCTATAATCCTAGTTTTCTCAGGTTTGTGTCAGGGTTACCCCCCCTATCTATCTGTTTTCTTCTAGGTTTTGGTCAGGGTTACACCCCCTATCTATCCTAGTTTTCTCTAGGTTTGTGTCGGGTTACCCCCTATCTATCCTAGTGTTTCTCTATGTTTGTGTCAGGGTTTGCCCCCCTATCTATCGCAGTTTTCTCCAGGTTTGTGTCAGGGTTGCCCCCCTTATCTATTCTGTTACCTTGGGAGGCCCTGGGGACATGAGCTATTACACGGCTCTTGATCTACGTGATGTGACGTACCGTCCTTTGGTCTATCACAGGGTAGTTCATGGGGCAGACCACAGCTCTGCCGCTGCGTTGTCCAGCCTGTCCTGAAAGGAGGGAGCCGTGGGCAGCTGGTCCGGGGATGCTTTCACAGCTGACACTTTACCGCCACCCGGGGACCTGGCCCGTTGAGTGAGGATGGGTGTTGTTTATAATTATTATTATTTAGATATTCTTTTTATGGTGGCTCGCCAGGAAAGGGACAGCTGGTGGTCTGGAGTGATCGCCTCGCGATCTGTTGACCCGGGTTTCGAATCTGTTCAAGAGGAGTTTTCTCTGGATTAACATCAGTGCTAGACCAACCTCTCCCGCAAAAGTTCTTTCGGATGAGACTATAAACCGAAAGTCCGTGTGCTGAACGCACGCAGAACATCTTGCGCACACGTTTAAAACCCGTTTTGAAACCGTTTTCGGAAGAGTTAGGCCATTGTGTGAAGGTGGGGACGGATGACAAATTGACCAATATGCGTTCATACTGGGGACAGGATGTATAAAAAAAGCAAATGATATGCTTAGTGCATTATCTCGAAATAAAAGAATAAGAAAAAAAGCGAAGGGCATGTTGTACAGGCCCATGGGAGAAAGGGAATTATGCCTTGGTTTTTCAAAACATGTGTTGACCGTGTTTAAACAAAGCTAAGGAGAGGAAGAATTTAAGAAACACCAGAGTTTTTAGATAGTGATAAGTACCTAAGCTACTGCAATTTAGAAGTGAACAGGTATTGTCATCAATGTAGGTGGTGTGGTTTGTGTGTTTTTTTCAAACATTTCGATCGTCCAACAATCACGTTTCCTGTCCATGCTCCTCGCTGTTGGATCGAATGCAGGAGTGTGTATTCTCCCAACCAAACCAGCCACAATTTCATTGGCTGCAACACCATCGGAGTAACCGGTGAACACCTGGTCTTTTTCAGGTTTGAAGCTCTGAAATCCAGCCTTAAAGAATTTTCGCCGAACTTTTCTGGTCCCTTGGGGAGTGTGGGGACAGAAAGCGGCCAACCCACAGAATGTAGATGACGAGGATTTCCCTCTCGTCTCAGTGGTATCGACGGTAAAGGCTAGCAGTGATACTCCACACCAGGATCCAAACCAGACACACCCTCTGTCAGTTTTTTACTGCGATTTACTCGCAGGTTTATGAAAGAAGCGGTTTATGGTGATGTTCTCCATCATTCCCCACTTCCTCTCAGACCTTATCAGACCGGGGTCGAGGTGGAATGCTCCTTAGCGCTGTGCCTGACTTCAGAGGCACTTTGTCTGTGACCTGTTTACACAGTGTGTGGACGCTGAGGATGAAGCACCTGTCCTTACACCTCCAAATATCTTTGGGGGCCTGGATTCGTAAGAACGGATTTGTCTTTCTTTTTCTTTCTATTTCTTTATCGTTTTTTCTTTCTTTATTTCTTTCTGTTTTTTTCTTTCTTTCTTTTTTTTCGTGCTTTCTTTCTGGCTTTCTTTTTTGTTCTTTCTTAATCTTTCTTTCTTTCTGTCTTGTTCTTTCCTTCTTTTCTTCTTTCTTGTCTTTCTTTCTTTCTTTCTTTTCTTTCTTTCTTTCTTCTTTCTTCTTTCATTCCTTCAAGAGAGTTGTAGTAGTAGCCAGTTGTTAGTAGTAGTTAGTAGTAGTAGTAGTAGTAGTTGTAGTAGTAGTAGTAGTAAGAGTTAGTAGTAGTTGCAGCAGCAGCAGCAGGAGTAATAGTAGTAGTAGTAGTAGTAGTGTAGTAGTGTGTAGTAAGTAGTAGAGTAGTAGTAGTAGTAGTTGTTGTTGTTGTGGTTGTTGTTTGTGTAGCAGATTGCAGTAGCAGTAGCAGTGCAGTATAGTAGCAGCAATGTAAATGTAATAGTAGTAGTAGTTGTACTAGTGTGTGGAGTGACATTTGATGTACGTTTATTCTTATATTTGAGGACGGTTACATGCGTTCGTAAATGATTGAATGCAAACCTTCGATTTATTTGGCTTTCAAGATTCAGTGCTGTATAAATATTTCTTCACATTATTATTTTTACAGTAGTTGTCGTAGTAGCAGCAGCAGCAGCCTGCTTGCAACAGCACAACAGCAGCAAAAGTAGTAGTAGGAGGAGGAGGTGGAGCGGCAGCAGCATCAGCAGGGAGTTGTAGTAGTAGTAGTATGCAGCAGCAGCAGCATGCATGTAGTGGTATTAGCAGCAGCAGCAGCCCGAGCAGCAGCAGCAGCAGAAGCAGCAACAAATAGTAGTAGATAGTAGCAGCAGCAGCAATAATAGGCAGGTAGCTGCCTGCGAGCAGCGGCAGCTAGTAACAGCAGCCGAGTTAATAGCAAGCAGCAGTTAGTTAGTAACCGCAGCAGCAAGCAATACTTGTTGTTGCAATAACAGGTCGTGGCAGCAATTGTGAAGTAATGCTACTGTGTGGGATGTTTTCCCTGTTACAGATAGGGCCAGGGAGAAGAGTCAGTATTCCTGACAGACATCGCATCCGGAAAGACAAAAACCCATGTGCCACTGTCGGCAGTGTTGGTGGGTAGGTAGACTGAGCATGCCAAAAGCACGGAGCACGACCCATCACCTTTATCCTTCACCTTTCCCATCCTGTAGACCGTTGGAGCTGCACTGAAGATTTTCAAGGCCAGTTCACTTCTCTGATGTTGTCGTCCCATCGTTTTCTCCGTCTGCCTCTTCGTCTCCCTCCGTGTTAATGTCTGTTCCTGTAGGTCGCTGTCTTGGCCAGGTCCACATGTTCGTGTGACGTGCCTGCACTACTTCGGTTTGCGTGTTTTTCAATGAAGTCAGAGCTCTTTAATGGAACCTATGGTGGTTTTCGTTTGAGCTTTTCTTTTTAGTTATGATTGTGGTCTCTGTAAGAGAAACAAGGAGTTTGCGAGCACCTTATCTCCATTGCCTGTATCTGTTTTCAATGTTTCTGTGTTATGGTCCACGTTTCCCCTATGCGTACAAAAAATATAGACGTGGACCAGGGCGCCCAGACTGATCTTGAAGCTGATAGCGATGTTGGTGCGAATCTTATCCAGACAACTAGCCTGGAATTCGACTCACGCCTGTAGCTGAGATGCTTTTTTAGAATCCGTCGAACAACATGCGCACATTGCTGGGTCTGCCATGAAAGCCGCACATCATCACGCGACAAGGGCGCCCCCAATACCTATTCTGTAGGCCGAAACAAACATAGCTTTTTCCCTCCCTGGACTAAAAGAGGCAGGTACCCATTACAGCTGGGCGACTGGGGGACTGTACTGAAGCCAAGGCGCGAAAACGGTCACCCATCCACTTGGTTGTAAACTACGCTCATGCTGCGTAAAACCTAGCTTGGGGAAAGCGTCAGTGCTGTGACAATGAGCTATGCCGTCCTGCTAAAAGTAACAGTTGTTTGTGGTTTATAGAAAAAACTATTGTCTATCTACAGGAGCTATTGGCATGCACCACGGCGAGGCCATACTACATCTTCTTATCATAACCTATAGGTCCGTAGAGGAGCAAGGAGTGAGAGACCTCAGCTTCTCTAGGGGCCTAGCCTATTGAGGGCGGCGCCCATCTTCCTCTCCCTCGCTGCTTTACTTCCCTGACCTGAAGAGGGCAGGTATAGGTACCCATTGACCGCTTGAGTGAACTGGGAAAACTGTATATGAAGCCAAGGCATCACATAAACGGTCACCATCCAAGTGGTTACAACGCTCGATGACTGCTTAACCTTGTGGGGGAAAGCGAGTGCACTGACACTGAGCTATCCGTCCCCGGTGGATGGATATTCATACATATATATTATATATATTCCTCAAAGGTATGATATGAGAATTGTGTCTTGCAAGCTGGCCCGTTACAGTTTTCTGGATGAATTCAAATACAGACAGACGACAGAAGTAACCTACAGGATCGGGATATTAAAAGGGGTAGATATTGCCACACACACACACGCGCGCGGCGCGCGCGCGGCGCGCGTGTGTGTGTGTTGTGCGTGCGTGCTTGCGTGCATGCGTTGCATGGTGTGTGTGTGTGTGTGTGTGTGTGTGCCCGCGCGTGGGTATGTTGTGTTTTTGTTGCTTGTTTGTTCGTTATGTGTGTATGTATGCGTTGTGGGCGCGCTCGCGACGTCTCGTGTGTCTGTGCGTTTGAGTGTTTTCTTGTGTGTATGGTGTGTGTTTGTGCGTACATAATACATGTGTTTGCATGTGTGTGTGTGTGTGGTGTTGTGTTTGTGTTAAGTGTGTGTGTGTGTGGTGTGGTTGTAGTGTCCACTTATGTTTTGTATCTATATTCGTATGTATATACACGCATCCTATCTATAAATCAATGATAGACATAGAGACAGACAGAGAGAAAAAGAAACAAATTTATGTAGAAAGATAGAGAGATAATCAGCAGACAGGACAGACAGACAGTAGATTAGATAGATAGATAGACAGATAGATAGATAGATCGTTGTAGATAGACAGATAGTAGATAGATAGATAGATAGATAGATAGATAGATAGATAGATAGATAGATAGATAGATAGATAGATAGATGATTAGTAGATAGATAGATAGATAGACAGATAAGATAGGATTACTGTGTTGTTCCAGGTTGAAAATATTGACATGGGCCTGAAACGTTTTAGACTTTTTCAGAGCCATTATTCACAGCGTTAGTAAAGAGCGAGAGTGAGAGAGAGAGAGAGGGGAGAGAGAGAGAGAAGTAAGAGAGAGAGAGGGAGAGAGAGAGAGATGCGAGTGAGTTGAGAGGGAGAGTGAGAGAGAGAGGGAGAGAGAGAGAGTGACGAGAGAGAGCGGTACATAATATATGTGTTTGCAGGTGTGTGTGTGTGTGTGTGTGTGTGTGTGTGTGTGAGTGTGTGTGTGTGTGTGTATGTGTGGTTGTGTGTGTGTGTGTGATGTAGTCTCCACTTATAGTTTTGTATCTATATTGTTGTATGTATAATACCGCATCCGATCTATAATTCAAATGGTTGACATAGAGACAGACCAGAGAGAAAAAGGACAAATTAGGTAGAAGATAGAGAGATAATCAGATAGACAGACAGACAGACAGTAGATAGGTAGATAGATAGGTAGATAGATAGAAAGAAAGATAGTAGAAGACAGATAGATAGATAAGACAGGATAGGATAGACAGGTAGATAGAAGTATATATAGATAGATAGATAGATAGACAGATAGATAGACAGATAGACAGATAGATATATAGTAGATAGCTAGATAGATAGATCGATAGAGAGATAGATAGATAGATAGATAGATAGATAGATAGATAGACAGTGATAGAATTCTGTGTTTTTTCAAGGTGTTTAAAAAATTATTGGACATGTGCCTGAAATACTTTTAGACCTTTTTACAAGAGCCATAATCACAGCGTAGGATTCTGAGAGCGAGAGAGAGAGAGAGAGAGAGGAGAGAGAGAGAGTGGAGAGGATGAGGAGGAGGAGTAAGGAGAAGTTGAGAGAGGGAGAGAGTGATGAGAGACGGAGATGAGATTGAGATTGAGAGATGGGAGAGAGAGAGTTGAGAGAGAGGAGAGAGCGGAGAGAGAGAGAGCGAGAGTGAGGAGAGAGAAGAGAGAGATGAGAGACGAGAGGAGAGAAGAGAGAGAGAGAGAGAGAGGGAGAAAAGAACGAGAGAGGAGGCGAGAGAGACAGAGCGAGGAGAGAGAGAGAGGGAGAGAGAAGAAACGAGAAGGAGACGATGAGCGAGAGAGAGAGCGAGCGAGAGGAGCAGAGAGAGAGGAGGAGGAGAGAGAGAGTGAGACGCGAGAGAGGAGAGAGGAGCGATGAGAGAGAGAGAGAGGTTGGGGGTAGAGTGATAGAAGCGGGGGGTAGTGCGTCAGACTAGACAGAGCAGAGAGTGAGACAGCACGGCACAACACACACACACACCACCTCACACACACACACACACACACACACACACACACACACACTACCACAGATTCGAACTCGAATCTTTCTCGATAAACTCGCAACATTTTGAATGTGGGTAACTGGCATAAGCAGAGGATTCTTTAACCAGGCCCTCATGGGAAAAAAATTGGAAAACTAAGCATGATTCATAAATCAATTTAGTTAAAGAAGAGAGAGAGAGAGAGAGAGAATGATGAGACTGATGAGACGAGATGAGGAGAGAGAGAAGAGAGGAGGAGACAGACAGACACGGAAAGGACAGACAGACAAGACTGACAGACAGACAGACACAGAGAGACATAGAGACAGATACAGAGAGACAGAGAGACAGAGAGACAGGACACAGAGAGACAGAGACAGACAAGTCGAGAGAGCGGTGATTGACTTCCTATTGCAGTCAGTGTTTTGCGGCATCTATCCGTCGCTTAGGCAAACATAAACAAGCCTCTGCAGACTGAGGCCGACACGCCAGTGACAAGGTCTGGGCATTGCCCCTTTCCACACAGCCAGTTGGTAAGGAACTGCAGGTTGTTAGAGGGTGAACATGAGCGAAAATTGCATTGCGCTGCCGTTTAAGCGCATGATCAAGTCAGGCCCAGCGCATCGATTCGGCGTTTCGTGGGAGGAGAAGTGTCTCTTTGTAGGTCTTTTTATGGGGAAAAAAGGGGGCAGAGAAGAATGGATATCAAGAAGGCCCCGTCCATGTCTTTTCTGGCTGTTTCTCTCTCTGCAGACTGTCTCTTCTTCCATACGGTTTGCATCGGTTCTTCAGTCCATGTTCCTGGTTTTCTCATCTCCTTTTTAAAAACTTCTCAGATCCCCAGGGATACTTTGTTGGTAGTGTTTGCAAGGATGTTATTGGTTGTTTCAGTCACTGCGTGTTGATAGTGCTGATCAAGGTTATCTATCTTCAGTGTCCGTGGTTGTCAATAACGGGAGTGTGGCCCAGTTTTCCCACCTGTCTTGCTTGGAAGTGTTTGCTATTGTTGGGATCCTCGGTTTCTCAGGTCTGAACTTGATCCTTACATTGCGCTGTTCTTCATCATCTGAGATGGTGTCTAAAAGTCATCACATCACAATTCTTGGTCACTCGTGGTGTCTGTTCCTGGGAAGCTTCCAGTCTTCGCAATATTGGCACTTGATGGAAAGCGGGGTTCGCCCATGATGCAGAATATTTATTGGAGTGTGGTGATCTCTTCCCTGGTTGTGCCATGTCCAGTGCCCAGATGGTTTTCTGATTACAAATGTCTTCACCACCTTCAGGTTGTACGGGGGGAAAAAAATTTTTCCCCCTTTTTTTGGTTTATTTCTTAAGGGTCGGTTTTGCTTGTCAGTTATTGCTTTTATTTGTAATTTTTTTGGTTGGTTTTGGTTTGGTTTGTTTTGTTCGATCTTTCTTTCTTCCTTCCTTCTTTGTTTATTTATTTACTTTTTGGGTTTTGGGTTGCTTGTTCGTTCTTTTGTTCTTTCCTTTCTTTGTTTTTTAGTCACTTATTTAGTTGTTTATTTATGAAATCGACAACTGAGTAAGTACTTTCCCCTTTAGTGGGTTTTTTTCACAAGTCGTTGTTAGTTATTTTATTTATTTGTTTCATGTTCTTTATTGTATTTATCTATTTATTTATTTATTTATGAAATGTACAGCCCACTCAGTATTTAACCCTCAGTTTCACATATCCATACCAGTCATTTTATTTATTTGTTTATTGTATTTAATTTCTCTATTTCTTTATAAAATCTACAACCCACTCAGTATTTAACCGTCAGTGTTGCATGTCATTGTCAGTCATTTTATTTATTCGTGAAATCTGCCTAATATGTATTTTACTGTTAGTTTGACAAGTAATTGCAGTTAGTTTGTTGTTCTTTATGATTTATGATTTATTTGTTTATTTTGAAGATATTAGGGTAAACACTCATGTGCTTTCTTACATCCAGTCCCCGTGTGCATGTAGGCTTTTTGGACTATGTCATCAGTTCCCACCAACATACAATGTCTTATTCTGAAAAGCGGGAACGGGTTTTAATGTGTGAGCAAGGTGGTTTGGTGTGTTCGTTCACAAGCCTCAGGAGATAGAGAGATAGATAGAAAGATAATATAATATATATATATATTTAAATATATATATATAAATAATATATAAAATAGAGAGAGAGAGAGAGAGAGAGAGAGAGATAGAGAAAAGAGAGCGATAGAGAAGAGAGATAGAGAAAAGAGAGAGATAGGGAGAGAAAATAATAGAGAGAGGTAGAGAGATAGATATGTAGGTAGATAGAAGATAAATAGATAGACAACAGACAGACAGATAGATAGATAGACAATGACAATGACAAATTCTTTTATTTCGAGGATAATGAATAAGCACTCATGTGCTTTTTTACATCCAGTCCCCGCCCATAGGGATACATCTTAATAATAACCCAACACTTATACACTCTCACAGTAGAAAAAAGGGGAAAATTTAACCCTTTTCAAAACAGCCCCCCCCAAAAAAAACAAACAAACAACAACAAACAAACAAAAAAACAAAAACAAAAAACCCTCAAAAAACACCCTCCACCCCCACCCCCCAAAAACCCCCAACCAAAAAAAACAAACAAGGAGAAAGAAAAACCAAATTAAAAAAAAGGAAAAGAAAAAAAAAAAGAAAAACAAACAACAACAACAAGAACAAAACCAAAAAAAAATAACAACCAAACTTATCAATCATAAAGATAAACATCCACACATTGTCAAATGGTACATATACTTGTTACAATAAACAATAAATATTGAAATAGGATACTCATTAAAACTTAAGTACAGCGGACAAGCCCAATAAAGTATTGAAAATATAAAATATGAATCCTTCATCAGGATACAATATAACTATAAGCAAAACGATAAAAGGTGAGATATACAGAGACAGAGAGACAGAAGTGTGTGTGTGTATTTCAGAGATAATATCCCAATATATAATTCCCCCAAACAGTAAAACGATCACCATAAACACTCATTTTTTATTATACTCGTTAAAATTAAAATGTCATGATAATAAAATAAACCCGATACCCAAAACATTCACATAATAAAAACAAGAAACAAAACAAAAGAAGAAATCTAAACCTAACAGTCATTAAAGAGAGAGAATGTGTTTAAGTATGTTTTGGTGTGTGTGGTGTGTGTGTGTGTGTGTGTGGTGTGTGTGTGTGTGTGGGGTGTGCGCGCGCGCGTGTGTATGTATGTATTTTTGGGTTTTGTGTGTGTGTGTGTTTTTGGGGAAAAAAACAATTATAAATACTCACATAAGCAACACGATCAACACCAAAACTTTTGTTTTATACTCATACAAATTGAATGTTATGATGATAAAGTAAGTGCAATACCCATATACTCACACAATAAAGAGGGGAGAAAAAACCCAATAAAGTCATAAAGAACATCTACACATTGTAAGTAAGAGAGACATTTTTTTTACCAGAATAATGAATAAGTACTCATGTGCTTTTTTACATCCAGTCCCCGACCGTAGGGTCACATATTAATAATGAACCCAATACTCATACTTTCAAACAGTAGAAGCAAAGGGGGAAAAAACTTTTTTTTAAAGAGAAAAAACAAACACACACACACAAAAAACCCAGACAGACAAACAAACAAAAAACAAAAACAAAAAAAAACAAAAAAAAAAAACCAACAACGAAAACCCACCCCCAATAACAAACAAACAAAAACCAAGAAACAACAACAACAAACAAACAAAAGAGAAAAAAGAAGAAAGAAAAAAAGAAAAAAAACACTCACAAAAAACACAAACCCAACACCGCCCACCCCCCCCCCCCCCCCCCCCCCATACACCCACACAACACCAAAAACAAAAAACAAACAAAAAACCCCCAAACAAATCAACTAGAGAGAAGGCCAAACTTATAATTTTTAAAAATTGAACGCCTTCATATTGTAGAATAGTACACATAGTTTTTAACACATAATACTAAGATATTAAAATATGACATTCACTGGAGCTCAAGTACAGTCAACAAGCCCAAAATAATATTGAAAATAGAAAGCATGAAAGTGTCCTTCATTAGAATACACCACAACTATAGAAGGCGAGAAGAGAGAGAGAGAGAGAGAGAGGGGAGAGAGAGAGAGAGTGTTTTGGGGTGTGTTGTGTGTGTGTGTGTGTGTGTGTGTGTGTGTTTTTAGAGATGAACTAAATTTATAATTCTCAAAAAAGTGCACGATCACCTTCAACACTTATTTTGATTACTCATACAAATTATATGTCATGATAATCAAATAAACTCAATACCCATACTCTCACACAATAAAAACAAGGAAGAAAAGAAAGGGGGAAAAAAAGCCAGCCAAATCTATAAGGTCATAGATAGATAGACAGACAGACAGACAGACAGATAGATAGATAGATAGACAGACAGATAGATAGATAGATAGATAGATAGACAGACAGACAGACAGACAGACAGACAGACGGACGGACGGACAGACAATGACAATGACAAATTCTTTTATTGCGAGGATAATGAATAAGCACCCATGTGCTTTTTTTACATCCATTCCCTGCCCTTAAGGATAGATATGATAATAAAAAAAAATAAAAAAAACCCATACAATACACTTACACAGTATAAACGAAAAAAAATAAACTAAAACAAAAATCTCAACAAAAATCACCGAAGAGAGAGAGAGAGAAAAAAAAACACCCAAAATAGCAACAAGTAAGAAAGAAAGCAGAGCAGAAAACACAGAAACAACCGAAAAAATAACAAGAACCAAGAGTAAAACAAAAGCGGCAACAAGAAGGGGAGAAGGGACAACCGAATCACTCACTCAGTCCCATGTCTCAAAGGACGTAGGGGGGACATGAGAGAAGACGCGACAGAGATCTTTTTCCATGCTTCACGATCCTGTGTGGCTTCTACAGGTGGAGAGCAGAGGTTCTTGGGGGCCCACACGCTTTTTGATTTCTTCTTTTACATAGTTGATGGTCTTGTGTTCTTTGTATATTTTGAGGAGTCTTCTGTGGCACTTGTTCTCGAATGCTTGGATTCTCCTCTCTAGCTCTGCTGACAGAGTCCATGATTCACAGCCATATAGGAGGATAGATATCACGAGGGATTTGTAAAGGTGATATTTGGTGCATAAACTGATTTTGTTGCTTCTGATGATCCTCTCGAGTCTGGCTAGAGCAATGTTGCTGTTGCAAATGCAAGCTTTCACTTCATTGTTTTGATGTGCCAAACTTTTGTTAGGATAGAGCCTAAGTAATTGAATTGGCCACCTCTTTCCCGTATTTCTCCATTCATCTTTATTTCCGTGCTGTCATTACTTGCGCTGTTGAAACCAGATCTTTGATTTCTCTGTACTGATCTCCATGCCGTATGTGCTCGCTCGATCTGATAGATTAAACTGTGAGGTTTTGCAGTTCTTGTTTGCTGCCGCCCATGAGGTCAATGTCATCTGCAAATCTGAGAATGCAAAGGGTCTTTCCCCCAATGGGGGATGGAAGTGTGGTGGTTTTGCAGGCTCTGTCATGATGTTTTGAGGAAGAGGTTGAAAAGTACAGGTGAAAAGGAGCCCGACGCCCCCCAACCGTGGTTTTGAAGAACTCGCCCATGTTTGTTCATGAAAACGCATTTCTTGGTTCTCGTAAGTGCCTTGTGACTTCAATGGGGCATTTTCATGTTGAAGAGCCTAGTACTTGCCAGAGGCCGCATGCCATACCCTGTCAAAGGCCTTTTTTGAAGCCCTATGAAATTGTGAAAAAATCTTTTTGGGTGTGAGTTTTTCTCTATCAAATTCCAATTGAAAAATTGTTCCTTTTTCGCGTTTTTTTGTCTAAACCGGCTTTTTCTTCTGCCAGATTTTTCCGCTTTTTTTCAGTCTGTTGAGGACACCCCAGCATATCCTGCTAGGAGGCTTATGAACGATGGTTTTTGTAGTTCTGGCATTGCTTGAGGTTTCCCCTTTTTTTGGTAGGGTATTACAAAGACTTGTCCTTCTTCTGGCCATTCTTGGTGTCGGAATTTCTGACAAAATTTTGTGAATTGCCCCTTTCGTTTCATTCCCTCCATTTTTTATGATTTTACTGGGGTGTTATTTCCAGGGA
>CM054168.1:28811232-28838732 GCA_028751875.1 Rapana venosa | reverse complement strand
ACAAAGTGAATGGGTGACTGTTTGCATGCCTTGGCTTCAGTACATTTCCCCAGTTCGCCCAACTGTCAATAGGTACTGCCCTCTTTAGGGTCAGGGAAGGTAAAGCAGCCAGGGAGAGGAGAGGAGATGGGCGCCACCCTCAATATGCTGGCCCTGGAGAAGTTGAGGTTTCTGACGCCTCACTCCCCTATGACGACATAGGTTATGAGACACCTTTACCTTTTACCTTTTTAGATAGTTCTTTATATCAGACTACTGCAAAAAGTACTCAAGGGATAAGAGAAGATGTACCTGACTGGCATGACAAAAAAGACTTTTGATCTGTTTGTTTCATTATTCTTAATTAACACTAACTTTTGAATGGTTTACCCTGTGGGGATGCGGGGGGGGGGGGGGGGGGGGGGGGGGGGGGGTGGGGGGGCTCTTTCAGTATTAATGGCATCCCCACCTTCTGTGAATTTTGTGCAAGAAATTACCACTTTTCTCTCTTTCTCTCTTTGTTTCTGTCTTTCTCCTTACCTTTCTACCATCTCTCTTGGCTTATTTTCTGCCTTCCCAGTCCATTCTCCTGCCTTTTTTTCAAGCACATTTTTCAAAAACTATTCTGTTTTCATTATAGGACATTTTGCATGTGTTCTTTTGTTCTGGCAGCCAGGTAGTGATATTTAAACTCTGGGATGGGCACAGGATGTCCAGTCTGCAGTGGTATTTGCCCATGTGGCATTGTTTTGTATATTTTTGTACTTAAAAGTATTTGTTATAATTTTTTACGCCTTTTTGAAATCTGGGGATGATAAATTAAGCGGAATGGCTGGCGTCCTCAGCACAGCCTGGTTTATCAGCCTTAAGGAATGGAGTGATTTAGGTGTTGTCTCATAAAATATTGCTGTTGTTGTTTTTTTCAGAAGGACAGTGTTAGATATTTGAAGGTTTTAGGAGGTGTTGGTTTTGAATTTGAAGTGAAAGTTACTGGATCCACTGAAACTGATTGAGGTGACAGACAGCCCTGATATGGCTGTCGTGGTGGGCAGGGCTGTGAACAGTGTGGAAGGAAAGGAAGGAACTTTTTATTGTTGCAGTGGAAAAACCTACGAAATCACCAGTTGTGTGAAATGCCAAGCCGTCCAAAACACCGTGACAGCATCATTGTGGAAGCTATCTTAAACATCACCGCGTCGCCTGTTCCGCTGTTGACCTGTCCACTGCAGCACGTGACACTGACCATCCTGGCCTGTGACCAGCGCAGTGTGTGTGGCGGGAGGGTGGAGGGGAGGGGGCTGTCCTCCACAGCGCTGTGCTCCAGCTCCCTGACCCAGACCTCCCCCTCTCCTTACTTCGCCTGCAGGTCGGGTGGGGGTGGGGGGGGGGAGCACGTGCCCTACAGCCTGGTGTGTGACTGGAGGCAGGACTGTGGGGACGACAGTGACGAGGCCTTCTGTCAGTTCCCGCCCTGTCCACATGGAAGCTTTGACTGTGCCAATGGACAGGTTGTGCTTTCGTCATTATCATCATTATCATCATCACCATCATCATGGTCATTATCATCATCATCATCATCATCATTATCATCATGACCTCACAATAATTATTGAGACTACTTAATCATCATCACCATTAGCAGCAGCAACAGCAGCATCCAAAATCCTCTGGAAGGTTTTAGGCTATTCCATCATTGTTGACATCATTATCCACAACATTGTTAACCCATGTAGGGATTCTCTAATCATGATCACCTCATTGTGGAAAGCGTGCTTGAGACAAGTTTCTGAAGTGTTAAGAGAAGATGAATGAATAACTTTCTATATAAAAAAGGCAAAGGTGTCCCATGACATAAGGTCATAGGGGAGCGAGGCGTCAGAGACCTCAGCTTCTCTAGGGGCCAGCATATTGAGGGCGGCGCCCATCTCCTCTCCCTCACCGCTTTACCTTCCCTGACCTTATAGAGGGCAGGTACCCATTGACAGCTGGGTGAACTGGAGGAACTGTACTGAAGCCAAGGCGCGCAAACGGTCACCCATCCAAGTGGTAACATTGCTCGACCTGCTTAACTTGGCTGGGGGAAAGTGAGTGCTCTGATCACTAAGCTATCCCGACCCCAACTTTCTATATGGTTGCTGATAAATCTAAGAAAATAAAGTTAAGATTTTTTAAAATACTTATGCTTGTCCACAGACCTCCCAATTTGTTGTATGTATTTTGTTTAAAGTAAGTAAGTGAATGCTAAAAACTGAAAAAACAAACAAAAAAACACTTCACACACAGAGGAAGAGAGAGAGGGGGGGCATTACATCAACAATGTGTATATATCCATTAGTTAATCCACAACAAAGAATCACATTGATTTCACATACAGTAAAATTTCCTGAAGTTCAGCAATCATTTAAAAGTAGAATTTGTCAATACTGCTTCTTTCAGCATGTACCTGTACTTTGTCACCATTATTATCATAAAAAATCATCAACTCTCAGTGATGTAAGAAAAAGTCCAGAAGCATACATACAAAGCAACTGACAGTCAAAGGGAAGGAACTCATTTGAAAGGAGACTAATTCAGCTAGCAGCACAATTTAATAAAAAAAACAACAACACCCTGGACTGAACAGATTAAGTGTTTTAAAAAAATGATATGGTATTAATAGCTGCAAATCAGTGTTTTGAGGTGTAGTAAGTGTCATATGAATAAATACAACACAGCACCAATGTTAATTGTTAAAGGCATTGAGTCATATTCAGTATCTCTCTCTCTCTCTCTCAAGTGTACTGAAATTCATTATTATTATTATTATTATTATTATTATTATTATTATTACTATTATTATTATTATTGAGAATCCCTATTAAGGACAAGGGAAAAAAACATGTCAATACCTATTTCGCCCTTGGAAATCAATCAATAAATCAACTCTCTCTCTCTCTCTCTCTCTCTCTCTCTCTCTCTCTCTCTCTCTGAGAGACAGACAAAGACTAAGGCATCAAATTATGGATGTACTGTTTCAAGCAAGGCTACTAAAAGTTTTTGTTGAGGTCTTTAAAAGGCCAAAAGTTTTATATGATAAAATGTATTGAGTAACTGTCCTTGTTTTAGTTGTGTGTGTGTGTGTGTGTGTGTGTGGATTTCATTTTAGGTCTCTTCACAAGTTGTGATATTAGACGGATGTGTGTGCGTGTGTGTGTTTGTGTGTTTAGTGCATACATCCCAGCAAGAGGTGTGATCGACAAGATGATTGCAAATCATTTGCAGATGAAAAATCATGTCCAGCTTATACCAAACAAACTTTCAGAGGAGTTACACCTCCAGCTCTGGTCAACTTCGACAGACCAGGAAGGTTCACGGTGACCCCTCTCCCTGCCAACACCACCCAGTGTCCAGCTACACACTACCAGTGTCCTGGCGATGGCTACTGTCTGCCTGTCTTCACCAGGTGTAACGGCATGCTGGACTGCCCGGGCCATGAGGATGAAGCGGGGTGTGACGTGTACACCTGTGCAGGGCTGTACCGGTGCCGGGGACTGGACAGAAGCCTCTGTCTACACTGGAAACACCTGTGTGATGGTTTCGTGCAATGTCCACTCCAAGATGACGAACTGACGTGTGTGGTGAAAGAGGCCTGCCCTGACCGGTGTGTCTGTTACGGCATGACCATGCACCGCTCTGAGACTGCCCTCCACCTGCGGTACCTGGAAGGCAGAGGGACTGGGCTGACCCCAGACGTCATAGCCGATCACGTCATGCTGATCCATCTGGGTGTTGGAGCTTGTGGGTGGAGAAATGTCAGTGATATGGAACTGGTCAACCTGCACGTATTGGACCTCAGTGACAATCTGCTTCACACTGTACACTTTCAGCATTTAGCTAAGCTGAAGAATCTTAAAGAGCTGGTTTTTGCTGGCAATCCCCTGTCCCCGAGTTTGACAAAGTCTTGTGGCAAGTACGTGTTACGCAAACTGTTATTTCTAAATCTTTCCAGAGTGCCAAATCAGTTCTCAAATCTGGATATATTTTCCAACTGTATGCCTCTGACAAAAATCTTGGATTTGTCCAAAAGTGAACTAACATCACTTAACAAAACTGGCCTATTCAGATATTTAAACATTCTAAACTTACGTGACTGTCCCATCTCTGAGTTCAGCCCTAACTTTATGAAAGGAATGAATGACCTTAAAGATGTCTCTGGTGATAACTTCCAGCTGTGTTGTTCTGCTATGTTACCTGATGCTTTCACAGGAAAATGCGTTGCACCAGCTGATGAAATTTCTTCATGTGAAGCTCTGCTGAAGTCTGGAGTTTATGGAATAACTCTTGCTGCCTTTGCTCTTCTTGCATTGTCTGGAAACTTGGGCAGTTTTGTATATCGTGTGACTTTGCTCCTCAAGCAAAGAAACAAGGTTGGTTTCCTTACCTTTGTCATCCATTTGTGTGTGTCTGATTTTCTAATGGGGGTCTACCTGTCCATAATTGGAGTGACAGACCGCATGTATGCCGGCAGTTACCTGTGGAAGGAGATGGAGTGGAAGAGAAGCACAGTGTGCCACGTTGCAGGATTCCTGTCCTTTCTGTCCTGTGAGGTGTCCTCCTTCCTCATCTGCCTCATCACCCTGGACCGTTTTCTGGTCATCCGCTTTCCTTTCAGCCGTCTTCGTTTCAGAACCACGTCAGCTCAGGTGGCCTGCGGTGTCGTCTGGGGGCTAGGGGTGATCCTGGCCTCCATCCCTTTACTGCCTGTGACGTCTCACTGGGCTTTCTACAGCCAGACAGGCATCTGCATTCCTCTGCCCGTCACCAGAGCTGACTTCCCTGGTCGCCATTACTCCTTTGCCGTCATGATTGTGGTCAATTTTGTCCTGTTCCTGTTGATTGCTGTAGGCCAGGCTTTTATCTACTGGTCAGTCAAAGCCAACACTTTGTCAAAGGACGTGTCAAAGAGCAAAGATAACGTCATTGTCAAGGACAAAACCAGATCCAAAGAGTTCACCATCGCTCGTCGTCTTCTGGTCATCGCCATGTCGGACTTTCTGTGCTGGTTCCCCATCGGTGTCTGTGGACTTCTGGCCAAACTGGACGTCCCTGTACCAGGGGAGGTCAATGTTGCTTTGGCCACCATTGTACTGCCAGTGAACGCAGCTCTAAACCCTTTTCTCTACACATACACTGTCTTACAACAAAGGCATAGAAAGAACAAAGAGATTAGTCTGCAAAAGATGATTGCTGCTCAAGTGAAACATGAACTGGCGCGATCACATTGTGACAAAATCTAGAAAAACAAAATCACAGCCATGCAATACTTTGTGCTACAGTAAATCTCTTTGCCTGTCTGGATTTCTTGTCTCGCCTTTTGATTCTCTCTCTCTCTCTTTCTTCATACTATTATATTTGTTTTATACATATCAGCCTTAAGATTTAATTTGAGTGCAGAAAAGTACACACTGTTCAGTAGATTTTGCAATCCTGTTATCATTTCAGACAGCACAACATCATCTACAAACATCATTATAAAAAATTTCTAAAAATCAAAATGGACTTCATGTCTGCCATATACAATTGTAACAGGGTTAACATATTTGATGTCCCATCTCTGCACAAGCCTCATGTACAAGGCATTGTATCACAGTTAGGATGTGGCCTTTATAAAGAGGCTGGGGCTACTTCGCCCACAAGTATGCCTAGTTATGACACTTTTAAATCCAGCCTCAAGACATATTTATTTCAAACCTAAGATTTTTCCCCTCCTGTTTCATATCAGAACTATCCACCTTCGCTAACCCATGTCCTATCACCCTGCTAAAGTATATGACCTGTGTGTGTATGTGTGCTTTTGAAAAACATTTGACTATTGAAATTTTATTCATAGATTTTGGTCTGCAATGTACCATGTTTGTAATATCTGTTTGTTTAAACTATTGATTGTTTGTCATTGGTTGCATGACTGTGTAAGAATGCATTGAATGCATGTGCTTTGATTTGTCTTTGCAAGATATAGTGCTATATAAGTTCCATTTATTATTATTATAAGTAAGAAAAATAAGACATGACTACCTATATCATCCTGTTTTAACACCTTGTTCACAGTTTATACGATCACTAAATTTATCCTCCCATCTTCTTTTAGCTTCAACATCTTTGTACATATGCTTTATGCATTTCTAAAGTTGACCTTTCATGCTGGTCTTAATAAGAGTTGGCCATATAAGCTTCCTAGAAATACAATCAAAGGCTTTTTCAAATCTATAAAAGCTACATACAGTTATGGATTGTTTGAAAATTGCAGTTGAACAGCTGCTAATAAAGTGAATAGATGATAAGTTGTATCATAATCTTTCTGAAAGCCAGCTTGACATTCACCTGTCATTTTCTTCACTTTTATTCACACCTGCAATTGTTTATTGATTGTAATGCCATACACTAAACTACCTATAGTACACAAGGAAATACCTCTACAATTGTTTGGATTCCGTTTATCACTTTTTTAAAGAGAGGAAGGTTCTCTCTCTCTCTTGCTGTCTTTCTTTTTCTCTCTATCATGATAATGAATTAGAATAGTCTGTGTTTTTCTACTTTCATAAGTCATAAATCTTTACTTTTTGTGCATTTGCTTTGCCAATGATATGAATGAACCCATTGTTTCATCCCAAGCCCAACAAATGTATTGTGGCCCAAGGCCAATGTACTGGCAGTAGAGATAGGTTAAATGAGCATTCAGGCTCACTCACTGTGTTTTTGTACACATCACCACAACTTTGACCCTCTGTGGCTATTGCCAATCTGGACCAAAGTTGCATAGATTTGTACAAAACAACATGATTTACCCTCAGTGCCCATTTAGCCTATCTCTCTCTAAGGTAAAGGTAAAGGAGTCCCATAACCTATAAGGTCGTAGGGGAGCGAGGCGTCAGAGACCTCACTTTTCTAGGGCCAGCATATTGAGGGCGGTGCCCATCTCCTCTCCCTCGCTGCTTTACCTTCCCTGACCCTAAAGAGGACAGGTACCCATTTACAGCTGGGTGAACTGGGGGAACTGTACTGAAGCCAAGGCGCGCAAACGGTCACCCATCCAACTGGTAACCACGCTCGACGCTGCTTAACTTGGCTGGGGGAAAGCGAGTGCTCCAACCACTGAGCTATCCCGTCCCCATCTCTCTCTACTTATTAAGAATTGTTGGGCTAATGGGCAGGGTTTTGTGTGCTTGCATGGGGAAGGACGAGCATGTATGGGATGGGACTATTTATTTTTCAGAACAAACTAGGTCAGGTAGTCCTGCTTAGACTACTTTTCCTAGTTTTAGCACAAACTAGGTCAGGTAGTCCTTCCAAGACTACTTGTCCTAGTTTTACCTTCTGCCTCTCACACTTCTTTCTTCTGGACTTGAGACCAGACATCCATGGTTTAACAGAGCTAGAGGTTTTACAGCGCTTCTTACTTGCCAAAAGCATACTGGTCATTAGACATTTGGAGCATCTTATAGAGTTAACAGTGCCATCTATTAACCCACCCCATCTTCTTCAGTAATATCCGGAGTAGATTTTTGCACATCAGAAACAAAATGATCTAGCAAATATTTATGAACGTCTTCTGCTGTGTCTTCAGATTTTTCTTTCTCACCACCTTCTAAGAAAGCAATACTTTTCTTTGTTTTTTATGCAAAGAACAAGACTCACCTTGTTCTTTTTTAGGAAGATATTCCAACATATACTCATGATAAAATGTATGCTCTCTAATAGCAAGAAGTTGTTCCTCAGTGAAAACATGCCTGCCTCCTTTGCCTGCCATGGTTAGACTGGGCAAAACAAAAGACTGCACAAACACACAACCCCTGATGTGCCACATCAGATTTGCCACGTCACATAATGGGATTGGCCAAGCCTGTGGCTGATAGCCTGTGAGTGATAGCCTTCCTCCCACGCTGTGTAGTAGTAGTAGTTCTTCAGTTTAACGTCCTTCCACTAAATAGTGATATCAGACGGGAAAGTGTGTGTATGTATGTGTGCGTGCGTGCGTGTGTGCGTGTTGTGTGTGTGTGTGCGCGCACATGCTTGTGTGTGTTGTGGGGAGGGGAGTGGTATGCACATAACTAATCAATCGCCCAATAAACAACTATATGAAAAAAGCATAACAAGATTCTGAAAAGGGGAAAAAGAAAGAAGAAAAGAAGAAAAAAAAAAAAAAAACCCCAAAAACCCAACAACAACAAAAACAACCACCCAAAAACATCAAACAGCAAATACTACTTTCCATTCATATAGCTTGAAGCTATCCTTAATATCAGAGGATCTGAAAATAGGAGTATGGCTTAATGACAATACAATTCTTTATTAATGGAATGTCTTAAGAACTTGCTGTAAGCTACGACTGGAAGGCAGGTAAGAGTTTTTCAGATATCTGCATCGTAAAAGAATGTGATCATTGGTAAGATTTTCACCACAGATACATGTTGCTTTTTTTTTTTAAATTGTTCTAAAAGCATTGAGCTTAAACCTGTATGTAAGAGATACAACATTTCTATGTTCATGTAAATTACGATATTTGATCTTATCAAAAGATAATACATGGGCTACATCATCACTCCAGGAATAACCGGTACTTTGTAGTTTCTTTTTAAAGTGCTTCCAACATGCATTTTGTAACATGCTATAGCCCTCATGGATGGATAGAGGAACACTTATGCTGTGTGTGTGTGAGTGTGTGTATGTTTTCAGTGTAGTTTCATACAATCAGTATACTGTGGGCTTTAAAAAAAAGGGATTGCTAGGCCTATTGCAATGCAGCCTATACTACCCAGTCGGTTTTTAGTATAAGTTTGCTGTGCTTTGAACTTCTTAGTTTAAGTTTAATCCTTTCTCTTTCTTTTCTGTCTGTAATAACATCATTCTCCTGAAGGCAATTATTAAACCCATCTATGTCTTTCATGTGGAAAAGAACAACAACCTTTAACTGTTCACACAAATCTTTTAATACAGCATTGTATTTTTGTGTTAGTATCCAGACACTTATCTGTGGATGTCACCCACTGAAAGCAAGCTTAGAAAACTATTCCTTTTCCTGACAATGTCACGTTTGGCTGAGCAGTTATCTATTAAGAAAAGTGTCATGGTGTTTTCAAACAACTTATAATAGTAGCCTAAACACTCACTTAGCCTGTCTGTGGGATTGACAATAATAATGTTTTGGTCTGTCCAGATAAAATTTCGCTCTCTGTATGTTCTATTGTTTTGTATTGTTGGACAGAATATAATAATGAAATCAAATGATTTTTGTACACTGTTTGCAATAAATCTAAAACAAATACAGTCTTGCCACAGCCAGTCTGCCGGCATATTAGAGAGCAGTGTGCTTCTTTAGGCAGAAAACTTAACTGATCCATTAGTATACAAATTATTTTAGTCTGTTACCTTCTATGTTGAGTTATGCATCCATCACTACAAATAGATATATTTTTATGGGTTTATCATCTTCTTGCTCTTTCTCTATCTGAATAGTTATTACTTCTGACCCGTTTTCAATGTGTCTTCCTGAGCCATGCAGCTTATTATCATCTGTCAACCTTAAGTCAACCCACAGAGCATATTTAGATGTCAGGTATTCATGAAGCCTAACATTATGTAGTTCCAAAGATTTGCAAGCAAGACCTGTAGTGGGATCATTGTGTTGACCAGCACCAAAGTATTTTCTTACCTCATCAAAGTGTTGGTATGGTACATAACCTGAAGCATAGACTTGATTTGGTTGACTCTCTATAATGCATGACAAGTGCTTGATACGGGGATTAATAAACCTCTCGCTTGATGTGGCAAAGAGCTCTTCTGGTTCTCTAAACAGCATCAATATACCTTTTATGGATCTTGCAGGGGTGTTCAGATTTATGTTCCATACAGTATCAGCTTTGCTTTTCATTACTGTGCTATGGTTGAGCACTCTCTCATAGTAGACAGCAAGCTTTGATTGATATTGCTGTGCAATCAGGCAGGCAAGCTCTGGGTGATTAACAACATCATACTCTAATGAAATACCAGATATTTTGTACCTCGCTTCAGTGTCAGTGAATATAATAACATGGGCACTGTCATTAAAGGTTAGCTCATAGGACAGTCTGTCTCTGAGTGCACCCTGATAGTAAGGCATGTGAGATCTGAGCAGTTCAAAGTCAAGAGGAATACAAAACCTGTTACCATAGGCTCTAGCTATGGCAGCATCTTTTTTCTTGTTTCCACTATCAGCAGAATTTACTCTATGTTTTAGTCCACCATCATCCTGTATGCCTTGATAAATAAGGTGATCTCTTTTAATGGCTGTCATCCACAAATCAGTATAGATCAAGAATATGTCTGCATTGTTTAGTGACAGCACTTCTCTACCTTCCAGCTTGACACTGATCTTAACCCTCCCTAAGTTTGCTACCACAGTCCTGTTTGGATCATCAGCAGACTCTAGTTCAATCTGAAAAGCAAGCCTAGTTGTGCCTGGAACAATGACATCATCTTTTCCTAGATTAGGAAACCTAACAGTCAAAATCTTGTTCTCATCAATGGTTGATGGGTTGTTTGTGATAACGATTGTCTCTCTGTTCCCCTTAATACCAGGGGGATCTTTTAAAGGTCTGTATGGATCAAGGATTGCTCCAAATATTTGCTGTGCCATCTTATCTCTATTAGTAGCAAAATAAAAAAACAATAATAGAATAATGGAGGACTATGATATGGATGATGTGTTTATGCCTGCTGATGATATGAGTGAAGCAGCAGCAACATCATTGCATTTACTCCGAAGAGAATTATTAGAAAGCAAGGTTAAAGATTTTCACAAAAGTTTGGGACAACCATCACCCGAAGTACTAAACCATAATGACTATGATATGGACAACAAAGACAATCTGCATGCTGTAACTGACACAGGACAAAAGGTTTTATTAACAAAGAAAAATAACCTCCATGTGTTTTTAGCAAAAAGTACACACAAGCAGAGATTAAGTGTCACCATGCAGAGAAAACTTGGTATTAGGGAACTACTAACAGACTACTGACACAAGCTGTTGCACATCTACAAAATGCTGAACAAACCCTACCAACAAACATAGAAAGTTTACCACTTCAAGACCTAGCACAGTCAGCAAGCACAACAACTGAAACTGTTCTAGAGTTGGAAACTAGCTTCACACATGCAGACGAAGACACAGCACTGAAAAAAATAAATGAACCACCCCTACCCATGCGAGAAATATGGGGCTCAATCAAGCACTACAGAGTATTAGAGACGAACTGATAAATAATCTAGCAAAGCTAGGTGAAGTAGACTCACACATAGGACTAGAAAAGAAGAAGCTAGCAGAAGCAGAGGATGCAAATCTTAGACAGGAAATACAAGAAAGAATTACAGAGCGCCTAAAAAATCTGCAAGATGAATGCAAAGCAAGATCAGAGAGGTCCTAAACAATAACAGACAACAACTACAATCTCAGGTTAGCAGAATAAAAGAAACAATCCACGCATTCTTTATGAAAACACAACACTAGCTGAAAGAATGTGTACACTGTTTCGAGAGCAAGGTATAACACTTGTCAGTGTAATCACAGCATTGGTTTTGCCATTAGCACACTTGTGTACGCACTGACAGGCGGCCCCAGCAGCACACCCCCACCACCACCTTCCCCACCCACAGACACAGGCTGGGTTAAAAAGCAACTCCGCCACTTATCTGATTTTTTTTAAAACTAGCTACCAAAGTCGCAGACACATTGCCTGGTATAAGTAGGCTGTTTTTTAGCTGGCTGTTACAAGCACAATCAGTTTTGTGGGATTTATGGCAGAGCAGTGTGGGCTTACAATATTAGTTTGACAGTCCTCCTTGTAAGGGAATAACTTTTTTATTTGCTCTAAGTTAGGGAGTTTCTGCTCTTTCATATTATGCTGTATCGGAATCTGCTGTTTGTTGCCAGTATCACGCTAGCTGTTGTGTTGTTGGTGCCATAACTTCATTCACTGTTCTGCTGCTGGTGCTACTGATACTACTGCTCTGGTGTTTGTTGACGGCTTTCATTTGTCAGGCTGCACAACCTTCTCAGCTATAAGTACATTGTTTGTTTGTATTTGTGATTGTTCCTATATGCAACTGCATGTTGAAGGTACATATAATAACCATGGCCCTATACAAATCGACCTTAGACCGTGCATAGTGAAGAACATCGTGATAATGCTTGATGCTTAATGTAGGTCAACAGCTGAGTTAATACTGTCTTTCAAGGATTTCTAGATACTGCTTCTGACTACAAACCAGTGCCACCACTTGTGATGATGCATAACCTTGTCTGTGCCTGTGCGCCAAGCAACACCACACATAGCGCCAACAGAGTCAATATCCCCCCTCTCTAACCCTGGTCTTGTCAACCTTCACCTTATCAAGAATAATTGTGTCATTCAGCATTTTGTTCTTGCTCTATCATCCCTAAGGTAACAGTAGTGCCTGAAGAGAAAGATTCTATGGAGGCCATCCCATCATAGTTTTAACCTCCTGTGCAAAACCCCACAAATATAAGTCCCCATACCAGATTTTTGGTCCTGTGTTTGTCTGAATCGGTCTTAAAATTAATATTGAACTCATTGGCCCACACCTTTCATAAGCTTAATGTTTATCCTATATTAATGGATTGTAATTACTACCATGGGCAATGTGACCTGCAGCTCAGATAGCACACGCCTAAACTGATAGGTACACATGAAACCTGTACACAGAATTTTACAAGCTGGTTTGGAATGGTCAGTTCAGCATATGACACACCATAGCCCATAGTTGCACAATATATAGCAAGTTTAAGTGGTTTAGATAGAACTGTATAGGATTAGACATCCTATGGCATGATGCAGTGGTATCATCCTTGATGGGTGGCTTTATGTATGATCTAAGTGGGTTGGAACCTGACTTGAAACATGCTGTTTTTGACACAGCAACAATCCAGTGTTTCAAAGGAAAGAGTCCCTTTGGGTTTATAGTGAGGATCCAGCCTCGTAGTTTTGCATCCTTATTATATTAAAACATTACATTAGTTTTTCATATAATAAAATGTTTTATTCCACTAAAAATTTGTCCATCAATGTAACAGGTACAACTAGCAATTCCTATTGACAACCCCGTCAACCGAAAACGTTATGCTTTGTATAAGTCTTCTACACAGTTAAACATGGTGCAAACACGACAGCACAACAACTGGGTTAGTAAGTAAATTCCCAAAACCTAATGAACTAGACCCTAAGAACTACTATACAAAAGTTTATAATGACTCTCTGCACACTGGAAAAGGAGCTCTTTCACCCAGCTGGCATCACAGCAAAACTCAACCAAGCTAGTCTCAGAGTCACTTTACAGTCATCTTCACCAATTTGAATGTCAGGACCACTTGCAAAAATGCTTGGGTTTGACGAGATGATGATTATAGATAGCATTAGAAAGTCTGTTTACGATGATGATGGAAAAATGACCATTTTTGGTAAAAGGCCCAGTGACATGACAGTAAACTCTTTGCTTTTTATGCACCTGTCTCAGTTAAACACAACACAAAACCAGGTGGTGCCGAAGGATTTTTCATCACCAGTCCCTTCTGATCTACTATGAATCCTTCCACCCAGCAGAGCAATGTTCTGTGAAACACCGCATGATAGCTTTACTACACTTCAGTTCAAAGAGCTAGAAGAAGGCTTCCATGAAACAATCTGGTAACGATCAAAGACGTAGACCAAAGAACATGAACGTAGTAAGTTACATAGTACACTAGAAAGAAAAGTAAACCATATACATACTAATAACATGTCACATGTTCCCCATAATTTAAGAGCGCCTTAACCTGCCCAGCTATTTAGCTTAAAGACCTTAATGATGTACAATAATTTGAGAAGATTGGTGATATTGGCAAAGTTTATGCTTTTGAGTATACAGGCGAAGGATACTATAAGCACACAGCGATAGATGCTAAGAAACCTCGGTTTCCTAAACTTGAACAGTTGCGCAATGTTGAAGGTGAAGCAACAGCAGATGATGTTACTTACAAAGTAATGCAAAAGGTAAAATTGGCTCTTCAAACCAATATGGACTGCAAATCAATTTGGAGTTTATCAGTCCATACACTCTCTATACAAGCAACAGAACTTCCTTTAAAGCAATAAATGCAGGACCATAAAACAAGCACTTGGTATGAATCATCCAGCAAAATGAATTAGATATCCTAGCATTTAAAAGACAAGTTACCTACTTCATAGAAAAGACTCAGTGACTAAACTATCAACCACAAAGCTATGGTTCCTTCCTTACTTTCCTCTG
This sequence comes from Rapana venosa, assembly GCA_028751875.1. Taxonomy (NCBI): domain Eukaryota; kingdom Metazoa; phylum Mollusca; class Gastropoda; order Neogastropoda; family Muricidae; genus Rapana; species Rapana venosa. Next base: position 28,824,436 of record CM054168.1, on the reverse strand, counting down.
GACAATCAATACACATTGGTGTTTGGCCTCGCTGCAAGGGAAGAAAGAGCTACTTTCTTGTTCATGGATGGAATTAATATCAACTGGAAAGACCTGGATGTTAAAGCCCTTAGATTTGCTATTGTTATTCAGAACAGCGGTGGTGACAACATCGAAGCGAGCACTTCTAGTTATAAAGTCAACTTGCTTCTAAACCCCCCACAGCTGACACAATTAGCATCCCTCAATCTACACCACATTGACCTCATTGCCGTCTATCACACTGATGCTGTACTGCTTGACAATCAGCTACAAGACTGAATGGCAGAATACTAATAAAAAATTACGTATGTTTTTTTAAACAGTATAAGAAGAAGATGACGACTGTTAAATATTCTTAAGTTCCCAGTGCACCGGATGCATAAATCATGATAATGTCATGCCAATGCCAAAGTTGGGGGGGCTTTTTTTAAACGCTAATGCTTTCATTTGACAAACATTACACAAATGCAACAAGACATTGAGCAAGAACTAGCAAGGTATACAAAATGTAGGCGCAAGGTACAGATCAGCATTTACTGGTGTTGAACTCTGTACTACAGTACAGCAACCCTGGACTCACAGCCAACAGCAGGAACAGGCATTGCTCCTTCTTGGCTACTGGAAATTGGAGCTCCTGCATCAATTGCATTGACTCTGTTGCAGTAGCAGCAGGAGCTTGTTCATTTGTCACACTGTCTTTTCAAAGAAGGTTGTGCACAAACTGGTAAAAACATGATGTTATTGTTTGCCTTGACACTACCAAGCCTTAAAAGCTTCACCATTCAGACTCATTATTAGCACAGCTCTAACAACACAGACCACAATATCAGAAAGATTCAAACGTCTTCAGCTGACTACGATGACTACAAGCAACCGAAAGTCAACCTCCAGAACAAGCACACCTGGGACATTGACTGAAAAAGTAATTTTAAAAAAAGGGTATCTTTTTGGCAAGGAAAATGAATCATCTGAGTATTGCTTTTACGGAGCTACGATTACCTTGGTAGATTCCACTGCTTCATACTGTAGCAAAACACAAAAAAAACACAAAAACAATTAATTAATTAATTTTTTTCTTACTCGTTGAGTTAGATATTTTATTGAAGGCTCCCATTATGGACAAATGTTTCAGACAATAGAGCTAATCCATTACACAACCACAGAGTTGGTTCAAACATTCAAGACACAATCGCACAAATACCAAACTAACTTACACATAGTCCCGCGTGTAAAGGGTGCAGTAGATTGCTGCAATCTGTAATAAACACAGCAACAAAGAGACCAATTAATCGTTCTGTTTCAACAACACAAGTGCTGAGCTCGTTTGAAGGAGGTCAACACAGCATGGCAGATGAGATGATGCCCATCTTCGAACATCTGCAGAAACATCAAGGATAGGGGATCAGATGTAGGTTTGGTGAAGTTCGTTGCATAGAACTAAAGCAAACAAAGTTTCATCCCATTGTTGGTAGACAGGCTAAATTCCATTGCCCCCTGATGTAGTAGCAAACTTGCTGTTCTAAACATTCAGAACAAAGATCGATAAGTGTTTTTATTTGGTGTGTGCTGCTAGACTGTACCATGTGACAAAGAAATGCAAGGAGAGAGTTTCAATCTATCATGAACCTTCGACAAGCTTGGACTTTACCAGCATTGATTTTCCTGTGGCTGTGAGAGTATTGACAGTTGTGAGGAACTAAAAAACCCACCATCATGTAAAGTGTACACCGAAAGATGCAGCACCCTACGGAAGACCACTATGTATCCTCAAGATAATCTCCCACTGTATGGTGATCTGAAAGAACCATTAGACCTCTGGCTATGACCAATGAAAAACAAATCATTATACACTCAATTAAACAATGAAGTAGGCGTATTGCTCAAACAACCAAAAGGGCACCACAAACAACAATAGTTTTTGCAGATGTTTGGTTAGAAATACCGTCTTTACAGGCAGCAGACAAACACAGAAAACACTGCAAAGAGAGACTGAAAGCAATCACTGGAACTGTAACACCAAAGCCAGAAGCAAGGTTTACTTTCAAGAATATAAAGAAGCTACAAAGAGTCCCTATGTAGTTAATGCTGATTTTGAGTCCAAACCATTGGCCATACCAAGGCCATGCCGGGAACATATTCTTCCTAAAACAGTCTTACTCTCAGTAATCAGCAAGTCTGTTCATTTGCTATGTTTTGTTCCCATCAGATGTGCACACCTCAGCCCTCCCCCCCCTCTGTATAGAAGACCAGATGCTGCAAAGCATTCCTTGACACATGAAAGCAAATCAGGATACTACTACTCTTAACAGTTAAACCTTCAAAGATTCATTATGAATAATGAAGACAGAACATATGCATCTGCCCCACATTGCTGGGATCATGGCAGCAATCCACTTATGCCACTGGTAGCAACAACACCACAGAGAAACATCCCACATCAGTGGTAAGTTTTGAGGTACACGCAAATAGCAAGTGTAACCTGCAACTCAAAAAGTAGAATCCTACAACATGAAGCTGTTCAATCTTTTTCCCACAATCTAAGAGGTGACGACTCACACCTAATTATGCAGGCAGTGACTGATGAGTATAAGGCCTACTGCATTTGCACAGACCATCAGAGAAGTACCTTACTTTTACACTAAATAGTCTGTCCTCTTTGATTCTACACAACAACTGAAGGATTCTTCAAAGTCGTAGTCCTTTCATCACTAGTACTTGCCCTTCACAAAAAATACTTCGACACAAAGCTTCACGAAAAGGAGTCTATCCTTATGACACATGGATTCGTGGGGAAAGGTTTGATGAAGAAGAGCTGCCACCAAAAGAAGCATTCTTTAACAGACTGGACAGTAAAGGAAATCAGTGATGATGATTATCAGCATGCTCAGTGGGCTTTGCAAAGATGCAGTGTTTAGACAATGGTGACTACCATGATCGGTATCTTTTAGTTGATGCCATTTGCTTGCTGATTCTTTGAGAACTATAAAAAGACCGGCATGAAGCACTATGGTCCTAGTTCCATCACATTACATCAACAGCTACCAGAATTCGAGGGATTATTCTTCAAGTTTACCAGGGAGCAGATTGATTTGCTTGCTGCCTACCAGGCCCAAATGATTGAGGTGGTCTTCGTGTGGCATCAGTTATGGCATCACACCAATTACTGTAAGGCCATAAGAATATTTAGAAGACTATGATCCAAGCAAACCTTCAGACTACATCATTACTTAGACACAAACAAACCTGTATGGTGGGTGAGTTTCAGTCACAAAAACCTTGCGAAATACTTCAGATGTACATTGGTCCTTTTGTGTTGATAAGGTCCTGCAACAATGCTGTACTAAGATGCCAGATCAACCACAGGGATGGATATTTGGAAGTGATCTGATGTATCCCCATGAACTACATGATTGCGCAATGATTACCCAATGGCTACATAAAGATTAAAAACTTCACTCCCCAGAACCTCCAAAGCTAGTAAAAAAACTACAAACTCTGAACAACAAGAGCAATATGTTTGCCACTACTGGTGCAGTCTATTAAGCAGGGTTAATTCTTACAGCGTCCCTGCATCAATGTGTTTGATCAACAGCATTCTTGAAACCATACATCATGAAAACCACTGATCTAAGAACGTAAAGGGGCCCCTACAGAAGCATCAGAAAAGATACTTCAAGCTCAGGAACTACACTGCGATTGCAAAACAATGGAGAATCCGCACTAAAAGAAAGATGTCAGATTAAGTCACAAAGGAAAAAGGAGCCATAAGGCTGACATCAAAGCCAAGCGATCCTAAAAGTGCGGGCAGATCCATGACAGCTTATGGTCTTGATGAAGAATTCCGGTTAAACTAGACAACCATTATGCCAATAGTTCAGCGTGCTAGAGCTGTCCAAAGCTGTGATGCTGAGTTCTTGTATGAGTACTTTAACAACCTATAACACCCCCTGTGGTAAGGTCCTTGTAAACTACCTTACTTTCATCCTAGACAACCCTCAGAAGAATAGATACAAAGACCTTGAAGAAACGGGTGCTGGATCAAGTCACGGCATGACACCTGTTATTACCAAAAGACACCCTTGCTCAACAGTATACTCAAAAGTTATCGTAAGATGAGGATGAATGAGTGACACTATTATCAAAGAATATGTTTGGGCAGAGGCCAAGATTTACACGTTGCAAGCAGAACAGTGTCATAAAAAGACAAAAGGCATTGGCAAACAGGTGGTCAAAACAACATCATCAGATAACTTCAAAGAAGGCTCAGTTTGAAGGTAAGTATTTCATCACGATAACCCAAACTCTCTCGGACCCTGCACCAGACAAACACGACTTGGTTAGAAAAAAGACACTGATTGCACAGGACACAAAACGAGTATATTCTTCACCAGAGCACCCATACACACTTGGTCACTGGAGAACAAAGTAATTAGTTAATTAATTAATTTTTTTCCTATAAATATAGGAGTTAAAAGTTTTGATTGAGACTCACAATGGATTGTTTACTCTTTATCAAGTCCTAAGACAGTGGTACAAAACCTGGTCTCTGCTTTTACAGCCACGACATAATAGCAGACTTTGGTAAGCAAGTAGAAATAAAACGTGATGAAGAAACAAAAGAGGATGTAGTAAATAATATTCTAGGATTTTTTAGTGTGATGAGAGCCTGTCCAAAAAGCTTCATTGTTAGCAAAAGCATGCCAAAGTGTCATATTAAAAAACAGTAAGATGAGACCATGCAGTCACTTACTTCTGATGAAATAGTAGCCTACCTTACTGAAGGAGAACAGTATTAGGTGGCACTATCTGCAGTTCCTCTGTAACAAAAGCTCGCTATGGTGCAGACAGTGACAAATAATAAATAAGAGGATCCATCTCCACAACTTTTTTATTTCAAAAGTGTCTATGCTCCAGATGGGATCTGTTGCTCGCTTGCGACTGTTGCTGGCTTTCGCTTCTCCAGGAGCATACAAATATCTACTAAGTTTTTTCCCCAAAGGGTATTAGTAGTTGCTTAAAAGTAGAGGGTGTTGTTTGGTTGTGCTGCTGTATTGTTTTGCAGTTGATGGCATCCACAGGTTTTAACCCTGTTGCTTTAGTTACCTCACAGTTCATTGATCTCAAAACTGCAGGCAGTCTTCTTACCCACTCAGTATTTTGTGTGCCTGGGGTCATGATTTCTTGGTGGTACTGATATGCAAACAAACTTTCTGCTAACAGTTTGTTAAAGCTTTCAACCAGTGCTTGAGATCTGTGGTTGCCTGGTATACCTCTTTTTACTGCTACTCCATGCTTCAGTAACAGCTGATTAAATGTTCGTTTAAACTCTTTGCCATCATCGAACTGGATGAGTATGGGATACTTTAACGCCTGCATCTATAGATCTCCTTCATAGCAACTGTGGTTGCAGTAGCACTCTTTTCAGTAAGGGGCTCTGCATCTTTATACCTAGAAGCTACGTCAACCACAGTAAGAGCATACTTATACCTCTTTCTTCTGATAGTGCCATGGTGTAAATATAAAAGGTCTATTTGATGAGTATCATTTGGCTTTGTGTTGATGAAGGAGGATCTGTTAATGCGCCTTGGTGAAGGTAAATAGATCTGCCATATTGCTTGTTTAGACAGTCACTTTTTTGCTACCTCGAACTTACTCCTGCTGCAATGTTCAGTTTGTTAATAGCTGTCTGTCCTTTCCAGTACCCTTTTGGCATATAGTAGATCTTAGAGAGCTTGGAATCCATTGTTCTAATATATTTTTTTTAAACTTGCCTGCTGGTTAACCAACCTTCTGTGCTAAGAAATATACAATTGTCATGCCTACCACAATGAATGCAATCTCACACTTTTTCTGGGTTTCGGTGGGCTGATAATAATCAGGAAGCTGTGGTTTAGTAATAGGAGATATTTGTCTGCCTGTCACAATGTAGTAGTACTCCTTAATTGCTCCATCAACATCAGAAAAGGTTTTTGTGGCATGTCCTTGTTCATGAAGTTTTTTCTTAATAAAGTCTAACTGAGCAATTCTTTGTCTTTAGTATTCTGCCTGTGCTCTGTTCAGTTGTTCTATTGCTTTATCATGTCTTTTCCTTTCTCCTTCTGTATGAAGTTTAGAAAACAAGTAGATGCTACCTGTAAAAGCAAGTGCGTTAACTACAGCACCACCAATCATCATCACTAAAGAAGCCATTTTCTATTTATGGACTAATATTTTCTGGAATGATTCCCTGCTTAACCAAGAAGTCTTTTGAAGCAATGGATGCTGTTACAACCACAGCTAGCTTGGCGCTGTCCTCAGAGTCTAGTTTTCCTAGATCAGCAGGCTTCATTTTCAGAAGGTTCTTTCCTAACATAGTATAGCCAATGCTGAGACCACTAATAATGGTGGCGTGGTAGACCAAATTAACTGCTGTCTTTTCAGTACTCATATTTCTACTATATATATGAATTAAATATTTATATTGATACATTTTGAATGGATCGCTGTCAGACCGTTTGCTTTGCAAGGGTTGTGGCTGTGGTTTTGGCTTTTGTTCTTGAAGCGGCTCTTGCTTTGTTGGTTGCTTGTTGCTCCACACTCTATAAGCTGTATCACCAATGCCAATAACAGTTATGCCGTATAACAAGTAAGACTGAATATTTGTTTTTGGTTGTGGTGTGTCTTTTTTCTGTGTTTCTATAGGCATCTGTTTTTTGATGCTTCTCCGGATAAGATCTTTTGCTTTGCTTGATTACTAAGTTGTTTCTGTCGATTCCATTCCGCCAACCTCTTGCCAGCTTCAACTCTCCCAGGGCTCTTACCACTCTTGGTCACAGTTGTGACTTGTGCAAGGGTCTGCTGCGATTCCTGTTGTGCTTGGTTCGTCACATTCTCCTGTGCTTCCTGTTGGTTCATCACTGTGTTCTGCGCTTCCATCTTTCTCTATGTGGTTAAATTTAATATGATTTAAAGTTATCATACTAGCAACTTTTTGTGCTAACAGGGTGCCAAAACGATAATACATCTCGCAGGCAAGTGTCTCCAGCGTCTTAGATAAAACAGGATCTTGTGCCAGGTCATATGCTAAGTCAGCTTCTGAGTCCACATTAAAGAACCTACTTGTTGCTTTAGCATATAGACTAATAACAGTATACCCTAGGATTCTCACCATTTTTGCTCCAAGAAGGGATTCATACCTAGTACAATACTTAATAATGTCTTGTGGTGATAACTGCGGTACCTGCTCGATGGTTAGTTGTGTTCCTAAGTAATACTTTGTTTTACCACAAGCAGCAAGGGAGTACAACTTCTCCTTCTTATCCAGTAGACTCTTCTCATCAGTTATTTCTTCTTGACTAGAGTCAGTAGATGTCATATGCAAAAGGTCGTGACAATTCATGATGTCGATCTTTATCAATATATTTTTTATTAAACAATTATTTAATAAGTTCTTATCAGGTTCTTTGTTATGTTCTTGTTAGATTCTTGCCAGGTTCTTGTTTTAGTTTTTGTTAGGTTCTTGTTTTAGCTCTTGTTAGGTTGTTTTAGTTTTTGTTAGGTTCTTCTTTTAGTTCTTGTTAGGTTCTTGTTTAGTTCTTAAATAAGTATTTGTTAAGTTCTTGTCAGGTTCATGTTAGGTTCTTGTTTTAGTTCTTAATAAGTATTTGTTAAGTTCTTAAATAAGTATTTGTTAAGTTCTTGTCAGGTTCTTAAATATTTCATTCAAATAAAACTTGTTTTAGCATAAATTCCCATAATTTTATATGTTTTACCTATTACAAATAAGATGGTACCACTTTCATTTTTAGTAGAGAGATAGGCTAAATGAGCATTGAGGGTAAATCACATTGTTTTGTACAAATCTGCGCAACTTTAGTCCGGAGTGGCAATAGCCACGGAGGGCCAAAGTTGATGCGATTTGTACAAAAACAGGGTGAATGAGCCTGAATGCTCGTTTAGCCTATCTCTACAGTCCATGAAGTTAAAAAAACTTGTTTAAATTTGCTCTTCCATAAAATATTGTTGAATCTCTCACAGATGCATTGAAACTTGCTTTATTCCACTTGCCTTAAAAAACAGCAGATGTAATCCTGCTTCCAAATGCAGAAGTTGCATCAGATCCTAACGACTTCAGACCCATTTCATTACTTTCTATTCTATCAAACCCCTTGAAACATATATACATTAACACTTATCTAATTTCATTGGGCGAAAAACATTTCTCACATTTTTCCATCTGGTTTCCGACCGAAACGTTCCTGTCATACAATCTTATCAATAATGTGTGACTCCTGGCTATTGGCATTAAATCAATCTAAAATTGAAGTTGCCGTTTTCCTTGATTTGAAAAGGGCCTTTGGCCTTATTGATCACTCTATTCCTTTTGACAAAACTGTTGCTTTATTGAGATAATCCTTCATTGATACTTTTTTTTCCTTTCATACCTAATTGACAGAACACAGAGTGTACTTAATGATGGAAAAAATTCAACTGAAGATTTATTAAAATATGGAGTCCTACAGGATGTTATCCTAGCCCCACTCCTCTTTTGTCTGTCTGTCTGTGTTAAATCTTGTTGTGATTATTGTCTGACTTTCGTCCACATTTGTAGTTGGGGGTGGGGTGGGGGGTGGGTGATGTATAGTTACGAAATGGTTTCTCATCTTACCGCATTATAGGACTAAAGGTCAGAACACAACGGTTGCCAAAGCGTCCATTTTCTTGTTCTTTATCATCAAACACTCGAACAGCAACGGTTGTTGTCTGTCATATGAGCAAAAAATGCGTTGCGCTGCCGTTAAGCGCCTGACAAGTCAGGCCCAGCACATCCGACTTCCGCGTGGGAAAGAATGGTTGTCTTTTAAGTCATCGTGGACCACACAAAAAAGGCAGAAGAATAATGGATCAAGAAGGCAGAAAACAGACAAGAAGGAGACGAACGAGGCAGAAACAAAGAGAGGGATAGAAAAGAGGGAATATCTACACAGAGTTTCCAGAAGGTGGGGATGCTGTTTATACCGACAGGCCCCCATGGTATAATAATAATAATAATAATAATAATAATGATAATGTATGGAATTTATATAGCGCTGAATCTTGTAAAGCAATAAATCAAAGCGCTCAGATGACTTTTTTTTCATATCTGTCTATAGAGGGGATAAAGACGTTGCCAGATTGTGCCGGTTCTTATCTCCACTTGTTGATGACGTTTTCCTGTCTGGTTCGTACCTCTCTTCTTTTCTTTCTTGACTTCTGTCCCTCGACTAATGCTGCTAGGTTCACCCACGGTTGAGATTCTTTTCCGTGTGCGTGTTTGTGTGGCCCACCATTTTAATGTTAATGGTAGTTGCATTCCAACTGCAGGAAATGGTTAATGTAATATTTCATTCTGAATGATGTATACTGAAGTAATGACCAGTAGGGAGAGGCATTGTGACTGAACGTTCTCTCTCTCTCATACATACATACATGCATACATACATGCATACATACATGCATGAATACATACATACATACATACATACAAACATACAATGTGTTTATGCATTTATGAAATTATAGAGTGTTTGAGGCCTTCCAGCAAATGGAAGACACAATCTACACAGAAACACAAAGAAACACAGACAGATGATCTGACTCGCAATTTAACCTACGCTGATGCCCTGAGGTGCTCCCCAATAGCTGCTGTCCCATCCAAACAGCCTGTAACTCCACCTCAAAATAAACCTAGGCATCAGCTTGCAGTCAAGCTTAAAGAAAACAAAAAGTACTCAGAAAAACAGGCCGATGACGTTAATGTTTGTGACGTTGGCTCTCGGTCAAAAAGAACAAAGAAAGTCCATGGCCGTGGAAAAATAGATCTGGCAGCAAATAGCGATCTTCCTGTAGTGGTTCTTCTCCACGATTCCATCACAAATGGAGTGAATGGTCACCGATTGGGCCGTTCTTACGGTTTTACAACCATATCTCGTAAGGCCCACACAATCAAGGACCTGGGACAGTCGCTACAGTCAGCCCTCTCAGACAGTGAAAAGCCAGTGGATGGCATTGTTATCCACTGTGGAATAAATGACATTAAAAGTTCTGAGCCACAAGTAGCCTGTAAAAGTTTGGCAAAATACATCAGAATCATCTCTAGTGAACACCCCAAAGCAAGGATCGTTGTCAGTAAAATAGCGCCAGTAAAAGATCCACAGCTTAATTCAAAACGAGAAATTTTTAATGCATTTTTGAGTTCTGAGCTACTTGGGTTAAGCTCTGTCTCCTGTCTAGCTCACTCAAACCTGCACACGGACTCCAGGACTCTGAAGGATGGCCTTCACCCCACCAGGAGAGGGGCCAGCGTGCTGGCTGCCAACATCGGCAGACACGTCCGCCAATTCTTTTGGGAAAAGCCAAGAAGACCCTTCAGGTACAACAGACAACAGCCACCCAGGAATCATCAAAGAAATGCTGTGTACCCACCGTTTACTAGAAGCAAAAGCCCATGGTGGAATCTATACAACGTGTTAAGAGACTTTTAACTTTAAAGAAAAGGACAGAACCTGAGGGTATGTAGATCTGTGATCAATTTCAGAGCTATCGTGACTGATTGTTCTCTTTCCTATTGTAAAAGACTGTATTGTAGTTAGATATCTCCCAGGTTTTTTTTTTTCTGGTTTCATTGTATTTTAATAATTATTTCTGACTTACATTTCGTTTTCCCTTAGAACTTTTTATTTGTTTAATTTTTTTTAAACTGTTTTTTCTATACAAATCCTTGTAAAAACAACAACTTGGGGACTTATTCTCTTATAAAAATGGTAAAAACTTGTCCCTTTAAAATTTTGCAGTGGAACTGCAGATCTGTGACAACAATTTGCCGTATCTTATTCAACATCTTGCATCGTTTAGATCTGAGGTTTTAGTCTTACAATCTTAAACAGTCCCAAAAATCAAACTACCAATCTCATAATTACTATTATCCACCTATCTATGAATCTGTTGCAAACGATGCTGAAAAGATTCGGGCTGCCATTTATGGCATAAAGGAGTAGAATATAATGAATGTACCTCGCCAGTTCCAACAAATGTACCGAATCTGCACTCATTCCCTGCATGCATAAAAATCAGCAAATTATAAATCTAAATGTTGTTTCGGTATATTTGCCAAAAGGCCCAATGACAGCAACACAGAATGGTTGTGCACATTTCCAGATTCCAATAAAAAATTGTTAATAGGGTGGGGTTTTAATGAAAACACTCCCCCCTTCTGGGATAAAAACTGGCATCAGTAACCCCAGTAATCGATTTATCGAAAACGTAATTGATCTTGTCTGTCTTACTTAATGATGGTAACTTTTACAAGAATCCCAGATATTTCGAATCAGAGACTAGTGCTTTAGATCTACATGTATCTTTCATTTCTCCATCTCTTGTCCCTATGTGACTGGAATAGAAAGTGATACAATGGAAGTGATCACTTTCCCATTCCCTATCACTCTTAATGATACTTCTGTACTAAATGGAAAGAAAAAGATGTTATCCCAAAGTACTACTATCGTTCATGCAGATTGGAACAATTTTTAAAGACATTTGACACAAATTAATACTAAAGTATCAAAAGTAATGAATTGATACTTTTTTATGAAAAATTTAAAGAATATATATTACAAGCAGCTGACAGCTCTATTCCTAAGTATTCCCTCTGTAAAGTCCGAAAAAGCACTCGGGAAATTATGGTGGAATTCTGCTTGTCAAAAAAGCTGTGAATGACAAAAAAGCTGCGTTAAAACATACTTACAAAAACAAAACGACAGAAAATCATTGTCTTATGAAAAAGCAAAGTCCCTTTCTGATAAAACTTTTGAACAAAGCAAACGTCAATTTTGGGTCTACCTTCTGCTTACAAGAATTTTACACACATATGGATCTGCAAAAGGTATGGAAAAAATTTAAAGATATGAAAAGTGGGATTTTTCCTAACTGCCCTTAAAAATCCAAGATAATGAACTTCCAACAATTCAGAGAAAGTGATACATTCATAGAATCTTCACAGTTTACATGAGTGAAAAAGTTCTATCAGATAAATGTAAAGTATTTAGAGAAAAAGAAGCACAAAAGGATATGTATAAAGATCCTGTGAAAATAAGTCATTATGTCATGCCCCCCTTTAACGCTGCAGGAGCTAAAAGATGCCCTCTATCTTTTGGGGACAAAAAGAACTTCAGTTGGCATAGATTGCTGTTTCAAATGAATTATTGAAACAGCTCCCAGAAAATTGGTTTATATTTATTACTTGAATTGTCTCAAACCGCTGGGCAAAGGGGGTTAATTCCACACTTTTGGAAACACCCCATCTTAGTGCCAGTGCCAAAGCAGGGTAAAACTTAAAAGTGATAAAAACAGCTACAGACCTATCGCTTTAACCTCACATACAGGAAAGCTTATGGAAAAATCATTCTAAACCGATTAATACATTATTGTGATAAAAACCAAATAATTCCCCTCTTAGTAAAGCGGGTTTTCGGAAAGGCAGGTCCACACAGATCATCTAAATTAAAGCTCATACACAATGAAACATCAGTTTGCTCGTAGGAAAAAGTACTTGCCACATTTTTTTATATAAAGAAAGCATATGATCAGGTCTGGTTGACAAATTATTGTTTAAGTTAAAGTCTATTGGCTTATCTGGCAATATCTATTATTATTTTAAAGCCTTTCTCTCAGAAAGACGCATACAGGCCAAAGTTGGAAATTCCTATTCTACTTTACGATTTCCAACAATGGGCATTCCACAGGATCAGTCATTGCTCACATCTTTTCCCTTATTTTTCTTTATGATCTTCCTAAATGTCTCTCAAGTAATGCAACCCATGTCCCAGTTTTGCTGATGACTTTGTAAAGTGGATTTAATGTCTCAATGAAAAAGAGAAACTCCAAAGAGACATCAAATTTTTATGAAAAACGTGTATTTAGATTGAGCTGAAACCCAAACTTAATGACTATATATTTGAAAATGGTCTGTCACTATCTCCTGAAAAGACAAAAAATTGGTACTTTTCGTAATGGTTTCTAACTCACCGATCTACCTGTTTTCCATAGATGGTAATATTTTAAACTATAAAACCATAGTGAAGTTTTTAGGTATATTCACGTCTAATTAACCTTGGAATTATCATATTGAAAATTTAAATACTAAAGCTAGGAGAAGTCTAAATTCCTG
>CM054168.1:28776232-28801232 GCA_028751875.1 Rapana venosa | reverse complement strand
TCTTCGCAATTCTTCTTCTTCTTCGCAATTCTTCTTCTTCTTCTTCGCAATTCTTCTTCTTCTTCGCAATTCTTCTTCGCAATTCTTCTTCTTCTTCTTCTTCTTCGCAATTCTTCGCAATTCTTCGCAATTCTTCTTCTTCGCAATTCTTCGCAATTCTTCTTCTTCTTCTTCTTTTTCTTCTTCTTCAGAGTTCTTCTTCTTCAGAGTTCTTCTTCTTCAGAATTCTTCTTCTTCTTCTTCTTCTTCGCAATTCTTCTTCTTCGCAATTCTTCTTCTTCGCAATTCTTCTTCTTCGCAATTCTTCTTCTTCTTCTTCGCAATTCTTCGCAATTCTTCTTCTTCGCAATTCTTCTTCTTCTTCTTCGCAATTCTTCTTCTTCTTCTTCGCAATTCTTCTTCTTCTTCTTCGCAATTCTTCTTCTTGTTCTTGTTCTTCTTGTTCTTCTTGTTCTTCTTCTTCTTCTTCTTCTTTCTTCTTCTTCTTCTTCTTCTTCTTCTCCTTCTCCTTCTTCTTCTTCTTCTTCGTCTTCTTCTTCTTCTTCTTCTTCTTCTTCTTCTTCTTCTTCTTTTCTTTCTTCTTCTTCTTCTTCTTCTTCTTCTTCTTCTTCTTCTTCTTCTTCTTCTTCTTCTTCTTCTTCTTCTTCAGAATTCTTCGCAATTCTTCTTCTTCAGAATTCTTCTTCTTTTTCGAACGCTCAGACAACAACTATTGCTGTCTGTCATGATTATGAGCGAAAATGCGTTGCGCTGCCGTTAAACGCCTGACAAGCCAGGCCTAGCACGTGGGAGAGATTTTTTACCTTTTAAGTTTTTCTAGAGGTGGAGGGGGGGAGGAGGGGAGAATGGACCAGGAAGGCAGGTAAATGGAGAAGGAAGAAGAGGAACAAGAACGGCACACATCCAAAGAAAGGAAGAGAACTGGGGGAATTCCTGGAGCAATAATTTCAGAAGGTGAGGATGCTATTTATATACTCCCAGCCCTCCCTCCTCCCACCCGGCATCCCCACGGGGGAGAATTCAGTTTGACAAGTGGAAAAAGTACAGAAGCAAACAACACACATACACACACACATTCACGCACGCACGCACACACACACACACAACCCCACACACACACATAACATTTTACACACACGTTTAAACCCGTTCCGCTTTTCGGAAGAGTAGGGCATTTTTGTTCGGTGGGAAAACGGATGAAAAAATGTTCAAAACTGCATTAAAACACGGGGACTGGGATGAAAAAAAGACATGCGTGGGTTATTTGATTATCCCCAAAATAAAAGAATAAAATAAATTTTAAATTAAAACACACACGCACGACCCACACATTTTACATATACACACAAACACAATACACCCACAATACACACACAATACACACGCACGCACATGCGCGCGCACACACACACTCACACGCACACCCGCACACACACACTCACACGCACACACACACACACACACACTCACACACGCACACACACCCCGCCCCACACACACACACAAACACGCACACACAAACACACGCACACAAAACACACACACAACAACACACACCCCCACACACATATACACACTATCCAGGAAACAAAACAAGTGTAACTTTTTTGGTCATGAACGGAACTGATGAACAAACAACTGTGTTGAGAGAATTACAGCATCCAGAATACTTTACGATCTCATCATTCTCCAGAAAGAAGCTCAACAGCATCTAAACCTATCCCCCCAAAATGACAGATGTGTTGTAAATGATGGAAAACACACAGGAGAGAGGAGAGAGAGAGAGAGGGAGAGAGGGGAGAGAGAGAAAAGAGAGAGAGAGAGAGGGAGGGGGGGGGGGGGGCAAGGAGGGAGGGAGAGGGAGAGACAGATAGAGGAGAGAAAAAAGACAGACAGACAGACAGCAGACAGACAGACCCGACAGACAGACAGAAACTAAAGAATGACAGATATGTTTTCAACTGATGGAAAACCCCACGGAGAGAGGGAGAAAGAGGAAAGAGAGAGAGGGTGGGGGGGGGGGGGGGAAAACAAACAGACAGACAGGGGCAGAGGAGAGAGAAAGACAGACAGACAGACGACAGAAACTAAAGAATGACAGATATGTTACAGCTGATGGAAAACACACAGGAGAGAGAGGGAGAGAGAGAGAGAGAGAGAGAGGAGAGAGAGAGAGAGAGAGAGAGAGAGAGAGAGAGAGAGATTTGGGGAGAGAGAGAGAGAGAGAGAGAGGGGAAGGAGGGAGGGGAGGGAGAGACAGATAGAGGAGAGAGAAAGAGAGACAGACAGACAGAAACTAAAGAAAGACAGATATGTTACAACTGATGGAAAACACACAGGAGAGAGAGAGAGAGAAGAGAGAGAGAGAGAGAGAGAGAGAAGAGAGAGAGAGAGAGAAGAGAAGAGGAGAGAGAGAGAGAGAGAAAGAGAGAAACAGATAGACAGAGGAGAGACAGACAGACAGACAGACAGACAGACAGGCAGAGGGAGAAGAGGGAGAGAGAGAGAGAGAGGGTGGGGGAGCGGGTGGAGGGTGGAAGGAGGGAGGGAGATGGAGAGAGAAAGATGAGATACGGACAAACAGAGAGACAGAGAGACGGAGAGACAGAGACAGAGAGAGACAAAGACATTGATACAGACACAGTTTCACACACACACACACACACACACACACACACACACACACACACACACACACAACACACACACTAATCATATGAATTACAAATCAATTCTATCATTCTGAAATAGACATATAATAACTACTATAAAACACCAGACAGGCGTGCGTGCGTGCGTGCGCGCGCGCGCGTGTGTGTGTGTTTGCTTGTGTGCATGCGTGCGTGAGTGCGTGTGAGTGCGTGCGTGCGTGCATGCACGCGCACGTGTGAGCACGATTCTTGGAATTACCATAACATATCATGTTTAAATTTTTTTAAAGGCGTTTTAAAATTATTTGTTTTTTACATTTTTTTGGTTTTTTTACTGTTTTTTTTCGTTTTTTGATTTATCATTTCACGTCTTTAAGTTTCTTTTAAATCATATTTAATCAAATGTCTGCAGTGTTTTGCATTTATTCCTTTTATGCTTTTCTGTCACACAATTCTTTGGGGTGTTTTTGTTTCAAAAATCTTAAAATTCTAAAATATTGCTATATTTTTGTAACTGTCTGCTGCCTTTTTTGGGTTTTTTGAATTTGATTTTTTTTGTTTGTTTGTTTGTTTGTTTGTTTGTTTTTTGTTTTGTTTGTTTTTTTCTTTGGGGGTGGTGGTTTTTGCCGTTATTTTTTTTGTTGACTTTTGTTTTGGTATTTGGTAATTTATTTTGATTTTTTTGTTTGATTTTTTGCTTTTGTTTTTGGGGGTTTTTTCTTTTTTTATTTTTTTTTTTATTTATTTTATTTATTTTTTTTTTTTACCCCTTAAAAGTCCAAATTTTTTTCTCTGCTAAAAATTTTCCATTTTTTCCCCCGGGCACCAATGGCCTACCTTTCGAAAAGCAACAGTTTTTTAACGTGGCCAAAGTGTTCTGCTGCTTTTCGAAACGGGGCCTGGGTTTTAGTCTCATCCGAAGGGAACATATAAACTCATACTTAAGATTTAAGGTTTTTTTTACGGGAGAGAAGGGGAAAAAAAAACAACCTTACAATTTTTTATCCTTTTCACTTTTGGGGGCATGGAAGAAGGTTTAAACATCGGGAAAATAACAAAAAAAGAAAACTACAGAATATATATATCATATATCTATATCTATATCTGTATCTATTCTGGTGGTGTGTGTCTGTGTGTGTCTGGTGCTGTGGTATTATGCCCGCACGGGGTGCAGGGGGTGTGCGTTTGTGGGGGGGTTTTTTTTTGTTTTTTTATTCTTTTATATCCGGGATAAGGGAATAAGCATTTATTGTTTTTTAAAACTCCACCCCCCCGGTGTATGCGTTTTGAAAATTGGATTGTTCCCCCCGGCACAAAATGGCTATTTTTTACAAAAAGGGGAAAACCGGGTTTTTAAACGTGTGCACAAGATGTTCTGCGTGCGTTCGCATGGGGGCTGGGTTTTAGTCTACCGAACGTGTTTTGGGGGTTTGTGTGTGGGGGGTGTGGTTGTGGGGGTGGGGTGGTTTGTGTGCGCGTGGCCCTGTGTGTGTATGCGCGTATGCAGGCGTAGGGGGTTTGTGCTGCGTGCGTGCGTGTGGTGTGTGGTCAAAGTCAAAGTCAAAGTCAAACAACTTTTATTTTCAATGGTACATGAATAAGGTGCATTTGTTTTTTTTTTTCATCAACCATTTTCTAAAGAAAAACAAAGCGAGAAAAAAGAAATGTAATGCAAATAGAATAAAAAAACTAATCTATAGTAAATATACAAAAAAAACAAAAAAGACAATAAATAGCATATAGGGAATTTAAAAAACAAAACAAAAGGAAAAACCCAAAAAAAAATTTTTAAAACCATACTTTTCAAATAATTCAAAAATGTGTGTGTGGTGTGGTGGTGTGTGTGTTGTGTGTGTGGTGTGGTGGTGGTGTTGTGTGTTGTGTTGTGGGGTGTGTGTGGTGTGTGTGTTGTTCTTCAATTTAACGTTTTCACAAAAGTGATAAGACAAAAAAAGGGAAAACAATTCAAAAAAAGGGGTTTAAAGGAGCGTCTAACTACGTAATTTTAATACAATGAAAGAAATAATTTACCTTATAATAAATAGCTAATTAAAAACAACAATCAAAAATACACATCTTTTTTTCCACGCCAAAAAAAACCGGGGAAAAAAAAGGTAACAATTTCGAAAAAAATACCATGGGGGTAAGTGCCCCTGCTCAAATCAAAATGACATACTTACTTGTGTATAGCAAATTACAAAACAGCTCTCTTTCAACAGCAAAGCAATTTCACAGAGCAATGTAAGGGCATTCAGAAACCC
Source organism: Rapana venosa (assembly GCA_028751875.1). Taxonomy (NCBI): domain Eukaryota; kingdom Metazoa; phylum Mollusca; class Gastropoda; order Neogastropoda; family Muricidae; genus Rapana; species Rapana venosa. Next base: position 28,796,320 of record CM054168.1, on the reverse strand, counting down.
TTATGCAAAGATTCTCACAAGGTGGGGGGCTGCTTTTTTTAAAATTTGGCATTCGAAAAAAATTAATTTTTTAGATTGCCCTACCCCCACCACAACGCACATTTCAGAAAATTTGTATGGGGAAAACATTTAACTTCATCTATTAATAAAAATTTTGACTGGCCTTTGGCGTGATTTTTCTAACCCAAAACGAGAGGGGAGAAAGAAATTAAGGTTAAAAAAGATTGAAGGGTACCATGGGAAAACCCCGCATCTTTTTGTTTTTCCTAAAATACTTCCAAAAACACTTTTATCAAGTTTAAATTTTCATGAATTTAATTGGATATTCAAACAGCCCAATTTGAGTGGCTGCCGCTTTTTTTCTGCCTATAACCTTTTTTTATAAAAGATTTTGCAAAGCGATGGGACCCGCAAAAGGTCACACTGGTTTCTCTTTTAAATTTAAAAATGTAAATATGGTTTACTTCAGTTATAAATCATTTTTTAATATTATACCAGAGTTTTTTAAGGTTGTAAAACAGATTTTGAAAACAACACATAACAAAACCGTAAAAAAGCCCCAGGAAAGTCAAAACATAAGTAAAGCCCTCAGAATGGCAGTTTAACTCTGCTGAAAAAAAAGAATGATTCTTTCCCAATATGGTACAATTTTCAAAAATTTTAAAGGGGGAAGATGAAAGCGCACCCCCACAGTGCTATTTAAAGAGATGGTTTTTGTGTGTGTGTGTGTGGTGTTTGTGTGGTGTGTGTGTTTTTTGTGTTGTTGTGGGTGGTTGTGTGTTTGTGTTGGTGTGTGTGTGGGTGGTAAGGGGGGGGGTAGGTGGTTGTGGTTCTGTGGTGTATCTGTTCTGTGTGGGCTGTGGTGTACACGCATGCACCACCACGCACGCGCACTATGTGTGTGGTTTGTCTGTCTGTCTGTGTGTGGCTTTTGTCTGAGCTTCCCCGCCCCTGTCTCTCTGTTTGATGTATCTATTTCAAATTCCCATAATAAAGGGAATAGTTATGTTTCTTGTATAATATTTGAATCAGATAAAGATAACGTTCATTTCGGAAAGCGATCTTTAAACTGTGCGACAATTTCATTTCAGGGGGATATTTTAAGACAAGTTTGAAAACAATATGGGGGTTTTCTTGTTGGAGGTTTTTGATTTTTGTTTTTTTTTGGTTTCTTTTTGTTTTCTCTTTTCCTTTTAAAACAAAATGCTCGGAAATTTTTTTTTGTTTTATTGTATTCTAATCATGGCAACGGGCAATGAAAGATAAAAGAAATACTTATTGTAACACTTTAAACTAAAAAATTCATTCCTTCATTCTCTCTCTCATTTATCAATAGTTCTAGAGATATAGATAGTAATAGTAGATAATAGATAGATAAAAAAATAGATAGATAGATAATAGAAAATAGTAGATAGGTAGACAGATGATAGACAGAGAGAGAGAGAGAGAGAGAGAGGAAAGAGAGGAGAAAGAGAGAAGAAGAAAAAGATAATTTGAGAGAGGAGAAGATAGATGATAATAGAGAGAGAAGAGTAGGAGTGATAATAGATAGATAGATAGACAGACAGACAGTAGACAACAAAGACAGACAGGTAATAGATAGATAGACAGACAGACAGATAGATGATAGATAGATAGAAGATAACCAGACAGATAGACAGAAGATAAAAATAGATAATAAAGACAGACCGACAGACAGGAGGTAGGGAGGTAGGTAGTAGGGAGTAGATAGATAGATAGATAGATAGATAGATAATTAAAAAAGATAGAAGACAGAAAAACAGACAACAACAGACAGAAAATAGATAGATAGAAGATGATAATAGACAACAGGTAGGGAGGTAGACAGATAGATAGATAGTAATAGACAGACAGATAGACAACAGACAGACAGGTAATAGATAGATAGTAGACAGACAGACAGATAGATAGATAGAAAGACAGACAGACAGACAGACAGATAAGATAGATAGATAGATAGATAGATAGATAGATAGATAGATAGATAGATAGATGATAGATAGATTATTACCTAGATAGATAGACAGACAGACAGGCAGACAGATAGATAGATAGAAAGACAGACAGATAGATAGATAGATAGATAGATAGACAGACAGACAGATACGTAGACAGACTGATAGATAGATAGATAGATAGATAGATAGATAGATAGATAGATAGATAGATAGATAGATAGATAGATAGATAGATAGATAGATAGATAGATAGATAGATAGATAGATAGATAGATAGATAGACATACTCAATGTGTGTGTTGCAAGTTCTTTCCCCTTTCCGATATCTCTAAGAAAAAAATGTTAACTTAATTTCTTCCTTCAATGGAAAGAGAAGATTTGATATGTAATGACGTTTTTAAGACTAAACAAAAAGTTACCGAAAAGGATGAAGAGAGCAGAAGGAAAGAAAGAAGGAAAGACGGACAGACAGACAGACAGACAGACAGACAGAAAGAAGAAAGAAAGAAACAAAGAAAGAAAGAAAGAAAGAAAGATAGATAGATAGATAGATAGATAGATAGATAGATAGATAGAATAGATAGATTTGATAGATAGATAGATAGATAGATAGATAGATAGATAGAATAGATAGATAGATAGAATTTTAAAAAAAGAAACAAAGACAGACAGACAGACAGACAGAAAGAAAGAAAGAAAGATAGATAGATAGATAGATAGATAGATAGATAGATAATAGATAGATAGTAGATAGATAATAGATTTGATAGATAGATAGATAGATAGATAGATAAAAAAAGAAAAAAAGACAGACAGACAGACAGACAGACAGAAAGAAAGAAAGACAGACAACAGACAGACAGAAAGAAAGAAAGAAAAAAAAGAAGCTTAGAAACGAAAGAAAGAAAGAAAAAAGAAAAGAAAAGAAAAGAAAGAAAGAAAGAAAGAATAATGAATGAATAAATGAATGGAAAAAAAAGAAAAGAAAAAAAAGAAAAGAAAGAAAGAAAGAAAAAGAGAGAAAGGGGGAGAGAGAGAGAGAACGAGAAAGAAAGAAAGAAAAACAGACAGAAAGAAAGAAAGAAAGAAAAGAAAAAGAAGAATTAGAAAGAAAAAAAGAAACAGAGAGAGGAGAAGAAAAGAAAGAAAGAAAATAAAGAAAGAAAGAAAGAAAGAAAGAAAGAAAGAAAAGAAAGAAGAAAGAGAAGAAAAGAAACAGAGAGAGAGAGAGGGAAAAAAGAAATAAAGAAAAAAGAAATAAAGAGAAAAGAAAAAAAAGAAACAGGGAGAGAGCAGAGACATAGAAAGAGACAAAAGAGAGAGAGAGAAAGGAAGAAAGAAAGAAAAAAGAAAGAAAGAAAGAAAGAAAAGAAAGAAAGAAAGAAAGAGAAAAGAAAGAAAGAAAGAAAAGAACGAGTTAGAAAGAAAGAAAGAAAGGATAGAAAGAAAAAAATGAAAGAAACAGAGAAAAGAGAGACAGAGAGAGAAGAGAGAGAGAGAGATAGAAGAAAAGAAAGAAAAAAAAAAGATTCAGAGAGGAGAGAGAAGAGAGAGAGAGAGAGAGAGAAGAGAGAGAGAGAGAGAGAGAGAAGAGAGAGAGAGAGAGAGAAAGAAAAAAAGAAACAGAGAGAGAGGAAAGACAGAGAGAGAGAGAGAGAGAGGAGAGAGAGAGAGAGAGAGAGAGAGAGATAGAGAGAGAGAGAAGAAAGAAAGAAAGAAAGAAAAAAGAGAGAGAGGAAAGACAGAGAGAGAGAGAAAAGAGAGAGGAGAGAGAGAGAGAGAGAGAAGAGAGTAGAAAAGAGAAAGAAAGAAAGAAAGAAAGAAAGAAAGAAGAAAAAAAAGAATTAGAAAAACGAATTAGAAAGAAAGAAAGACAGAAAAGAAAGAAAAAAAGAAAGAAAGAAAAAAAAGAACGAAAATTTGAAAGAACGAATTAGAAAGAAAAAAGACAGAAAAGAAAAGAAAAATAGAAAGAAAAAAAGAAAGAAAAGAACGAATTAGAAAGAAAGGCGCAAAGAAAGAAAGGAAGAAAGACAGACAGACAGAAACAAACAAACAAACAAACAAAAGAAAAGACAGACAGAAAGACAGACAGAAAGACAGAAAGATTCTTCTTCTATGGTTTGTACAAGATGTTCCACATACATCAGCACATGCACGTCATTTGCTAGTCTGGGAGAATTTGTTGTAGAAGATCAATCTTTGGGGCATGACATTGAATTTTTCAGGCTGTCTCTGTAGGACGTGTTGAACTTTAGCGGAGCCCATGCTTCTCCCGATACTGGATGCATGCTGGGTATTTTATGTTTCCCATAATCCACCGAATTCGTGAATGCTGACATGAATTATGGAATTTTTTATTTGCATAGTTGATCTTCTAATGCGTTAAGGGACGAAATAGCTCAGGGGTCAGAGCACTCGCTTTCCCCATGCTAAGGTTAATCAGCGTTGAACGTGGTTACCACTTGGATGGGTGACCGTTTGCGCGCCTTGGCTTCAGTACAGTCCCCAGTTCACCCAGCTGTCAATGGATACCTGCCCTCTTTAGGGTCAGGGAAGGTAAAGCAGCGAGGGAGAGGAGATGGGCGCCGCCCTCAATATGCTGGCCCCTGGAGAAGTTGAAGTCTCTGACGCCTCGCTCCCCTACGACCACACAGGTTATGGGACACCTCTACCATTTCACCTTATACTTTTCTTTTTGGTCATCCGTTCTTACCAGCACGAATGGCTTACTCTTCCCAAAGGCAGAACGGGTTTTAACGTGTGTGTGTGGGAGGGGGGGGGGGAGATGTTCTACGTGTGTTCACACACACGGGGATTCGGTTTATATTCTCAACTTCAGGATTTCTAGAGGAGTGGAGTCAGCACTGATGTTAACTCCAGGGGGACAAATCCCCTTAAGCGGCCGCTTTGGTGGTATTGATTCGAACTCTGGTGGTCAGATCACCAGCGCAACGTTCTAACCACTTGGCTATCCCGCACCTGGCTCAGTGGGTTTACAGGGGGACGGGGTAGCCTGGTGGTTAGAGTGGTGCATTCGTGGCCTGCTGAACCAGGTTCGAATCTCGTTCAAGAGGATTTTTTTCCTCTGAAGTTAACATCAGTGCCGACTCCACTCTCCCTCCAAAAAGTCCTTCGTGTGAGACTCTAAACCGAGCTCCACGTGTGTGAACATATGCAGAACACCTTGCGCACACGTTAAAACCCCGTTGAACCGCTTTTCGGAAGAGTAAGGCCATTGTGTGCCGGTGGGAACGGATGACAAAATGGACACAACTGCATACACACGGGGACTGCATGTAAAAAACAAAAAGGCACATGAGTGCTTGTTCGATTATCCTGGAAATAAAAGAATATTAATAAATGAATAAATAAATAAATAAAAGAATAAAAATTGCATAAATAAACGAATAAAAAAATACATAATTAAACGAATAAAATAAACAAATATATAAACCAACCCAAACTTCCAGTTCACAAACACGATGACCTAGCCGCTCGAATTTTCTGATTACTATTATATTTTTTTCTTCTTCTTCTTCATGATCCAGTTACTGGCACCATCTAGAAGACAGGCCTTAGACGTGTCTCCTTCTACCGTCAACTTTGGCCAGCTCTGTATAGCAAATTGAATGAGGAGCGTGTGGTGATGAACTGTCTCGACTGCCTCATGTGATAAGCGACACTGGGACAACTAATCTACGTCTGAAGTTGAGGAGGAGGAGGAGGGAAAGATTGACCTTTATTTTATTGAGGCCGAGTGTCTCAATCTCCGTTCCCCTCACTCCTCTCCCTCCCACCCCCGCTTTTTCCCAATTTCTCTGTCTCTGTCTCTTTTTCTCTCTCTCTGCCTCTGTCTGTCTGTCTGTCTCTCTCTGTGTTTCTGTCTGTCTGTCTGTCTGTCTGTCTGTCTGTCTCTCTCTCTCTGTGTTCCTCTCTGTCTCTCTGTTTCTGTCTCTGTCTCAGTCTCTCTCCCTTCTCTCTCTCCCTCTCTCTCTCTCTCTCTCTCTCTCCCTTTTCTCTCTTCCTCTCCCCTTTTCTTTCTCCCTCTTTCTCTCTCTCCTCCTCTCTCTCTACCCTTTCTCTCTCTCTCTCCTCCTTCTCTCTCTCCCCTCTCTCTCTCCCCTTTTCTCTCTTCTCCTCCCCTTTTCTCTCTCCCCCTTTCTCTCTCTCCCCCTCTCTCTCCCCTTTCTCTCTCTCTTCTCCCCTTTTCTCTCTCCCCCTTCTCTCTCTCTCCTCCCCTCTCTCTCTCCCTCTTCTCTCTCCCCTTTCTCTCTCCCCCTCTCTCTCCCTTCTCTCCTCCTCTCTCTCTCTCTCTCTCTCCCCTCCCCCCCCGTCTCTCTCTCTCTCTCTCTCGTCTTGAAATGCAAGTCTGACACCAATGAAATGTTAATTCAGCAATTACCATCTGCGTTCTGAAATTAATTGGTCGTTCAAAACTTTAATTGCGCCAGAAGCCATTTCTTAGGAGGGAAATGTCTGCAGTCTCGTGTGGAGTTGTTTTTTTTCAAAATATAATTTTGATCATTCAAGATTGTCTATACCTGTTTGAAAAAGTGGTTTCTGATACTGTGGTTTTGTGAGTGCTTTGTGTGTGTGTGTGTGTGTGTGTGTGTGTGTGTGTGTGTGTGTGTGTGTGTGTGTGTGTGTGTGTGTGTGTGTGTGTGTGTGTGTAATATTGATATCTGTTTATTGTATTCATGGATGATTGCATAAGGGTAAATGACTTAAATGCAAGTGCTTTAATTTGTTCCTTTGCAAGATTCAGCGCTATATGAATTCCATACATCATCATTACTAATATTATTATTACTATTGTTATTATTATCATTAAGAAATATATTCAACGACGTTAATCATACAAGAAATGTTGTCTTGTCTATTTGTTTGAACTCTTATGTTTTAGAGGATAATCAATATATTGTTAATAGTCGTTTGCTTTTATTTTTACATCTAATTCCGTGTGTATGCAGCTTTGTAAATGTTGTCACTATCCGTTCCTTTCGGCACATTGGCCTACTCTTCCGAAAGGCGGAACAGGCTTTAACGAACGCGTGCGCAAGATATTCTGCATGCGTTTGTACACAGGACTTTGGTTTTATAGCCTCATCCGGAGGATTTTTCGCGATCTGAAAATGTCAACTAGTTTTTTTTCGTTCCTCGGCTAGAGCTCCGTCAGGTCAGGTCAGGTCAGGTCAGGTCAGGTCAGAGGTCAGCTCTGCTACTGGTGACCATGTCGGCCAGCACTACCTGTGTCATGTGGGCAGATGGAGCTAGTTCATCAGTCTGGGAAGACAGTTCATCTAGGAGAAGGAAAACTCATTTCAAACCTCCGCTGCCTTGCGGCCATACCTACTCATAGGAAAGGCTTAGGGAGTCAACCAGGAAAGCTATTGTGTGCCAGTGGGAATGGATGACAAAATTTACAAAACTGCATACACACGGGACTGGATAAAAACCAAACACCAAAAGCACATGAGTGCTTATTCCATTATCCTCGAAATAAAAGAATAAAGAAACAAAATAAATAAATTAAAACTCTTAAGGAAAAATCATGAGAGGGAGTCCCAAAGGCAGTCAGAGGCTGTATACAGCCACGTTCTGGCAACTCCAGTGATAGCACTGGAACCATGGGTATCGGTGATTGCCTTTCCAAAGGACCATTCCAGCGATGTAGAGATGGGGGTCTGCTGCATGGGTAACAGCTTGCCCTCCATACTGACTTACCCAGGCTTTGCGCTCTGGAGAATGAACACCTAGAGGGCAACTCCATAGTCTTCGGAAACTGACGGCTGCCAATCCCTAAAGAGGGCAGGTGAGCCCATTACCCCTCTGAGCACATTACCCCTCTGAGCACATTACTCCTCTCTTGCGATCTCTCCACTGGCTGCCTGTGTCACAGAGAGTAGACTATAAGATCAGTACCCTCTGTTACAAATGTCTCCATCAAACAGCACCCGCCTACCTCTGTGAATGTCTTCACCTGTACACTCCTTCCCGTCCCCTCCGCTCTGCTGCAGATACCTTGTCCTTACGAATACCTAGATTCAACCAATCCACTGTTGGCCGTGACTCTTTCTCTATTTCTGGTCCATCGATCTGGAATGACCTCCCTCTCTCTCTTCGCCAAAAGCCTTCTTATGACACTTTTATATCCAGTGTCACGACTTATTTATTTCAAATCTAAGATTTTCCTCTTCTGCTTCATCTCATAGCTTTTCGCTGCCTTCAACAGCCGAGATTCTATTGTCCTGACAGGGTGTGTGACCTCTGTGTGTGTGTGTGTGTGTGTGGTGTGTGTGTGTGTGTGTGTGTGTGTGTGTGTGTGTGTGTGTGTGTGTGTGTGTGTGTGTGTGTGTGTGTGTGTGTGTGTGTACGTGCGTGTTGTTGTTGTTGTTGTTGATTTCAATTTTACGTCTGTTCACTTCTAGTGATATTAGACGAGGGGGAACACATGGAGGGGTGGATGTCTTATTTACAACAAAAAATAGATAAATAAATTTTAAAAAATTACCCTCCAACCCCCCCCCCCCCCCCCCCCCCCCCCCCCCCCCCCTCCAAAACATCAACCATGCTTTTACAAAAAAATCACATAAAGAAACTTGGCAATGCAACAGGATATATACAAACCTAAAAACAAGTCATTAACGTTAATGCAACTATAACAAATGTCCTAAAGGACTGCGATAAAGGCCTTTCACAATTTCAAATGCCAGTTTTAAATTATTGAATATGCTGGTACGGGAATTTTCAGAAAAATGGGGCATGAAATGTTTTACACTCTGGCAGTCAAAAAGTCGCTGCTTTCTCTTATTTGTCTTTCAACATTAAGAGAACCCTCGCCATTACCTATACTGAGGGAAGAAGTGGAAGAAGCCATTCGCAGCTTACCAGTAGGAAAGTCCCCAGGAGCAGACAATATACCAGCAGAGCTGCTCAAGCATGGTGGCGAAACAGTCATCACATATGTTACAGCTATCTGTCAGAAGATTTGGGAGACAAAACAGTGGCCAACAGAATGGACACAATCACTCATCATACCCCTGCCCAAGAAGGGGAATTTACGCCAATGCCAAAACTATAGAACAATCAGCCTCATCAGCCACGCCAGCAAGATCATGCTCAAAGTTATTTTGATTCGACTCAAGAAGGAGGCAGAAGAACACCTTGCAGAGGAACAAGCTGGGTTCAGGGCAGGCAGGAGCACAATCGAACAGATTTTTAACTGCCACATCCTGATGGAAAAACATCTTCAACATCAGAGAGACCTGTTCCACAACTTCATCGACTTCAAGAAGGCTTTCGACAGAGTATGGCACGAAGGCCTGTGGCAGGTCCTCAGAATGTTTGGCATTGAAGAAGGACTAGTGCAAACCATTCAAGCACTATACAACACCGCAAGCAGTGCAGTCCTTCTGAACAATCAGGTCGGAGACTACTTCAAAACCACAGTTGGGGTCCGACAAGGATGCCTGTTATCTCCTGTCCTTTTTAATCTGTTCTTGGAAAACATTATGAGAGAGACCCTCCATGACTTCCACTCTACCATTTCCATTGGCGGCAGACCCCTCAACAACTTACGGTTTGCCGATGACATTGACCTCATGGGCGGAAGTAACACAGAGCTGCAAGATCTTACGACCAGACTTGAGAACAGAGCTGGAGCATATGGGATGGAGGTGAGCTCGGAGAAAAGTAAAGTACTTGTGAACAGCACGAGCAACGCCACTGCTAAAATTTACATGAACGGCCAACAACTGGAAGAGGTAGACGCTTTTAAATACCTTGGTGCTACACTCACAAAGGACGGGCGATCGACGACAGAAATCAAAGTCAGAATAGCCATGGCAACATCTTCCATGACAAAACTCACCACCATATGGAAAAGTAAAGAGATCAGTTTCCCAATCAAACTAAAGCTCTACAAAGCCCTAATTCAGACGATCCTGCTGTACGGAAGTGAAACCTGAACATTGACTGCTGAAACAGCAAAGCGAATCCAGTCATTCGAAACAAAATGCCATAGAAAACTACTGGGCATATCCTGGAGAGAACGAAAGACCAATGAATTTGTCAAGAGTCAAATAACACGGCTGGTAGGTCCACAGAAACCCCTTCTCACCATCGTCAAGAAGAAAAAGCTGACATGGTTCGGCCACGTCACCCGCCACAACACCCTGCCAAAAACAGTACTGCAGGGAACACTCGAAGGTGGCAGAAGGAGGGGAAGACAGAACAAGTCATGGATGGACAACATCAGAGAATAGACCAGGATGAATGACTCGGCACTACTGCGCAGAGCCGAGGACCGAGATGGATGGAGGAGGCTTACCACGGCATCGTCTTTTGTGTCTCCCCCCACGACCGCCAAGGTCACGGGTCTGATGATGATGATGATGATGATGAGTCAAAAAGTATATGAGTATTGGTGATATTCTCACCACATAGACATTTACCATTTTTGCTGAATTTGGTTATCAAGGCATTTAGTTTCATTCTATAAAATAAAGCAGTAATTCTTCTTGACGTAAAAACATTTACACAATCCTTTGAATGGTTCACGACTGTTAAATTATCGGTGTTAATTGCAGTTCTAGTTAAAGATCTATCATTTTGCTGATTAGTTTCGGTGACCTGTCTCCATGATTTTTGTTCTAGTAAGCTGTAACCCTCTTTTAAGGATAGAGGCACATGCAATTCTATTGCATCCCGTCCATGTTTTGCACCTTTTTTGGCAGCTCTATCCGCCCACTCATTTGGAAAGAATCCAGTGTGTGAAGGCACCCAACAAAAATTAACACTTATGCCCTTTAAGGTTAAAAGATGGATAACATGCTTAATTTCTAATATAATTTTTGAAGTTTTCTTATAACATGCATGCGTGTGTGTGCGTGTGTGTGTGTGCGTGTGTGTGTGTGTGTGTGCGTGCGTGCACATTTAGACTTGTTGGAACTATTAATTGTTACTGGTTGTATGACTGTGTAAGAATGAGTTGAGTGCAGGTGCTTTGATTTGTCTCTGCAAGATACAGCGCTATATAAATTCCATTTATTATCATTATTGTTATTGTTATTATTATTATTATTATTATTATTATTAGGTGCCCATTGAAGCTGCGTAAACTGGGGGACTGTACTGAAGCCAAGGCGCGCAAATTGTTTTTTGTGCGTTGAAGTAGGTTATGCTTTTTTTTAACACTTTTGTTTCTTAAACTTGAGGTTGATAAATAATAAAGCATTGAGGATGATAAATAATAAAGCATTGAGGATGATAAATAATTAAGCATTGAGGATGACAAATAATTAAGCATTGAGAATGACAAATAATTGAGCAGAATAACTGGCGTTCTAAGCTCGGCCTGGCTTTAAGGAATGAAATAATTCAGATATCTTGTGATAGTTATTGTCATGGTGGAATACACACACGCGCACGCGCACACAAACCACACACACACACACACACACACACACACACACACACACACACACACACACACATGCATACACACACATTATGTTTTTCCTCTCTGCATGTATATATCTCTTTCTCTACGTGAATGACCTTTCCGGATAGAATTTTGCTAGGGATAACCTGTGTGTGTGTGAGTGTGAGTGTGTGTGTGTGTGTGTGTCTATCTGTCTGTCTGTGTGTGTCTGCGTTACACAACTCTCTCTCTCTCTCTCTCTCTCTCTCTCTCTCTCTGTGTACGCAATCTCTCTCTCTCTCTTCCTCTCTCCTCTTTCTCTCTTCTGCACTCTGTTGTGTGTAGTGTGTGTGTGTGCTGTGTCGTGTGTTGTGTGTGTGTGTTTTGTGTGTGCTCGTCTGTCGTCTGTCTGTGTTCTCGTCTTCTCGTTCTCTCTCTCTCCTCTCCTCTCTCTCGTCTCCTCTCTCTCTCTTTCGATCTCTCTCTCTCTCTCGTCATCTCTCTCTCTCTCTCTCTCTCTCTCTCTCTCTCTCTCTCTCTCTCTCTGTTACGCAAATCTCTCTCTCTCTCCTCTCTCTCTGTTAGCAAATCTCTCTCTCTCTCTCTCTCTCTTCTCTCTCTCCTCTCTCTCTCTCTCTCCTCTCTCTTCTCTCTCCTCTTCTCTGTTAGCAACTCTGTATGTGTGTGTGTGTGTGTGTGTGGTGTGTGGTTGTTGTGTGTGTGTGTGTGTAGTGTGAATTTGTTGTGTGTGTGTGTTGTCTGTCTCTCTGTCTTCTGTGTTACGCAACCTCTCTCTGTCTCCTTCTCGTCTCTCTGTTCGCAATCTCTCTCTCTCCCTCTCTCTCTCCCTCTCTCTCTCTCTCTCCCCTCTTTCTTCTCTCTGTTAGGCAACTCTGTATGTGTGTGTGTGTGTGTGTGTGTGTGTGTGTGTGTGTGTGTGTGTGTGTGTGTGTGTGTGTGTGTGTGTGTTGTGTGAGTGTGTGTGTGTGTGTGTGAGTGTCTGTCTGTCTGTCTGTCTGTCTGTGTTACGCAACTCTCTCTGTCTCTCTGTCTCCCTGTCTCTGTCTCTCTGTTACGCAAATCTCTCTCTCTCTCCCTCTCTCTCTCTCTCCCTCTCTCTCTCTCTCTCTCCTCTCTCTCTCTCTCTCCTCTTTCTCTCTGTTAGGCAACTCTGTATGTGTGTGTGTGTGTGTGTGTGTGTGTGTGTGTGTGTGTGTGTGTGTGTGTGTGTGTGTGTGTGTGTGTGTTGTGTGTGTGTGGTCTGTCGTCTGTCTGTCTGTCTTGTGTTGTCTGCGTTACACAACTCTCTCTCTCTCTCTCTCTCTCTCTCTCTCTCTGTCACGCAAATCTCTCTCTCTCTCTCACTCTCTCTCTCTCTCTCTCTCTCTCTCTCTCTCTCTCTCTCTCTCTGTTAAGCAAGTGTTCTGTTCTAAGCGCACACAAGTCTACTGGGTCAAGAGCACGTGGATCGGTGGTCAAAAGGTAAAACACCTAGCTGTCTAGAGTGCCACAAGTGCGGGGTCCATCCCCGACCCAGTGCGAACATTTCCCCTGTCTGTTAGACCTCGAGAAAGTGGTCTGGGTGCTAGTCTTTCTGATGAGACGATAAACCGAGGTTTTTGGTGCAACACGCACTTAAACTAACCTACCACCCCCGTGGGGATGCTGAGGGCCTGTCAATATAAACAGCATCCCCACCTTTTGGAAATTCTGTGCCAGGAATTCCCTCTTTTCTATCCCTCTCTTTGTTTCTGCCTTGTTCCTTTTTTTCTTCCTGTCACTACCTCCTTCTTGTCTATTTTTGTTGTTGGTCTTCTTGATCCATTCTCCTGCCATTTTCCCCCAGAAAGACTGAGAAGATAACAGTTCTGTCCCATGCTGAAGTATGTTGAATAGAATGATGAAGAGAGAGATAAGAAAGCACTGATAATATTAACTTTGTAACCATCCTCCACATAATAAGTCACATTGCACGGAGTATCATTTTGTACTTGTTAACATGTTTTCAACCTGTTATTCAATTAAAAAAAATTTAAATTTTAAAGCACCACACTAAAAATCGAACGATTCTATGAAAAGTGATCATACATTGAAATGCTGGGTATCAGGAAGTGACAAATTTATTAAACTGACGAATTTTGAATCGTAAAAGGTAGCCAAGTTGGGTCGTTTTAAAACGCAAATGTAAAGCAAAACTAATCCAAACTGCGTCTTGATTCTTCAGCACACTGTAAAAGAAAGCTTATAGTTCAATAAACAAAATCTTAAAAATCGACAACCTGACCCCCATGAGTCTAAGATGGCTTCTAGCAGAAAAGTGAGTCCATTCCAAAGTGATTCATTTCGTGGTTTTAAAAAAGGGTAAAGGTTTCCCATAACCTATAAGGTCGTAGAGGAGCGAGGCATCAGAGACCTCAACTTCTCTAGGGGCCAGCATGTTGAGGGCGGCGTCCATATCCTCTCTCTCGCTGCTTTACCTTCCCTGACCCTAAAGAGGAAGGTACCCATTTACAGCTGGGTGAAATTGGGGACTGTACTGAAGCCAAGGCGCGCAAACGGTCACCTATCCAAGTGGTAACCACGCTCGACGCTGCTTAACATTGGCTGGGGGAAAGCGAATGCTCCGACCACTGAGCTATCTATGCTGTCCCCTTCATTTCGTGGTAAGAGGGTGACCATTCTTGTTGTAGTCTTCTAATAGCACTGCAGTTTATTAGCGATGGTTAGACGACGGCAAGATTTTTTTCTGGCTGCTTGACTTTTCCGTGAAATACCTTGAGCGGTGGTTACATTTTCTCTGCAAGTGTTTCTTGGGCGAGCGAGTTATCTTCCCTGTTTGTAGGTTTTATGGGGGTTTGTTGTTTGTTTTGCTTTGTTTGTTTGTTTGTTTAATGTTTATTTACTACTTGGTGATAAAGACACACCCGCAGTCATACCTATTCTCTCTCTCTCTCTCTCTCTCTCTCTCTCTCTCTCTCTCTGTCTCTCTCTCTCATGTTTTGATTATCTTGAACTATGTTTTTTTGCTCTTTATGACATTGACATGGAGTTATGGTTGCACTTGCGTTTTGTTCTGTGAAAGCAGAAAAATTTGGATTGTGATATAGTGTCATGTTGGATGATATATTTATTTGACGGGGCATTCATTTGATTGGTGTGCATGTGTGGATTTGTTTGTGCCTGCATGTGTGTGTGCGTGTGTGTGTGTGTGTGTGTGTGTGTGTGTGTGTGTGTGTGTGTGTGTGTGTGTGTGTGTGTGTGTGTGTGTGTGTGTGTGTGTGTGCTGTGATTGTAAACTGTTGACTGTGAAAAGAGAGTTATTATATCATTTACTTTCATTGCAATAACTGATTTAAAATAAGTCGTTTCCATTTTTGCTCTGAAATTTTAAAAAAGTTGGACTGATTGCTTCGTTTGGTCGTTGAAATGCATGGCTGTGCGAGTGTGGATGGTGGTAGTGTGAATGTATCTTTATGTGTGAAAGAAATTTTGATATTTATAGATATGTAATTAGTCAATTTGTATTGATTAGCTGGTTTATTATATAATTGAATAATAAAGTGAGTAGTTGATTGCATGTATAACTAAGCGATTACGTTCATGGTAAGCTTTATTGGGTATATGTTATACATTTCTTCATGTTTGTTTGCCTGTTGGTTTCTTTTTTCTTCTTTTTTTTCATGACGGCCTGGTATAAAGAAGCCCCTGGCTTATCCATTTAGTAAGGAGGTAAAGGAGTCCCATAACCTATAAGGTCGTAGGGGAGCGAGGCGTCAGAGACCTCACTTCTCTAGATCCAGCATATTGAGGGCGGCGCCCATCTCCTCTCCCTCGCTGCTTTACCTTCCCTGACCCTAAAGAGGCCAGGTACCCATTTACAGCTGGGTGAACTGGGGGAAGTGTACTGAAGCCAAGGCGCGCAAACGGTCACCCATCCAACTGGTAGCCACGCTCGACGCTGCTTAACTTGGCTGGGGGAAAGCGAGTGCTCCGATCACTGAGCTATCCCGCCCCCTTATCCATTTACCCTCATAAAAACATTCGAGTTCGAGTTCTCTCTCTCTCTCTCTGTATCTGTCTGTCTGTCTGTCTGTCTGTCTCTGTCTCTGTCTCTCTCTCTCTCCTCTCTCTCTCTCTCTCTCTCTCTCCTCTCTCTCTCTCCTCTCTCTCTCTCTCTCTCTGAATCTCAGAAACTAAGACAATCACAACTTAATACCAAATAGTTTAATATTTCGTGACACAACTCAAGACACATGTACATTGCTATAACCTCCAGCAAGAAAACTTAATAACAACAATTTTTTTTTACATAGAATGTGGTTGGGGATGGTTGAAGGTAGCATCCTAGAGTGTTGTTTTTTTTAGCTTGTTTATAGTTTCTTGTTCTTTATTATTGATTTATTATTTTGTGTTCAGTTTGCAGCGGAGCTGACGCCATAACGTTATATAGTCGTTATGTATTTTTGAAGAGCTCTTTTTTCTTTTCATAACGTTAAATGCATCGTGTAAATTTATCTTGTATTTATCTGTACGCAAGCGCTTTGATTTGCCTGTGCAAGATATAGCGCTATATAAATTCCAATTATTATTATTATTCCACAAAAGAAAATCATGTGTAACGCTCCCTTTCTCAATTGACCACATTGGGCAATAACAATAAATTGTTAAAAACTTCTCTCTCTCTTTCCCCCCCCCCCCCCCCCCCCCCCCCCCCCCCCCCTCCCCCCCCCCCCCCCCCCCCCTCCCCCCCCCCCCCCCCCCCCCTCCCCCCCCCCCCTCTCTCTCCCCCCCCCTCTCCCCTCCCCCTCCCTCCCCCTCCCTCTCTCCTCTCTCTCTCTCTCTTCTCTCTCTCCTCTCCCTCTCTCTCTCTCTCTCTCTCTCTCTCTCTCCCCCTCTCTTACTCTCCCCCCCCCTCTCTCTCTCCTCCCTCCCCCTCTCTCTCCCTCCCCCCTCTCTCTCTTTTTCTCTCTCCCTCCTTCTCCCTCTCTCTCTCCCTCCCTCCCTCTCTCTATACCTCTCTCTCTCTTTGAGAGAAAGAAAAAAACTTGGCAAACACACACACGCACTAAAAGACAAAGAAACTCCGTTGTGAATTAACACTAACTTAACTATTTACAAAAGGTCCCCATGGGACTGCGCAATAAACATTTGCAAATGGTCAGAGCCAGTTTCAAACTGCTGGCAAGAGATTTTCCCACAAAGAGAAAAGGAAAAAACGGGTAATAAGGAGTTTACTCTCTGGTATTCAAATAGGATATGAACCTTTGGGAGAGAAGGTAGCTTAGAGGCTAGAGCTCGTCATCTGACGGCCAGGGTTTTGTTCGAACCAGCACAGAATTCCAATTTTAGGAAAACCTTTTTCTTTTGCTGTCTCATCTTCCGTGACGTCCCCCGTCCTGCTGTTTTCACGCCGCTCATTCCAATCTCCCCGCCACAACCACACCCAGATTCGTTATGTCTCATCTCCGGGTCGGAAGTCAACAGCGAGCCCATCACTATCAGGCCGCCATGGGGTCACCAGCCAGAGGGGCCCTGCACTGCTGCTGGGTCACTTTGGTGGTGTTCAGTGGTGCCTGTTCTGAGCTAACATACGCAGGACACCACCTACTAAGCCCACTACTAGCGACAGTATTAGCTCAGTCGCGGAGCCAGACTGAGTGAGTTGCAACCACCACAACGTCCCTCCAATGACCGACCCCGCGAACCTCCAACCCCAAAGGCTTTGACACAAACTCAACACAGGCACAGAAGTGTTTTGGCAAACCGAATCTGAGGTCACCATGAGACCAGAGCAACCGGAACCACGGAATCAGAGGCTTTTTTTTTAATTGCATGATGATCAATGACAATGAGGATGACGTAATGATGCTGCTGTGGAAGTGCATATGCTTTGAGACCACTTGACAGGGTTGTACTCTACGCTTTCTATCATAATATATCCCGGTGTCAACCGGGCCCGAGAGATACAGACACCTGCAGTGTTGTTCAGGTAATTTGAGCACACTCTCAAACTCACATCCGTTAAGTGGATGAAGCTCGACTGTGTGGTCCCAGTCTTCCCACTGAGCCCACAGCACATTCACTCTGGGTAAGAGCCGGCCGGAGTCCGAAAAATCCCTATGACTCTTATGGGAATCGAACCCGCGACCTTCCAGTCCGTAACCCAAGGCGCTAACCACTGCGCCATGGCGGCTGGTATTTTTAAGAAAAACTTTATTATCTCAAAGACAGAGAAACTCCGGTGGGTCACGAGCCATACATAAAAACAATAAACATGTAAACATAATATCACAACAACAAAAAGCACTATCCAAAAATCAGCACACATCCATCATAAGATAAAAAGCACCCACAAATCAGAAATACCTCAGTCTCAAACTCACCCAAGTAAAATTACT
Organism: Rapana venosa; assembly: GCA_028751875.1. Lineage (NCBI taxonomy): Eukaryota > Metazoa > Mollusca > Gastropoda > Neogastropoda > Muricidae > Rapana > Rapana venosa. The sequence goes on along the minus strand of CM054168.1, from coordinate 28,778,519 downwards.
AACACTCATGTGCGCACCAGTAAACCCATGCATCCGCGCGCGTGCACGCACAACACTCACACACATACACACACAATGGAAACATTCGCACACATGCGCACGCATCCTTATGACACAAGCCAAAATTGAACAAAGAAGCGCCTATTCAAAGGACTTTTTTCCTCTGGAGTTAACATCAGTGCAGACTCCACTCTTCCCAAAAGTCCTTCGGATGAGACTATAAACCGAGGCCCCGTGTGCGAACGCACGCAGAACATCTCGCTGGGCACACGTTAAAATCTGTCCTGCCTTTTGGAAGAGTAGGCCATTGGGTGTGGGTAGGAATGAAGGACAGTTTTGCATATAGGTGTGGTGTTTGATTGGCCCGAAGTCGGAATGCGGATGCTTAAATGGCAAGCTAACGGTGGGGACGGGATAGCTCAGTGGTCGGAGCACTCGCTTTCCCCCAGCCAAGGTTGAGCAGCATCGAGCGTGGTTACCAGTTGGATGGGTGACCGTTTGTGCGCCTTGGCTTCAGTACAGTTCCCCCAGTTCACCCAGCTGTAAATGGGTACCTGCCTCTTTAGGGTCAGGGAAGGTAAAGCAGCGAGGGAGAGGAGATGGGCGCCGCCCTCAATATGCTGGCCCCTAGAGAAGTGAGGTCTCTGACGCCTCGCTCCCCTACGACCACATAGGTTATGGGACTCCTTTACCTTTACCTTAACGGTGTAATGCGCGAAAGGTTACAGTATTGGCCAACCTTGAAGGTATAGCTGAGCAACGAAAAGAGGTGTGAGTATTTGCATTTTGCATGTGTATTTGAATTTGCGTGCGTATTTGCATTTTGCGTGTGTATTTGCATTTTACATGTGTGTGTTTTGCATGAGTACTTGCATTTTGGATGTATATTTACAGTTTGCATGAGTATTTGCATTTGTGTGTGTCTTTGCATTTTGGGTGTGTATTTGCAGTTTGCACTTTTATTTGCATTTGTGTGTGTATTTGCATTTTACATGTTTATTTGCATTTTGCATATATTTGCATTTTGCGTGTGTGTATTTGCATTTTGCATGAGTATTTGCATTTGTGTGTGTCTTTACATTTTGCGTGTGTCTTTGCATTTTGGGTGTGTATTTGCATTTTTCATTTTTATTTGCATTTGTGTGTGTCTTTGCAGTTTGCGTGTTAATTTGCATTTTACATGTGTGTTTGTGTTTTGCATGAGTATTTGCATTTGTGTGTGTCTTTGCATTTTGCGTGTGTCTTTGCATTTTGTGTGTGTATTTGCAGTTTGCATTTTATTTGCATTTGTGTGTGTATTTGTATTTTGCATGTGTATTTCCATTTTACACTTGTATTTGCATTTTTGTGTGTATTTGCATTTTGCATGTGTATTTGCATTTTACATGTGTATTTGTGTTTTGCATGTGTGTTTGTATTTTGCGTGTGTATTTGCATTTTGGATGTGTATTTGCATTTTGCATGTGTGCTTGTATTTTGCGTGTGTATTTGCATTTGCGTGTTTATTTGTATTTGCATTTTTGTTTGCATTTTTTGCGTGTCTTTGCATTTTGCATGTGTATTTGCATGTTACCTGTGTATTTGCATTTTACCTGCGTATTTGCATTTTACCTGTGTACTTGCATTTTACCTGTGTTTTAGCATTTTGCATGTGTATTTGCATTTTGCATGTGCAATTGCATTTTACCTGTGTACTTGTTTTTGTGTGTGTACTTGCATTTTACATTTGTATTTGCATTTGTGTGTGTGTCTTTGCATTTTGCATTTTTGTTTGCGTGTATTTGTATTTTGCATGTGTATTTGCCTATGTGCATATGATTACATTTGACATGCGTATTTACATTTTGCTGCATGTGTAATTGCATTTTACCTGTGTATTTGCATTTTGCATGTGTATTTGTTTCCTCATGTGTGGCTTTTTTTTACAGGAATTTGCTACAGAAAAATCTTCTGTTGTCCTGGGTTCTTTTACCTGCGTATCCCAACGACTCTTCAAGGAGTTAAGGAGAAGTCAAGCCAAGTGACGTCATAATCTTTGAACCCAGACGGCTCAGCAAAACCACCGCAGTGTCCTTAAGTGGCTTTCATGTCCTTAACTGCATCAAAACGCCATCGGGCCATATGAAGACCTCCTGACTTCAGTGAAAAAAAACACGCAAACTGAAGTGGTACGGGAATGTCACACCAACATGTGGACTGACCAAGACTGTCCTACAGGGAACAGTACAAGGAGGGAGACGAAGAGGCAGACAGAGAAAACGATGGGAAGACAACATTAGAGAGTGGA
>CM054168.1:28768732-28771232 GCA_028751875.1 Rapana venosa | reverse complement strand
AAAACATATCACTGATATCACACTTTCCACAAGCACTTCAATGGGTCATTTCTATGTCAAAACAGAGAGAAAGAAGTAAAAGGTAAAGGTGTCCCAAAACCTATGTGGTCGTAGAGGAGTGAGGTGTCAGAGACCTCACTTCTCTAGGGCCAGCATATTGAGGGCGGCGCCCATCCTCTCTCCCTCGCTGCTTTACCTTCCCTGACCCTAAAGAGGGCAGGTACCCATTTACAGCTGGGTGAACTGGGGGAACTGTACTGAAGCCAAGGCGTGCAAACAGTCACCCATCCAACTGGTAACCACGCTCGACGCTGCTTAACATTGGCTGGGAGAAAGCGAGTGCTCCGACCACTGAGCTATCCTGTACTGAACAGCAGAGGTAAGAGTAATATTTCAAAAATGGGCAATAGATTTTTGAAACTTTCTTTTAAAATCCAACTTTGTTTTTCCCTTCATCTTCCTCTTATCATTATGTTCTTTTTGTCCTTTTTTTCTTTTTTCTTTATTTCTTTGGGGAGAGGGGTTTGGGCTTTATTCTTTTCTTTTCTTTCCTTTTTAAATGTTTGTTTTCTTTCTTTTCTCCTTTTAATTTGATTTTTTTGTTCTTCTTTATTTCTTTTCTTCCTTCCTTTCTTTCTTTCTTCTTTCCTTCTTTCTTTTGATGCCTCTCTCTCTTTCTTTCTTGCTTACTTTCTGTCTGTCTTTTTGTCTTTGTTTCTGTCTTCTTTCTTCTTCTTGCCTACTTTCGTTTTCTCCTTGTTCTGTATCTGAAGGAAACAAGTCTGACGCTTCAGTGTAGATTTATTTGTTTGTTTCTACTTTCTACTTTCCATCTCTTGGGGAGTTTTTGTCGTTTTTTTCTTTTTTATTCTTTTTTTCCTGGGCTAGAGCTCCGAGATTCACAAAAGGTGAGATTTGTGTACATACAACCGTTTTTCCCTGACCATTTAGGTAGCTGCATTCTAACTTCAGGGATGGTGTCTAAGCAGCACCCGCCTACCTCTGTGAATGTCTTCACCTGTACACTCCTTCACGTTCCCTCCATTCTGCTGCAGATACCTTGTGCTTACCAGTACCTAGATTTAACCAATCCATGGTTGGCTGTTGCTCTTTCTCTATTTCTGGTCCATCAATCTGGATTGACCTCCCTCTCTCCCTTCGTGAAAAGCCTACTTACCATACTTTTAAACCCAGCCTCAAGATATACCTATTTAAAACCTAAGACTTTCCCCTATTGTTTCATCTCATAATTATCTGTCGTTGCCTTCAGTGACCAAAATTCCCAGTGTACAACCTGTGTGTGTGTGTGTGTGTGTGTGTGTGTGTGTGTGTGTGTGTGTAAAACTGTTAAATATTGTTGGTTGCATGTGTAGGAGTGGATCCAATGCAAGCACTTTGATTTGTTTTTACAAGATATAGCGCTATATACATTTCATTTGTTATTATTATTATTAAACTCGACACCTGTGTGCATGCAATTCTTTTTTTGATTTGGTCATCTATTCCTACCAGCCTACTTTTCCGAAAGGTGGAACGGTTTTTAACGATGTTTTGCATGCACTGGCACTCTGGGGATCCTTTATAATCTCATCTGATCTTTGACATTCAGCTCGATTTTTTTTTATCAAACTGGGAAAAAAGGACAAGGCTGGGAATCGAACCCAGAACCTCACAGTTTACTTCATAGGCAAGCGGAGGTCTTAACCATCCTGCCACCTTCTTACTTGTCAGTTTTAGTTTAATTCATCTTGATCTAGCTCAGCCTCATTAGTAGTTTTAGGTTGTTGTTGTTTTTTATTTCAGCTTAGTTTATCTTTACTTTCACTTTACATTGGTTCAGGGAGACGCGATAGCTCAGTGGTCAAGAGCATTAACTCTTCCCAAGCAGTATTGAGCTGGTTACCACTTGGATGGATGACGGTTTGTGCACCTTGGCTTCAGTACAGTTCCCCATTCACCCAGCTGTAAATGGGTACCTGCCCTCTTTAGGGGTCAGGGAATGTAAAGCAGCGAGGGAGAGGAGATGGGCGTGGCCGCCCTCAATATGCTGGCCCCTAGAGAAGTTGAGGTCTCTGACACCTCGCTGCCTAATGACTAGATTAAGGAAATACCTTTACCTTTAACTTGTGTTAATTTATTTATTTATTCATGTATTCTTTTATTCTTGTATTCATTATTCATACTGTTGTGTTGTACAATTTGTGCTGTACTTAGTTTTATTTCTTTTCTACTTTATGTTAGTTTGATGTATCTTGTCTAGCATGTTTTGATGCAGCTGACTTTAAAAAAAAATGTTAAAACTTAGTTGATTATTCAAAGAAAACTTGGCACATAAGGGAATAGGTAAAAAAAAAGTGTATGTCTATAAAAATTAAAGAACACTTAAGTGGATTAATTACACTAAGGATCTAACCAAACCAATAAACAAGAACAAATAACGATAACTATTAAGGTAGGTACATTCTGTCTTCTGGGATTGTTTGCCCTTTTGGACATTCCT
>CM054168.1:28751232-28763732 GCA_028751875.1 Rapana venosa | reverse complement strand
TTCATCCGGCCCTTGCCCTGTTTAGGGACTATCAAAAAAATACATACACAAATATCAAAACAAAACCCCAACTACAACAACGACAACAAAAGTTCAACCTGTGATTTAAAACAAAAGAGATAATGTATATTCAACTAACACATAATCCTCAACTGATCTGAACATAAATGTCAAACGGATACATCAATTATAATTACTTCGAGAAAAGAGATAAGTCACTCACTCACTCATCCCTTGGTCGGGACAACCGTTGGGGTACCCGCATGGACGCTGCAAGTGGACCGCCAAATGGTTCTGTCCTTGGGCTGTTTTCAGAAGGCTTGGTACAGTGAGGCCGGTCCACTCCTTGATGTTGGATATCCAGCTTTTGCGTGGTCGTCCCTGCCTCCTTGCTCCTTCCACCATTCCCTGCAGGACTGTCTTTGACAGGCTGTTATGCCTTGTTGTGTTGCCAAACCACTTCAGTTTCCTCCGTTTGACTGTATCTAGCAATGGTTCTTGTGTGCCAGCCAGTGCCTCGATCTGCTGCCAGACGTAGTCATTGGTTTTGCGGTCTCTGTAGGTGATGTTCAGGATCCGCCTGAGGCACTTCATCTCAAAGATAAGTATCCAATCCAGAGATAAGTATATGTTCAATAAACACACTATTCCCAACTGGTTTAGATATTAATATCAAAACAGATACATTGATTACAATTAAACAATTTAGAGAGAGGAGAGAGAGAGAGAGAGACAGACAGACAGAGACAGAGACATATAGTATTTCTTCAGAATGCATCATTGCCAAGCAACCCAAGCAACTACCAAAAAAGATATTATTATATCCAAACACTTACAAAATCCTTTCTGTTTTTATCAAACAATACTATGATTCGAAAAGAAAAAAAATTAATAGCAAACCAAAGTAAAAGAGATTTTTTTGTGATTAGTTCTAGGATAATGGAATAAGCATTCATGTGTTTTTTCATCCAGTCCCCGTGTGTATGCATTTTTGTAAAATAATGTTGTCATCTGTTCCCACCGGCACACAATGGCCTACTCTTCAATAAAGCCCAACGGGTTTTAGTGCAACATTCACATTTCAATCCAGAGCTTCAGTCAACAGCTGTTTACAATTCAACCCCTGTAAGCGTCCCCCCAGAGAGAGAGAGAGAGAGAGAGAGAGAGAGAGAGAGAGAGAGTAGAGAGAGAAAAGAGAGAGAGAGAGAGAGGGGAGAGAGAGTGAGAGAGAGAGAGAGACAGACAGACAGACAGACAGAGGAGAGAGAGAGAGAGAGAGAGAGAGAGAGAGAGAGAGAGAGAGAGAGAGAGAGAGAGAGAGAGAGAGATGAGAGAGAGAGAGATGAAGAGAGAGGGAGAGAGAGAGGAGAGAAGAAAGCCGCTCGAACTCGAACTCGAACTCGAGCTCGAACTCGCATATTTTAATGAGGGTAAATGGATAAGCCAGAGGCTTCTTTACACCAGGCCCTCATGGGGAAAAATTGAAAACAAGCATGAGTACATCAATTGATTAATATAAATTCAAATAGCAATGAAATGAATCACTCAAACTCCCATTCAATCATTGAAAAATCAAGAAATCGAAAAATCAAATGAATAAACAAGACCAATTAAACAAGAAAAAAAACTCTCCTTCCCAACACCCCCTCCCCTAAACAAACAAAAAAGGTAAAGTAAAGGTAAAGGTGTCCCATAACCTATGTGGTCGTTGGGGAGCGAGGCGTCAGAGACCTCACCTCTCTAGGGCCAGCATATTGAGGGCGGCGCCCATCTCCTCTCCCTCGCTGCTTTACCTTCCCTGACCCTAAAGAGGGCAGGTACCCATTTACAGCTGGGTGAACTGGGGGACTGTATTGAAGCCAAGGCGCGCAAACGGTCACCCATCCAACTGGTAACAAACAACACCCCCCAAAAGTTTCCCGGCTAAATACACCCGGGCGCTCTCTCCTCTCCTCAAACTCTCCTCTCTCTCTCTCATCATCTCTCTCGTCATCTCATCCTCCTCTCTCTCCTCTCTCTCTCTCACACACACACATTTCACACACAACTTACGCACGCTTGACACTCACACCACGCACACACACCACAGAGAGAAGAGAGAAGAAGAAGAGAGAGAGAGATGAGAAGAGAGAGAGAGGAGAATGGCAATGACAATGACAATGACAAATTCTTTTATTTCGGGGAGCGAGAGAGTGAGAGACAGAGAAAGAGACAGAGACAAACGGACAGACAGACTACATACATAATGCCTATGAGGGGAGGTTACTGTATTGGATATTTCGGTTATATACCCTGAAGGCAATCCTGGCCAACACTAGCAAAAACAAAAAAAAAAGAAGGGTAATTTCCTCCCTTTAATTGTTAATTTGCCAAAGCCACAATATACAAGAAAGTCGTTTTTTTCTTTCTTTTTCTACATTTCTTTCTTCCTTTCTTTCTTTGTTTCTTTTCTTTTCTTTTCTTTTTTTTTCTTTCCTTTCTTTCTTTATTTCTGTCCTTTTCCGTTCTATCTTTACTTCTTTCTTTCTTTCTTATTCTTTGTAGCTTTCCTTCTTTCTTTCTTTCTTTTTCTTTCTTTCTTTTTTCTTTCTAGCTTTCCTTCTTTATATTTATTATTTAATTTCCTTCCTTTCTTTTTTCTTTTTTCTTTTCTTTTCTTTCTTTTTTCTTTCTTTCTTTTTCCTTTTCTGTTCTTTACTTTCCCTCTTTTTTTCTCATCTTTTCTTTTTTCTTTCTTTCTATATTCTTTCCTTTACTATTCTTTTCTTTCTTTCTTTTTTCTTCTAGCTTTCCTTCTTTCTTTCTTTCTTTTTCTTTTTCTTGTCTTTCTTCTTTTTCTTTCTCTTTCTTTCTTCTTTCTTTCTTTCTTTAGCTTAGCTTTCCTTCTTTTCTTTCTTTCTTTCTTTCTTTTCTTTCTAGCTTTCTTTCTTTCTTTCCTTCCTTATTTATTTCCTTCCTTTCTTTTTCTTTCTTTCTTTCTTTCCTTTTCTGTTCTTTCTTTCTTCTTTCTTTCTTTTCTTTTCTTTCCTTCATTTCTTTCTTTCTTTTTCTTCCTTCTTTCTTTCTTTCTTTTTTCTCTTTCTTTCTTTATTTCTTTCTTCCTTTTCTTTCTTTCTTTATTTCTTTCTTTCATTCCTTCCTTCCTTTCTTTCGTTATTTAATCCCTTTCTTTTCTTTCTTTTTTTTCCCCCTTCTTTTTTCTTTTTTTCTTCCTCCTTTCTTTGTTTCTTTTCTTTCTTCCTCCCTTCCTTCTTTCTTCCTTTCCTTCTTTTTTTTTTTACCTTCTTTCTTTCTTCTTTTTTCTTCTCATTCTTTTTTTCCTTCTTTTTTCTTCTTCCCTTTCTTCTTTCTTTTCTTTCTGTTTGTTTTTTCTTATTCAAAACATTATTTATTCAACATACTAACATCACAAACAAACAACAATACAAAAACGTCAGACTGCAGTTATTCATTTCATAGCAAAGTTAACAATGTTACTTATGCAGACAACATGACTTTTACATTCAACACACACACACACACACAAAACACACACACACACACAACACACACACACACACAACACACACACACACACACACACACACACACACACAGAGTCATATTTTCACACATACAACTACAACTACAGGAATAAAAGTGAAAAAGAAAAGAAACAGCATACAGCTTTTTTCTTTTTTTTTCTTTCTTTCTTTTTCTTTCTTTCTTTTCTTTCTTTCTTTCTTTCTATGTTTCCTTTCTTTCTTGCTCTCTTTCTTTTTTGCTTCTGTTTCCGTCTTTCTCTCTTTCTGTCTTTCTTTCTTTTTTCTCTCTCTTCTTTCTTTTTTCCTCTCTCTTTCTTTCTTTCTTCCTTCCTTTCATTCTGTATCTGTCATTCTCTTCCTTTCTTTCTTTCTTTCTTTCTTTTCTCTCATTCTTTCTTTCTTTCCTTTCTTTCTTACCTTCTTTCTTTCCTTCCTTCTTTCTTTCTTTCCTTTCTTTCTTTCCTTCATTCTTTCTTTCTTTCTTTTCTTTCTTTCCTTCTTCTCTCTTTCTTTCTTTCTTCCTTCCTTTCTTTCTGTCTTCCTTCCTGCCTTCCTTTCTATTCTTTCTGTTTTGTTTCCCTCCCTTACCAGCAGAGGGACTTTATGGAATAATAACAGTATCAAAATGAATTTCATACTGTAAAAACAACAACAAAAACAACAATAACCAAACCCGTAAGGTCTATGGTGGACATCCATGAATGTTTAGATTGTTCACTTTTGAAGTCTGCTGAACAACAAAAGCAATGCCATTGCATGTTGCCACTTTTTCTCAATAAGAACTGAACCTTAGAAAAGAGAGTTTAATGTTGTCATTATGGAGTGCTATGTATAATCAAGAGACGGGGATAGCTCAGTGGTCAGAGCACTCGCTTTTCCCCAGCCAAGGTTAAGCAGCATCGAGCGTGGTTACCACTTGGATGGGTGACCGTTTACGCGCCTTGGCTTCAGTACAGTTCCCCCAGTTCACCTAGCTGTAAATGGGTACCTGCCTCTTTAGGGTCAGGGAAGGTAAAGCAGCGAGGGAGAGGAGATGGGCGCCGCCCTCAATATGCTGGCCCCTAGAGAAGTTGAGGTCTCTGACGCCTTGCTCCCCTACGAACTTATAGGTTATGGGACACTTTTGCCTTTTTCTTTTGTGTATGTTCACAGTGCTTGTGAAAAGGTCAAGGTCTACACAATGAAAACATTCTCTCTGTCTGGCTGTCTGGCTGGCTGTCTGGCTGTCTGGCTGTCTGGCTGTCTCTCTCTCTCTCTCTCACCTCTCTCTCTCTCTCACTCTCTCTCTCTGTGCATCTCTCTCTATGTGTGGTGTCTCTCTGTCTCTCTCTCTCTGTCTCTCTGTCTCTACGTCTCTCTCTCTCTCAAATCCTCTCTCTCTCTTCACTCTCTCTCTCTCTCTATCCCTCTCTCTCTCTCTCTCTTCTACTCATCTCTCTCTCTCTCTCTCTCTGTGTCCGCTGCTCTTGATGTTTGTATTTTGTATGCTGGTGTGTTGATATTGTTAGGAATAACTGTGTTATTAACTGTGGTGTCCCAGTTGTGCTTTGAGCTGTGTTTTGCTCTACAACCTTCAGCTAAGATGTGTTTGAATTGTTAGTCTAAACAGCACTTTATTTGTCATGATTTTGGGACATGCATTTTCAGGAGTACAGTTTGTGGTTAATGCCAAGGTTTATAATTATGGCAAGGTCTTATTAAGATTAAAAAGGTAAAGGTGTCCCATAACCTATGTGGTCTTAGGGGAGCGAGGCATCAGAGACCTCACTTCTCCAGGGGCCAGCATATTGAGGGCGGCGCCCATCTCCTCTCCCTTGCTGTTTTACATTCCCTGACCCTAAAGAGGGCAGGTACCCATTTACAGCTGGGTGAACTGGGGGAACTGTACTAAAGCCAAGGCGCGCAAACGGTCACCCATCCAAGTGGTAGCCACGCTCGATGCTGCTTAACTTGGCTGGGGGAAAGCGAGTGCTCTGACCACTGAGCTGTCCCGTCCCCTTTTGAAAGGTTAGGGAAATTATTTTTCTTTTTTTTCCTTCCCTTTGAATAGTATTGTGGCCAAAGGCCAAAGTACAATAAATCATTACAGAGTTCAGAGCTCTGTCTCCCCCCTCTCTGTCTCTGTCTCTCTCTGTCTCTGTCTCTGCCTCTCTATGTCTCTGTGTGTGTCTCTCTCTGTATCTCTCTGTCCCTCGCTCTCTCCGTCTCTCTCTGTCTCTCTGTCTCTGTCTCTCTGTCTCTCCCTCTCTGTCTCTCTCTCTGTCTCTTTCTGTCTCTCTCTCTGTGTCTCTCTATCTCCCCCTCTCTCTCTATCTCTCCCTCTCTCTCTCTATCTCTCTGTCTCTCTCGGTCCCTTTCTGTCTCTCAGTCTCTCTCTCAGTCCTCTAACTCATCTGTGCCTGTCTGTCAGTACTCTCTCTCTCATCTCTCCACTCATCTCTCTCTCTCCACATCTTTCTCTCTGCCTTTCACTGAACACACGTCATGTGTCAACTTATTTCCCTCTGTGTTGATTTCCCTGTTAGAAATCAAGGGAGGGAATTGGTTGAAACTAAGAAGGAGGTAGGAGGAAGGGAGAGATGGGAGGAAGGGGGGTGACAGTGAGGAGGAGGAGGAGGGAGCAATGAATTTAATTGGAAACTGAGCAGACTCAGGTCAGGAAAGCCCATCCAGCCCACAAATCCATAGTCAATCTTCCATCTATTACACATTGGGGGTGGAAGTAGACAGAGAGAGAGTGAGTTTAGAGAAGAGAGAGTAGAGAGAGAGAGAGGAGCGAGAGAGAGAAGAGATGACAGGCAGACAGATAGACAGACAGAGACACAGACGATAGAACAGACAGAGACAGACAATCAATTCAATCAATCACATTCTTTTATTTTGAAGAAATGAATAAGCACTTTGTACTTATTTTTTGTTACAGAGAGAGGGAGAGACAGAGAGACACAAGAGAGACAGAGACACAGAGAGAGGCAAAGATAGAAACATAGATATAGACAGACAGTGTTTATTCTACAAATTGATATATTTCTTTGTGTTGTTTTCCTTTTTTCTTACATTAGCAAAGATTGCAGTTGATGAAAATGTTTTTGTGTTGTTTACATTTTGCAGCTCAGCAGCCGATTAATGTTCATGTTCATACGTTATTGTTTTATTTGCAGACACCATAAGCTACAAGCTTGTTGTTGCTATGATTCCAAAATGCTGTTTGTTTTCAATGCTTATACTCATTTCTGAATAAAAGCTATTTAAACCATACACATACAGACAGACAGGCAGAGAGACAGACAGAAACATGAAGACAAAGACAGGTTAACACAGAGAGGTTTTTTTTTAACTTTTAAAAATTTCATTCTTTTACATCGAGGATAATGGAAAAGCATTTAGGAGAGAGAGAGAGACAAGCAGACAGACAACAGATTTACAAAGAGAGAGAGAGAGAGAGAGAGAGAGAGAGAGAGAGAGAGAGAGAGAGAGAGAGAGACGAGCAGACAGACGAGCAGACAGACAGACAGACAGACAGATTTACAAAGACAGAGAGAGAGAGAGACAATCAGAAACACAAACCCACGGACACACACACACACACGAACGGACAAGTTAAATGGAAGGGAGATAAATCTTTGGGACTCTCCAGTCATGTCCCCTGAAGCCAGGGGGTCGAAAATGAGGAAATGAGAATTTCCTCCCTTTGATTGTTGTCTTCCTGCATTCACCAATCCTATTGCAAGAGCAATATTTCACATTTCTGCGTGTTTTTTATTGTTGTTGGTTTTTTATAGGTGATAATAATTAAAAATCAAATACGTTTGACGATTATTCTGCCTCGTTTGTTGGCATTTTAACAAAAATCCTATTCAAAACCAATCATACATACATACCTATTCAAAGACGATCACACACACACACACACACACACCACATATATATATATCAAGCTAAAAGCTTATAATGTGTCTGTTGATTTTGGGCTTGGGTAGGGTGTTTCATTTCATGTTTTCTCTGAAGTCGGAATATGGCTACCTATATGGCGAGGTACTTTTTAAAAAAGCCAAACACACAAACTTCTCATTCAGTTGTGTGCAGTTTCAAATCTCACAGTGATTCCCAGGTGGGATGAGTCAGTGAGTCAGAGTGTGGCATGTTCTGGGTGACCCCCAGAGTGTTAAGCTGGGGAACGCACAACAACAACAATAACATTTCATGTTTACCAGTTCGTAGTCTTTCGTCGTGTGAGTTGCTTTATTTTTCTTCTTTTATTTTGTTCTTTTTTTTTTTTACGTGGGTGTTTTGTGGGGATTTTTTTTGCTGCTGGTATTTTTTGTGTTTTGTTTTTGTGGTTTTGTTTTTTTGTTTTTGTCTGTCATTGTTTTTTGTTGTTTTGTTTTTCTTCAGTTTCTTTGTTTCGGTTTTTCCAGCTGTTTCCTTATTCTTTTTCTTTCTTTGCATTTAAGTTTGGGGGTGTTGTTGGGTTTTTTGTGGGGTTTTTTGGTGTGGTTTTTTTGGTCTGTCTGTTAAACGTTTTTTTTTCTTTGTTTCTTTTTTTCTTAGAGATGTTTTTCTTCTCTTTGGGGAGGGAGTGTGGTGTCTTTGAAGGATTTTTTTCTTTCTTTCTTTCTGCTGTTTTTCGTTCTGTTGTGTTTTTTTAATTTGTTTTCTTTTTGTGTCTGTTTTTTTAAACGATTTTTTTTCTCTTCTTCTTTTTTTCTACTTCATTTCTTGTCTTTTTTAAAAAATTTCTGCGTCCTTGTCTTTCTTTCTTAATCAACTGTCCGTCGGTTTTTATTCTGTTTCTGTTTTCTTCCTCCTTCTTCTTCTCTGTTTTTTGGTGTTTTTTTCATCTGCTCATTGTCTTTGCTCTTTTTTTCAATGAAGGAAAAAAAAAAGCACAGAAAAGTTGAAGACGTTATTACTTCCTTTGCCTTCTTATTGTTTCTCTTTCTCTCTCTTTCTTCTTTTTCTTTCTTTCTTTCTCTTTTTGTTGGTTTGGGGGTTGGGTGTTTTTTTTATTTGGGTTTTTATGTGGGGGTTTTTAAACTGACTACTACGTTGATGTGCTCTTTTTTATATTTTGTACTGCGTGATTCGTTTTCTTTTAAAATCTCTGAGTGTTTTTTTTTTATATTGTTTTAGTGTTTTTTAGAATTGATAATGTTTTTTTGATTTAGAGATGGATATGAACAATCAAATTATATATATAGATATATATATAGATATAGATATAAATATATATATATATATATATATCCAAAAACAAAACCCCATGGCTGCTCCTTATTCCTTTCCCTCAATAATATTTTGTTCATTCAGTCAGCCATTCAGTCAGTCAGCCATTCAGTCAGTCAACCATTCAGTCAGTCAGTCAGCCATTCAGTCAGTCAGTCAACCATTCAGTCAGTCAACCATTCAGTCAGTCAGTCAACCATTCAGTCAGTCAACCATTCAGTCAGTCAGCCATTCAGTCAGTCAGTCAACCATTCAGTCAGTCAACCATTCAGTCAGTCAACCATTCAGTCAGTCAGTCAACCATTCAGTCAGTCAACCATTCAGTCAGTCAGCCATTCAGTCAGTCAGTCAACCATTCAGTCAGTCAGCCATTCAGCCATTCAGTCAGTCAACCATTCAGTCAGTCAACCATTCAGTCAGTCAACCATTCAGCCATTCAGTCAGTCAACCATTCAGTCAGTCAGTCAGTCAACCATTCAGTCAGTCAACCATTCAGTCAGTCAACCATTCAGTCAGTCAACCATTCAGTCAGTCAGTCAGTCAACCATTCAGTCAGTCAACCATTCAGTCAATCAACCATTCAGTCAGTCAGTCAGTCAGCCATTCAGTCAGTCAGCCATTCAGCCATTCAGTCAGTCAACCATTCAGTCAATCAACCATTCAGTCAGTCAGTCAGTCAGTCAGCCATTCAGTCAGTCAACCATTCAGTCAATCAACCATTCAGTCAGTCAGTCAGTCAGCCATTCAGTCAGTCAACCATTCAGTCAGTCAACCATTCAGTCAGTCAACCATTCAGTCAGTCAGCCATTCAGTCAGTCAACCATTCAGTCAGTCAACCATTCAGTCAATCAACCATTCAGTCAGTCAGTCAGCCACTCAGTCAGCCATTCAGTCAGTTAGTCAGTCAGTCAGTCAAGTCGTTTTCTTACTGTTGTTCTTGATATTTGAGGAAAGTTGCATGTGTGTAAATGATTTGAGTGCAAGCCCTTCGATTTGTTTGCTTTACAAGATTCAGCGCTATATAAATACCATACATTATTATTATTATTATCATCATCATCATCATCATCATCATCATCATCATCATCATTATTATTATTATTGTTATTATTATTATATTGTTGGTGGTGGTGGTTGTGGTATCATTATTATTATTATTATTATTATTATTATTATTAATTATTATTATGGTTGTTTTTTGTTGTTGGTGGTGGTGGTGGTGGGTGGTGTGGTGTGTGTGGTGGCGGCAGCGGCGGCGGCGGCGGCGGCGGCGTGGTGGTGGTGGTGGGTGGTGGTGGTGGTGTAGTAGTAGTATAGTAGTAGTAGTTAGTAGTAGTAGTAGTAGTATTAGTAGTAGTAGTAGTAGTAGTAGTAGTAGTAGAACTTCTGACTCAGAAAATCTCCCTCCTCACTCTTCTTGACCTACCTGCACTCTATCCTTCTCTCCCGTCTCCAAAAATCGTTTGGTATCAAAGGTGCAGCCCTTACCTGGTTTAGTTCATACCTCACTGACCGATTCCACACAGTCACAGTAAACAAGATGCAATCAATTCCTGCCAAACTGAAATGTGGAGTCCCACAGGGATCAGTTCTGGGCCCTGTTCTGTTTACTCGCTACACTGTTTCACTCTCATAAATAATAAACGGTCACCAGATCAACCATCATTTCTACGCTGATGACTCTTAGATGCAAAGCAGTGACACTCCTGAAAATCTGCCTTCTCTCTCGACAAATATGTCACTCTGCCTTCAAGATATTCAAAACTGGATGATACAAAACAAGTTACAGCTAGATGAAGATAAACTGAAGCCATGATTGTAGGGACCAAACACAAACTCTCTTCCATCACAACAGATTCAATAGAATTTGGCAGTACGTCAGTTATGCTATCCACTGGAGTCAAATATCTAGGTGTTGTTATCGACAATACACCCTCTATGCAAAAGTTCATCACCCAGACCTGTCAGTCATGCTACTATCAATTACAGCGTATAAGTACAATTGGAAAGTACTCGTCCACTGATGCAACATCCAAACTTATTACGTCTCTCATTCTTTCATGTCTGGACTATTGTAATTCTCTTTTGGCTGGTCTGCCAGCATCATCTATCCACTCCCTTCAACGCATACAAAACTCTGCAGCTCTACTAGTCCTCAAAAAGAAAAAAATCTGAGCATATTACTCCTTGCCTGCAATATCTCCACTAGTTGCCTGTGCCACAGAGAGTAAAGTACAAGATCAGTACCCTCTGTTACAAATGTCTCCACAACACAGCACCCTCCTACCTCTGTGAATGTCTTCACCTGTACACTCCTTTTCGTTCCCTCCGCTCTGCTGCAGATACCTTGTGCTTACGAATACCTAGATTCAACCAGTCCACTGTTGCCCGTCGCACTTTCTGTATTTCTGGTCCATCAATCTGGAATGACCTCCCTCTCTCCCTTCGTGAAAAGCCTACTTACGACAGTTTTAAATCCAGCTTCAAAACATACCTATTTCAAACCTAAGTTTTTTCCCTCCTGTTTCATCTCATATCTGTCCCTGCCTTTAACAGCCAAAATTCCATCACCCTGCTGAAATGTATAACCTGTGTGTGTGTGTGTGTGTGTGTGTGTGTGTGTGTGTGTGTGTGTGTGTGTGTGTGTGTGTGTGTGTGTGTGTGTGTAATTTGAATTTGTTAAAATATTGTTGATCACTGTTGGTTGCATGTGTAGGAGCGGATTGAATGCAAGCGCTCTGATTTGTATTTTCAAGATATAGCGCTATATAAACTCCATTTAGTAGTAGTAGTAGCAGCAGCAGCAGCAGCAGCAGCAGTAGTAGTAGTAGTAGTAGAAGTAGTAGTAGTAGTAGTAGTAGTAGCAGCAGCAGCAGCAGCAGCAGTAGTAAGAGGAGGAGGAGCAGCAGCAGCAGCAGTAGCAGCAGCAGCAGTAGTAGTAGTAGTAGTAGTAGTAGTAGTAGTAGTAGTAGCAGTAGTTGTTGTTGTTATTGTTGTTGTTTAATATCCACTGTTCGAGCTCCGAGGTTCACCAATGGTGAAAGATCTATATGCCACTGACAACCCCCACCCCACCCTACCTCCATCCCCGACACACACACACACACACCATTTAGGTAGCCGTATCCGATTTCGGGGATGAAAACTGTGTTCCAAATCTTTCTTTCTTATTTCCAAGCACCAGCTAAGCAGGAGATGAATTCTAGATTTGAAAAGCACTATGCAAGGATTGGTTGGGAACAATCTCTCAAAGTTTGGAGACAGAATAGGTAAAAGGTAAAGGTAAAGGAGTCCCATAACCTATAAGGTCGTAGTGGAGCGAGGCGTCAGAGACCTCACTTCTCCAGGCGCCAGTATATTGAGGGCGGCGCCCATCTCCTCTCCCTCGCTGCTTTACCTTCCCTGACCCTAAAGAGGGTAGGTACCCATTTACAGCTGGGTGAACTGGGGGAACTGTACTGAAGCCAAGGCGCGCAAACGGTCACCCATCCAAGTGGTAACCACGCTCGACGCTGCTTAACTTGGCTGGGGGAAAGCGAGTGCTCCGACCACTGAGCTATCCCGTCCCCGTTCTGGAGTCAGAATAGCATTATCATAAAGCCTTGTTTGAAAACATGAACTTAACCCCGTGGATGGGTGCGAGGGGGGGGGGGGGGAGGAGAGGGGAAGGGGGGTTGTTGTCAGTATAAACAACATCCCCCCCACCTTCTGGAAACTCTGTGCTAGGAATTCTGGGAGGTCGTTCGTGCA
>CM054168.1:28736232-28746232 GCA_028751875.1 Rapana venosa | reverse complement strand
TCATTATTTTCTAAGACTGACCCATCGTATACTACTTTTAAGTTGTCAGTATACTTTCTTTTCAATACTGTGATTTGGATATCTGCACCATGAATTTTGGGTTTCGTTCTTATTTTTCATTAGTACAACAATCTATATCAAAATAAAGCTTTATTTATTTCCCACGAAGGGCAATGGCAAAGCTCTTTCCCTGCATTTCTAATTCAAATGATTACTCCTTGTCCACTTTTGAAAAAGGGTCTGATACATAAGTAACCATAGAGCTTAAACACGAAATAGTACTAGCCCTTTTAGGATAATTGATTTTAGCTTCGACTGTTATTTCACTAAAACAAAAGTTTTTCATTAGTTGTGGCTGCGTTAAAAACATATATTTGGCACATGAAAGTTGTCGGTATTCGGCTAGGGGAGTTCCCCAATTTCGGTAATAAGTGTTTCCTATGGTGGAGGTGTGGAATGGATACACCAAGAAGTGCAAGTTTATATATGCTATACAGTCCTACCCTTTGGAGTGTTTTTCAGTAAATTAATTGAGCACAAAAAAGACTTCCTTTTCTTGTCCATACAAACAGCTTGGACCGTATAAGTACGTTAGCTAAGCATTTCAAGAGTTAACTATATCTTGTCCCCAAGACTGTCTGGTAACCATTTTAAGAAAATGAATTACATTTTCTAGCTTTTGTTAAAAAATGTATCCAATATGAGCAATCCAAGTCAATTTTTGATGTAAGTAATATGCCTAAAAAATTTGACAGTATTTGTGTACTGAATTAGCTCCCCTCCAATCTTAAAAACTGCGGTAGTGTATCTGGATCACTGCCATTTTTAAAAATGCATAATGTCGTTTTTTCTGGTTGAAAATTCAAAACCATTTTCAAAAATATATTTTTATTATAAATACCACCTCTTTTTTGATAGATTTTTCTGTTTCTGGTATAATGAATCATCCTCTTTGTTTGTAACTGCGCTTCATAGTGACATTCACCACAATCCATAAATTCATCACAGCATATTGTAAGCTACTAGGATGATATTTTTAGACAATTTATGTGGTAATCGTATAAACAGTATAATTAAACAGAAAAAGGGGCTAAACAGAACCCTGTGGTAAACCCCTATGGATTTGAGAACCTAGAAGTGGTGAATATGTATTCCCTACTCTCACTTGTATAACTTCCTGTTACAAAAAAACGCTTTTGATATACATAATACACATCATGCCCAGATAATCATAGTCCTTCAATTTATAATGCAGAATTTAGCATGCCAGACGTTATCGTAGGCTTTTCTGACAGTCAAAAAATGTTTGCAAGTAAGTTTTTTTTCTTCTTGCAACTGTATCGGTTTGAGTTTGACCCGACTTGTGTTGTTAGTTTAACTAAATTATCAATTGCAGTTCTGCTTTTTGAAAGCTGCTTGATTGAAAGGAACTACCCTTTATTTTTCAGACAATAATACACAATACCGTCTAGATGGATTCGGCTCCAATAGCTTAACCTGTTTAGAAGTCACGCTATGGGTCTGTATCTAGGTTTTGTCCCAGTTTTTGGCTTTCCTTGGGTTATGAGTGGGAACAATGATAGGACTTGCTTCCAGTTGACTGGCATAACACTTCAGTCCAACCACTTAGAAAAGGTTAACGTAAAAGAAAAATGAATTTTCTCTGGTAAATTGTTTAAGGCATATCATTGGATTGGCATCTAATCTAAAACAGAAGTTTTCTTATTAGGAAGAGAATGTAATACATCTTTTACTTCATTGGATGTTATTGGGGCATTGATGTAAGACACGGTTTTATTTTATAAAGTTGGGTTCTTCCAATCTTTTTTTGTTCTCTTTCTTCAGATTGTCTGTATGTACCTTACCTGCTTTTAAGTGAGAACCTCAATACCATGGATTCTTGAGAAAATATACTGCAACAAGCCTCAGCCTTTCTGCATTGGATGGGAAATTCGTTGTTTTTTTAGCTTAATCGGACCAGTTGGGAAAAGCACACCTTTTCTCATTTCCATAAATTCTTTCCACACTATTTAGATCTGAGAACAAGAAAAAAAAAAACTTGATATGTTCACTTGGTAACCAAAATAACGACCAATATTGTTCGTTTTGCCTCGATGCTCTGACCATCAGTTGCTATTAGCGAATAAATTATTTTGTCCCTGTGTCTTGTGTTTCATGGTTTTCTGATGTCATTGTTTTTTTTACATGACAATTTTAAATCATTAAATGCTTGTTGGTCACTGCATCTTCCGCAAGCAGGTGGCCACCAAACATTCCTTGAACACTTTTTTGGATTTATCAAGTGATATTAAATGATGGAATTGGAATAGGTGCGCAGGCTTAGAATAAAATAAATGCAATTTGTAAAAGTGAATATAATTGGTCAATAATTACCAAGAATCTAAGCGAAGTTGTTTGGTATTGTATGCAGCAAGGGATAATCTTTTAAAACTTCTCCCCAATCGGAGACCGCTCTTTATATTTAAATTTGGATATGGTCTTTTTTCAGTGATCACTAGAGGATTGGCATTTCCATTAATGTTATTACACATAGGTATGGATCACTTCTCAATGTATCTTCACTTGTTACCACGTTACATTCTGAGCAAGAGCAAGAGAATAATCAAATAGACAAATCAATGCTGATGCTTCTGTGATACAAATGTCAGGTATACTCGTGATACTACCATATCATTTAGTAGGCAAGGCAAGAGTCTAATTATGTTTTCTAAAAAACGATTGCAGAAAAATGGATATCTTCCTTTAACCCAAAAGAGAAGGCGCGTGGGCATAAAATCTCCTCCTACCAGCCACTTCTGATTATCTTGAAGTTGAATGCAGCCACTCTGTATTAGAATCATTAGCCCCTTCGTAAATAATAAACCCGATACGATATTCATGACTAAATCCATTTTGTAAACTTAACACTGGCAGCACATGAATTGAAAATCTGAATGTTATTACATTGGTGAACAACATACATTATAATCTTACTCCTCTTGTATATATCTTGCTGTGTTGAATTTTATCAACAGCATCTACATTTTCATGTACAGTGGATAACAGTAACCCTGAAGTTTAGGTAGTTTACATTTCTTTACTTCAGGGGACTGTAACATAAGAACTTGATTACCTGTTATTTGAAAGATGTTGAATTAAATATGGCAGATTAGTGGAAATTGATCTAGCATTCCAACTGCCATGATCTAACATTTGGTGAATTTTTTTCAGAGGCATTATACAGTTTTAAAAAAATAATTAAACAAAAATGCTATTTGCAACCATAGATAGAGTAACAATATGAATAGCCTGGCATTGAATTAAAAAGAGTGCAAGTAAACCACTAATACAAGGAAACTATTTCAATTAAATCACAACACAAAGATGAGAACAATAAATAAAAATAAATAAATAACTAAAACAGAGCAACAAAACATTCAAATCGGTTGAAACAAGCCTGCTGTGAGCGGAGATTACAAACAGGTGTCTGTTATTCTGTACTGCAGCTGGTGCAAAGCATTGACATACAAAATGTCACCATTTTATACCAAGTGAAGTTCAAACATACTCGGACATTATTCTGTCTGCCGGGTATGTTGCCTCCCTCCTGGGGCTGTCCTGCTGGAATGAGGTACTGTCCCAGCTGTTGCTGCTGTTGCTGCTGTGGCTGGCTGTAGCTGGCTGTTGCTGCTGTAGCCTGGCCTGTTGCTGGCAGTAGGCGCTGTAGGATGGCTTGTTGCTGCTGTAGGCGGGGCTCTGTTGCTGGCTGTAAGGCTGGCTGATGCTGCAGTAGGCTGTCTGTTGCTGGCTGTAGGCTGGCGTAGGAGCTGGCTGTTGCTCGGCGGTTCTTCAAAAAGGCGTAGAAGTGTGGCTGGTAACTGGTTCATGCGTGAATACCTAGTTCTGGGTTTCCTCTTCGGTGTTTCCCAAAACACGGCATGAACGTGCCTGCCAAATGTTTCTTGCCAGAATACTTGAACCATGAACGTTAGGATGAAATGAATCTTTATATATAATGAGTTGAGTGTACCTATTTTCTCGTGTGAGACAAAAAGACACATTGCTTTGGCTTATAATTGTGATACATGTCCCATTGCATTGAAAAAGTTCTCTTTCATCTGAAGGCTAGGGATTTTTTCACAGGGGCACACTTTGCTTATCACAACTCCGTACCGGGAAAAGTAGTCCAAAATACTTGTTTTAACATTTTAACCAGGTGTTTGCTAGCTTCTTGGGGATTCTGACTTCTTTTTTTCAGAATCCATTTACCCCACAATGGAAACGACTACTGCATAGGGGTTTATTAACATATAGCATGGCACCGTACTCATAATCAGAGAATGTCTCTGATTTGATATGAAAAAAAATTTTCCTTGTTCTCCAACTCTGACCCCATAAGACTGACCTAGATGTTTGCCATTAACCCCCGTTTAGGAACCGAATCTTGCAGAAGGAGATCAGAGGGAAGAGCAGTAATGTTCCTTCTGTACGTACATGGTTTGACGTCCGATGTATTTCGCGTCAGAGTCTGGCGCCCTGTCCGGTCAGGTTCTTCTTTTTTATGGCCTAGTATTATTTGTTGGGAACAACACTGACTAGGCTTTTGGGGATACAGGCAGCTGAGGTTTGGTTAGGCCTAGGTAGGAGTAGGCAACCACCGTTGCTGTTAAGGGCTTCTGCTAGGAGGCATGCGAGTGATGGGGAGGCAGTAGAACGGGTTTCTGCCTGGGTTCCTTTCGGGCCCCTGCCAGAGTCTTCCCGTGGTGGAGCCCTAGTCCCTCTCCTTGTCTGTTGATGGCCCTTTGCGGCTAGAAGTTGCGGGCGTCTGGGTGGCAACGGTCTTTTTTCCAGACTGGTTATTTTTTTTTCAAACCAGCTGCAGAATGGTACTTTGTAATTTTTCTGCAATTGCCAGAGGTGTTCTTTTCACACAGCCAGAATGACTGTTGTCGTTGCCCACTGGTAACTGTTTGAGACGTAGAATTATATTCCAGATCCAGATCAAATCTCGACAGACTCTGACTTTTTTGTCGAAATTTGTCCTTGGGGGGATGCTTTATTCGCTGCCGTCATTCTCCGTTATTTTTGTTTTGCTTGTCGTCCACGTTTTGTCAGATAGCATGATGTAGAATCTAGTCACGCCTTGTTTTTTTGTCATTTAGTAAGTATTTGCATTTGCACCACGCTGGTTTTTAGGCGCTGCTTGTTTTTCGCCATGTTGATGACGTCCACCACCACCCCCTCCTTGTGTGTGTGTTGTTTGCTGCCTATGTGTGTGTCCTTGCGTGTGGGGTGTGTGGTGTGCCCTTATAATGCGTGCGTTTAAATTTATGTGACGTGTGCCTTATGTGTGTCTGCTATGTGTTGTGCTTAAATGGTGTGTGTAGTGTGTGGTGTGCGTGCGTGCCGGGTGGCGTGCGGTGGTGTGTTGGTAGAAGTTGTATGCGTATCTGTAAGTGTGTATTTGTAGGGGGAGGGATTAGGTACTTAAAAAAATACCCAAAACAAAAACACAACAACAACAATTTCTAGAGATAGACATTCACGCAACATCTTCAACACTGAATGTTTACTAAACTTTCTCTTTACAGAACTCTAAAGAACAGAATAAAACTCTCTTCTCTTCTCTCTCTCTTTGCAACTTCCTCTCTCTCCCCCTCTCTCTCTCTCTCTCCTCCTCTCTCCTCTCTCTCCTCCTCCTTTCTCCCCTCTCCTCCTCCTCTCTCTCCCCCTCTCTCCTCTTCTCTACTCTCTCTCTCTCTCCTTTTTTTTGTCAATTTCTCTCTCTTCTCCTCTTCTCCCCTCTTCTCTCAATTCACTCTCTTTTCTTCTTTGTCAATTTCTCTCCTCTTGCTCTCTCTCTCTCTCTCTCTCTCCTCTCTCTCTCCTCTTCTCTCTCTCTCCTTGCATCTCCTCTCTCTCTCTGTCAATTTTCCTCTTTTTTGTCTTTCTCTCTCTCTCTCTCTCCTCTCTCTCTTCTCTCTCGCTCTCTCTTCTCCCCTCTCTCTCTCTCTTCAATTCTCTCCCCCTCTCTTTGTCAATTTTGTCTTCTCTCTCTCTCTCTCCCCGCTCTCTCTCTCTCTCTCTCTCTTTGTCAATTTCCTCTTCTCCTCTCCTCTCTCTCTCTCTCTTTCCTCTTTCTCAATTCTCTCTCTCTCTCTCTTTTTCATTCTCTCTCTCTCTTTGTCATTTCTCTCTCTCTATCTCTCTCTTTTCTCTTTGTCAATTTTCTCTCTCTCTCTCTCTCTCTCTCTCGCTCTCTCCTCTCTCTCTTCTTCCTTTGTCAACTTTTCTCTCTCTCTCTCTCCTCTCTCTTCATTTGTCTCTCCTCTCCCCCTCTCTCCTCTCTCTCTTTGTCAATTTCTCCCCCTCTCTCTCTCTTCTGTCAATTCTCATCTCGCTTTTTTGTCAATTTCTCTCCTTCTCGTCCTCTGTTTTCAATTTCTCCTCTCTCTCCCCCTCTCTTTCTTTGTCAATTTCTCCTATCCTTCATCGTCCCTCCTCTCTCTCTCTTTTAATTCTCTCTCTTCTCTTTTTCTCTCCTTTTTCATTCCCTCCCCTCTCTCTTCACTCTCTTCTTTGTCAATTTCTCTCTCTCTTTGTCAATTCTCTCTCTCTTTTGTCAATTTCCCCTCCCTCTCTCTTCTGTCCAATTTCTTTTTCTCCTCTCTCTTTGTCAATTTCCCCCTCTCTCTCCTCTTTGTAAATTTCTCTCTCTCTCCCTCTCTCTCCCCTTTGTCAATTTCTCTCTTCTCCCCTCTTCTTCCCCTTCTCTCCTCTTTGTCAATTTTCCCCTCTTTACTTTTGTCAATTTCTCTCTCTTTTTCCCTCTCTCTCTCTCTCTTTGTCCTTCTCTCCCCTCTCTCTCTCTCCTTTCATTCTCTCCTCTCTCCTCTCTCTTTTTCAATTTCTCTCTCTCTCTCTCTCTTCTCGTCTCCTGTCCAAATTTTTCTCTTCCCTTTCACTCTCTCTCTCTCTTCTTCCTCTCTCTCTTTGTCAATTTTTCTCTCTCTCTATCTCTCTCTCTCTCCTCTCTCTCTCTCTCCCTCTCTCTTTGTTTAATTTCTCTCTCTCCCCTTTGTCAATTGTTTTCCCCCTCTTCTCTCTTCTTTAATTTTTTCTCTCTATTTTTCCCCTCTTCTCTTTGTCTTTCTCTCTCTCTTCTCCTCTCTCGTCTTTTTCAATTTCTCTCTCCCCTTCTCCCTCTCTCTCTCTCTCTCTCTCTCTCTCTTGTTTAATCTCTCTTCTCTCTCTCCCTCTTTTTTCTCTCTCTCTCTTTGTCAATTTTCTCCTCTCTCTGTCCATCTTCTCTCTCTCTCTCTCTCTGTCAATCTCCTCTCTCTCTTTTCTCTCTCTCTCTTTGTCTTTCTTCTCTCTTCTCTCCTCTTTGTCAATTTCTCCTCTCTCTCTTGTCAATTTCTCTCTCTCTCTCTCTCTTTGGTCAATTTTTCTCTCTCTTCTCCTTCCTCTCTCTCTCTCTCTTTTCTCTCTCTCCTTTCTTTCTCTTCTCTTTCCTCTCCTTCTCTCTTCGCTCTCTTTCAACTCTCTCCTCTCTCTCTCTTTGTCAATTTCTTCTCTCCCCTTTTCTCTTCTCCTCTCTCCTTCTCTCTCTTTGTCTTTACAATTTCTTCCTTTTTCATTTTCTCTCTCGTTTTTTCTCTCTCTCTTGTCAATTCTCTCTTTTCCCCTCTTCTCTTCTCTCTCTTCTCTTGCTTTCTCTCTTTCTCTCTCTCTCTCGGGTCCCCCTTTGGGCCAATTCTTTTCTCTTTGTCTTTCTCTTCTCTCTCTCTCTTTGTCAATTTCTCTCTCTCTCTCTTCTCTCCCTTCTCTCTCTCTCTCTCTTTGTCAATTTCTCTCTCTTTCATCTCTCTCTCGCTCTCTCTCTTCCTCTCCTCTCTCTTTTCACTTCTCTCTCTCTTCTCTTTCCTTTTCCTCTCTCTCTCTTCCTTTTCTCTCTCCTTTCCTCTTTTTCTTCTCTCTCTCTTTGTCAATTTCTCTCTCTTCTCTCTTCTCTCTCTCTCTCTCTCTTTGTAATTTCTCTCTCTTCTTTCATTTTCTTCTCTCTCTCTCTCTTTTTTTCTTCTTCTCCCTCTCTTCTCTTTGTCAATTTCTCTCTCTTCAAACCTCTCTCTCTTTCAATTTTCTCTCTCTCCTCTCTCCCTCTCTCTCTCTTACTCTCTCTCTCCTCTCTCTCTTGTCATCTCTCTCTCTCTCTCTCTTCTCTCTCTCTTGTCAATTTCTCTCTTCTCTTTGTCATTTCTCTCTCTCTCTCTCTCTCTTCTCTCTCTCTCTCTCTCTCTCTTCATTTCTCTCTCTCTCTTGTCAATTTCTCTCTTTCTCTCTCTCTCTCTTTGTCAATTTCTCTCTCTCTCTTTGTCAATTTTCTCTCTCTCTCTCTTTGTCAATTCTCTCTCTCTCTATTCTCTTCTCTCTCTCTCGTCTCTTTGTCAATTTCTCTCTCTCTCTCCTTTGTCAATTTCTCTCCTCTCTCTCTCTCTCTCTCTCTCTCTCTTCTCTCTCTCCTCTCTCTTTCAATTCTCTCCCCTCTCCTCTTTGTCAATTTCTCTCTCTCTCTCCTCTTTTGGTCAAATCTTCTCTCTCTCCCTCTTCTCGCTCTCTCATCTCGCGCCTCTCTTTCATTTCTCTCTTTTCTCACTCTGCTTCCTTCTCTTCTCTCTCTCTCTCTCTCTCCTTCTTTTTTTGTCAATTTTCTCTCTCTCCCCCACCCCCCCTCCTCTCTCTCTCTCTCTCTCTTCTCTTTGTCAATTTTCTCTCTTCTTTGTCATTTCTCTCTCTCTCTCTCTGTCAATTTCTCTCTCTCTTTGTCAATTTCTCTCTCCCTCGTCTTTGTCAATTTTCTCTCTCTCTCCCTCTCTCTCTCTTTGTCAATTCCTCTCTCTCTCTCCCTCTCTCTCTCTTTGTCAATTTCTCTCTCTCTGTGCAATTTCTCTCTCTCTCTATCAATTTCTCTCTCTCACTTTGTCAATTTCTCCTCTCTCTCTCTCTGTCAATTTTCTCTCTCTCTCCTCTCTCTCTCTTTGTCAATTTCTCTCTCTCTCTGTCAATTTCTCTCTCTCTTTCAATTTCTCTTCTCTCTTTGTCTATTTCTCTCTTCTCTCTTTTCAATTCTCTCTCTCCTCTCTTTGTTGTCATATTTCTCTCTCCTCGCTCTTTGTCAATTCTCTCTCTCTCTCCCTCTCTCTCTCTTTGTCAATTTCTCTCTCTCTCTCTTCTCCTCTCTCTCTTTCGTCAATTTCTCTCTCTCTTCTTTGTCAATTTATTCTCTCTCCTCTCTCTCTCTTTGTCAATTTCTCTCTCTCTCTTGTCAATTTCTCTCTCTTCAGCTCTTTGTCAATCTCTCTTTCTTTTCTCTCCCTCTCTTCTTTTGTCACTATTCTCTCTCTCTCTCTCTCTCTCCTCATCTCTCTCTCTCTCTTTTTCTCTCTCTCTTTTGTCAATTTCTCTCTCTCTATCCTCCCTCCTCTTCTTCTTCTCTCTCTCTCTCTTTGTCAATTCTCTCTCTCCTCTCTCTCTCTCTCTCTTCTCTTTTTTTTTTTTTTTTTTTTTTTTTTTCCATGCCTCTTCTTCTGTGCATCCTCCCGTCTGCTTGTTCCCACGCCGCTCCCCCAATTTCCCCGCCACATACCATACCCCAGATTTTGTTATGTCTCATCCTCAGGTCCGGAGGTCCCCGGGAGCCATCACTATCAGGCCCCGCGGCCACCGCCAGAGAGGCCTCACTGCTGCTGTCACTTTGTGTGGTGTTTCCAGTGTTTTGTATTTCCGTCTTGTTCTGATGCTAACCATACGCGGACAGCCAACTACTAAGCCCCCTACTACGACAGTATTGCTCTCTAGTCGCGGGCCATACTGAGTGAGTTGCCACCCGAGTGTGGCTAACCACCACAACGTCCCTCAACGACCGTCCCCCGCGAACCTCCCTACCCCAAAGACTTTCCCCCCCCGGCAACGGGTTTGGAAACCTTTTTTTCCCTGGCAA
>CM054168.1:28727631-28730131 GCA_028751875.1 Rapana venosa | reverse complement strand
CTCTCTCTCGCTCTCTCTCTCCCCCTCTTCTCTCTCTCTCTCTCTCTCTCTCTCTCTCTTCTCTCTCTCTCTCTCCTCTTTTCTCTCTCTCTCTCTCTCTCCTTGGTTAGAGCTCCCGTTTGGGCCGAAACTTCTCCCCCATCCATTAGACCATGAGTGGTGGTCTGGGTGCTAGTCTTTCGGATGAGACGATAAACGGAGGTCCCGTGTGTTACACATAATTATTCAGCGCACGTAAAATAACCCACGGCAACAAGAGAGTTTGTCCCTGGCAAAATTCTGTAGAAAAAAGCCACTCTGATAGGGAAACAAATACAGTTGCAGACAAAAACAAAAAAAGGTGGCGCTGCTCTTGTGGCGACGCGCTCTCCCCGGGGAGAGCAGCCCTAGTTTCACGCAGAGAAATCTCGTGACTTTAAAGTGGTATAAATAAATACATAAATAAATAGAGGTTCACCAGTGGTGAAATTGCGCATATGGGACCATCACAATGCTGCTGCTGCTGGGTCAGGAGAGGTCATAGGTGACTGGCGGGAGGTACTGTGTGACGTCACGTGTTATGACTGGCTGCTGGGGGATAGGGAGGGAGGGAGCCCTGTAATGATGGTGACGTCTGCCCTATATATATATATGGGCGTTTTGGAGATGACGTTTTCAAGTTGTTCATAGAATTCTTCTATCTGGTCATCATCGTAGTCAGATGTTGGAGCATACACTTGGATGATGGTGAGATTCTGGGGTTTTGCAGAAACTCTGATTGAGATGAGTCTGCTGGATACTGGTGTGCAGCTGACGATGCTTGACACAATCTCTTTCCTGACAATGAAGCCTACTACTACAGATACAGATACTCCATGACCCACCAATGAATACTGCTGTACAGTGGTTCGATTCTGAGGGCACAGCTCTGACCACTAGGCCATCCCTATCAACAACTTGACATCAGTCTACTCTTGGACACAGTCCTAGATGGAATGACAACTGAGTGACAAGCAACCCCCCCCCCCCCCCTACCCTCCAAAAAAAATCAATTAAAAGTGGGAGACATGGTTGTCAAGGATGAAAGAAAGAGTAGACTGATATCGATAGATAGATAGACAGACAGACAGAACAGATAGACAGATAGATAGATATATAGATAGATAGATAGACAGAGAGATAGATAGATAGATAATAATAATAAAAATAAAAATAAATAATAATAATAAATAATAATAATAATAATAATAATAATAATGTATGGAACTTATATAGCGCTGAATCTTATAAAGCAACAAATCAAAGCGCTCAGATGACTTTTTTTTATATCGAGGATAATGGAATAAGCACTCATGTGCTTTTGTACATCCAGTCCCCGTGTGTATGCGGTTTTGTAGATTGTGTGTGTGTGTGTATGTGTGTGTGTGTGTGTGTGTGTGTGTGTGTACAAAAAGCCACATGCAGACAAAAGAAAAAACAAACTTCTTTTTTTTTTAAAGAAAAAGAAAAGAAAAGAAAAGAAAAAGAAAACAAGAGGAGGTAAGCCTCCTTTAGCACAACAAACATCATCATCACCATCGTAATGGCAATCACCTCCCCTGTCTAACCCAAACAAAAACAAACAACAAAAACCACACAAAAAACCCAAACAAACAAAACCCGCGTCTTGTCTTAGCAGCATTACCAATGACCTATGACCTGACTTGACCTTTTTCCCCCTGAGGTTACAAGGTCAACTAATCAACATTCTCCATCAATCACTGCCACTATCATCTCCACTCTACACTGAACTGTTGCTTAAAAATGAGAGGGAGAGGGGGAGGGGAGAAAGAGAGAGAGGGTGAGAAAAAAATTATTGGGGGGGGGGAGGGGGGGGGGGGGCGCGAGAGAGAAGATGAACAGAGACAACGACAGAGAGTGAGAGACAGAGACAGACAGACACAGAGAGGGAGAAAAGAGTGAGAGACAGAGAGTAAGACAGACAGAGAGACAAAGCATGAGAGACAGAGACAGACAGAGACAGAGAGAGAACTCGAATGATTTATTCCCCAAAAGGCCATTGGCCCATACATGAAGGGGGTTGCCGAACTGCTCAGTATTTTGTGTGTGTGCGTGCGGGGGGGGGGGGGGGGGGAGCTACAGTTACGACAAAATGTTATTGCATAACCCCCCCAAAAAGTCAGTCACGAAAATATGACTTAGGATAACAATAATTGTATCTCTTATTCTGAAAGCTTTACACAAATATAAAGTGAGGCTTGCACACAACCTTAGGATGACTTGATGCCATGGGTGTGTGTGCGTGAGAGAGAGAGAGAGAGAGAGAGACAGAGAGAGAGAGACAGACAGAGAGAGAGAGAGAAAGAGAGACACAGAGAGCGCTCTGAACTCGGAAAGGGTTTATTCATACAGTCAGAGGCCGTTGGCCCATACATGAAGGGTGGTTGCTGATTAACTCAATGAATAATGACAGGAATACACGGTAAAGAACAACTGTGACAAACAAATGCAAACAAAGCCA
>CM054168.1:28717631-28722631 GCA_028751875.1 Rapana venosa | reverse complement strand
GAGCTTGTAAGGGGGAGAGAATAGAAGGGGACAGCTTGTAAGGGGGAGAGATAGAAGGGGAGCTTGTAAGGGGGAGAGAATAGAAGGGGATAGGGGGAGCTTGTAAGGGGGGGAGAAAAGAAGGGAGCTTGTAAGGGGGAGAGAATAGAAGGGGATAGGGGAGCTTGTAAGGGGGAGAGAATAGAAGGGGACAGCTTGTAAGGGGGAGAGAATAGAAGGGATAGGGGGGGCTTGTAAGGGGAGAGAATAGAAGGGGAATGCTTGTAACGGGGAGAGAATAGAAGTGGGATAGCTTGTAAGGGGGAGTGAATAGAAGGGGACAGGGATAGCTTGGGAGAATAGAAGGGGGTTAATAAAAGGGGGGGGGGGTGGGGGGGGGGGGGGGGGGAAATAAGGTGGGGGAGGCGCAGTAGCCAGTACCAATTCAGGGCTGGCTGATTCACCTCTTCCAAGGAAAGTTGCTGTGTTGCTGTTTTCCTTATAATATTGTGGCATTTTCTACAACTTTCTTAAGCTGTGAATGGAATGATTCTGTGTTTAAAGTTTCAAACAGCTATGTGTGTGTGTGTGTGTGAGAGAGAGAGAGATGAGAGAGGAGAGAGATAAAGCTTTGATTTCATATTATAGGTGTTGTTTAAGCTAGGGGGAAGGAGAGGATAGAATAGGGGTGGAGGGGGATAGGTTGTAATTTAGGTCTTGTGAAAGAAGATGGTTAGACAGGAGGTCAAGGTTGTTGTTTTTTTAAAAATTATTATTCTTTCTTATATCGAGGTTAATGGGAATAAGTACTTTCATGTGCATAATTAACAATCCAGTCCCCGTGTTATGCGGTTTTGTACATTTTTGTATCTGATTCCACCAGCACACAATGGCCTACTTTTCAAAGAGGGAACAGGATTATTAAAAAGTGTCGTCAAGCTGCTGCTGCTGCCTGATGCAAGGCAGAAAAACAACTATTGTATTATATATATATTTATATATATATATATTTATATATTTATATATATATCCTATATATATATATCTAAAATTGACACTGAATAATTTATGGGAACCTTTTTCGGCTGAACATCTGTCCACGCAGGAATGGGAGAAGGAAAACCACGCACACAAAAAATAATATAATAATATACAAAAAATAAAAAAAATACAAAAGAAAAACAAGATGGAACAAGCCATGCAGTACTGATATAAATGGGATGAACACCATTCGTCTAACACGTTACACTGGACTGGGGAAGATTAATACATCACAAAGGGAACGAAAGAAAGACAGACAGACAGGACAGACAGAACAGGACAGGACAGACAGAAAGAAAGAAAGAAAGACGACCGACAGACAGAAGACGAAAGAAGAAAGACAGGACAGAAAGAAGACCAGACAGAAGACAGGAAAGACAGGCAGAAAGGAAGGAAAAGAAAAAAAGAAGAAGGAGAGAATGAAAGCAAGAAAAAGAAAGAAAGAAAGAACGAAAGAAAGGGAAAAAAGACAGATAGACAGAAAAGAAAGAAAGAAGAAAAGACATACAGAGACAAACAGAAAGAAAAAAAGAAAAGATAAAGGGGGGGGGGGGGGGAAGAGAAAAACAAAAACAGAAACAAAAAGACAAACCAAAAAAAACCCACCAAAGCAAAAACCCAACGCGAGAGAGACGGAATATACCACATATCAGGGTTAGTTACCAGACCAAAAGCAGCTATTGGTATAGCAGGGGACAGGTTCAATAAGCTCAACATCCATTTTTGTCTGTATGAAATTGCTCGCTACTGCGGCTTGTTGTCCGCAAGAGTGTGTGTGTGTGTGTGGTGTGTGTGTGTGTGTGTGTGTGTGTGTGTGTGTTGTGTGTGTGTGTTGTGTGTGTGTGTGAGTGAGTGAAGTGAGTGTGTTTGTTCTATGGTCAGTTGTGTGTTCGTGGTGCGTGAAGTGCGTGCGGCGTCTCTGTGTGTGGTGAGAGAGAGTTGTGAGTGTGTGTGTGTGTGTGCGTGCGCGCGTCTGTGTGTTGTGTGAGAGAAGAGTGTGTGAGTTGGGTTTGTGGTGTGGGGTGAGTGAGAGAGAGAGTGTGAGTGTGTGTGTGTGTGTCGTGCGCGCGTCTGTGTGTGTGGAGAGAGAGAGTGTGTGGTGTGTGTATGTGTGTGTGTGAGAGAGGAGAGAGAGAGTGTGAGTGTGTAGTGTGTGTGTGCATGTGTGTGTGTGTCACTGTGTAGTGTATGTGTGTGTCTTGTGTGTGTGTGTGTGTTGTGTGTGTGTGTGTTTTGTGTGTATGTGTGTGTCGTGTGTTGAAGCAATCGAGGACCATATGATATTCAGACGGGTTACAGAATTCCTAAGAACTGCGAGCGTTCAATTTCAAGTCGCGTGTTTGAATCACTAGAGGGGTGTGTGTGTGGAGGTGGTGGTGGTCCTATGTGTATCAGACACTCATATATATATATATAAACAAAGCGCTGTCTGGATTGTTGGGTGGGTGGTTTTCTTTATCCCTGTAAGTATCATCTTTTTGTGATGCTGTCTCCATTTTGAAAGTTGTGGTTATAAAGATCTTTACCCGATAGAAAGTAGCACGTATGGGCCCTGGTGTAGGCATCTTCCTTCTCTCTCTCTCTCTCTCTACTCTCTTCCTCTCTTCTCTCTCTCTCTCTCTCTCTCTCTTCACACACACACACACCCACCACACACACCCACACACACACACTCTCTCTCTCTTCTCACACACACACTCTTCTCTCTCTCACACTCTCTCTCTCTTCCTCTCTCTCTCTCACACACACACACACTCTCTCTCTCTCTCACACACCACACTCTCTCTCTCACAACACTCTTCTCTCGCTCCACACTCACACCACACACACACACTCACACACTCTCTTCTCTCTCTCTCTCCACTCTCTCTCTCTCTTCTCTCTCTCTCTCTCTCTCTCTCTCTCACCACACACACTCTCTCACTCTTTCACCACACACACACACACACACACACACACACAGACTCTCTCACACACACACACTATCTCTCTATCTCTCTTCGCTCTCTCTCTCTCTCTCTCTCTCCTCTCTCTCTCTCTCTTCACACACACACACACCACTCTCTCACTCTTAGTCCACACACACACACTCTCTCAATCTCTGTCACACACACACTCAACACACACACACTCTCACTCTCTAGTCACACACACACACACACACACACTCTGTATCTTCTCTCTTTCACACACACACACACCACTCTCTATCTCTCTTCACAAAAACACACACCACACTCTTTATCTAACTCTCTCTCTCTCTCACTCACACACACACACTCTCTCCACTCACCTCACACACACACTTTCACGCAACACTCAACCCACTCATCACAAACACCTTCCACCACCCACACTCACTCACTCACCAGCAGGTGGACAAAAAACACCGAACAGTCTTAGGTTCAATTCCACTCCAACACGCACACTCTCTCTCTGTGTCTCTGTCTGTCTCTGTCTGTCTTGTCTTGTGGTCTTGTCTCTCTCTCCTCTCTCTTCTCTCTCTCTCTCCTCTCTCTATCTCTCTCTCTCCTCTCTCTTCTCTCTTAATCCCCTAGGGCGAGGACTGGATGTAAAAAAAGCACAATGGAGTGCTATTCTTTATCCTTGAATAAATGAAAGAATTTGTCTATTGTCATTTATTCACACCCCTCCCCCCCTCACACACTCACGTAACACCCCCCACCACACCACCACCACACCACACTACACACCACACACCACAACACACACAACACACACCACCCTACCACCATCAACACACTCACACCACCAACCACCACCACTCACCACAACCCCACCACCACCCCACCCCACCCACCCACCCTGACCACAAACCACCACCCCAAACCCCTTACCCCCACCCTCCCCCCCCCCCCACCCGCCCCCAACACACACCACACACCCAACACACATCACCACGGGGAACACAGCCCAAACTTTAACACGACGCCAACACCACAGCAGACCTGGGTAGGTTACGATGTAGCAAGCCACGCTCCAACACACTCCTTCCTTCCAATCCTTACATCCTCCTCATCATCATCAGCAGCAGCAGCAGCAGCAGCAGCATCCACACCCACACTTGCTTTTCTTTTTTTTATTTCAAACATTTTTGTTGTTGGTGGTTGGTTTGGGTTGGGGTTTTTTACATTGCAAGTTATGATCTATTTATAAACAATTTTTGGGGGAGAGAGAGAGAGAGAGAGAGAAAGATTCGGTTTGTTTTTTACATTGATACAGTTATTGTAAAAGATACAAAACCAAATTTATAAACAAAATTTTTGGAGAGAAGAGAGATGAGAGAGACTTTTTGTAAAAATAAGTTTGGTGGGTTTTTTTACATTTCAAAGTTATTATAAAGATACAAAAACCTAATCAAACACTTTTCTTTTTTTTCTTTTTTTTTTGGGGGGGGGGGGGTGGCCTCTGTCTTTGTCTTAGGTGCTGTTATAATTTTCTAGCCTGTGTGTGTGTGTGAGAGAGAGAGAGAGAGAGAGAGAGAGTGGAGAGAGAGGAGAGATTCGAGACAGAGAGATGAGAGAGAGTAGAGAGTCTTTTTTTTTCTACATTGCAGTTGGTTATAAGATACAAACCTATTCTAAACATTTTGGGGGGGAGATGAGGGGGGGGGGGGGGGGAAAGGGGGGGAGAGGGGTGAGATGAGAGAGAGAGGAGATGGGAGAGAGAGGAGAGAGAGATGCGAGAGAGAGATGAGGAGAGAGAGAGAGACTGTCGGTAGGCACACAGATCGGACTATGAAGAGAAAGAGACAGACAGCCTGCAGGCAGCAGACCACAGAGAAAGAGACAGGCAGACAGACAGGCATGACCAAGGAGGTTCCCAAACGGGCACCGTTATCAATAAAGCATTACAATTTGAACGTTGTATGGGTTTTTCTGCGATAATTTTATATGTGCACTAAAACTAAAGATAAGGGTTTGGGTCCGGGATGTTACCACTTCGTAAACCAGTGTCAA
>CM054168.1:28710131-28712631 GCA_028751875.1 Rapana venosa | reverse complement strand
TAGGTGTGTGTGTGTGTGTGTGTGTGTGTGTGTGTGTGTGTGTGGTGTGTGTGTGTGTGTGTGTGTGTGTGTCAAAGTCAAAGTCAAAGTCAAAGTCAAACTTTTATTTTCAGATGGTACATTGAATAAGCAGTGCATTTGCTTTTTTTTCATCAAGCCATCTATCTAAAGAAAGAAAAAAAAGCGAGTGTGGTGTGTGTGTGTGTGGTGTGTGTGGTGTGTGTGTGAATGCACGTGTGTGCGTGTGTGTGTGTGTGTGTTTGTGTGTGTGGTGTGTGTGTGTGTGTGTGTGGTGTTTGTGTGTTGAATGCACGTGTGTGTGTTCTTTTTTTGCTTTATGAACAACCGTTGATTTCCATATTATTTTCGGTATGTAAATTGCAAAATCTGTTCACTTCGGTTGCATTCTTTGACAGTAATTTGGTTTTAAAAAGAATAATTTGAGTCACATAATGAGACAGAGAGCTATACAAAAATTGATCTGCATTTCTTTTTTTTTTTAAATTAAGAACTCAAAACCCCCCAAAAAAATCTCTCTCTCAATTTTCTTAAGAAAAAAAAGGGGAGGAGATCTCTCTCTCTCTTTCTCTCTCTCTCAAAAGAAAAACCTCTCACTCTCAAAAAAAAAATCTCTCTCTAAAAAAAGAAAAATCTCTCTCCTCTCTCTCTTCTCTCTCATCTCTCTCTCTCTCTCTCCTCTCTCTCTCTCTTCCTCTCCCTCCCCCTCTCCATCAGGCAAGGGCAATGGCCTATACATAATAAACTTCCGTATTCTTTGTGGCCTTCCTTAATCCCTCCTCCCTCCCTTCCTCCCTCCCTCCCTCCCTCTCACCCTTCACCTTCCTCCCTCCCTCCCTCCCTTCCTTCCTTCCTCCCATCTCTCTCTCACACTGCCAAAGCCTCTCGCCACACATGCACTGTTATGTGAATGATCGAGCCGTTGAGTGTGAACGACCGACATTCGTTCACATGACTGCTGGCAAACAGTCATCGTCGTTTTCTTCTTCTTCTTCGTCTTCTTCTTCTTCTTTTTCTTCTCCTTCTCCTCCTTCTCTTCTTCTCCTTCTTCTTCTCCTTCTTCTTCTTTTTCTTTCTTCTTCTTCTTTCTTCTTCTTCTCTCTTTTTCTCTTCTTCTTCTTCTTCTCCTTCTTCTTCTCTTCTCTTCTTCTTCTTTGCATTCTTCTTCTTCTTTCTTCTTCTTCTTCTCTCTTCCTTCTTCTTCTTCTTCTTTCTCTTCTTCTTCTTCTCCTCCTCCTCCTCCTCCTCCTCCTCCTCCTTCTTCTTTCTTCTTCTTCTTCTTCTTCTTCTTCGTCGTCGTCGTCGTCCGGCGTCGTCGTGGAAGGCTCAGCCAGCAACTATGGTTGTCTATGGCTCATAATCATTATCAGCAGAAAATGCATTGCTGCTGCCGTTAAGCCCCTGACCAGTCAAGGCCCTGCGCATCCATCCGACCTTCGGCGTGGGGGGAGAGAACTTGTTATTTTTCTCAAGTCTTTCTGTGGGAGAGAGAAAAATAAAGGTAGAAGAATGGACCAAGAAAGAAAGAAGATAGAAAAAAAAAGGGAAAAAAAGACAAGGAAGTGGTAGGAAGAAAAATGAACAAAGCAGAAAAAGAGAGGGATAGAAAAGAGGGAATTCCTAGCACAGAATTTCCAGAAGATGGGGGGTGTTTTTCTTGTGCCTTGTGAGATAATTTTAAGTATCAATGTGCCTGTCAGTATTGTAATTGCCCTTCATGGGATGATTACAGTGTGTTTTGACTTGACTTGACTTGATTTGACTTGACTTGATGCTATGTATGCTGACAGCGCCCCCCTCCCCCCCCCCCCCACCCCCCACATCCCCACTGGGGGCGGGAGGGGGGGGGGGCGGGAGAGGAGTCATTTCTGTTTACTATGGAGATCATTGTCAGTAAGAATTTTAAAAAAGATCTCCACGATTCTGACCAAGTATCTCAAACTGGCTGGACGCTTCCCTGAAGTTATTAACTCCTTGAGAAGTCGCGGACTTCCCTCAGGGGCTCTCCGCAGCCTAAACGGAGAGTGATGATCGATAATAACAGGGACTGCAGGTTCCCTAAACATCCTTTTTCGTGATGTTCCACCAGTCACCATTTGTAACTTCTTAAAGAGATTCGGGCTTTTTTCTCCGTCTAAAAGGAGTGAAGGTGTTACAGTTGGTCACTAAGAACAAGGTTGTTTAAAGGAATCTGGTTTTGGTTTTATCTCATGTTATATGTGGGTGATGTGGGTTTTTCCCACAACGCGGTGCCCGTCCTGGGTTGACCCTTATGGTTGGCCAGGGCGTTGCTACAAGGAAGGACAGTAGAGCTGGGTTTTATACCCTGTTTTCATCTGTATAGAGCTGCACAGTTTTTAAATCTGAGATTTAAAAGTTGACGAGGTGATAGCCCTGATATGGCCTCTGTGGTGGGCGGGGACTAAAAACCAACAGGATTGGATTGGATTGGATAACGGGGAGATTGTTGAAAGTTCGGCAG
>CM054168.1:28706603-28709631 GCA_028751875.1 Rapana venosa | reverse complement strand
GGGGGGGGGGGGGTGTGGGGGAGGGGGGTAGGGGGTGGGGTGGTTAGGTGGTTTTGGGGAAAGGTGGCGAGGATGGCTGGTTGTGGTGTAGGGGTGTTGGGGTGTAGGCTTTTGTTGCGGCTGTAGCTGGCTGTTGCGGGGCGTGGGCTTGGTGTAGGAGGCGTTGGGGGGTCTTCAAGGCTAGAGTGGGGGCGGGTACTGGTTCATGCGATAAACCTAGTTCGGGGGTTTCCTCTTGGGTTTTTCCCCCAAAAACAAGGCAGAACGGCCTGCCAATTTTTCTTGCCAGAATCTTGAACCGAACGTTAGGATGAAATAATCTTTATAAGTTTGGAGGGTACATATTTTCGTGTGAGACAAAAGACACATTGTTTTGGTTATATAATTGTAAACATGTCATTCCTTAAAAATTTCTTTTTTCATCTAAAGCGGGATTTTTCACGGGGGGAAAATTTTGCTTATCACAATTTTCGACCCGGGAAAAGTACCCAAAAACTTTTTTTTACATTTTTAACCGGGGTTTTTGCTAGCTTTTTGGGGACCTGACTTTTCCAATTTTTACCCCCCCCCACAATGAACGACACGCAGGGGGTTTTTATTAATAGCAGGGGCCTACTCAAATAAAGGGGAAGTCACTGTTTGATATGATTTTCTTTCTCCATCTAAACCCCCTAAGACTGTCCAAGATTTTTGCCATTAACCCCGTTTAGAACCGAATTTTGCAAAAGGGAGTCAGAGGGAAGAGCAAATTTTTCTGTACTACAGGTTTGACGCCAGATGTTTTTCGCGTCAGAGTCTGGCGCCCTGTCAGGTCGGGGTTCTTCTTTTTTTAGGCCATATTTTTGTGGACACACTGCCTTTTGGGGGAACGGCGTGAGGTTTTTTAGGCCTAGGTGGAGTAGGCCCCCGTTGCTTTTGAAGGTTTCTGCATAGGGGCGGGCGTGATGGGAGGCGGGTAGAACGGGTTCGCCGGGGTTCCTTTCTGGCCCCTGCCAGAGCTTCCCCTTGGGGACCCAGTCCCTCTTTTTGGGGCCCTTTGCGCTGAAGTTCGTCGGGGTGGCAACGGTTTTTTCCAGACTGGTTTTTTTTCAACCACTGCAGAATGGTTCTTTTAATTCGCAATTGCAAGGTTTTTCTTTTCACACCAAAGACTGTTTCGTTGCCACGTAACTGTTTGAGCCGTAGATCCAAAACCAGATCTTTTTCTCACAGACTCTGAATTTTTGTCAAATTTTTCCTTGGGGGGTGCTTTAATCGCTGCCGTCTTCGTTATTTTTGCTTGTCGTCACGTTTTTCGGATGCATGATGTAACTACCTCTTTTTTTTGTCATTTGTAAATATTTGATTTCACTCAGCGCGGTTTAGGCGCTGCTTGTTTTTTGCCAGTTTTGACTCCCCCCCTCCTTGTGTGTGTGTGGTTGCCTATTTTGTGTCTGGGTGTGTGTGTGTTATTTAAATTTTGTTGTGGCCCATTGTTTCGCTATGTTTTGGGGCTTATATGGTGTTGTGCGTGCGTGCTTTGTGGGTTTTGTGTATTTGTATGCGTATCTGTAATTGTATTTGAGGGGGGGGGATTAGGTACTTTAAAAAAATCCCAAAAAAAAAACACCAAAAAAACAATTTTTTTAAGAAGACATTCACGCAACATCTTTCAACCGAATTTTACTAAACTTTCCTTTACAGAAAATCAAAGAAAAAATAAAACTCCCCCTTCTCTTCTCTCTCTTTTGTCAACTTCTCTCTCCCTCCCTTCTCTCTCTCTCTCCCACTCTCTTCCCCCCTCCTCTTTTCTCTCCCTCCCTCCTCTTCTCCTCTCTCTCTCTCTCCTCCCCTCTTTGCAAATTTTTCTCTCCTCTCTCTCCCTCTACTCTCTCTTTTTTTCCCTTTTTCAATTTCCCCCCTCTCCCTTCTTCTCCCCCCCCCTCTCTCTCTCCCTCTCCTTCTCCTCTTCTCCCTCTCTCCTTGTCAAATTTTTCTCTCTCCTCTTTGTCAAAATTTTTCTCTCTTTTTCAATTTCTCTTCTCTCCTCTCCTCTCTCCTCTCCCTCTTCTCTCTCCCTCTCTCCTCTTCTCTGTCAATTTTTTCTCTCTCTCTTTGTCAACTTCTCTGTCCTGTCTCTCTCTCTCTCCTCATCATCCACTCTCTCTTCTCATCTCTCTCCTCTTTGTCAATAAAATTTCTCTATCTCTCTCTCTCTCTCTCTCTCTCTCTCTCTTTCTCAATATTCCTCTCTCTCTCTCTCTTTGTCATTTCTCTCACTCCTCTTTTGTCATTTCTCTCTCTCTATCTCTCTCTCTCTCTTTTCAATTTACTCTCTCTCTCTCTCTCTCCTCTCTCCTCTCTCTCTCTCTCTCTCTTTCACTCTTTGTCAACTTTTTCTCTCTCTCTCCTCCTCTCTCCTCATCTCTCTCTCTCTCTCTCTCCCCCCCCCCCCCCCCCCCCCCCCCCCCCCCCCCCTCTCTCTCTCTCTCTCTCTTTGTCAATTCTCCCTCACTCTCCTCTCTGTCAATTTATCTCTCCTCTTGTCAATTCTCTCTCTCTCGCTCTTTGTCAATTTCTCTCTCTCTCCCCCCTCCCTCTTTCCTTTGTCAATTTCCTCTCCTCTCTCCTCTCTCTCTCTCTCTCTCTCTCTCCCTCTCTCCTCCTCTCTCCTCTCTCTCTCTTTACTTGTCAATTTCTCTCTCTATTTGTCATTTCTCTCTCTCTTTGGTCAATTTCTCCCTCCCTCTCCTCTGTCAATTTTCTCTCTCTCTCTTTGTCCATTTTCTCTCTCTCTCGTCCTGTAAATTTCTCTCTCTCACCCTCTCCTCTCTTTGTCAATTTCCTCTCTCTCTCTCTGTCACTTTCTCTCTCTCTCTTTGTCAATTTCTCTCTATCTAACTATTTGTCAATTTCTCTTCTCTCCCCTCTCTCCTCTCCTCTTTGTCACTTTCTCCTCTCTCTCTCTCATCTCTCTCTCTCTCTACTCTCTCTCTTTTGTCATTTCTCTCATCGCTCTCTCGCTCCTGGTCAATTTCGCTCTCTTTCA